>CM050163.1:510330050-510955050 GCA_027410445.1 Discoglossus pictus
AGCAACCTCCCTCCTCATCCTCAACCCCCTCCTCAACCTCAACCCCCTCCTCAACCTCCCTCCTCAACCTCAACCCCCTCCTCAACCTCCCTCCTCCTCAACCTCCCTCCTCAACCTCAACCCCCTCCTCAACCTCCCTCCTCATCCCCCTCCTCAACCCCCATCCTTATCCTCTCTCCTCAACCCCCCATCCTCAAGCCCCCATCCTCAACCTCAACCCCCCTCCTCAACCCCTCTTCCTCATCCTCCCTCCTCAACCCCCCCATCCTCAACCTCCCTCCTCAACACCCCCATCCTCAACCACCCTCCTCAACCACCCATCCTCAACCCCCCATCCTCAACCTCAAACTCCCTCCTCATCCTCAAACTCCCTCCTCATCCTCAAACTCCCTCCTCATCCTCAAACTCCCTCCTCATCCTCAAACTCCCTCCTCATCCTCAAACTCCCTCCTCATCCTCAAACTCCCTCCTCATCCTCAAACTCCCTCCTCATCCTCAACCTCCCTCCTCATCCTCAACCTCCCTCTTCAACCCCCCAATCCTCAACCCCCTCCTCAACCTTCCTCCTCAACCCCCCCATCCTCAACCCCCATCCTCTACCCCCCTCCTCAACCATAACCACCCTCAACCCCCCTCCTCAACCATAACCACCCTCAACCCCCCTCCTCAACCATAACCACCCTCAACCCCAACCCCCCTCCTCAACCTAAACCCCCCTCAACCCCTCTCCTCCACCTAAACCCCCTAAATACCTCCCCCCTCTCCCCTCACTTACCTGCTTGTGCTCCGGCCTCCGCTAGTTGACACGGCGCGCATGTGACGTCACATGCGAGCAGCGTCATTAGCATATACCGGGTGCCGGCACCCGGTATATGGTAATGACACAGCGCGCATGTGACATCATATGCGCGCCGGGTCAACTAGCGGAGGCCGGAGCAGGTTATTTAGGGGAAAGAGACACGGGGGGGTTAGAGACACACGGGGGGGTTGGAGACACACGGGGGGGTTGGAGACACACGGGGGGGTTGGAGACACACGGGGGGGGTTGGAGACACACGGGGGGGGTTGGAGACACACGGGGGGGGTTGGAGACACACGGGGGGGGTTGGAGACACACGGGGGGGGTTGGAGACACACGGGGGGGGTTGGAGACACACGGGGGGGGTTGGAGACACACCGGGGGGGGTTGGAGACACACCGGGGGGGGTTGGAGACACACCGGGGGGGTTAGAGACACACCGGGGGGGTTAGAGACACACCGGGGGGGTTAGAGACACACCGGGGGGGTTAGAGACAGACCGGGGGGGTTAGAGACACACCGGGGGGGTTAGAGACACACCGGGGGGGGTTAGAGACACACCGGGGGGGTTAGAGACACACCGGGGGGGTTAGAGACACACCGGGGGGGTTAGAGACACACCGGGGGGGTTAGAGACACACCGGGGGGGTTAGAGACACACCGGGGGGGTTAGAGAAACACGGGGGGGTAGAGACACACGGGGGGGGGGGTAGAGACACACGGGGGGGGGGTAGAGACACACAGGGGGGGGGGTAGAGACACACAGGGGGGGGGTAGAGACACACGGGGGGGGTAGAGACACACGGGGGGGGGGGTAGAGACACACGGGGGGGTAGAGACACACGGGGGGGTAGAGACACACGGGGGGGTAGAGACACACGGGGGGTAGAGACACACGGGGGGTAGAGACACACGGGGGGGTAGAGAAACACGGGGGGGTAGAGAAACACGGGGGGGTAGAGAAACACGGGGGGGTTAGAGAGACACGGGTGGGGTTAGAGAGACACGGGTGGGGTTAGAGAGACACGGGTGGGGTTAGAGAGACACGGGTGGGTTAGAGAGACACGGGTGGGTTAGAGAGACACGGGGGGGTTAGAGAGACACGGGGGGTTAGAGAGACACGGGGGGGTTAGAGAGACACGGGGGGGTTAGAGAGACACGGGGGGTTTAGAAAGACTCGAGTATAAGCCAAGAGGGCCCTTTTTTGCCTTAAAAAAAGGGCTGAAAAACTCGGCTTATAATAGAGTATATACGGTATGTTGACACCTCCAGGGTCAGTCTAAGCAGGCATCTGAAGGCCTGTGATTGGTCAAACAGAATATGACCGTTATGCTAATTGGCTAGGGGTATCAACTTTGAAAGCCAACTGTTTGCAAATGCAAGAAATATAGCTGACTTCAAGGTGAGTATTTAAAATGTATATTTTGGTATTTTTTCCATGCCAACATTTTTTTTCATACACTACTGATTCTCCTCCATCAGATGCATTCATAATCCAGCAAACTTAGATATCCCTTTAAGCTTCAGTACACAAAACAATAGCAAAGAGATTGTAAAGAGGTTTCAAACCGTCTCTTACCATAACCTCAGCATTTTGGTGGGGATCTTGGAAACCATGAACTGTCAGCTTCCTGAGAACTAAAACATACAAATTGACTAATATTAACTGTGATTTTACAACGGCAAACTAAATATGTTAAAATTAGCAAATAAATAGTAATTTCATATTATACATTGCAGAAAGACGGTGTGTTTAAACTTTTGCACACAACTGTACTTACATTTCTTCTATTGTTAATGCCGAAAATTCAAACAACAAATATTACTTGGGGGGTTTAAATATCTATCTATCGATGTATCTATCTATCTATCTATCTATCTCTCTCAACAACTTCTATATTCCCAATCCAGGGCCCTGTTTTATTAATCATTAACTACACTAATTCACTGCTTTCATCTCCAAAGTAAAGTTTTAGCGACTTACAGCCTCAAATGTGTTCTCAAATTTAACATTATTATTTTTGTTGAACATAGCATTTTACTTCACTAGTGCTATCTAATGTAATATTAAGCTGCACTCTGTCTAAGAAGTGGTTACACAACATTAGTCATACAGGAAAGTTTTTTAAAAGGCCAATCATGTAAAGAATTTCATACATATGTGACCTTTCATGGTCTTAAAGGTCTTATTTTGAGAAGTTACATAAGTTGAGAAGTAATATGTATATAAAATGATATGGTCTGTAAGACTGAGCATTGCAAAATACATAGAATGTACAACCTTGTACTTTCTTATTGCTTTAAAAAAAAAAAAAGTTAGGATGCAATATTGAGGAGTGATGATGGCAATATGCTGGTGCATTAGAAAAAAAGCAATAATAATAATAATAATAATAATAATAATAAAAATGGCATAAGAGGAGCAAAGGAATTGTTGTATAGAAAAGCAGTCACATTCCATTAAACATCAAGTAACTCCACATCTGGTGATCTTTTTTTAATCCCTTTCCCAATGATACACTAGCACTTGATTTAGCGAAGAACTTTAGCGAAGTCCAGTGTTGTCTGTTTATTTTTAATTTATTGACCAATATTGGATTTTTGGATGAATACAGGCGCTTATTTTTGCCTTAAAATGTTGATATTATATATATATATATATATATATATATATATATATATATATATAGTAAATAAATAGTACATCTGTGTTCACATTTGAATGTCTAAAACAAGTTAAGAAACCAGCTTCCAACTCACAAATCCGAGAAAAAACGTTATTACACTGCATTCTGGGAAGCTGAGCTGGAACATGCCAATGTGCCTACAAATGCCTCGCTCTTCAATCCATAGCCATTATCAAACATGGCATGCTTTAAGCTTATGCATGCTTCATTACACAGCTTTAATGCAAAGCCAAGGTTGGATTAAACACAAGCTGAGAATCCTATCCATGTACAGCTGTTTCAAGCTTACTGGCTATCATCAGCATGGAGCAGGATCTCAGCTTGTGTTGTGGACCTTATGAGTAGGTAATTCACCACAGCAATCATTTATAATATGGTGGGCAAAAGAGCGATGGAAGCCTCCACCTTACAGTAGTACAGTAAATAAATAGTACATCTGTGTTCACATTTGCATGTCTAAAATATAAATATAGAGGTTCCAATGTAATTATTTTCCATGGGAAAAATCTTTTGTAATAAATAAAACTTACTACTAATGCATGTTGATGTTTGGATCACAGTAGCCCTTTAAGGATTTTTACCTTAAACAGAAAGAAAGAAATATGTCACACACCTTTTAGTGATAGCAAGGTTCTTTCAAGTGAATTGATCGCCGCAGGCTCCCCTCCGGAGCAGATCTGTTGCAGGAAGGTGTCAGTATGATGGTTCCATAGAGAGCAGGCAAAACTGTAAATTTCTGAGGCCAACTAAAAACAAAAGGAAAAATTTGTCTTACAATGATATCCCTCCAGACTAATACAGTTACACTACAAAAACATGCAAATAAAGCATAACAAAATGTCCCTAAACCTGGTGCATTTCAGTATTCTGACACCTTGAATTTGTTCAACTATTTATCTAAATTAAATTACAGACAGTTGTCGTGTGGATGTCTGAACTGCAACACATTGTGCTTTTTAAGTTACCGAACAAGATGCATCCAGGCAAATATTTGAAAAAGTAAATAGCCTCTAAATGTAGTTGACCCTAAAAACTAGCAATGCATAGTTTGAATATTCATTAGCTGCTTTGAGGTTTAACATCTCAGCCTTAAAATCAAATATAAAGCTTTTGGAAGGTGATATAGAGTAATGCAGTAAATAGAACAAAAGTTTAAAAAGAGCACATTGCCGTATCCCAGTAATACCCACACAGGGGTGACCCACTCTCAGAGCAGAGCTAAGCGGATACAGCAGAGACCCATCAGTGGCAGGTGATTGGATGACTGCATCAAAATACATTTTTATATATCAAAAGTGGGATGTCTATGCTCACTGAATTGCTGAGGGCAAATTAAAATACCAAAATCATTTCTAATTACACTATATCCATTTGGAAAACACTAGCACAAAATGGTACATTTAAAGCAGCTTGCTCTATTGTATGTAACACTGGTTCCATTAGATTTATTTCAATCCTCATTTATGGTCCAAAATGCTAATTAAACTTCTATTAATGTAACATGAAGTTTGCAATTATATATTGGGACCTTTCCTGTTATCTTCCCTCCAAAGCCCACAATTTTGCTGTTAGGTTTAGGGTAATGGGGGGCATACTAAAGGAAAGATCCATACTCTGCTTTGCACTCAATGCAGAATGAGGTTATTTGTTAATATCAAAATGGCCACAATTATTTACTCTCAAAATTAAGAATATTTTTTTCTGCGTCATTCAGACGTTTCCGGCTCCCAGTGACCTCATGGACCGTAACGGCAGGCACATCTCTATGTCCATGGTCATGCTTATCTACTTGGTATTCATGGCAGAGCTACTGGAGTGGGTTGCCAATTACTTCTCAGTGGAACACTGCATACAGCGCCTGGTATTCCTTGGTGGTCTCCCATCCAAGTACTGACTGCTTGGCTTCAGGGTGATCTGACCTCTTGGTTCCCTTACTGGAATCGAACCTATGTCGCTGTGGTGAAAGCACCAAATTCTAACCACAGGATCACCAGGTAGCCCCCAGAACTCACATTAAACATTCATAAATCAAATACAAAAATGACTGATTAAAACATATTGTTTGAAATACTAATCAATGTTTCTTTCAGGAGCAGAAAATCTTCACATTTCAGTTTCCTTTCATAGATTAGTTTGTATAAGAAGCTACCAGTATCGCTTTTATTAGATATTTCTGGGGAAGTAATAAAGATAGCATCTGGTAATTGTCATTTTGTTGTTGTTTAGTCCTGTCCAACTCTCCGTAACCCTATGGACCACAAGACGCCATGCACATCTTGTGTCTTATTGTACCTATCCATACGGTTTTCGTGGAAGAGGTACTGGAGTTGGTTACCATTTCCTTCTCCAGCGATTTGTCTGACTTCTTTGCTATGACTCTCCCATCTTGGGTGACCATACGTAGTATTGCTCACAACTTCATTGAAGTACACAAGTACATTCACCACGACAAGGTAGAGATCCAGAAAGAGAATTGTCATTTAGGAAGATGTTAATATGTGAAGGGAATGGACGTAGCTTGACTAACAATGTGTACATTCTACTCCTAACACAACTTCCCTTGGTGTGATGTCGTTATTGTGCTACATACCTCACACACAATAATGTTTTCTTGAACTACAGTGGTAATTTTAAGATGTCACTTGCTGCATTATATGTGTACTGTTAAGCTTGTATTCGTTCAACTAACAAGCATAGGGCCCTTTGTAAATCTCTGCAAAAACAATTATGAGTGCCGTAGCGGCACAGTAAATCCTACTGAAAAGCAATGCAACAATCTCCATTGATTTTTGCACAGACAATAAATTACAAGTTACTTGGTACACTTTGACACCCAAACCCTATACTAATAAGATTTTACAGACTACCTGCACATCAGGGCACTGCCGTAATTGCAAAAAGCAGAAGAAAGATTTACAAGTACCAAAGACCACTCACAAGTAGTTTTCAGACCCTTGCCGAGTCCCCCAGATGAATTTAAAGTGACAGTATAGCACAAAAAAAAATACAAAATGAGAACATTTCAACAATATTTGACATTTAACAATTCGATATCAACAAAAGTCTAATTAAAAAATATGGTATGTTAGTATTAAGCCCGTTTCGGACTACAAAATCTAGGGTAACACACAACCCAATACTCAAGGGGTTAATACACATCACAAAACCACGTTGCCTAGGAACAAATGCTCCAATGCATTGTGTATAAATATATATTTTAACAAAATAAACATATATTTATTTATTGAAGCTATACATACAATTGTCACATCTTTATAATATCAAATTATATTAATACAAAAAAAAACAATGACTTTATATATATATATATATATATATATATATATATATATATATATATATATCTAATGTTTCATTGCCGCAGCCTAGTTACGGCAGTTGTTACGGCACTTCCCACTCATTATAATATTCATGACCTTCGCATTTCCTATTGGCTTCTAGAGCCGTGTCTAATCCTTAAAGCTTGGTTTGGCTACTCCTTTACACAGAAATCTGTTTCAGCTGAGGCAGGATTTACGGCTTTGGGCTGAGTGCTCTAACCTGGGGGAGCAAAAGATTTGCATTAGTGTAGAACTTGGGGGGGGAGCTCCTGCAGCTGATTTACGGCAGTGCCCTAACTTGGAGCACTTGATTTACATGGAGGCCTATGCAAGTTGTTAAAGAGTAAACTCATTAAACATGCACTGTTTACTGGAGTGGGAAAAAGAGAGCAGGGTTAAAATCAAATTAATTAATATGGATGAACTGCAAAGCTATTCAGAAAATAATCAGCACTTAAAGGAGTTAATGTGATCAAGTCTTAAAATACGTTAATTCAGACCTGGGGGCCACCGACATGTCAAGACTAATTACATGGAAATTAACTGCATACTATTACAAAGTTCCTGGAAACCGGGTCAGTCTGAACTAGACTTGCACATCTCTAAATGGAATCACTAAAAGACATTTCCATTTTTTGGTAATTTTCTCCTATAAGATTTTTTCCGCAAAATTTGCTATTAATTATAACTTTACATAAGGCAATATCAAATATAGATTGCACAAACACAAAATGCTATATTCTACATAGAGTTAAATATCTAAATATGAAGTGCATGGTCTCCTTTCCTATATCTACTTTAATCTGAATAATGGAAAAGTCAAATAAACTCATCAAGTAGTTATATATATATATATATATATATATATATATATATATATATATATATATATATATATATATACACACACACACACACATATTTATATATATATATATATATATATATATATATATATATATATATATATATATATATATATATATATTTTATATATACATACTTCAATTGTTTATTACCTTTTGTTTTCCTTAATATGCTTAATGCTTAATTTCTATCATTCCTAATTATGACCTAGTCACATAATATAATATATAAATAGCTTCAGACTACTCTAATACCACTCATGTACCCACCTTCTTAAGTGTATATGAGTGGTAAGTATTAGAGTAGTCTCAAGCTTAAAAATACATTTTAAATGAGTAACTATTAGTAATTATATACCACTTGCCTAAAAAAAATAAAAAATAAAAAAAAAAAGTTGTCAGGTTTGCTATTTTCAATAAAAGTTTTTCTGCCATATTTATGCTGGACTTTCCAGCAAGCTCCTTACCTTCTATGCCTAGAGTCCTGCCTGAGCGAAGCTTGGTGTTGCGCAAGCACAATTTGCTTTATTATTGGGGTTTCCGATGAGGGGGACCTGGGGGTGTCGCAGAGGGGCCCTGGTGGGCAGTCACAGGGTGGTCCGTGGTGGGTAGGTCCCCAGCCACCAGGAATACACATCTCAGGAATTTTGTTTTTTCATAATTCACAAACATGTCAAGTTTTCCCAAACTACATTGGTATTTTAAGAATATCTTTAGACCAGAAAAATAATTACAGCTACACTTCCTGCTCTATAGAACGCACAAATTCCAATTTGAGTTTATATATAAATGCCGGCTATATCTAGTTTACATCCTTACGTCTCGCTCTCAAAGGTATATGCTGTGCTAAAGCTTTCTGAAGTCACAGCAGGTGCGCAATTCAGAAAGACTTTCAATGATGATGGTTCCAATTACTGAAGCATACAAGTTGTTTTTATTATTTATTTAAAATAAGGAAGTTTATATAATTATGTGCTTCATTTTAAATTACACTTGACACTGCAATAAGCAAAAAAAAAATTGAAGGGAGATGTGAATAAACAAACAAAAATCATTAGTTTCTTTGAAGTCAGTTCTACTGAATACAAGTTTAAGAAATGTTTACAAAGAAATCAATAACCACCACTAGCTGGCAAATTGAATGAACACCTGATTAGGCTGATGGGCCACTTGAGACTAATGTAAAGCAAGTGCTATGGCATATTTTGTTTATTAGGCTCTAGAAAAGAAGAAGATAACTACATTTCTATACATTCAGAGCTTAAAGTTATTTTGCACCAGATTTTAACTTTTTTTTTAACAAGGCTTAAAAAAAGCATTTAAAATCACATGCACAGTGACAACACCAAAACTGGCCTACAAGACTGACACATTTGCAAATCCGAGTCCAAGCGCAAGCGTGCGTGCATAATATATATATATATATATATATATATATATATAGCTACATAGTAATTGAAGTTGAATAAAGGCATCCAGTCCATCAAGTTCAACCTTTTTAGATCTCTTCTGATAATTATATTATGTGGATTATTTATAATCTGGTAATAATTGTTAATTGCTAGTTAATAGTTTTTAAATGATCTAGAGGAAGGCAAACAAAAAAATTTTTTTAAACATTGCCATGGTCTCATAAGGAGAAAAAAAAATTCCTTCTTGACCCCAGATACTGGCGATCAGATTCCTCCCTGGATCAATACCCCCTCTCTAATTATCCAGGATAAACCTGAATGTCATTTTTATTCAAAAATATATCCAATCTCTTTTTAAAGTTATATATCAAATTTACTGTCACCACCTCCTTTGCTAGCGAATTCCACCCTTACTGTGAAGAACCCTTTTCTTTCTTTAAGGTGGAAACTTTTTACTTCTAACCTCAAATGATGTCCTCTTGTCAGTTGAAAACCTCTTGGTACAAAAAGTTCACTTGACAAATCTTTATATTGACCCTGGATGTATTTATACTGTATAGGGTAATCATATCCCCTGATAGATGCCTTTTTTTCTAGAGAAAATATGCTTAATTTGGTTAGTCTTTCTTCATAACTTAGCCCCTTCATTCCCCTTATTAGTTTTGTAGCCCTTCTCTGTACTTTTCCCAGCTATAAAACGTCCTTTTTATGAAGTGGTGCCCAAAATTGTACTCCATATTCCAAATGAGGGCGTACTAGGGATTTATATAGTGGCAGAATTATATTTGCTTCTATACCCTTCTAAACACATGCTAATATTTTACTTGCCTTTCCAGCTGCTGCTTGGTATTGAGAAATGTTACCAAGGTGGTTGTCCAAAAGCACTCCCAAATCCCTTTCACTATCTGATACCCCAAAATGTAATCCATTTAGATTATAAAAATTGCATGGCTACTTTTCCTTCCCAAATGCATAACTTTACATTTATTTGTATTAAATCGTATCTGTTATTTAGTTGCCCATTCCTCTAATTTATGTAAATTCCTTTGGAGGGAAAGTACATAATTATTATTTAATTACCTTGCACAACTTAGTGTCATCAGCAAAAATGGAGACAGCACTTCCCAATCCTACTTCCAAGTCATTAATAAATATGTTAGAAAGGAGAGGACCTAATACTGAATCCTGAGGATGGATATATATATATATATATATATATATATATATATATATATATATATATATATAATATAACTAAAAAGCTAGGAGCTAGCACTAAACATTTAGGAACCACAAATGCCTGTTCAAAAGATTTGTGAAGCCCTGGCCATCACGAGACAGCTTGAGAACAACTAGCTAGCTCTCAAACTGCTATGAGGTAGCTCACTCGTCAGCAATGGCAGGGCAATACTATTACAAACATTTAAGACGTCCCGTTATCTACATGTGCTGTTGCTGTTTAGTCGTTCAGTCGTGTCCAGCTTGTCATGTTCCTATGGTCCTCAGCACGCCAGGCACATCTTGTGACTAGCTGAGCTCATCCATAAGGTTTTGGCAAAGATACTGAACTGAGTTGCCAGTTCCTTCTCTAGTGGGCCGTGATTTGTCTGACCTCTGCTATGACCTGCCCATCTTGAGTGACCCTACATAGTATAGTACATATTTGCTGAGGCAGGACCAAGAACATCCACAGCAGGGATTAACAAATGTATTTGATGCTTAGGAGCCAGCCAGGTTAGTGAGGTGGCAAATATTTTTAGGAGGGATATAGAAATATATGTAAATTAACTAAGTAAGTAAATTAAGTAGAAAGTTAGAATCCGCAGTAAACGTTTAGGAACTGCTACCTAGCTCACAAGATTGGCAAAGCATGGTCTACAGAGTTATCAAGAGGGAGCTTGGGAACCAATATCTAGCTCGTCAACTGTTTTATAGTAGGTCACTCATCAGCAATGGCAGGACAATCCTCTTAAAAACATTTATGACGTCCAGTCATCTACATTGGTTGAAGAGCTTACAAACTGGTTTAAATTACTGCAGTCTACACTAACAGCTTCTTCTCTCGTTAAAGGGACATGTAAGTGAGATGGATTATGAGTGCATCTGATAGAGGAGAATAGGTAGTGTATGAAAACATACCGAAAATAAGCATTTAAACACTTACCTTGAAGTTAGCAAAAATATATTTTAATTTATGTTAGTTGAAACTTAGGGTTAACACCCTCCAAACTCAGGCTAAACTGGTATACAATTTGAAAAACAGTTTTGGCCAATCAGGAGGAAGTAAAGACTGAAACATTTGTATCACAATCTGGCAGTTGCTGTCTGTTTTTTTTTCTCTCTGCCTGTCTCCTTTATGGCCAATTTCAGCTGTGACACCAACAACCATCATTTCCTTTGGAGGTCACACACTGTATCCTGCAGGGTACACTTTATGTAAGCTTCCTAGGGGTGTGCACATCCACATATCAGTATCTAGCATATAAATATGAAAGTACATTCAACTTTTCAATATAATACATAGTTTTCTACTAATCAGTAATTGTTTATTAGGAATCATTTTAAACCCAGCTCACTTACATATCTCTTTAATGCTACATGGTAGTATTAAAAAACGTCATGGCCATCTACTCGTATAAAGTTGCAACTAGTAATAAAAAACTCTGTAGGTCCAAAAAGGTTATGAATTATTACTATTTTGAGCCGGCACTACATGATTGTATGGCCCAATAGAAAGCTGCTGACAATGCTGTGTGCATTTTTTTCTGCGTTGTTCCTTAATTTCTGACGCTTCATGACCTCATGGACCATAACACACCAGGACATCTTTATGTCCATGGTCATGCTGATCCACTTGGTATTCATGACAGAAATACTGGATTGGGATGCCAGTTCCTTCTCTAGTGGGCCACAGCATACAGCTGCTCCTGGTCTTGGTTCCCTGACTGGAATCAAACCCAGGTCGCAGTAGTGAAAGCACAGAATCCTTAACCACTGGACCACCAGGAAACCCTAAAAGGGAGTGTGTGTTTGTGTTGTTCAGTTGTATCACACTCTCCGTGACCTCATAGACCGTAACACGCCATGCCGATCCACTTGGTATTCATAGCAGAGACACTAGAGGGGGTTGCCAGTTCCTTCTCCAGTGGGCCACAACATACCGCCCCTGGTATTCCTAGGTTGTCTAACATCCAAAAATTGACCAGGCCCAACCCTACACGGCTTCAGGGTGGTGTGATCTCTTGGTTCCTTGACTGGAATGAAACCCAGGACGCATAGGTGAAAGCATCTGGATCCTAACCATTAATGCAATATAGTTCTGCAACTTGCTTTACCCCTACTTCACTCCGTGAGAAGTAGCGAGGGACAGAGAGAGAGAGAAAAGCCAGCATAGCACCTCAAAATATAATCAGAAGAAATATATATCAGAATGCTAGATACTGATATGTGGATGTGCACACCCCTAGGAAGCTTACATACAGTGTACCCTGCAGGGTACAGTGTGTGACCTCCAAAGGAAATGATGGTTGTTGGTGTCACAGCTGAAATTGGCCATAAAGGAGACAGGCAGAGAGAAAAAAAAAACAGACAGCAACTGCCAGATTATGATACAAATGTTTCAGAATCAAAAATATTAATAGTTCACAATTTCATATAACTGAGCGAACAGGGTTTTTATTATGCTGGATAGAACTACTACTACTTTAAGAAACTACTTTCAGATACCTAATAAAGAGGTGACCAAAAGACTAAAGTGACACTTGCTATCTAAATTTGTAGGGAAACAAAATGCTTGAAGGGTAGGAAAAATCAAACCTGAGATAAGATGTGCGAGTCTTGCGTATTTATATAGTGAGTAAATATTTTGATTGTTTAACATGGTTGGCCAGATGCACCAAAAAGGAGTTTTGTCTTATAAAATGTGTCTTTAAAGGATAGTTAGGTAAGTTTTGATTTTAAAAAAAACACAAATGTTTACGAACATAATGAACAATATAAGACGGTTCAGTCTGGTTAAAAAGCCAGAACTTGTATATAGACAGAGATGCACAAACATACGACTCGGAGAGCTGTGGTTATCTCCCATGCTGGGTAATTTCATCTGTAGAAGAGTGAGTAATGACCCACAGCCTGCTGCTAGTGACAAATTGGCTCTCCTGCTATGCATTACTACCATATTTAATTATTTAGAGCTGTAGAGTGTTTGTCATATGGATCTCCTTGAACTCATGTCACCAAATTATAATATATAATGAAGGAATGTCTTTATGTGTTTACAGTCTTCTATCGTATGTATCTAGATTTGTTGAACTTTCCTAAAATGTAAATTTCTTAAAACAATTTACATTGAAGTTTACAGCTTCTACCTCTCAGTTAAAGTGACACCGCAAAGGTTCCAGTTATTGCAGAATGTATGGCTATAAATACATCTACATACAATTGGTTCTTACTGAACATTTTGAGCTGAGTGTTACATAATATAGTTTGTAATTTGTGCTTAAAATACCCAAGTCCACCCACTCTCCTAATGGCTTTATGTCATAATCTAGGAAGGGTTTTTGAATTTATTTTGGAAAATGTATGCCTCCACCTGCAACCTGTCAGACGATGGGTCAACAAATGGAAAAAGTCCAAAACCAATGTAAACAGGAAAATCACAAAGAAACTGGGATAACAAGGACAGGTCTTGAACAACTTTCTTAATCACAATGAGCTCATATTTTTTATTCTGATCTATATTTTGCGTTCAGTTGTGTCCGACTCTCAGTGACCTCATGGACCATAACACACCATCCACTTATCCACGGTAGAGATTAAGTAGTGGGTTACCAGTTCCATCGCAAGCAAGTACTGATCAGGCCCAACCCTGCTTTGCTCCCTGACTGGAATTGAACCCAGATCGCAGCGGTGAAAGTACCGAATCCTAACCAGTGGACCACCAGAGAAGCCAGTATTCTGATCTATACTGAAAGCTGAAGCATTACAGTGGCTCTTCAAGCTGTGATGCAGGTTGCCATATTTTGCTTTGCATACACAAACAAGAAGGCACAATTATAGCTTGCATAAAAACAAGAGGATAGTCCAGTATAAATAGCACTGTATAACCTATACATTTTGAAATAGCTAATTAACTTGATATTTATTAAAATATCAATATGGAATCTAGAAGGCTATTAACAAAAAAGGAATGAAAAAAACTAATTATCATCTGGATAAACAAAGGTTAAAACATGGCTTGTCTCCAAGACGTGATCTGTCCTTTAAATATTCACTTAACACCATCACCAGCAATAAAAACACTACATACTACTACACCAGACTTTCATTAAGATATTCTGTATTATTGCTTCTGTTTTTAAACATAATGTGCACTTCAAACTTTTTACACAAAAATATTGCTTTTTAATATTCTCCAGTATTTCCTATTTAATCAATGTTACAGTGGATATAAAGTCTACACACCCCTGTTAAAATGTCAGGTTTCTGTGCTGTAAAAAAATGAGACAAAGATAAATCTTTTTAAAACTTTTTCCACCTTTAATGTGACCTATAAACTGTACAACTCAATTGAAAAACAAACTGAAATCTTTTAGATAAAGGGAAGAAAATATATAAAAATAAAATAATATGGTTGCATAAGTATGCACACCCTTAAACGAATACTTTGTTGAAGCACCTTTTGATTTTATTACAGCACTCAGTCTTTTTGGGTATGAGTCTATCAGCATGGCACATTTTGGCTTCTTGTTTGCAAAAACACTCCAAATCTGTCAGATTGCGAGGGCATCTCCTGTGCACAGCCCTCTTCAGATCACCCCACAGATTTTAATCGGATTCAGGTCTGGGCTCTGGCTGGGCAATTCCAAAACTTTAATCTTCCTCTGGTGAAGCCATTCCTTTGTTGATTTGGATGTAAGCTTTGGGTCGTTGTCATGCTGAAAGATGATGTTCCTCTTTGTGTTCAGCTTTCTAGCAGAAACCTGAAGGTTTTGTGCCAATATTAACTGGTATTTAGAACTGTTCATAATTCCCTCTATCTTAACTAAGGCCCCAGTTCCAGCTGAAGAAAAACAGCCCCAAAGCATGATGCTGCCACCACCATGCTTCACTGTGGGTATGGTGTTCTTTTGGTGATGTGCAGTGTTGTTTTTGCGCCAAACATATCTTTTGGAATATTATCTTTTGAAATTATGGCCAAAAAGTTCAACCTTGGTTTCATCAGACCATAACACCTTTTTCCCACATGCTTTTTGAAGACTTCAGATGTGTTTTTGCAAAATGTAGCCTGGCTTGGATGTTTTTCTTCGTAAGAAAAGGCTTTCGTCTTGCCACTCTACCCCATAGCCCAGACATATGAAGAATACGGGAGATTGTTGTCACATGTACCACACAGCCAGTACTTGTCAGATATTTTTGCAGCTCCTTTAATGTTGCTGTAGGCCTCTTGGTAGCCTCCCAGACCAGTTTTCTTCTCGTCTTTTCATCAATTTTGGAGGGAGCTCCAGTTCTTGGTAATGTCACTGTTGTGCCATATTTTCTCCACTTGATGATGACTGTCTTCACTGTGTTCCATTGTATATCTAATGCCTTGGAAATTCTTTTGTACCCTTCTCCTGACTGATACCTTTTAACAATGAGATCCCTCTGATGCTTTGGAAGCTCTCTATGGACCATGGCTTTTGCTGTGGGTTGCGACTAAGAAAAATTTCAGGAAAGACCAACTAGAGCAACTGAACTTTATTTGGGGTTAATCAGAGGCACTTTAAATGATGGCAGGTGTATGCTGACTCCTATTTAACACGATTTGGAATGTGATTGCTTAATTCTGAACACAGCTACATCCCCAGTTATAAGAGGGTGTGCAGACTTATGAAACCACATTATTTTTATTTTTTATTTTTCTTCCCTCCACCTAAAAGATTTCAGTTTGTTTTTCAATTGAGTTGTGCAGTTTATAGGTCACATTAAAGGTTCTGAAATGATTTATCTTTGTCTCATTTTTTTACAGCACAGAAACCCGACATTTTAACAGGGGTGTGTAGACTTTTTATATCCACTGTACTCTAACATACCATTAACAAGAAAAAACATATCGGAGTCCTGAACAATTCAGTCTTGCATGATTAGAAATTTCTCTCTATGAAGCAGACAACACCAGCTTTACTGGTGATGTGCAGTGTAGTTGCGGTAACCATTTTTGTTTCTGGCAGCGTTTTAAGCATGATTAAGTATATCACTGTAAAAAAGTTCCTTGGTGCCTAACACCTTAACAATGGTAATAATAGTAGAAAAAATATATAGGAACTATAGGGTTTGGAATGGATGATTCCTTTAAATGAGCTACTAGCTGGTATATTCTTGAGTACATACAGTCTTCCCTCATATGGCAAAATAAATTTGCTAATCCTTGGGAGGACAAAAAGTATGAAAATATATAAATAGTGTTTAGCTCAAAAAAGTGTGGTTAAAACCAATGTAGAAAAAAGCGCATGGAAGTACTTTACTGGTTATGAAAAAAGGTAGAGGGGGGTTTATAAAAAATATGTACAAATGATGTGTTATAGCATACAATAGTGATGCAACTCCTGTTTGCCTGAGACTACTATATGTCATTAATGCTGACTGGCAATTCACAGTAGTCACAAGGAGTAAAGTAACACAGGCAAAAAATAGCTCAAACATATATAAACCTCTCTATTGTAATCAATAAACCAAATAACCAGAGTACTTGCGCTTAGGTGATAGTCCCGACGGTCCCGTTTCACCCCTTCTGGGGCTTACTCATGCGTGAGAGAGACCCATACTTGTTACTGGCGCATGTGCAGTGTAGTTGCGGTAACCATTTTTGTTTTTAGCAGTGTTTTTAGCGTGCGTATGTGAGACCCATATTTTTACTGGCACAGTGATGGTTACCTACATAGTGTATCCAGGGGCCACTGCTCTGCAGCTCTTATAGGGATGTGTAGCTATTTTAGCAGTAATTGATAGGGTGAATATTAAAGAAAAATTGATACTTTTTTATGGTGTCTATCATTTCTTGGGCATATTTGAATTTATTGTTGTTTAGTCATTCAGTCGTGTTCGACTCTCCATGGCCCTATGAACCACAGCACGCCAGGTACATCTGTCAGTCACTGCCCCGCCGAGCTCCATCAAGTTCATGTTCATTGCTTCAGTGACCTCATCTATCCATCCCCGCCTCTGCAGTCCACTTCTTCGTGTGCCTTCAATCTTTCTCAGAATCCTGTTTTCTCATGATATGGACAAAATATTTGAGCTCATGATCATACCTTCTAGTGAACATTTTGTCTTGATTTCCTGTAGTATGGATTTATTGTATCTTCTTGGAGTCCAACGGACTCTAAGACGTTTTCTCCAACACCACAATTCAAAGGCTTCAATTCTACAGCGCTCAGCCTTCTTTATGGTCCAGCTCTCACATCCATATTTTTTCGTAATGGGAATGCCATAGTTTGAACTATGCAGATCTTTGTTGATAGTACAATATATTTACTTTTTACTAGATTATCCAAGCTTGCTATAGCTTTTCTCCCCAGAAGCAAACGTCTTTCATTTCATAGCTATAGTCACTACCTGCAGAGATTTTTAGTTGTCTATTGTCTTTTGTCCGTTAGTGTGTCTTGGTGGTGACACCTG
Source organism: Discoglossus pictus (assembly GCA_027410445.1). NCBI lineage: Eukaryota > Metazoa > Chordata > Amphibia > Anura > Alytidae > Discoglossus > Discoglossus pictus. Next base: position 510,347,814 of record CM050163.1, read on the forward strand.
CTGTTATAGGTTTTTATTTGTAGTTGCCTAATGTGATAAATTGCTTTCACATACAAAACCTCCTTACATGCACACAGAGTCTCTCACAGATATAATAAGAACGTTTTCTTATATGTTCTTACTTTTCTGTAATATATTATTATTGCGTTTGTTCAACTGGATTATTATGAAAAAGTTCAGTTTGTTATGTGGTTATAAATTGAGTTATACCAAAAAGTTAATGGTTTATCAGACTAAATTAATCAGCGTATCTTCTACCGGGACACACTCTCCCCTTGCCATGAAAATTGTCCTGCAAGTAGCAAAAAGTGAGGCTGTGTATTAAATAGCGTGTGAAATATCTGAAACTTGTTAAACAGCACCACCAAATGAGTAAATTGGTGAATCACACAAAGTATTAAAATCACTACAAATTACAGCCGTCATCAGTCATGGGTTAACATGGACCTTTCAGTTACAAGGCAGCAGCTGGTAATATTAAGATATGTTTTAATTTCCGTAGACTCTAAGAGAAGACTTAGATGGCCAGTTGTATCCCATATCAATCAACTCACTGGCAAATAAATATAAATCTTTAATGGCTTCTATTTCAGATCTTATTTCTCTCAAACCCTTCACCAGTCATAGCTCATTGTTTTAACTACTGCTTCTGATTCATGGCACCTTCTGGACTAAACTTCAATTACTGCAGATTTCTAGATGGTTATATTATAAATTGTTGGGACACACAATCCAGCAGGTAACACTTTAAGTGTGTGATGCATTTCCTTTGCCATAGCAACTATTTCTACTGGGAAGAAATATATTCATTACTTGAGAAATTGATTCTGTACTCTAAACTAGCTTGGGACCGTCACTGCGTGGCTTAGAAATAACTTCTTGCCAACACATTTAAAAGCCAGTTACTTAACATAACATGTGATAGGGAAATATTGCAAGTTATAACCAATCTGCAAAGTATTTTGCCATAAAATGTACATAAAAATGTTTGTTTAAATGACTTATATTTAAAGTATACTATTTTTGAAGACTTACACTTAAAAATAGGGTTTTAATTACCATTTATGCTCTGGAACAAACTGATATTTTGTTTCATGAAGTTTTTATTTGTGCAGTGGAAGATTGTCATCTACAACTGCCAGTATGTTTGATAGAACGAATGGAAGTTTCACAAGGACAGAATTATCAGAGAAGAAAATGAATCATTGCAGTAAAGCATAACTGCATATAAAATATAAAAATGTAAAGAATGTGTTTATAAGTTGGTTTGTTTAGTTAAATAATGATTGACCATATACATAAAAATAACCATTGGGCCCTTAATAAACAAGGTCTTACTGTAAAAAAATAAAAAAAATAAAAAAAGATTATTTTGCATTAAAGATTTTATAATTTTTGGAATGGCCACAGAGTGTGAAACAGAGAGGTATGGGGAATGCCAACACGGGGTTGAACATAGTTATTGGCCATGCAGAGTTACAATGTATTCTAAGGTAATAACCTAACCTTATACAGGCAGTATTATTTCACTACCACAATCTGTTGAATCTTGAAAACATAAAAAATATTTTAGAAGATAATTTTTTTACTATGTAATTCTCCTGGGCCAGTGTGTACATTACAATAATAGGTCAAATATGGAGATAAAAATAACCAGTCAAAATGATCGTACATGTACATCTATACTTTGTTTATAATGTTTAAACACTAATACTAGTAGTTCGAAGTTGAAATGTGTTTGTTTTCCCCTCAAGCAGAGCTGCATATCTCCTCCTCCCTGTGTCTATCAGGGGCGTGGCTAGCTCTGCCTAGAAACAGGACTAAACCAAAAGTGTGATCAGTCAGACTCTGGTGCAGACGGAGCATGCCAAGTGAAACAGTGTGAGCTATGATGCCTCATGCACTGTCACTAGGTGGGACATATGTAATGGGGCAGAGCTAATGATGTCACAGGGCAAATCCAGGGACATCATAGCCCAGTCTGCATCCAAGCTCCTTAACTGCCCAGCCCCAGGAAGAGCTGCCCCCCCCCCCCCCCCTTTAATAAGGATCAGGGAAGGAGAAAGCAGCTCTGCTTAAGGAGAAAAAAAAAAGACTTTAAAACAAAAAAAAAGAGTAAGAAAAATATTATTAACTTTTAAACTGCATACTGTTTTTAATAGTCTATGCACAACATATATATTAAGTTTATTTTAAAATGCATAACAGCAATCCTTTAATGCAATGGTTCCCAAACCTAATTTCAGGACCCACCAGATAGGAGCCTCAGTAGAGCATCCAACTACTTCACCTGTGTATTCACAGTGTTTCACCTAAATCATAACCTGTCTGGTGGATCCTGAGGAGAGGTTTGAGAACCACAGCTTTAATGGACCATGTATCAAAAATACTGATAATCCTCCCATACTTATAAAAAAAAATATTTTGTCATGCCGAATAAAAGGCTTGTACATGGAACAATCTTTAAGGTATGTAAAGATATTACTACAATATAATAATGCAAAAGACTACTTGGTTTCTACTCCGTTCTCTACTCTGAAGAGCCTACAATCGAGAAGCTAAGGTTGGGATGTGGGACAGGAGGGTAATCGATGTAACAGATGTGTGATGACAATGATGGAGCCGACAGAGGTAGCTGTATTATATACTGTTGACTGGATGTGTAAGCATATGTATTTTAATACGTTTTTTGATGCCTTTAAAGCAAAACGATAGTCTGATGGTGTGATGCAAGGAGTTCCTCAGAGTAGCTTGAGAAACATCCAGAAGACATGAATGAGAGGTAACAACAGAAGAAGAAAAATGCACTACAGGTCATTTTTTACAGCTAAAGGGGAGCATGTTATTAAGGATCAGGATTTTAAATTGTATTCTGGAGGATATGGGAAACCAATTACCTACCAATTATAGTAATGTAGACTAAATATTGATCACACCAGTTCTAGAGAATAGAAATAAAATGAAATATAAAGCAGGAAAAATTCAACTGGCCAAGTTTGAGACGTCTCTATGAATGTATAATAGGCAAAGAGAGTCATACCTACCAAATATACATACAATAAATACATACATGCAAAAAAATTCATTCATTATATTACTTCTGATGCACTGTCTGCTTTTATTAAAGTTGATGGCATCATAATTCTTTTATATATCAGGATAAAATAAGTGTATTGCAGAGATTAATTTAATTATCTGCTGACCTGTTTTTTGAGAAATACACTGGACAAAAGAAAAATGTCAAGAAGCATCTGGGACAAAAATATTCCAAAACCCAAGAAAAGTGGAATTAAATTGGTCATGATCATCACTAAGAAATTTTACACAATTCTAAGAACTTTCTCCTTATAGAATTATTTTATTAACACTGAAATGCTGACAGATCACTTAAAACAGATATAAAAAAAGGCTATTAGCAGCATATTGCTCTCAAAAGAATATCTGCATTGGAAATCATAAACTTTTATGAAATTCTGAGAAAATGTAATGACTGGGAAGGTTTTATCGTTTTGCGTTAATCCATAAAAACCATCATCACCCGATTGATATATAAAAGTTTCGAGTACATTTCTCAAATCAAGAACTATAGAAATGATCCCTGAAAGTATATAAAACTTAGGAGCCAGGTCCAGATTAAAAGGATATTTATTTAATATTTTACTTCATATTCACACCAATAGATCAATGTTTTAATGCTAAAGAAAGGAAATTGTCAGAGGACCAAAACATTGGTGTATTTGTATGAATATGAAGTAAAATATCGCATGGAACGACTTCAGTTTGTGCAGTCATTTTTGGTAACTTTGGGTAAATACTTTATTATGGATTAATATAGATATAGATATGTATGTCCAGAGGTTGGGGTTAATGCAACTTAGAGCTTCAAAAGTTGTGAGAAGGTAAGTGCTTTGATTTATAGGCAAGATTTCCGCCCCAACCCATTCATATGATAAAAACTCATGGCTTTGGGCTGAAACTTTGGCAATAAAGCAGTTTTCTGCTCAGCACTTTTAAACAAGTGCATTGTGCTGTGCCACACGACCACTACACACCCCGGCTGGAAAACGTCACTTCATTCTATCATTGCAAATAGGCTAAAACATTATCAACTGTAAATGCAAATATGTGTCAAAATTTAAAACAATCCCCTAAATATATATATATTTTCATAGTGATCTATACTTTAAAATGATCTTTAAAAATATAAACTAAAATACTTAGTAGTGATTGAGTACAACGCCTGATTGCAGCCTACTTCAATGGGATTTAAATTTTTTAAAAAAGATAAGTGTATATATCTGATCCTATTAATAAATATATAAAAAATACATTTCATAGGCATTTCCATTGTATCCCCTGCCTCATAGTGATGTTTCTTGTTTGTATGTAATTCCTGCTCAATTCTCACAAATATTGGAAGTTAAGTGCTCACTATTTTCCTAAACATCAGACATAGTTGCAACAAGATATTGAACATAAAATGAAAAGAACATGTAAATATATGGCTAGAATATCAAGGCAGACCGTAGTATCTTACAGTTGTAAAACATATCTATTGATAATACTGAATGGTAAAATCTTCCTGTAACCCAAGTAGAGGCAGGTGCGGGTAGTTGGTTCAGAACAGACCATGGAGAAATGGTGTCAAAACAATAAACCAGTATGTCCAAGGTAAAAGAGAAAACTATTTCAGTGGAGTTAATACCGTATAATGGCTAACTAAGTAGGGTTAAAGATCGCCAGTTGAGGAAGGGGCTATGACCTTGAAAGCTTGCAATCTAACCCTATTCAGCCATTAAAAAGGTAGCAACTCCTCTGAAATTGTTTTCTGTTTTTTCTAAGGCTAACACCATAATACAGTTTATCTACTTTAAGATAAAACAGGAAAAGACATCTAGATATACTTGACACACAAACCAAATAGCGATACAACCCAATATAAATGGTAAAACATGTATTTCCACTAATGTGACCATCTAAAACTTCTCATGTTCAAAATATATGCTGCTCTGTACCTGCTGGATCTGCACTTTCAACACATTTGAAGGACTCATAGAATATGAAAGGACCTTTGAGATGTGTGGGTAGGTGGTCTGACTAGTAAGTAAAGACTTCTATTAAAATATAGTTTGTTAACCCAAGCAACAATGAAATGTGTTTGATGTGGCCATGCGAGGTACACAATACTCATATTAGCTTCAGCTTTTGATCATTTGGGTATTTTTGTAATATTAAATGTTCTCATTTTCTGTTCATTATGCCGTTTTATACAATATGAACTTGTTTGCTAGAAAACTTGTTCTAAATGCTTCACCATTACTTAAAAACATAAAAAGTATGTAAGATGTTATTAAGCCTGCCAGAGGTGCTGGGAGAGGTGCTGGGAGAGGTGCTGGGAGAGGTGCTGGGAGAGGTGCTGGGAGAGGTGCTGGGAGAGGTGCTGGGAGAGGTGCTGGGAGAGGTGCTGGGAGAGGTGCTGGGAGAGGTGCTGGGAGAGGTGCGCAGAGGTGCTGGGAGAGGTGCGCAGAGGTGCTGGGAGATGTGCGCAGAGGTGCTGGGAGAGGTGCGCAGAGGTGCTGGGAGAGGTGCGAAGGTGCTGGGAGAGGTGCGAAGGTGCTGGGAGAGGTGCGCGGAGGTGCTGGGAGAGATGCGCGGAGGTGCTGGGAGAGGTGCACAGAGGTGCTGGGAGAGGTGCGCGGAGGTGCTGGGAGAGATGCGCGGAGGTGCTGGGAGAGATGCGCGGAGGTGCTGGGAGAGATGCGCGGAGGTGCTGGGAGAGATGCGCGGAGGTGCTGGGAGAGATGCGCGGAGGTGCTGGGAGAGATGCGCGGAGGTGCTGTGAGAGATGTGCGGAGGGCTGAAGCATGGGGCTAAAATATAGAAATAACAAAATACAAATATAAACATATAAAGAAAATTAATGTTTTGCAATATGCATACACAATTTCAGTATACAACAGACTAGGGCTCATGAGTCATACATATTTAATGCATTTGTTTTAAAAACTGAGCTGAAGCAAATTAATTCACAGACAAAACTATATTGTATAAATCCGATGGAGTCGAAGTAAAGGTGCATATTTGATGGTATAATATCACACAATCTCATGGGTATTAAAGATGAGGGAACCTAAACACACAAGCAGAGATACATAGGAATCATACACTCCTGGCAACCTATACACCATTAATCTAGTATAGAGCTGCCAGTACTTGTTCCTGTTGAAATATAATATCAAAACAGTATAATAGGTATTTTAAGATTGTTTGAAAAGAATATAATTCATACTTACGTGTTGAAATAGTTTCCGGTCTGCAGCCAATCTTTTAGAGGACAATGTCTTAGTAACATGATAAAATGTTAGAAGTGCTCTATGCTGACGAAGATCATCTTGAACTTTAACAGATTCTATAAGTGTTGGGATAAGTTCCGGCCACTGCTTCGGACAATCAAGCCTTGCAACTTTAGCAATCAGTACAGCAATCTGAGTGGCAATCTGTAGAGAGAATTACATATAAAGGTAAGTGCATGTTATACAAGAATCAAAATTATTGTTTATATCCATGCCTTCAATAAATAGCAAATCATTTGTGATAAAAAAAATGCATATATCCAGCGCTAAAAATACAGCTAACGTTTGTATTGGTAACTCTTCAGGCAAAAATAAAATGTTTTATATAAACGTTTTAAAAAAACAGATTAATTAATTTATCCTCCTTTCTCCTCATGCTCTATCCCTCTCTCCATGTCACGGTCTCTCACACCATTTCTTATTCTTTTTTCAGAAGACTTTTGCTTGCAGTACACTGGAGATATAAGATAATATATCTCTAGAGCTAATATCATCCTTAATATTACTAATAATGTATGCATGTTATAAAGTTTTGTGAAGGAAATTATTTCTAGCCAAGTATCGGTCCCTTACAAAATTTGGTAACATCAGTGTAACCACCCATACTGCACTTGCCATTCCTCAAGCCACCCTACCTCCACTTTCTTACTAACATAACTTACTAAGACCTTCTCCTTCCCATGTCTTCTAGTTCTTGCTCATCTCTTCACTGTTATCTCTCTCACCTCCTTTCTCTTTCCACTCTATCCCTCTCTTTGTGTCTTTATCTCTCACACCATTTCTCATTCTTCTTTCAGGAGCCTTTTCTCAATCACTAGCCAGGCCTCTCTTACTCTGGGGTAAACTCTAAGAAAAATCTGAAAGTAGCACTATGCAATTCTGCTCTGGCATAATCATTTTGCTACACCTGGAATACTAAAAGAGATTGTTACCTCAACAAGTTTATTATTCTTATTATTATTATTATTAACTTGTATTTGTAACGCGCCAACATATTCTGTAGCGCTGTACAGGGAATAAAAACATGGAAAAATACAATATAAAAAAATTGCAGAAAATTGAGGTGGCTTCTTTTTAAAGAACATTAAAAGTGGATATACATTAGACTAATCATTCCTGAGATTTTCAGCAACTTTTGAGGCTCATTATGCTAATGTACTTTATGTGCTAAACTTTGGCTGACTGTATTTGATAAGTATGAGAGAAGGGGGCTACCTGCATAATAACAAAAAAAAAAAGTTGATTTTCAGGTAAATCTCCATCCATGAAGGGCTACTTATTTCAGCACAATTAGGACCACATCACAGTAAAGATCTCCTAAAAGAACGTTGAAATACTTTTGGGATTTTTGAAATCCATGCACTTTTAACTGAAAATTCAATAAAGTAAAATTTATGTGTACATGAGTCACTAACTACCCACGCTCAGACAAGCAGCTTCAGTTCTATGTAGTGAGCACAAAAAAAGAGTAAACCCTCAACAGATCAATCTGTGCAAAACATGGAATGCTGGAATCACCTAAAAAGGTCAGCTGTGGGTTAACGTTTCAGTGCATTCCTGAGTTCAGGGGAAACTGTCATCAATCAGTGTCCTCGCCACACACAAGGCTGCTGTTATTAATCATGTAACAGGCAGTAGGCAGGATAGACTTTGTTTGTAAAAAGACTTGAAAAACTTTAGATTTTTTTAGCTGTTGTTAGTGTAATTAAAATCTTGTGCTCTTTCGCCACAATGAAGAACACTGCAATAAAAGTATTCAAGTATCACCCTGAAAAGCGTTACTGGTCTTTCAAGCAGACAAAATGATTGATGTGCAGTAAAGTGAAGAAATCCTTTTGAGATGTCAAGAAACTTATGATTATTAAAAAAAAAATACATTTTCTAAAACTGAAAACTATAGGATGGATTAGGAAGTAAAATATATACTGCAGTTGTATGCAAATTTTGGGCACTCCTGGCCATATTGTATGTTTCACTAAATCTCTTTAAAAAAAAGTTAACAATCTCTGTGTGGTACAAACTAGAACAGAATATTTTAAAGTTTTTTTTTGAAGATAGTAAAAAAGCAAATATTGCATATATCCGGTTCTTAGGTTTTCTTGTATGCACTGCATGTTTATGGTCTCACCTTGGCTTTTCAATAATATTCTAGTCTGTGAACTCAAAGCGCTTTTATTCCTCAAATATCCAAATATTCAGCTTCACTTTCTTCTTGGTCTCTGGGAGATTAGCTTCTAGGATTTGTTAATATTTAGTTAAATCCATTCTCCTTACCCACACAATATTTCCACAAAGTAGAATAGATTATCAGCTGAAAGGCTTAACCAGTTTTATCCAAATGTATGTATCTTCTGAGGATATGTTCCAATTGCGATTGTTTCATCATTCCATTGCAAAAAAGTTTCTGGGTTATCAAGGTTTTGCTTGCATACTTTAGATGTAGATATGGTCGTAGAATATGTTTTATGCAGGTCCTTTGCTGAGATTTGTGAGTTCTGCTTTGCAGATCTATCAGTAAAGGTAGTGCCTCGGTGGATGCTAGATCTGCGTTTTTCTTTGATTGGTTTAATTTATTATTATTGTTGTAACACTGGCTAAAGTTTTTTTAAAACTTGGAAAATAAATATAGCCTCATGTATTGTGTTCCTCCATCAGAGTGCCAGAACACAGACACAAACCCAAAGGAGACTGTTACCTTGTCACAATACATACAGGTAGCACTCTGTTTGCAACATTTCATTTTACAAGATATCACAATAACAACAGTTTTGAAACCAGAAGGAAGAAAATATGTGCAACAAATTTAAAAAATGTGCAACTATAAATACAAGATATGATACAAAAAAATAGCACAACCAATCAGAGATGAGAGCTATCCCTATCTAAAATGTTATCACACATAATAGTTGTCACGCTTGCGAGTCTCGCAATGTGAGGCGATCCATTTGCCTCCCAGAGGGACGCAACTGCGAGCCTCGCGAAGTGAGCTGTTGAGGCATTGAAGTCTTCCAAGCTCGCGAGCCTCGCGAAGCAGTGGAGGCATTGACGCACGCAGGACTTCGGCTGAAATGAACGCTCCTGGGAGCCTTGCAAAGTGGGGCAAGCAGTTGACGCACGCAGGACTTAGGCTGCAAGCAGTTAAGGAACGCAGGACTTTTAGATAAAAAAATCTGACCTCGAAAATAGAAAAAGACAAAAAATTATAAAAAAATAAATTACAAGACACTCCTACACAGCACAGGGAGAGAACCAGGAAGCCTGGGAGTGAGGTTGCAAGCGATTTTGAGCCTTATTTGCTGTGTTTTGTCACGCGAAAAATCGGCTAAGTGAGAAAAGCGTAAAAAAATCTGTATCTGGTTGAAAACGAGGCTGAGCAAAGCCAGGCACGCGGGACTTAGAAAATACACAACAGCAAGACAGTAACACTTAAATCAACTTTGCCAGGAATGTGGGACTTTGAAAATAAAACAAAACGACAATCAGCCACACAAACATTCAGCAGACACACAGAGGAGAAACACACAGGGAAGGGACAGGGGGAGATGCTGGAAAGAGACTTATGCCACTCCCAAGCCCAAAACTTGCAGGGTAATGAACCCTGCAATGAGCGGCCCATACAGTAGGCGGGAGGAAAGGTTCGTGATGAGCGCCGGCAAACAGCATTGCCTGGCTTACAATTTTATTGCTGTCATTTTTGATGGGCAAGTCGCTAGTTAGATAATATATGACAATTTATTGAGAAGGGTAAAAGAAGAGAGTACAATAGCTGGCCTGCTAGTCAACGTTAAAAAGATGAAGATCATGGCAATCTTAGTTCCTGGCAAATAGATAGGGAAGAACTGGAGGCAGTGACAGATTTTATTTTGCGGGCTCCAAGATCTCTTAGTTGGTGACTGCAGCCATGAAATTAAAAGTAGTTTGCTTCTGGGGAGGAAAGCTATAGCAAGGTTGGACAAGTTAGTAAAAAGTAAAGATATTACATCAACAAAGGTCTGCATAGTTCGAACTATGGTATTCCCAGTAGTAACATGAGAGTTGTGAGAGTTGGACCATAAAGAAGGCTGAGTGCCATAGAATTTATGCATTTTAATTGTGGTGTTGGAGAAAACAGCTTAGAGTTCATTGGATTGCAAGAAGATCCAATAAATCAATATAAGCCGATTGTTGGAAGGTATGATCATGAGGCTGAAGCTCAAATATTTTGACCATATAATGAGAAGACAAAATTCCCTAGAGAAGACTCTGATGCTGGGAAAGATTGAATGCACAAGGGGGTCGGCTGAGGCAGAGATGAGGTAATTGAAGCAATGAGCAAGACTGAACAACAATAGAATATGGCAATTGGCACTGTGTATTACCACATATTGTATTTAGTGATGCAATGTCAGCACTGCTAATGATTACAATTTTCACTTTATAGAAGTAAAATATTACAACAAATGGAATTATTCTGCAATTCTCATGCCACATAAATATTTAAATATTAACAGCAGAAAACAACATGCAAAAGACTGCAAAAATTTGATGGGATGGTGCTATGAATTGCCTGAAAAAAATGTGCTATATTTAATAGAAAAAAAAATTCAAGAGCCAGCAATAATATGAGTGCTCTGTCATCGGAAATGAGCATCCTGACTCATTTTTTTTTAGATCAATTTCATTTTAATTATTAATTTATATGGAAAATACGACTATTCCATTCCCATAGGAACAACATTAAGGTAAGTAATCATTCATCTGTATTCATTTCACCACTAACCTGATTTACTGGCTCATTGAAGTTGGTGATGAGTCCCGCACGCAATGTCAATTTCTCCTCCTCTGAAAGAGCACTGTGAAAGAAAAAAACACAAATCAAATAACCCACTCCATGACTTTAGATGTACCAACTTTTTAAATTTACATTTCACAGGAAAAGCTTGTCAAGACTGTCTGCTGTAAACATTATAACCAAAAAGGAAACCGTATGTGACAAGCTTACATAAAAAGCATGTCATTCATAAATAAGAATAAAATATCAGTGCAGACACTTCATGAATTCAATACTTGAAGCCATAGGATTGACAACAGTTTTGAGCTTTAAGGCTCAGTGAACCTCATATTTAACATACTCCCTTGTGCAAAGCTTGACTTGATAATGCACAAAGTGATTTTAGAAAGTTAAAATAAATACATAAACAAATCATTTATTAAGTAATGATTGGGTTGGATTGTATTTATTAATTAACATGATTTTTTAAAGCAGATTTATTGTCAATTGGTTCCAGAAGGCACGAAAAGGATGAGTACCAAAGTTCCCACAAGGAGTAATGTAAATTGCTCTTACCAAGCGTAACAAGTACCAAGGAAACGACAAGTGCGGAGCCATTTTTTCCTTGTCAAAATGTGTAGAATATCAAAATCAAGTTAAAGGCATATCTAAGTTTTCTGGGTTATTAGTGAATCTGATAGAGAAGAATCAGTAGTGTATGAAAACATTTTTTGCAGGAAAAAATACCAGAATAAGCATTTAAACAATTACCTTGAAGTTAGCAAAATATCTTGTAATTTCTGACAGTTGAAAATCAGAGTTAACACCCCGCCTTGAAACCCAGGCTAAATTAGCATAAAATTCATAATTTGTTCCGGCAAATCAGGAGGAGGCTCAGGTAGCGGATATATTTGTTTCAAGTTCTGGGGTTCCTGGCTATGCTGTAATGTCTCTCTACCAAAAAGGTTAAACATATCTGGCTGCTTCTCTTCTGTGTACTTGGCTATGTAAGCTCCCTGTGGGTGTGCAAAGCTGGATTTTACTTTTCTGCCTATAACTTTGAGATACATAGAAAAATGTAATATTACTTTAATCGAACATTGCAAGGGAGGCGACAGCACTGTATAAATTACATATAAAAGCTAATACATGAAATGTTATATTTAATTTTCTACAAATATATTGCCTGTTCTAAGACTGGTTCTTCAAAAGCATACACTATAAATAAGGGACTTTAATGGTCCAATAAATTGCCATTGACCAAGTAAAACTTTTCATACACAAATGTATTAATATGGCCATTTAAATAGATCATTCTGCATCATCAAATATATACAGTTATGCTCAAAAGATTGCACACCCTGGCAGAAATTATTACATTTGGCATTTATTTTGAAAATATAACTGATCATACAAATAAAAAGTATTTTATTGAAGGATAGTGGTCATATGAAGCCATGTATTATGACATAGTTGTTTGGCACATTCAGGGATCTTTTGATACCAAACCAAGGTCAGGTAGACCAATAAAGATTTCAGCCACAACTGCCAGAAGAATTGTTCGGAATACAAAGAAAAACCCACAGGTAACCTCAAGAGAAATACAGGCTGCTCTGGAAAAAGGTGGCATGGTTGTTTCAAGGAGCACAATACGACGATACTTGAACAAGAATGAGCTCCATGGTCGAGATGCCAGAAAGAAGCCTTTACTGCACCAATGCCACAAAAAAAATGGTTACAATATGCCCAACAACACCTTGACACACCTCACAGCTTCTGGCACACTGTAATTTGGAGTGAAAAGACCAAAATAGAGCTTTATGGTCACAACCGTAAGTGCTATGTTTGGAGGTGATCAACAAGGCCTATAGTGAAAAGAATACCATCCAAACTGTGAAGTATGGTGGTGGCTCACAGATGTTTGGGGGGGGGGGGGTGAGCTCTAAAGGCACGGGGAATCTAGTGAAAATTGATTGCAGCATATCAGTAAACACTGGCAGACAATTTGCATTCTTCTGCACAAAGGCTGCCCATGGAACGCTCTTGGACTTTCCAGCATGACAATGACCCTAAGCACAAGGCTAAGGTGACCCTCCAGTGGTTACAGCAGAGAAAGGTGAAGGTTCTGGAGTGGCCATCACAGTCTCCTGATCTTAATATTATTGAGCCACTCTGGGGAGATCTCAAACGTGTGGCTCATGCAAGACGACCAAAGACTTTGCATGACCTGGAGACATTTTGCCAAGACGAATGGGCAGCTATACCTCCTGCAAGAATTAGGGGTCTCATAGACAACTATTACAAAAGACTGCACACTGTCATTGATGCTAAATGGGGCAATACACAGTATTAAGAACTATGGGTATGTAAACTTTTGATCTGGGCCATTTGGGTGATTTCTGTTATTATTATGATTTAAAAAGTACCCAAACAACTATATGATAATAAATGGCTTCATACGATATATGATCACTATCCTTCAATAAATACATTATTTCCAAAAGAATGCCAACATTTCACAATTTCTGCCAGGGTATGCAAACTTTTGAGCACAACTGAAAACAAGAGAATAAATACCAAAATATGCAGAAAGACTAAAAGACAAAGATACCACTAGATAAGTGGATACTGGAATCAAATTTGGCAAAAGTTCCATCTCTACAGCATAGCTAAAAATAGGCAGTACTGCTTCCTTTAACATCAGTCAACATCATATATATTCTACTTATTGTGATCATTAAAGTGTAGTTTGCTAAGTCTATTCTGAGACATCAGTGTTAAAATGTATAATGTAAGTACACATTATTTTATTAAACTAGGATGAGACAACTCGTTTTCCCGTAAATGCCCATATAATATTTGAAGTGCTCTCTCTCTCATCCCCATGTCTCTCTCCCCCCTCCCAGTCTCTCCCCCATGTTTCTCTCCCACACCATCCCCCCATCTCTCTCACGCCCTAACCCTGTCTCGCTTAACCACCCCATCCCCTGTCTCTCTACCCCATGCTTCTTTCCCACTCCTCCTCTGTCTCTCTGCCACTGCTCCCCCATGTCTCTCCCCCACCCTTGTCTTTCTTCTACATTCTCCCACTACTCCCCCCGTGTCTCTCTTCCACACTTTCCCTCCACTGTTTTTTCTTTCACCTTCTCTCACTGCTCCCCCCATGTCTCTCCCTTCGTGTCTCTCTCCCACCCTTTCCCTCTCCTTGCTCATAAAAGTTTATATTCTAAGAGAGATGGTTCAGCAGTTGAGCCAAAAAATCAGTGGGTATTAGTTGATTTTTTTTGGTAAGATTGTAAACAAAAGGCCTATATTCCTGTATTTAAAAAAGTTTATTGTGTCCAGTTTTTTTCTGGTGTCTCCAGTTTCACATATTTCCACTTTAAGGTAGTTATCAACAGTGTGACATATGTAATGGTATAACATCCTGTACAGATTAAACATGCTTGAAATAATTTCACAGTAAATAATCTGTATTTTATGATCCTTTCTTTTTTTTATATATATATATATATATATATATATATATATATATATATATATATATATATTCAAAAAAAGTAAATTTAAAAGTTTTTTTATATTTTACTCTAGTTAAGGCCGTGATAGGATTATTTTTACACCGACATGGTATGGTTACCTGATGACAAAAAATAAGAAATAAATAAAAGCTAAATAGCTAGGTGGTTATAATGAGTAACCCTGTGATTTTACTCTGTAATCTGACTTTAGCCTAAACAACAGTCAAATTAATAAATATTTAAAAACAATATTAACAACGATATGTAAAATAAAAAAAGAAGATGGAAGGACATTGCAAAGCCAGAAAACAGATTTTACACTGTTCACGACAGGAACTTGTAACCCATCAGCAATTTTTATGTAAAATGCACCACCATTTAATGTATTTATTTGGTAACTTGTCTCTAAAATATTGTGTACATTAACAATGCTATACAAATAAAACTACATACACATTCTCTACAGAAGCATATGTTGGGAGTCAAATAAATATAAAAATATATATAGTTTTTGTTACCTTTGTATTTTACTGCCATAGAGTGATAATCCTTAGCTCAGCATTTTTATAAAGCAATAATATATATATTTTTTTAAGTTAAAATAAAATGTCTTGTATAAGATGCTTCAAGGCCGAAAAAGAATTAGCAGGTTCTGCATTAGTTAGTGGAAATAAGATGATCACAATGATTCAAGGTAGCATATGTGTATGATTTTCATTGGCTTATAGGTGGGCGGTGGCGGACTGACTATTCTGTGTTTGTAAAACAATATAAAAAGATCTGTTTTTTTGTATATTCTGAGACAACAGCAAATAGTGAGTATAATGTGGTGTGTACTCCCAAGTTTGAATAATAAATAAAAAATTACAAAGATGTTTGTGTTTTTCTAGATTCTTTTCAGAGTAGAGGTAAGTGAGTGGATATTTTTTCTTGGGAAATAAAATGTTAAATGGACTGTACTGCACCAAATCCAATTTACTAATTTGGAGCTCCAGCCTCAAGTCAGTTTTCCAACATGATGTCAAAGTTTTAATTACAACAACATTAAAAGTTGTTTATATTGATCTCTAAAACTATGAACAGGAAGAGAAAAAAAACACAAAGAATAGCAGTACAATGTTAAAGATATCATCTAGCACATATTTTTCTCAGAAACCCTTCCCAGCATACCCCAATTTTTAAATATTTTCATTAAAATTCATTAAAGGTTGCCCCCCTAATGATGCTCACATGTTCTTCACATTTTAAAAGGAACATGAACATTTTCTGGATTTCATTAGTGATATAATATACTTATGTATCTCTTGACTTTTGTGTACTTTATTTTATTAAGAAATGTTTTAAAAATCGTGGGGGGTGGGGGGTTATCGCAACTCTTGCAGCAGTGAAAGATCAAAGGCTTGGAGGGGCATTAACTTGCGATGTGAACCATCGCAGTGAATTGGAGGCCTGAGCCCATAACCCGATCGGAGCCCACAACTGAATAGCCGGGATCTCCCGATGCCTCAATTGAATGAAGTTCTATATTCCTAGTGAATCCATTAAAAAATAATTAGTTTATTAGCCCATAAGTGCATAAATGTGTGTAAAAAGGTTAATAACTATTTTACATTCCTCACAATATAGTCTAAAAATGCTGAGCCACTTTACATTATAAATGTGAAACAAACCTCCATAAAGCATTTTACCAGCATGAAGTGACAGAATTTTTTTTATGCTTTTTGAACACAGTACCAGTCTTGTGCAATACATTTTCTATTTAGTAGCTTTCACAAAATGCTATCTCTTTAAAGCTCAGTGTGACACATCCTTAATAGAGAAATTACTATGTGAGGAATTTGGAAAGTTAGGATCATTTGTGACTGAGTCAGCGGGATGCTCGGCTCATGATTAATGCCCTGTATCAGGAAGGATTACGGAAAGTCTTTGATGACAGGCCTGCGCCGTTATGTTGGCTTCAGAAGGTATAAAGTTCAACAGCTAAAATATTAAATAAAACTAATGTCCCTTCACATAGCATGTAAGTGCTAAAGTAGCAAACTAGATTGAAGCCACACACTATTAAAATCAAATTTAAATATAGAATGTATTTAGTAGTTTAATATTTTAGATTATAATAAGTCATTACAATGAGAGTGAAAAGTCATGGTGTTCTCCTTAAGGAGCTTATCTGGATTCCATGTGGTACAGAACAGACCATTATATGCAATAACCTTAAAAAGTTGACTAAAAATACAGTATGCAGCAATTTAAACTAAATTGGTCCACCATCACATATATAGTTGTGAGGCGCTCCTTGCCAGCAACTGCGGACCTCGCAAAATTTACGGACTTACGACAAACAAATACGAGACCATTACGACCTCGCAAAAATACGACCTTACCGCCCAAAACCCGCGCAAATGCATGAAAACATTAAAAACACAAGAAATACACACAAGAAATACATAAAAAGCTTACCTATAGCAAGGGGAGGACCCCAGGACCTCGAAAACTGAAGTTACACCTCGATTTCACTCGAAATACAAGAGTTTAGACACCCGGAAAACCCGTAAGTGAGAGAAAAAATGGCTGACGAAAAAAACGAAAACGAGGCTACAGGACTCTAAAGATGCAAAACACCACCAAACACTTATGTATTTTCCAAAAAAGACGTACGAGTTCCGAAAACAAGGACGCAACACGCACTACCCTAAAAACATTAGAAACACAATAAAATACACACAACACACTCATACAAACATTACCCATGACCTCTGTAAGTGAAGTTACACCTCCATTTAAGCCCAGATTCCAGAGTTTAGAAACCCGAAAATCACCTAAGCGACAGAAAAAATAGCCAAACAAAACGAAAATGAGGCTAAAGGACCCTAAACACGCAAAACACCACCAAACACCTACGGATTTTCCGAAAAAGTCGGACGACATTGAAAACAAGGACGCAAAATCAGACACAGCCGCGTACCACACATTAGGCGCAATTTTAGAACACTAACTTACACAATCCGGAAGTACCCAGCTACCCTAACAGATTTGCCTTGCGCACGCACACTATTTACACTACACACATTCATGACACTTACACAGCAGCTCCACAGCACTGATGCTGCAGCAACATGAAAACAGATTGCCAGCGCTTCAACATAATGCTTCCTGCATATATTACTTCACAAAAGGTAAAGTATATTCATTTCTTATTTTATTAATTATTCATTGGCATACAAAAAAAAAAAAAACACAACGCTGCTCATAGCACACAAACAACCAAGAGCCTCGCAATGAGCGCCGAAGGATCTTGAAACACCAACAAAATTAATGTTGCACACAAACATTACCTGCCTTACAATCTTATTGCCATCATTTTTTGACGGGCAGGCCCTTAGTTTCCATTATATTTGGATTATTATAAACTAATGGCTATAGTCATAATGTCATGATTACAACATTTTCCAAAGCTTTGCTACACTTTCCTCAGTTCTAGCAAGATTTAGAAAGATTTGATAAAGATCAGACAGGATTGAAATGTGAGATAATTAAACTTGACCAGATATATCTCCGAAAATTGAGTTTACAGGAACAGAAATGTTCACACAAAATTGAACATAAAAGGATCGACAGACTAACCATTATTTAAGAGGCTGCTATATTTTCCCAGAAGCCTAAAAATATTTAGTCACAAGTACAAAGCTTAGGAGACTGGATTGGAAATATATTTATTTACAATACAGATATTTAAATTATGTATGCTATCATACACCTCTCCATAGGTGTAAATCCAATTATGATATCAAATTTAATTGCTGTTCTGTGGTACTCTATATTGTGTAACCAACTTTTAATGACACCCTACACTTATTTCATGGATATTCCTGATGAATCTTCTGCAAACAGAACAGGTATGCAACTTTAGAAAAATAGGAATGTGGAATATAAAATAAAATAGAAAACATGTTATATTTTGTATCCTGGTCCAAATACTAGAGTGGCACTTAATGATGAGGAAGTGTGTACGTTTGTTTTTTGTTTGTTAGTTTTTTACTTTGTCATTTCTTGTGTTTTATTTTATCATGAACCCGGGCAAGTGAATTTATTGCATGTAATTAGAAATGTCTCCTCATTTGCATGTCCCGCCCAGTTTTCCCAGAGTGCAGTGCATGTACTGTATTTCTGAAAAATTTGAGCAGGAAATATTTTTATTAAACTTATTTTTTAGACATTCAAATGGAATCACGAACGTACACACACACACATATATATATATATATATATATATATATATATATATATATATATATATATATATATATATATATATATATATATATATATATATACACACACACATACATACATACATACAGTGGATATAGAAAGTCTACACACCCCTGTTAAAATGTCAGGTTTCTGTGCTGTAAAACAATGAGACAAAGATAAATCATTTCAGAACTTTTTCCACCTTTAATGTGACCCATAAACTGTACAACTCAATTGAAAACAAAAAAATGAAATGTTTTAGGTGGAGGGAAGAAAAATAAAAAATAAAAATAATGTGGTTGCATAAGTCTGCACACCCTCTTATAACTGGGGATGTAGCTGTGTTCAGAATTAAGCAATCACATTCCAAATCGTGTTAAATAGGAGTCAGCATACACCTGCCATCATTTAAAGTGCCTCTGATTAACCCAAAATAAAGTTCAGCTGCTCTAGTTTGTCTTTCCTGAAATCTTCTTAGTCGCATTCCACAGCAAAAGCCATGGTCCACAGAGAGCTTCCAAAGCATCAAAGGGATTTCATTGCTAAAAGGTATCAGTCAGGAGAAGGGTACAAAAGAATTTCCAAAGCATTAGATATACCATGGAACACAGTGAAGACCGTCATCATCAAGTGGAGAAAGTATGGCACGACACTGGACTAGAGCTCCCTCCAAAATTGATGAGAAGAAAACTGGTCTGGGAGGCTACCAAGAGGCCTAGAGTAACATTAAAGGAGCTGCAGGAATATCTGGCAAGTACTGGCTGTGTGGTACATATGACAACAATCTCCTGTATTCTTCATATGTCTGGGCTATGGGGTAGAGTGGCAAGACGAAAAGCCTTTTCTTACGAAGAAAAACATCCAAGCCAGGCTACATTTTGCTAAAACACATCTGAAGTCTCCCAAAAGCATGTGGGAAAAGGTGTTATGGTCTGATGAAACCAAGGTTGAACTTTTTGGACATAATTCCAAAAGATATGTTTGGCGCAAAAACAACAATGCACATCACCAAAAGAACACCATACCCACAGTGAAGCATGGTGGTGGCAGCATCATGCTTTGGGATGTTTTTCTTCAGCTAGAACTTGGGCCTTAGTTAAGATAGAGGGAATTCTGAACAGTTCCAAATACCAGTCAATATTGGCACAAAACCTTCAGGCTTCTTCTAGAAAGCTGAACATGAAGAGGAACTTCATCTTTCAGCATGACAACTACCCAAAGCATACATCCAAATCAATAAAGGAATGGCTTCACCAGAAGAAGATTAAAGTTTTGGAATGGCCCAGCCAGAGCCCAGACCTGAATCCGATTGAAAATCTGTGGGGTGATCTGAAGAGGGCTGTGCACAGGAGATGCCCTTGCAATCTGACAGATTTGGAGTGTTTTTGCAAAGAAGAGTGGGCAAATCTTGCTAAGTCAAAATGTGCCATGCTGATAGACTCATACCCAAAAAGACTGAGTGCTGTAATAAAATCAAAAGGTGCTTCAACAAAGTATTAGTTATAAGGTGTGCATACTTGTGCAACCATATTATTTTATTTTTATATTTTTTCTTCCATCTACCTAAAAGATTTCAGTTTGTTTTTCAATTGAGTTGTACAGTTTATAGGTCAAACTAAAGGTGGAAAAAGTTCTGAAATGATTTATCTTTGTCTTATTTTTTTACAGCACAGAAACCTGACATTTTAACAGTGGTGTGTAGACTTTTTATATCCACTGTGTATATATATATATATATATATATATATATATATATATATATATATATATATCACATATTATAATTGTCTAACTACGAGACGTCGTCACGCTGCGTTGCGCAGTGCGTACGACTTTGCGATGAGCGCCGCAGGCGCTCATCGCCCGGCGAGCCTCACGCAGCGAGGCAAGCCGTTAAATTGTAGCACTTTGGCAATGAGCGCCGCAGGCGCTCATTGCAGGAGAGCCTCGCGTAGCGAGGCGAGCCGTTATATCGTAGCACCGTTACATCGTAGCACTTTGGCAATAAGCGCCGCAGTCGCTCATTGTAGGCGAGCCTCGCGTAGCGAGGCGAGCCGTTACATCGTAGCAATTAGAAAAAAAAATACGAGGTGAAAAAAATTACGAGATAAGCGGCGGAAGAAAAACACTAAAAAAAACACTAAATACACACAAAAAAAATAAATAAAGGTCACTTACAGCATGGGGAAACAGGCAGGACGTCTGGAAGTGAGTTGGAACTGCAATTTAGATCGATTTAGCCGAGTTACAAAGATCGAAAATCGGCTAAGCGAGAAAAAAATGGCCGACAAAAAAAATGAAAACGAGGCTATACTACTACGAACTGCGTAAAACACCGCCACAGACGTATGTGTTAGAAAAACAACGAGATAAAGGATGCGGATTAACCGCACAATGAGTAAAAAGACAGTAACGAGTATATTTTACGAAACGAGATTACCGATTTACGCATTAACACAGATTTCCCGCCTTTGTCTCGCGCCACATAGAATTTCCCGCCGAAAACAACGCATTTGGCTCGCGCAAATGCAGATTTCCCGCATAAAACATTGGTCACAAAGCCTATATATAGGGCACATTTCACACAGGACTGACACTTTCTCCTCAGGTGATGACAGTCTGACTGGATGTTTTCGGATGCCGGGAAATCGCAATAGATTGTTAGCTCTTCAGTATACTGCTTCAGCATTGTTATATTAAAAAAGGTAAATATATTATTTCTAATTATTAATTAATAAATTAGTAATTACTTAATAAATAATAGATAATAAAGTTAATTAATATAAAAATAATATTGTGCCTATTATTTATAATTAGTAATTAATAAATTGGTACTTAATTAATAAATAATAGAGAAGAAATTTAAGTCATAGAAAAATATTAGTGTGCCTATTTAAAATTATTAATTAATAAATTGGTAGTAATTAATAGAAAAATAATATTGTGCTTACCTGTGTGAAAGAATTGTTAATAACATTCATAATGTACATTATTAATTAATAATTAAGAATTGTTAATAACATTTATAATGTACATTATTAATTAATAATTAATTATTAATATCAAAATTAGGAAGGTCAATAAAATATTTTTTAGTAATTAATTATTAATGTACATTAATTTTACAATTATTTGGTTATATGTCATGATTACCTGTGTGAAACAATTGTTAATAACATTCATAATGTACATTAATTAGGAACACATTAATTCATTAATTATTAATGTACATTAATTTAAGAACTATTTTGTGTTATGTCGTGATTACCTGTGGGTAAGAATTGTAATTAACTTTCATAATCTATCATTAATAATCATTAATTTGAACAAAGGTTAAGAATGTGCAATATTTTGTATAAAATAAACCAAAAATAAAAAATAAAGCCGATATACTCATGCTTAGATGTTAATGTTAGATTGAGTCACACATTAGTTGAATATTAATGAACATTAATTGATTATTAGTTCATTAGTAATGTACATTTTTTTAAGAAGTCATTTGTAACATACTCATTTTAAAATAAAAGTAAAAAAAAAGTCTACATGCTGATGTGTTGAGGTTATATTTAGTCAGACATTAATTTAAGATTAAGATATATTCATTGATTCCTATTGAAAGAATAACAGTAAGATTGAGTGTATGTTTAGAATCTATGCTTACATATGTGTGTTCATGCTGATTTATTGATATATTTTTTTTTCAGGTTTTTAATGTATGCAAAAATAGTTATGTTAAGCCTCATTGATTAAGTAACATATTATACATCAATTACTATTTTGTATAATTGCAGGGAAATCTACGTGAATGACCAGAGATAGTGACGTTTCAACACATTGAACAGCATAAGGATCATTTGGACAGGTACAGAAATTAAATTATGAGGTTTTTAATGTAGCCGAATATATGTCTGTTGATGTTCATTTAATGATATTGATGAAGCAAAAGTTTACAAATATTATCTATTTGATTTTACAGTTTATTCAGATCTGCAAGGGAATAAACAGACAGCGTGACGTTTGCAGCCTTGGAACAACATCAACATCATCCTCACAGGTATAACATTTAATTTTGTAGTGATGCATACAAGAAGGCTATATATTATATATTTGGTGTAAATTTAAATTTGTGGAAAATAGAGAGTACTTATTGAGTCATTTAATGTATGATATTTACTCAAAAAATGAAAAATCATGAAAAGACAATAATAATTAATAATAATATTTCAAGAAAATAATAAGCTTACAACACTTGCAAAAAAAATAAATTGATGGTATGCTGTGAATTCAATCAAGAAGGAATGTCATTGAAGGATTAATAATATAAAGATAGATATGTGCAGCTATTTCCGATTTCATATATGTCAATAAAATACTTTAAAAAATGGTTTCATTTCTTTCAGTCTAAAGTGCAACAATTGAAAATGTTTTATTAGTTTATTTATCTACTTTCATCGAACAGTACAAAAAGGAAAAAAAATGTAGACAAAACAAAGAATAAACAATAATTGCATTTCTATTTACAATTACAGATTAACATGGCGGACAATGGAGAAGACAAAGTTGAACACAAAAGAAGATTGGCAAGGGAAAGGAAGCAAAGGTGGAGAGATGCTCAGACACCGGAGACTTCACAACGCTTGCGAGAAGAAGATCGACAGAGACTTTTAAATAAAAGAAAGATGAGTAAGAAAGCCGCAAGTGAGTGTGTTGGGGCTTCCAAGAAACGTAAAAGTAAACAAAAACATCTCTCTGAACCATTGTGCAATGATTCTATTTTGCAGAATGACTTGAATGTAGACACACAAGAAAAAAATGTACATATAGAATGTGGGTCTGATATTTATGTTGAAGAAATGCATGATAATGTGTTTACTACTGCAGTAGAAGTAGATACTCATTATTGTGGATTACTTAATGTGGTTTGTCAGTTTTGTGGGGCCTATCATTTTATAAAGGAAAGACCTTATGACGGAAATTTCATTAGTTGCTGTCAGAAAGGAAAGGTCAAACTTCCAGTAAGACACCCATTTCCATATTATTTAGAATGCATTATGAGTGATCCAACATTTCCAAATTATAATAATTTTAAACAAAACATAAGGTCTTATAACAGTGCAATTTCATTTGCTTCAATGGGTGCAACATTAGCAGAAAATGTACCAGGACATGGTCCTTATTGTTTCAGAGTTCAAGGTCAAATATACCACAGACTTTCGCATTTACACCCACAAGAAGGACAGCAAAGGAAATTTGCACAGTTATATGTGTTAGATACGATGGAAGCTGTGGAACAAAGAATGACACTTCCAGAAAATAGACAGTGTTTGCGCATAGTCTTTGAACAGCTGGATAAAATTATGAAAAAAAAACCCATATAGTCAAGCATACAAACAATTAGCACAGCTTGAAAAAGAACAACAGGAACATGCTCAAAGACATCAATTGCCTACACCAAGAGTCAATATGGTGTTAAAAAGAGATCGCAACACTGATCAGAGAAGATATAATTTACCTACTGTAAATGAGGTTGCCATGGTGTTTAAAAATGAAGATGGTGAACCACCTTTTCAGCGGGATATTAGAATATATCCACGCAATGAAGAACAACCATTTATTAATATCAATATATTAAGCTGTAATTTAGATCCAATGACATATCCCATTTTCTTTCCAAATGGGGAACCAGGATGGGAACCAAAATTAAAATTGGAAAGTTATCCCAATACTAAACTTCGTATTCGATCTAATATTTCCATGCTGGAATATAAAGTGGCACAAACTGCTATCCGTGATTGTTTTAATCCAATTTTACATGGAGGAAAACTCACTCAACAATGGATTATTGATTCATATTTACAAGTTGAAGCCAATAATCTAAATTTTATTAAATATCAACAAAATAAATTACGAGTAGAACAGTATTGTGGATTAATGGATTATGTGGCAGATTTAGCTGCCAACAGAGACATTCCAGCTGGAAGAGCAATTATTTTGCCATCCTCTTTCCAAGGATCTCCTCGCAATATGCGAGAAAGGTATAATGATGCCATGGCTATTGTTACTAAATTTGGAAAACCAGATTTATTTATTACATTCACCTGTAATCCACAATGGCCAGAGATCAAGGAGAATTTGAATTTGGCACAAACTACTTCTGACCGACCAGATTTAGTGGCAAGAGTATTTAAAATCAAACTCAATTCATTAATTCATGACATCACTAAAGCACATTTATTTGGACAATGTGTGGCTTTTGTTTACACCATTGAATTTCAAAAAAGAGGATTGCCACATGCTCACATACTTTTAATACTGCAGGAAAAAGACAAGTTAAAAACTGCAGAGAGAGTGGATTCAGTAATTTCGGCACAATTGCCAGACCAAGAAATATATACAAAACTTTGGGAGATTGTTACACATAGAATGATTCATGGCCCATGTGGAGAGATGAATCCGAATTCACCATGTATGGAAAATAAAAAATGTACTAAACAATTTCCAAAACAATTTCAAATGCAAACTTATGCAAATTGTGATGGATATCCTTTGTATAAAAGAACACAAGGACAAACAGCTATTATCCGGGGCCAAAAGGTTGATAATAGATTTGTCGTTCCATACAATCCACATTTTATCATGAAGTACAATGCACACATCAATGTGGAAGCTTGCACTTCGATTAAATCAATTAAGTATGTGTATAAATATATATACAAAGGATATGATGCAGCTACTGTTGTTGTACAAGGTGCTGGAAATGAAAACGAAAATCCAATTTTACATGATGAACTTTCAAATTATTTAGATGCTCGGTATGTGAGTGCTCCGGAAGCAATGTGGCGCCTTTTGAAATTTGAGATGCATGATCGATCACATGCTATCTATCGTTTAGCTGTACATTTGCCTCAAAGTCAGATGGTTTGCTTTACTGAAGGAAATGAAAGAACTGCATTATATCAAAGTGAAGACAGAGATACTACGCTTACTGCGTGGTTTAAATTAAACTGTCAGGATACGCATGCCAGACAATTTTTATACATAGAGATACCATATCACTATGTATTTGTAAATGGTCTATGGCGACTACGAAAAAGAGATACCCATAAAATCATACCACGAATTTATACCGTCAGTCCAAGGGACATTGAACGTTTCAGCTTAAGATTACTTCTGTTACATGTTCCCGGTGCACAGAGTTTTGAGCATTTACGTACAGTGAATGACATAGTTTATGAGACATTCCTATTAGCTGCAAGACATCAAAATTTCATAGCTGATGATACAGAATGGGAGAGGTGTCTGGAAGAAGCAGCACTATGTCAAATGCCTAAGCAAATGAGACAACAATTTGCATTTATTTGTATATTTTGCAATGTACCTGATGCTTTCACTTTGTGGGAAACATTTAAATTAAACATGTCAGAAGATTTCTTGAAACGTTACAGAGAACCAATAGCTCTGTTAAAAACATTGTTGGAAATCCAAGAAATATTGTTGGCTCATGGATTAAATTGTGCAAGTTTTAATTTACCAGATCCAGGACTTATAGATGACATCAATTTTGATGATTATGACACTGAGCTTCAAAAACAAAAAACCCAAGAAAAACTGGCAACTTTAAATAATTTACAGTTAGAAGCATTTCATGCCATCACAAATGCTACAGATGATGAAATGGTCAAAGACCGGTATTTCTATCTAGACGGACCAGGTGGATCAGGAAAAACTTATCTGTACAATTGTTTGATGAGTTATATTCGATCACAGGGTCAGATAGCTTTGCCATTTGCAACAACTGGAATTGCTGCACTTTTGTTAGATGGTGGTAGAACTGTGCATAGTGGATTTAAGCTGCCAGTTCCCATTTTGGAAACATCAGTCTCAGATATTCGACTCAATTCCATACAAGCAAAAAAATTCAAACTAACTAAACTAATTATCATAGACGAGGCAACAATGATGTCATGTCATGCACTGCAATGTATTGACAGATTCTTAAAAGAAGTGATGGATAATAAGTTGCCATTTGGTGGAAAGGTGATGCTGTTAGGAGGCGATTTTAGGCAAACATTACCTGTTGTGCCACACGGAAATAGAACAGAGATCATTGAAACATGTATCAAGACCAGTAAACTGTGGCAAATATTTACACATCTCAAATTAGAATTAAATATGAGATCTGAAGGCCAAAATGAATTCAATGACTGGCTCATTAAAATCGGAGATGGAAAACATCCAGAAATACAGCATTTACCAAATGATATCATTGAAATTCCATCAGAAATGGTTTGCAATGAATCACTCATATCAGCCATATTCCTAAACACTCTTAATAATGAGGATTACACAGACATTGCAAACAAAGTAATATTAACATCAAAAAATATCGATGCCTTGAATGTAAATAACGAAATTTTAAAATACATCAATGCACCACAAAATAATTATTACAGTGCAGATTCGATTCTGTCAGATGATAAAGACAGTGAATCGAATTTTACTATCGAATTTATTAATTCGTTAACACCATCTGGAATGCCCCCACATATTTTACAATTGAAAAAAGGTGCAATTGTTATGTTATTGCGAAATATGAATCCAAAAAAAGGACTTTGTAATGGGACCCGATTAATTGTGCATGAGTTAAAAGATCATTTTATACATGCAGAAATTATAACTGGGACCCATAAAGGTGAACGAGTTTTTATACCAAGAATTGATTTAGCTCCAAGTGAGAGTGGTTTGCCCTTTGTCCTTCAACGGAGACAATTTCCAGTTATCATGGCATTTGCTATGACCATTAATAAATCCCAAGGACAAACTTTTAAGTCAGTTGGGATTTTTTTAAAGGAACCAGTTTTTGCACATGGACAACTCTATGTGGCTTTTTCAAGGTGCACTAATCCAAAAGAAATTAAAGTGCATGTTGAAGAAAACGAAACTCAAGGTCATTTATTGGACGATGGATGTGTTTACACCAAAAACATTGTCTACTATGAGGTGTTGGAAAGATAGTGGACAATGGTTTCATTTTACTGCCAACATTTTATGGGACTCAATATGATTGCACAAAAACAATATTTCAAGTAAAACATCTAAAGAATGGACAAAAAAAGATAGAGAACAGTGGTTTGACTTCCAGTACTAAATTAAAGTACTCTGGGACTCTTTAAACAGGGGACCACTATTTCAATTATGAAAATATATCTGATATTTGCAAAATGGACTAAATGAAAAAAAAAAAACAACAGTAAAATATCCTGAAACAGATTGGAATGGGTTCAAAGTTTTATATTTACATGATTGGCCCCACAAAAACAATTCACTGATTTTTCCATAATTTACAAAAGTTAAATGTTATTGTTTGAAGTTACAATTTAAAATGTTAAATATGTGTTTTTGGAATGTTTACAAAAGTTGGGTAAATATATATGTTGTATAGTCAAATATGTATTGTTACTATAAAGTTTAAGTATTTAGTAAGAATTTGAAATGTATTATTTAAAGACAAAGTATTGATTCAGGGAGAAATCCGATCGCCAGTTAATGGGGTCAGGAAGGAATTAATTTTTTTCCCTCTTTGATACAATTGGACAAGTTTCAATAGGGGTTTTTTATTGTTTGCCTTTGTTATGAACAGAAGGGCCCACTGGACTATTTGGGGTTTATCTGTTATTATATGTGTGGTTAGAAGGTACTAACAATTTGCTTAACATTTATATCATGGATGTAATAAGTGCATGTGGTGCTGTAATTGACTAACATTGCAAAACTGTATCTGTGTTAGAAATAGGATAGTGGAATTTATATGGCCCTGCGATCGGCCACGTGTGAAGGCTCTGGCTTTATTCATGAAAGGGGTAACTAGTTTTATGGCTCTGTAAGAGGAGAAACAAAAGGTGTAATTAGAAGAAAGTTAGATGCCTCTCTACATCAGGAAATCATGTGGGTGAGGGGGAATAGCAAGCTATTTGCCTAGGAGGATGGGCTAGAACTGGGGGCAGTCTTTGGTGTTTTGTGTCATCTTTCTGTTTTTTTTTATATATCTTTGTAACAATAAAGAAGTGGCCAGTCTGACTTTGGACACACTAAACACAGGTGGTGTCAGAGTCTGCTTGTACTAATCCAAGGTACATGGGTGTGATTCTTAGATCCTAAGAATAGGGGTCTGAGGTGCGTGTCTCTGCAGTAATGATGCTGTCATCTGAAGTGTCTGCTGGTGTTGAGATCTGAACAAAAAGTTGCGACCGTGGAGAGAGAGAGATTTGGGGTGAGCGTGGTCCCCCCAAATTGGCCGGTCGTGACAGCCTTCCTCTGGATTCAATGCTAATTTAGTTTAACAACAGTTTAACAAATATGTTACAAATGAGAAAAAGTATGTTATTGTTAAAACAATTTAATTACTCTAAGTTAATATAATCTGCAGTTACTCAGTGATAAATATGTATTGAAAAGTGTTAGTATTGGTAACAAAATGTTGCACAAATGTTTCATATACAAGTTGCATGTTACAAAGTTTAATGTTTGGAAAATATAAGTTGAAAGTTAAAAAAATAAAAAGTTAAAAATAATTATGTGTTTTTATTTTTAGAAAAAAAAAAGGGACAAATGTAGCTGACTAATTTGGAGATGCAAACAAATTTCACAACATTTAAATTTTATTGACCGTCATTTTTTGACGGGCAAGTCGCTAGTATATATATACATATATATATATATATACATATATATATATATATATATATATATATATATATATATATATATATATATATATATAGTGTAAATAAATAGTACCTATGTGTTTACATTTGAATGTCTAAAGCAAGTTGGAAAACCTGCTTCCAGCTCAGAATTCCGAGAAAAACAGTTATTACACTGCATTCTGGGAAGCTGAGCAGGGACATGCCAATGTGCCCATAAATGCCACGCTCTTCAATACATAGCCATTTACAGACAAGGTTTCCTTTAAGCTTATGCCTGCTGTGTTACACAGCTTTAATGCAAAGCCAAGGTTGGATTTTACACAAGCCGAGAATCAGCATGGAGCGGGATCCCACCTTGTGTTGTGGACCTTATGAGTAGGTAGTTCACCACAACAATCATTTATAATATGGTGGGCAAAACATGCATTCTGTTCCAAACTTTTCAATATAAAAGTCCATAACATATGGTATAAACCACATTCCCTCCGACAAATTTCAAAAATCGCAATATATTTTTATATATATAGTTTTAGGGGCATGGCTCCTTTGCTCCTGGGATTGGCAAGCCCTGACCTTGAACATGACAAATGATTTTAAGACACTCAGTGTTCTCGTTTGTACAATGTGAAAAGAAACATGGGGCCATTTTCTCGTGACTAAAATTATTATTATGTTTTATTTTTAGATCTTTCTGTACAATAAACAATGTATTCACAAACATATACAGTGCCTTGCAAAAGTATTCAGCCCCCCCCCCCCCGCCCCTTTGACGTTTTCCCTACTTCGTTACATTACAGCCTTAAGTTCAATGTTTTGTTAATCTGAATTGTATGTGATGGATCAGAACCCAATAAGTTGTTGAAGTGAAATGAGAAAAATATATACGGTACATAAAACTATTTTTTAGAAATAGAAAACAGAAAATTGATTGAGATGTAGAGAGGTGGAGTGTTGTTGAGGCTTTGTAAGTGAGACTAAGGATTTTGAAAATTATTCTTGAGGGCGGCAGCAGATGATGAGTTTTGGGTGAGGTGGAAGCATTCAGCATGAATTGGACTGGAGACCAGCAGTTTAATGGAAGGCCAGAGGATAGAATTGCAATAGTCAACGAATTACATTATAAGAGTGTAGATTAGTGTCTTAGTTGTCGTAATTGTGATTTGTCGGTAACACTTGCAAAGTTGCGGGCTTGCACATAGCGAGTCTGGCGATAAGCGCCGAGGGCCTGTGGATTTGCCAATGGCGCTCATCGCGAGGCCCGTAAGGAAGGGGGGGAGAGGCTTGCAATGAGCGTCGAAGGCTCACAAGTTAGAGGTGGGGAGAGCCTCGCATTGTGTGGCAAACAGCATTGCTAGACTTAAAATTTTATTGCTGTCATTTTTGACGGGCAAGTAGCTAGTAGTATTCTAATAATACAAACTCATTTCCTCTGTGTATAATACCACGTGCTACCATATGTCACTAAGAGAACTGCCATTTTAAATGCACTCGCATTGACACTAAAACAAGACTGAGAAAAGGTGACTACCATAGGTTGTAAACTTAAGGCTACTTTGTTTATCTTATATTTCCCATATACAGTTAAGATGTATTTTACTAGTTTTACAGGTACTTAAACAAAAGTCACAGATTTAAAAAGTAACTTACAAAATAGTACATGGTTTTATAAAATTTGCAACATGAACCAAATATAAAACTACTGTCACAATGTGGTGGCAGCTAACGTACATCAGATACATCTTTCTGTCATTACATACTGGATGCTAAAATTATACAGTTACAGGAAAAAAAAAAATATTTTGTTGCATCAGAAATAGGGTACAGGTAGAAAACTGATTATCAAGAATTAGATAATTCGGCACCTCCTGTAATCCAGCAGTCTCCTCCCCGCTACAACAACCTCTGCACTGACAGCTGATCACCGCACACATCCTCACCAGCTCTAATCATGCCCCCGGGTGGCTGTAGGAGCACATAGGGTTAATGAGCGCAGTGAAGAGATCAGATGGCTTTGCCCGGTTAACCGGATCACTGCTGGTGCGTCCAGCAAGGAGCTGTAAAGGAGGATGCAGGATTATCGTGTTCTACCTGGATTTGATGTGTCACAGTGTGTTTTGCTTTTTCAAATAAAGGTTTCAGAGCATAAAACTTATTCAGGAATTTCAATAACATCAATAGAGGTGCTCCGGCAGAGAACAAACTATTCTTAATAGATATTTCTATGGATATGGTCATCCCCTCTGAGAGCAACCTCTTTTAGCTCACTTGTGCCCTTCACAGGGAGAAATATCCTGTAGTATATCAGTCTGGTCCCACTCACTAGAGTGACACAGCCCCGAAATACCAGGCAATTCTACCCTTAACAGGAGAATAGCAAACCCCAGACGTACATTTCGGCCTCTGTGGGAATCATCAGTGAGGTGCAGCTAAACTAACCTAAAGCACAGTGAGCAAGGAGTCCACGTCGGGAGTCCCCATCACCCTTAGGGAGACTAATCCCCAAGGGTAATGCATAAACAAAAACAACAAAGTCAGAAGTGCTCAATCAGAGAACAAACAAACCTTAACTACTTTATAATATTATAAAACAACAAGCACATGGCTAATTATCTGGAAAATGATATACAAGATAAACAAAGAAATGCATATGAATTAAATATTCCTAGTTTATTAAACCCTGAATTTCCTCTTGCATGAAAGAGCCAGAAATAACCATATCAAATCTGCACCAAAAGAAAAAGAAAATTCTGGCTTATTTAAAGGAACACTGTAGTCCAAAATATAACCTCTCAAAGAACTTCACTTAACAAAAAGGCTAGATGTTCTTAGAATATAACAAATACAGGCTGTAATTTATTACCTTTTACCATTATGCAAATATTTACAGTTATGTTTGTATTCTGTGATTAATTCTCTGAGGTGGTTGGAGATTTTGAACACACATGAAGTTTCTATCTGCACTATGTGACCTCTAAAACTGGAAATGCTTTTATTAGAAGTAATGAAAAGCCCATTAGTTTACAAGAACATATCCTCTTAAAGGGCCAGTTAATTCAGAACAACTTGGAGCACACCACTGTAATGTTCCTGAAAATATGTTGAAATGCTTTTTGAATTTTTGAAAGAGGTGCCTTTTTCACACAAAAAAAAAAATCATAAATGAAGTTCTGTTTACATGAGAATTAGGCAAGTCCCCCAGGCAGACTGTCAAAAAGAGCTCTGTGCACAGAGCAGATCAGAAAGAGGGTTAAACCTTCCCAAATTCATCTGTGCAGGTACTCACAAATATGGGTTAACTGATGGCGTATTACATTCCTGAAAGAGACTAAAACAATCGTTCTTTCTGTTCATGGAGCTTGAAACGGCCGTTGTTGGCAGATGATGTAAATCATAGGGTAGTCCGCAAACCTAAGACTGAAAATGTTTAACTGTTCCTAGTTTAAATTAAAAAAAAACAATAGATTACTTTAACATAGAACCCTGAAGAGCACTTATTGTGAGGTAAATGGCCCTTTAAGAAAATAAAAAGACTCAGAAAAAAACTGAAAGAGCCGATTCCCGCAATAAGAATGATTGCATACAAAAAGTTAAAAAAATAAAAGGCTGTATTTATTTGTTTTTGCTTTCCAAAACCAGTTTGGCAGTTGTCAAATTTGGTTCTTATAACATAAAGAGCAGTGTCTATCACGCTGGGCTGTGATGTCAACAAGGTTCTCTCACACTCACTAGGAAACTCTCACACAAACACTCCCAGGAAGTCTCTCACACTCACCAGGAGATGAAAATAAGGGACAAGGGGTGCAGAGGGGGAAAAGGGGGACAGGTTGTCATCTCTACATTCCACATAATATTCAATCATACAACCATTTATGACTGACAATTTTCTTGTTTAAAATCACAGAGAAGAGAGAGAAAAATAAAGCGACCACAGTGGTCCTTTAAGGAATTAAAAGAGCCTTTATGGACTTGCACTATCTTCCTCCATCCATGCTGCACATATTTGTCCCTGTGGCATTTTCTCTTATTATCATATTTCCCTATGGGAAAGTGCAAACCGGCACAACTGATTGCTTAAATGTCGATTCTGCAGTTAAAAATTAGAATATGTGTCAAAACGCAGTGAAGTGAGTCACACCTCATTGGAAGTTGCTGAATTTTCTGAATCACTGGGACTTAACAGAAAAAAACAGGTTTCTTTTCTAGGAAAGGGCTTATCTCTGAACTAATTCAGGCGCTCGGTTCCCCAGATTCAAACGCATGCCTCATTTTTCACTTTTAATTGACCTCTACAATCCATAGCTGAATCAGGGTTATTTCCCTACTGGATTCTATTAGACACGGCTGAGATTAGGGACATGTTTAGTGCATCAGGGGACTTAATGCAATATAAATCATGGGTCTAAATTAACCCAGTTTGTAATGCAAATAGTTTTAATGTCCTACAGGATGTCTGTAACAAGTAGAACACTATTTAGCTCATTTAGCACTGACATGGTTTCAATGATGCTGCAGTGACACCTACTGGACAAGCTGATTATGATAAATGAAGATTTCTAAAAGAGTATTTTTATCATTCAGTCGCATCAGACTCTCTGTGACCCTATGGACCACAGAATGCCATGTATATTCATTAGGTTTCTGATTGTGCTGATCCATATGGTTTTAATGGCAAAGTTACTGGAGTGGGTTGCCAGTTCCTTCTCCAGTGGACTGAGATTTGTCTGACTGCTCTGCTATGACCTAATCATCTTGGGTGACCCTACATGGTATAGCTCACAGCTTCATTGAAGTGCAGAAGCCCCTTCACCACAACAAGGGAGAGCGATCCAGAAGGGAAGAGTATTACTTGCAACAAATACATTTGAAATCACTCATAGGCGATAGATTTAAAAGTTAAGAAAAACTGCTTCCAGCTCAGAATTCCAAGAGATACAGTTATTATACTGCATTCTGGGAAGCTAAGCAGGGACAAATGTGCCCAAATTTTATATAATTATATATATATATATATATATATATATATATATATATATATATATATATATATAGATATATATATATATATATATATATATAAACACAATGAATGCGTACCTCAATTTATAACAAAATGGACTTGACTACCCAAAACACAAAAAAAATAAAAATAGTGAGAAAGTAAATACATCAAATATATTTTATTATTATTATTTTGTGATTCTAGTTTTTAACAATAAAATAAACCAGATTTTTATTTGTTAAGTATTTATGAATTATATAAAATAACTAACTCATGACAAGTTAACATGGCTTTATGTGATATGTAAATATATTTGAACATGATTAATGATCCTGGTTTACACCAAATACAATTAGATAGATCAATATATTGGATTGTATTTTCAATTAGTTTAACCTTACTTCCTATTACAAGGTAACAGTGCCAATTATGTTACATATTACAAAGGGGAAATTGATATGTCATTAATAAAACTAAATTGTTAGAACATACCAAAACATTTGTCCTTAGTAAACACATTATCAAGTGAGCTAATTAACATTTAATTAACATTTAGATATGCCTAATCACCAAACAGAAAACAATTACACATGGAGTTCATTCATATCTAGGATTTAGACCAGCATACTAACACTGGAGATCTCATTTGCAGACAGGTATGACTCATGCAGTTATTTTACTGCCCATTGGCTGACAGAGGCAAGCCCCAAGAGCAGTTCAGCTTTTTTCTGCTATGATAACTTCATTTGGTAATAGAAAACGCATACCATCTTTCAGATGCAACAAAAACATATGCCTTCCATATTCTCTTAATTAAAGTTGGTTGTAGTAAAGAAAGTGGAAGTAACCTAAAATTTATATGTATGTTAGAGTTATTTTATGAACAAATGAATTGAATGATAAACCCAGAGATGACCATCAACAGCAGGGGGGGGGGGGGGTCCAGCTGGCAGAGGGAGCAGATGGGTTTCTCTGCTGCTCTGCACTAAAGCATGAGAAAAAAGTTTTTTTTCGACCCAAATTGGTGGCAACTTAGCCAGCAGTACTATATATTAAGCTCCAGGAGCAGCCAGGGTCTATCTGGTAACAAATAGTGCTCAGAAAAGAGCTCTCAGTATCCTGCAGGTGGTAGAGGCCCATTCCACCTGGCCTCCCACAGAGTGAGCTCCCTGCTAACCCCCCGAGCAGGTTCCTAAGGACAGAAGAGGAGGGCAGAAGACTGGGGTACCCCAATAGAAGCCCGATGTGCCAGACTCATCGGGCCCAGAGAGGGAAGAGGACTTACCGGTGCAAGCCGCAGTGGGGTAGGAGAGCGGGACCCCCATGATGTTATCATCCGATTCCCTTGGCAACAAACAAGTGATAGCAGTAGTCCGAAAATCCCCAGATATCAAGGGGACCAATAACTTGCCACTTCTGATCTTTGCGGACCTCTCTCCTATTACGCTGGCCAAACGCAGAGACATGAAACCAGCCTTGGGATTGGTGACTCAACACAACATTCAATATCGGTGGGGCTTCCCCTTTGCCCTGGTATTCCAGTATAAGGGCAAATCGTACGCTGCCTGCTCGCTTGAAAACGTCTGGGCAATCCTTCAATCGCTTCACATGATTCCGGAGGAGGGGGAAACAAGATCTGAGATCCAGCGGGAAGGGCCGGGACTCAACCCCAAGCAGCAATGGTCTACTGTCCCCTACAAAGCTCGAACCCAAACTGCGGTGGCTACCGCTTCAGGCCCCCCATCTTCACCTCGGAGCCGGCCTTCCCAGGCGCAGAACGTGATAGCCTCAGAGGGCCCAGATATAGGCGGCTCATGACAGAGCAAATGTCAAGGAGGACAAGAGTGCGGCTATGATGATCTTTGCTTCCTATTGAACTTTGAACTGTTTTTTACCAAGTTTTTAAGACAGATTATTAGTACCAAAAGTACCAATGTTTCATTCTCCTAACATACAGCCTTATTAAATTGCGATTCTGTAAATTTAAAAGGGCTCTATTTAAGCACATAGCATATTCTTTTTACAGAAGTTTTTAGTTAGTGAACTTCTATCCAAAAGCAAGGTCTTCACTAACTAAACACTTCTGTAAAAGAAATGTTCTGTGTGCTTATATAGTGCCCTTTTAAATTTGCCCAATCACAATTTAATAAGGCTGTTTACTTGGCTGCTGGCTCTATTGTTCTTACTAAATAATGTTTTCTAGGTCTGGGGATACTCCCCCTCATATGTTGATTTTCCGTCCCTCCCTTGGAATTTGTCAACCCCTTGTTTTTTTTGCAAGCGTGGCAGTCACATTCCTCCTTCCCCTAGGTGTCAGGATTGACGACTGGTGTAAGAAGATGTGTTTGATGGATTCACTGTGTTACTATGAATGTTTAGTATTTATAACCGTAAATATTTACAAAATTGTTATTACTTATTTAATTTGTGTCCCTTTTTCTACCTCAGCTTGCCTTTATTCCACTGGCTCACTCGGGTAAACTTCAGCCTCTATGGACCTTTGTGGAAAACTGGGAGACCCCATTCCTGGGATACCCGGATCTGGGATGTGCCCCCTCAGGCGTCAGGCAGCAAAATCTAATCCCATAGTAATTTCAACTTTAGCGGCTTGGGCTCGGTCCCGGGTGGTCGGCAGCTTGGCTCCCCTCCTGTCACTGTTGTTGTCCATAAGACCCTTCCCTGAATTCGAGACGGCGTTTAGCTTAACCTCTAGGCAATGGTGGCTTAGCAGCTTGCTGGAAAGAGCAGGAACTTGGTTCTCAGCTGACGCCCTACTATCCAACACCTCCCTTATCACCAGAGAGCGAACTCTAGAATTACCGAAAAATTAGACATTGGCTCTCTTCACTGGCCCGGGTACATGGGACCCCCAAACATTTTTGGTGGACAACTATATGTGCAAAACTACCCTCTATGAAAGGCCTTCTTGGTTCCATGTACTCTTTCCTAAATGAACAAACAGAAGCCGAAGTATATGCTCCAGTAGGAGAGAGACTTGGAGAGAAATTTGTACAAACTTAACAAGAGGAGCATTTACATATAGCCTACTAGAGACCTCAGGCAAAGTTCTGCACAGGACCTATTATACTCCCTACTTAATGTCTAGGCTTAATACTCGCCTTAGCGAGGACTGCTTTAGAGGATGCAGAACCAGGGTATACTTTCTACCTATATGGTGGACTTGTCCATTAGTGCAGAGGGTAGGGAATATGACTGACTTATTCTCGAAACTGACAGAAATTAAGCTGAGGCCAGAAGTGGAGACCTGTCTTCTGGGAGTACATGGACCCAATCTCTCAAGAAGACAAAACAAACTTTGGTAATATATGGCTCTCGCAACTAAAAGTTGCATTGCAAAGAACTGGAAGGCCCCGCAACACTGACCTCTAGAGAGGTTATTTTGAAAATTAACTATATCATGGTAAACGAGAGACTGTTTGTGAAATATTTATATTCTAAGCTGAAATCCTGGTTAGGACCATTAATGGTCCACTGAAAATAGATTTGACATATAAATACTACAATCACATACGCAGTGTGGCTATTTAAACAGAATAACAATCTGTACAGTTGTTTGACAACCTAATGCATAAAAAAAAGAATCTGACTTCCTGAAGCACGGAGTGATTTGTTTTTCTTCACTGCATTTATGGGTCATATAAAGATACACATTTCTTGCTACTTTACTGTCAGACAGTATCAGTGCAATACTTACTGCGGTGCCACCTTCCTCCAATAGCGGTCAATTCCATTCTTAAAATACAAAACAGCGAGCCACCGGACATTGATGTTCAAGGAATGGTTCGTGAAAATGTTCTGTGGGCAAAAAAGGAAAAAAAACGAAAAATAACTAATTTAGCATACGCAAAAAATGAAAAAGATAAAAGTGGAAGGATGTTCAGCTGGGGATTATTATTATTATTTTTTGCTGCAGCCTTTCATTTTGTTTGCTTTTGCTGCCTGAGGGAAGTGCATGTTTGTAAACTAACAAGATTCCCATTATCGCTGCTGAGAGCACTGACAGTAGTTACTGCCACTTTCCCACTGTGCAAATACAAACTTCCTCTATTTTCGTCTCAGACTGTTTGCTTTGCACATACTGACACAATCTAGCCTAAGACTAGAGGCAGCCTACTGAATACAGACTTTAGAGATCGAAAACATATTTATTACTGAATAGCTGCGGAGAGACAGTGTGTAATTGGTTAGCACATCTAGTACTACAGACACACAGTGTGCATGAGTTACAGGGGCAGACCTTTGTTGGGACTATTTGGAAGGAATCAGTGAATAAAAACAGAGCACTTGTTAATAAAATGATGTTTAGACATACAAACAAATAGTTTATTTTAATATTAAAAATAGGGAGTGTTGGAGCCAGGATATAACATAGATTATTACATACAATATAACTTACAGCTGAATGGTTTTTTTTGTGTGGCATTAAGACCTAAACATAAATTATATTAAAAATGCTGCAAAATAACAAGTTATAAACAAAGAAAGCAAACAGACACAGACTTGAACTGGTTGCTGTAGCCCGATTAAAAACATTAACAGATTAGCTCACTGTTAATTGAGAAAGTGAAATATGTTCCTTTCCATGCATCTTTGCAGGATAGTGATAATTCAGCTTAGGAAAGGACAAAAAAGGTAAAGTGTGTTGCAAAAGTATTCACCCCCTTGGCATTTTTCATGTTTTGTTGCCTCACAACCTGGAATTAACATGGATTGTTTGAGGATTTGCATATTTTAATTTACAGAACATGCCCACAATTTTAAAGCTGTTTTTTTTTTTTTTTTTTTATGTGAAACAAACAACAAATAGGACAAAATAACAGAAAAAGTCAATGTGCATAACTATTCACCCTAAAGTCAATAGTAGAGCCACCTTTTGTGGCAATCACAGCTCCAAGTCGCTTTGGATAAGTCTCTATGAGCTTGCCACATCTTACCACTGGGGTTTTTGCCCATTCCTCCTTGCAAAACTGCTCCAGCTCCTTCAAGTTGGATGGTTTGCACTTGTGAACAGCAATCTTTAAGTCTGACCATAGATTTTCTATTGGATTGAGGTCTAGGCTTTGACTAGGCCATTCCAACACATTTACATGTTTCCCCTTAAACCACTCAAGCTTTAGCAATGTGTTTGGGGTCATTGTCCGGCTGGTAGGTGAACCTCCGTCCTAGCCTCAAATCATGCACAGAGTGGTACAGGTTTTGCTCAAGAATATCCCTTTATTTAGCACCATCCATTTTTCCCTCAACTCTGACCAGTTTCCCTGTCCCGGCTGCTGAAAAACATGGTGTTCTTTGGGTGATGTGATGCGTTGAGTTTGCACCAGATATATTGTTTTCTTTGATGGCGGAAAAGTTAAATTTACCTCCATACATTTTGGAAACCTCCCACGTGCCTTTTCGCAAATTCAGAAACGTGCCATTTTGTTTTTTGCTGAAAGCAATGGCTTTTTTTCTGGCCACCCTGTCATAAAGCCCAACTCTATGGAGCGTACGGCTTATTGTTGTCCTATGTACATATACTCCAGTCTCTGCTGTGGAACTCTGCAGCTTCTCCAGGGTTACCTTAGGTCTCTGTGCTGCCTCTCCGATTAATGCCATCCTTGCCCGGTCCGTGAGTTTTGGTGGGCGGCCGTCTCTTGGCAGGTTTGTTGTTGTGTCATGTTCTTTCCATTTGGTTATAATAGATTTGATGGGGCTCCTGGGGATCATCAAAGATTTGGATTTTTTTTTTTTTATAACCTGACTTGTACTCCCCAACAACATTATCCCTTACTTGTTTGGAGAGTTCCTTGGTCTTAATGGCAGTGTTTGGTTAGTGGTGGCTCTTGCTTAGGTGTTGCAGCCTCTGGGGCCTTTCAAAAAAAGTGTGTATATGTAATAACAAACCATGTGATACTTAGATTGCATACAGGTGGACATCATTTCGCTAATTCTGAAGGTAATTGGTTGCACCAGAGCTTTTTATGGGCTTCATAACAAAGGGGGTGAATACATACACACATGCCAATTTTCTGTTTCCTATTTCTAAAAAATAGTTTTATGTATATAATTTTCTTATTTCACTTCACCAACTTAGACTATTGTGTTCAGATCCATCACATAAAATTCAGATTAACAAAACATTGAACTTAAGGCTGTAATGTAACAAAATAGGTAAAAAGTCACGGGGGTTGAATACTTTTGCAAGGCACTGTATATGCTGATTTGTATTGAAGCACAGCTTGATATGATACATGGACACACACACCTTATTTTTATATTTCGATGCAATTTTCTATTGTCTAATCTGTTATCCTAACCTTACGCATTATTTTTGACATTACAAATTATAAGCATATTATTGCTTTTCTACCACGAGATGTCAGGCTGGGGTGATATTGGCCAAATAAACTATAAAGAACCACAAAAGTCTCCATATGTGCTCTGCACCATCAGTTGTACGGTGAAAAATGATGTGGGAAATGGGTTTAGATTTTTTAAAATTAATAAAAAATTGACTTCGATATTGCCATTTTAGTTTAGCCCTTGAAGCGGTCTCACAGGAACCTGCATCCTTAAAAGCAGAATGTGGTGGTTTTCCATTTTAAAGATTATTTTTTTTTATTGGCAAGTCATGGGCTTGATTCCCCTGCCTTCCACTGGTTTTTATTTGTTTAACTAATGTACTTAATTATATATATATAGCAATCACGTGGGTGTTAAAAAATACATTATTAAATGAAAAAACAGTGAAATGCATTGGATTAGAAGCAATGACTTCCCAATGAAAAAACATTATGAAACATACCACTATACCGACACACTGCTTTAAAAAGGTAAGTATAAAAGTTACACTCATTTCAATTTTAGAACTATATATTTTGATTATGTGAACTAGCTCACATGATTTTAAAATAATTATTTGAATAATTAACACAAAATCCATAGTTACCACATATTGATATAGCCTAAAGGGCTTATTTCTGATTTTTAAACAGTAAAGACAAAAATAGTCTCTCTGGGGATATGAATTCAGGCCCTTCACCACTACAGACGGCAGCCTTATCTAATGTGCTACCTGCTCTTTTGCTACACTAGTTGCCACAATATTATCAAATATTGACAAATCCCCCTTTTTTTTTCCGTCATGCAGTTGTTATTGGCTCGGTGTGACCTCGTGGACCATAATAAACCATGCACATTTTTATGTCCAGGGTCATGCTGATCCAGTTGGTTTTCATGGTAGAGATACTGGAGCGGGTTGCCAGTTCTTCACCAGTGGGCCGCAGCATACAGCTCCTGGTATTCCTATGTGGTCTCCCATCCAAGTACTGACCAGGCCCAACCCTGCATAGCTTCAGGGTGGTGTGACCTCTTAGTTCCCCGACTAGAATTGAACCCAGGTCGCATCAATGAAGGCACAGAACCCTAACCACTGGACCACCAGGGAACCCGATAAATTACTTAGCCACTGTCTTATTCAAAGCCTGCTTCTAATTAATATTCATTACATCCTGCGTGGTACAGAGTACATTACTCATTAAGGCAGAGACATCACGCCAAAATAACCTGACTTCTATTGATCATAACCCATGAACTCAGTATCATTTTTAAAAAGGAAAACACACTTTCCACATCCTATTTAACCCTCTATCTAATGATGCAGAGCACACATGGTGACTTTTGTGGTCCTTTTATGTCCACATCTGTGTGTAATTGCAGCAGCACAGGAGCTTTATTATGGATGGTCAGTGTACTAATTAAAAAAATGTTAAAGGGCAAGTTGCACAAAATCTTAAATTTCTCTTATATTACAAAGTATAAAAGTATACCTGAAAAGATTATCCTGGTAAATGTTATGGAACTTTCTTATTACAGCTACCTTTTAGTGGATGCCATCAGAAGCAATAGTTATATTTAATGTTGGTAACTACCATATAAAATGCTGTCTGATCT
Organism: Discoglossus pictus; assembly: GCA_027410445.1. Lineage (NCBI taxonomy): Eukaryota > Metazoa > Chordata > Amphibia > Anura > Alytidae > Discoglossus > Discoglossus pictus. Next base: position 510,390,350 of record CM050163.1, read on the forward strand.
GATTTAAAGGCACGAGTTAATCAAGCTACAGCAGTTCTAAACTGTGGTGATTGCATTCATTTTTCTATGTTCTACAAAGTTATTCAGGAACAAATAGTAAGTGCTACAATTTAACACTTCTTTAAGTGTACGCTTTTATACATAAGCAACTTGTGTTTAGGTGGAACTTTAAATAGGTTTGTGTTATCTTTTTTTAGATCATTTTCTTTCAGGGTTGTATGAAAACAAGACAGCAATCCTAAGGAAAGCAGAAACAAATCTAGAAGGGTCAAGATCTATGAAACTTGATATATTGTGCAAAACAGACTACTTCATAAGATAAGGCTCAAAACAAAACGGATCATGATATTATTATTATTATAATTATAATTATTATTATTATTATTTAAAAAAAACAAGAATACAGAATACATTTAGAAACCATTCAAAGGAGGGCAACTAAACCTGCAAAAGGATTATCGAGAATATCCCTGCTGCGTACAGGGGAGTCATTCACTTCTTCAGTCATCCTGATTGATTCACCTGTGCACAGAAAGGCTTTCCTTAAATCCTGACCTGTGTGGGTCTCTCCAGGAGCGAACTTGCCCACCCCTAGCTTAGGGCATTGGTTCACAACAGGATAATACTACATGAGACACAACATTTTCATCTAATTTTTCACATTTTAACTGCAGATAAGCGTTTTACCTCTATGACTAATGTTAGTGGTTTGTTAAAGTGTTAGGATCTCCTAGTCCTTGAGGAATGGCAAGGGGGACGAGTAGAGACACTGGATCTAGAACTGTGTGTTGAAAAACACTGGAAGGGTGAACAGATTGAAACTCTTATCCAAGGATTTAACGTTCAGGAGGAAAGTATCTTACAGAAACAAATTGAGAGGAAATCAAGGATTAGGTCATCATTTGAAGTGGGAAGGTGAAACATTTAAGGATAATACAAGAAAGAAAGTTTTTCCATCCAATGGAAGTGGTAGGTCGTCTGAACACAGTTAAGGAATTTAGGTCTACTTAGGTTAAGCATAAATCTATATTACTGTTTAATCAAGCCAAGCTTTTTAAGTAGATAGACTTAGCAGACTAGATAAACCGTTCAGTTCTTACCTGTCAATCACATATAATAATTGTCAAACTGCGAGATGTCGTCACTCTTTGCATCGTGAGTATGAGTTAGGCGATGAGCGTCGAAGGCTGATAAGGCCCTAAAAACTCCTTGCACAAAGGCAATGAGTGCTGAAGGCGCATTCCCATGCCTTAAAATTGTATTGCCCAGTCATTTTTGACGGGCAAGTGGCTAGTAAATGTATATTTCTCTTCATTTACTTTTGTCTTATCAAGAGGATTTTGTATCTATCAGATCACACTATAATAGAAATCAGGTTAAACATAAGCCCTTATCATTTACCACAAAGCTTAGTCAATCTGTGCCTATGAATTGGAGCTTAGAAAATAGGTTATCTTTCCTCTAGCACTTGTAATAAAATACTCAGGTCTATCTATTACAGGCAGGCTGATTATCTTTCCTGCAGATGTATGACCAGTCATTTGTTTTACAAATTAGCCTTTTACTACCAGCATTAAGCTATCGGATTTAGTGAAGCACTTTAATCTATTTCATAAGTATAACAGATCTGCTTTATTGGAAAAATGTCATTAGCTGCTTCTACACTTGTTCATATTGAAAACCAGTCAAGCTCGACACCTTGCTCAGATTTTCCTAATTTTAGCATTTTAACTCAAGCAATGGAATTTATCAGAACAAAAACTACAAGCGAAATTGCTTGTCTTTTTTAGAGACCAAAAAGGTATATGAGATTCTCAACTGAGAAAAAAAAAAACAGTAGGCAATTTAATTAAGAACAAGGTACATCTCGAACATTTCTCAGAAGGCATCTTCCTATAGAACAAGGTACTATATACTGTTATTAGTTTGCAGTTGAGCAACTTTCACTCCATTTGCATACGCTTAAGGTCTTGCAAAGTGTAGGATGTGCTCCAGACATGGATCCCTTGCTCTCTGTGCCTAGATAATCTGCGTACATCTTACTGACGAAGCCCAAGGGGCCACAATGCGCATCTGAGGTTTGTGGTTACAATTTCATGCAGAAGACACTTGCCTGCTCTTTGGGTGCTGGACCCCTGTCTTGTGGTGGGGTCAGACAGATATTTGAATGGAATAGTTTCCTTTGGCACAAGAGAGCTTAAAGGGGCAGGTTTCTGTATTTCATAAAAATGTAATGTACCTATGTAATACTTATGTGAACTTAATTGTATTAAGAAGTGTTGATATGCTCTGTTTTTCTACCTAAAATCTTACAAATAGTTCCTAACTATCTTCTCCCCTCTGCAGCTCATGAAGAAAGTGTACTTCTAAGTACAGGGGTTGCCCGGTCTCATAGCAACCAATCAGTGGAAACACGCTGCTTGGCAGAGGTTACTGACAGGCGAATTTGAAACACTGCACTTCACAGTCTGTGTATTCATGAGCTGTATGAGCTACAGAGAGCAGAACCAAACAGGTAATACTTGTATGATTTTAGACAGCGCTTTCAAACACTTCTTAATAAAATAAAAGTACACAGATCATATTCCCAGTGAATTCCAGAAACCTTCCATGTATCTGTAAACCTGTATGAAACACTTGTGAGAATGTAATTACCTTATATTACACTGTGGTTTATCTCAGCTGAGTATCTCTTACACCTTTGATCACTCCCGGCTTCTCACTTTGACAAAATTATAATTTTCTAGATTCTGAAATATTGTTGTTAGTGAAAGTAGTCAAAGCAAAGTAGGACATTTCCATATATCAAAGAAAAAATGAAAATGGCTATTTAATATCTGAATTACAACCTTTCTAGGCAGCAAATAAACAAATATATGCATCTTTGAAATGGCATTTGCTGAAATTACCCTCATAAGCATTTACCATAATAAAAGAAAATCCTGAGTATAATTGTAATATCGCATTATATTGACAGATAACTAAGGGTTTACACTTGTTTATGCTGTTCCTGCTAAACTAGCATAAGGCCATGATCATGTGCTCATAAATATATATTTACAGAGGACAGTTATACGGAACAGTATGTACCAAACAGTATTTTTGTTTACCACAGCCATTATTAAATGTTTTCTAATTTGCTTTTCGAATTTTCCTGTTTAAATGAATGTCTTGCTTTCCAATTTGCTTAAAGGACCACTGTACAAGAGGATTTTTTTAAGCATTCTGCCTGTGTAGTATGCCAGAGGTGGCTGTGTGTTGCACTGTAGATTGTGGGTGCCAGATATATAATAATGTAGTGTGTGCCAAGGCGGAGAGTGATACACTTCTTTAAAAATATACGTTTTAAAATGATTGGAGCAAGGCAAGAAGTTCCAAAGAATTGGGGCAGCCCATAGAAAGTCCTGAAGGCCGGAGTGAGAGGAGGTGATAAGAGAGGATGAAAGAAGAAGATCATTAGCAGAGTGCAGAGGACAGGTGGGGGAGTATTTGGAGATGAAAGCAGAGATATAAGAGGGTGCATTATTGTTGAGGGCTTTCTAAGTTAGTGTCATTATTTAAAATGTTATTCTGGAGTCCATGGGAAGCCCGTGAAGTGATTGACAGAGAGGCGCTGCCGACACTGAGCGTTGAGTGTGGAAGATGAGTCTAGCATGAGCGTTCATTATGGATTGGAGTGGAGAGAGATGGGTGATGGGGAGGCCAGCAAGGAGAGAGTTGCAGTAGTCGAGAAGAGATATATTAAAATTTTAGCTGTCATTTGCAACTCTGCTCATTAACTACATGTCCTTTTGCTGCAGAGTCAATCGGGGAGGTTTCTATGTAATTTCTGCTTGTGTGTTAGTGCACACTGTTCCTTCAGGCTTTGTGAGCGAGTCCATAAGCAGCTTGGTGCTCACCCATGCACATCACTTACACAGAAGCCTCCTACAGTGATTAAGCAGCAAAGACATAAATTACTTGATCAGAGTTGAAAACTGAGTTACATGTAAGAAAAATAAAAGGTTTTAAAAATAAGTTTAGATTTACTCCCAATTCTCATTCTGTAGTATACAGCATACAGAAGAGTATGCATTCAAAAAGTTTTTCATACAGAGGCCCTTTAAAAAGTAACCAGTTTGAGAGTGGGGGGGGGGGGGGGGGTTATTTGACAGAATACGCTTAGTCCTACTATTTAGTATTGGGGAGGTGCTAATTTGCACAAAGATGCAGCAGAAAAAAAATAGGCTTGTATAATGTAGTTAGTTATTCGTGCTCTTTGATAAGAACTTAAAAACTTTAAATCATTGTTCGCCATTACATATTGCAACAAATAATTCCATGTGATTTTTAAAAAGACACAGCAAAATTTCTAAGCACTGTATAATTATCAATTAAATGTTATTGTAAGAATTGCATTTTCCAACTACAGTTGAGGTTATGTAAGCGGAGTCCATCCATCTTTCCGATCTTCCCACCAAGGTTTGCTCCTTATCTTTGTTAGAGGATAATTATTGTTAATTACGTTGCACATCGTCAATTTCATTGCAGCAGGTTATTAAGGAATGAGAAAATTACCTAGCATTTTCAATTGCTATATACATCATATATCTTTCCATTGAAAACTACACACTCCTGCTCTAACGCCATATAACATCCAACCATTTATTTTATACATAACGTATACAAATTCTAACTAAATCATTATGAGCTGCAGAGCTTTGACATCAGCTTTCGAGACAGACTGTGTGTGCCAAATAGATAAAAGTCGTATTTCTTGATAAACTTGATAAACTTAACAGATTATTTAAGAAGCATTCTGTTGCAGGAGAAATCACATATATAGTTGTAGACCCAGAACGCTATTCTGAACTCTTGAGATGTTGATCACGCAGGCTCATTACAGGCCTCACGATAAGGCGCTCATTGCAGGCCTCACGATGAGCGCTGCAAGCACTCTTTGAGAGGCCCGCAGGAGTTACTGCAATGATCGCTGAAGGCGCTCATTGCAGGGCTCGCGATGAGTGCCGCAAGCGGTCATCACAAGCCGTGTAGGACTTAAGACTGAAGCCTGTACATACAACTGCGGCCCTAGCAAAATTATGAATTTAAACGGACGAACTGGAAAGACAACAAAAAAAAACACAAATATGCTTCAAATTAACTTACACACTCACACGCAGCACAGGGGGAGAGCCATGGAGCCTGTGAGTTAGGTTGCGAGTGAATTTGAGGCATATTTGGCATTTTTTTCACGCTCGAAAATAAGCGAGAAATAAAATGGTCGCCGAAAAAACATAACAGGATGAAAATGAGGGCGAAGGCAGTAACACTCGCAAGGCCCCTAAAATACGTGGAGGGGAGCTCATTACGAGCCACGAGATGAGCGCCGAAGTTACAGCATTCACAGCCTTAAAATGTTATTCCCATAATTTTTGATGGGTAAGGTGCTAGTGTGATATAAAAAAGGAAAGAATTTCATATTCAATAAGCCCATCGCCAGGTAATGTGAGGTTAAGAGAATAAAAAAGGTCAGCACGCTATCATGATTTAATGGAATATTTTTCGTGCTGGATGCCAAGGCAAGTGAAACTGGTTCAGCTGTAGCCAAAGTAGCAGTTTTCAGACAAAACTACATCAGTAATGTTACCCTAAACAATATAGTTCCATTTGTTTATTTAATAACTAATCGACAATAAAAAAAAAACAGTATTTGAAAACAACAAAATCAATATAGCCTTTACAAATTACATTTAGTGTTTGATCTGTTCAGCACTACACTGGTCCATTTAAAGTAAACATGTTCAGTTGTTTCTACTACTTTCCCTTGTTTAAAAACACTTCAATAAGAAAAGAATCGCAAAGTTCAAACATTAGCTAAATTGAATGCCAAAAATGTGATCATTAAAGCACAGTGGTGAAAACAAAATTATGTTCAGTTGTGTCCGACCCTCTGTGACCCTATAGACCGCAGCAGGCTAGGTATATCTGTCGGCCACTACACCACTGAGCTCCCTCAAGTTCATTGCTACAATGACCTCATCTATCCATCTCCACCTCTGCCGTTACCGTCTTCATGTGCCTTTTCAGAGCATAAGAGTCTTCTCTTGAGAATTCTGTCTTCTCATGATGCGGCCAAAATATTTAATATCAAACCTTTCAGTGAAAGTGGTGGTGGTGGCCGTGGTTTCCGAGGAGGTCGGTAATGAGAGCCGTAAACCATCTGAGTTGTTTATTACCTGTTGTAGTTTCCTAATTTTAGGAACGAAGATTGGAAATGTTACTTTTTCTTTTTTGGGGGGGGAATGGGATTTGAACATGCTTGATGAAACAATCACCTGTACCTTATGAGATGTGGAAGTAACGTTTGCTTCTGGAACATCTAATTGCTGGACATTGAATGATTCCATATTGGGTGGACCAGAATCTACCTTCTACATATCTTGAAAGTATTTTCTTAAGACAATTAACGGGGCACATGTTAGTGTTTTTTTGTCATAAAGAGTCTGTGTTGATTTCTTGTAGTTATTATTTATTTGATCTTCTTGTTAGTCCAAGGGACTCTAAGCAGCTTTCTCCAACACCACAACTGAGATGCAGATCAATAATCCCTTTAGTTCCTCCTCACTTTCAGCCATCAGAAAAGTATCATCGGCGTATCTGAGGTTGTTGATATTTCTTCCAGCAATACGGATTCCAGCCTTATGCATTATGTACTCTGCATATAAGGTCACAATATACAAGCTTGTAGCACAACTTTCTGGGCTTTGAACCATTTGATTGTTCCATGTTCGGTCCTGATCCCGGCCTCTTTGGTCCACATACAGATACCTCCGGAGGCAGATAAGATGGTCTGGTATCCACATCTCTTTCAGAACTTGACACATTTCATTGTGATCCACATAAAGGCTACAGAATTGTCTATGAAGTAGAGGTAAAAAAATTTCTGAAACCCTCTTGCTTTCCCCATTATACAGCGGATTTTGGCAATTTGATCTCTTGTGCACGTCTGGTATTTCTCCGACCATATATTGTTGTAGCAGAGCTTCTTTGGCACAGATATTTTTGGATTGGTATGTAGACTGACCTTTTTCAGGCCACTGTTGGGTTTTCCAAACTTCTTGTCATAATGCAAGCAACACTTTCACAGCATCATCTTGTAAGATTTTGAACAGTTCAGCTAGGATTCCATCAACTCGAGCAACACTTTGTTATCAGCAAGGCTTCCTAGAGCCCATCTCACTTCACTCTCCAAGATGTCTGACTCCAATTTATTGGATAAACTATTGAGGTTATCAATGCTGTTAAGATCCTTCATGTATAGATATTTTGTGTATTCTGCCATTTCTTCTTTATCTGATCTGCTTCTGTTAAGTCCCTACCATTTTTGTCTTTTATCGCGCCCACTTTGGGATGAAAGTTGCCTTTGAGATCCCACATTTTTTGAAGAGGTTACTTGGCTTCTATCTCTTTACTTCGCTCATTGTAGAATGTCTCCTCGTCTTTCCTCTAAAATTCTGCATTCAGTTGGACAAATATTTTCCAATCTCCACTACCTTTTCGCTTTCCTTTGTTCCTGGTCTACATTCAAAGCCTCATCAGATGTTACCTTCTTAGTTTTCTTTATTTTGTGGATATCATTTTTTGCTGTTTTATGAGCAATGTCACAAACTTCTGTCTAAAGTTCTTAAGATATTCTATATACCATGTCTAGTCGCTTAAATCTCTTCTTTACTTCCACTGCATATGCACAAGGGATTTTATTTACTTTGAATCTGCTTGGTCTGATAATTTCCACTCTTTTTTCCTCAGTTTAATTCTGAACTTTGAAATAAAAGGTTCATAATCTGAGCCACAGTCAGCTCCAGGTCATGTTTTTGCTGACTATATAGAGCTGTTGTATTTTTTGACTATCATTTCTATCTAGTATCCCTTTTTGACTTCAGAGAGAAAGAGAGGCGTTATCTCTCGAAAGCTCGTTGCTTTATTATGAATACGTTTGTCCAATAAAAAAGGTATCACTATTCACTGCAACACTCTGATTATTCAACTGGATTATTGGACATTCATGGCTACCTCACTCTTCATTTCCATCTACAGTATGTATACTTTCAAAAAAAAACTAACAGAGAAGTTTTTAGAATTCTGAATGAATATATATATATATATATATATATATATATATATATATACACACACATACACAGTGCCTTGCAAAAGTATTCACCCTACTTGACTTTGTACCTACTTTGTTACATTACAGCCTTAAATTCAATGTTTTGTTAATCTGAATGTTATGTGTGACTAAGAGGAAAAATTTTGTTAGAAAAAATAAATTATGCTTTTGCTGGACCAGGTAATCATACACTATACTTTGAAGAAAGATTGGTGTCACAACTCTCCATCCACTTATAGATAAAAACACACTCTTCAGACTCCAGGTATCAGAAAGTGATGAAACAAAAACAAGATGGGTTTGGCTAAACTAAAGAGTTTTCAAAGATTCTAATTTTCTACTAATTTGTTTTCACATTACTGCCTTAAAAAAAACTGCTTATGATGTTTGTTACATTCTTTACAAACAAGTGCAGCATATCTTCAACTACAGTTGTCCTGTAATTTACGTAACTTTTTGAAACAATGTCAAACATCTCACCAGAAGCACAGTATAAAAGCCTGGTTGTGTCTCCCACTGCTTGAGCTGTTCCTCGGCTGGTTTCAAGACAGATGAATCCTGGCTGCTTGCCTGAGTCAAGACTTGAAGTACAACACTGCTGGCACTATTCAAATCCATGGGAACCTGTACAAAAAAAGAGGATATAAGGCTTGGTAAACACTGCAATGCAAAATACCAAAATCAAGCTATTAGTTCATAGAAATGTAACTTCAATAGAAAATATAATTGTATTGAACAGTATTACACATTTTGAAAAACTGGTGCTTTAAATAACAGATGCAAAATCTTAGTCTCCAACTACTATAATGTCTAAAATTCTTACTTTTCCCTAAAATATGATTTTCATCTTTATTTGGGGCTTTCAAGCCTAAAGTTGAACACAAATTGAAAAGCCACTGGGAAGCTCAATGGATTGTGCTATTTTAGGAACCACTATCGATAAATGTCAAAAACTTTTTACTATGATAAATACATTTAAATGCATTACATATTTATGCAACTGAATACTACCCTGGCCACAGTAACAGGGGTGTTATTAGGAAACCCCTATCTGTGAGTAATCGGTGGTCCAGTGGTTAGGATTCAGTGCTTTCACCACTGTGACGTGGGTTCGATTACAGTCACGGAGCCAAGTAGTCCCACCTTCCCCAGGACATGTAGAGTTGGGCATAGTCAGTACGTGGATGGGAGACCACCTAGAAATACCAGGAGCTGTATGCTGTGGCCCACTGGAGAAGGAACTGGCAACCCACTCCAGTATCTCTGCCATGAATACTGAATTGATCAGCATGATGTGTTGCGGTCCATGAGGTCGCGGAGAGTCAGACACGACTGAACGATGCAAACACAATGAGTAATATGCTTCTTGACAAGTAGGCGGGAACCTTGGAGGCTCAAATTAGCTCATTGCTGTTTTCTTTTATAATACAGATAACTGACTTTGCTTCAAGCAGAAAGAAGCATTGGAAGTACAGACATTAAAGATAGGGAGGTCTTTATGAGAAAAGGGAGATATTGTAAGTTTGCAAGTTTTCAATCTTGTGTCAGTGCCTTGGAAACGAGCTCTATGTACATTTGATTCTAAGCTCAAAAACAGGGCCCTCCATTCTTTATAAGGTGTTAGGTTTGTTTTTTGCCATGTACCCAACCCCTGTACAGCGCTACGGAATATGTTGGCGCAATATAAATTAAGATAATAAAAATAATAATAATAATAATAATAATAATAAAAGGGAGAGAGAGACCATACTACACTCATTTACATACAATGGGAGTAAATTAAAGAGTGCACTAAACAAAATGGAACTACAGTGTCTGTTTAACTTCAAAAAATAATAATATACAAAAACTTCAAAAGACAAAAATAATAAACATGTTTAGCATTAGTCACAAGCTAGTCCCTGAAGCCATGCTAATTATCAGAGCAATTTCAATAATTATTAAAAATCTAAACAAGTCTAAAGTTAATAAAAAAAAGTATAAATTAAAAAAAAAAACTATTAGCATGCAATCACACTCTATAAAATATACTGATGTATTGATAAAGAGGAATAAAATGACTCTTTATCATCAGTTATAAAAAAACCTTCCTGTATTGGGCTCTAGGGCACAATGAAAAAATAATTGCAAACAAGCATATCCACTTAAGAAAAAAATGTACAGTATGGCAACCCAATATGTATTCCACTCGTGGAGACAAAAAATAGTAATCTGACACAATGATCTAGATTATAAGCAAAATATATAGGTTGTTATCTCAGAAACTACTCAAAAAGAGGCAATCTGATTATTTTATAATGTTTTATGTAAACCCCAAAGTAACATTATAACATAGCTCCAATTCTGTAGGCCAGATCTTCAAAATGAAAATAAAAAACGGGAAGAATAAAAAGGATGGTAACTAAAATGTTCTCTAATTTAATATACCAAAATTATAATAAACTATACAATGACTTTGACATGTATAGCTTAGCGGACAGATGGGTAGTATGAGTGAAAACCTTAAAATATATTAAATTATTTAATAAAGTTCAAAAGCAAGTATTCACCTGAAAAAGGAATCTACGAATAAGAGGTCATAGTTTCAAATTAGCAGATTTACATGTAATGTACTACTTTACAGATAGGGTAGTAAATGAATTAAACCGTTTTCCAGGGAAGCGAGTGGGACATACTCAAGAAATAAATGGAAGCACAAGGCTATCCTGCACATGACTGAAACAAAGCTTTTTAGGAAGTTCGTATACGGTACTCAGACTTAAATTATTGTAGCTACTGAGTTATATAAATGGGGTTCAAATATTCATCCCTTCAGACAAAATATTTTGCATACATCTGCATTGCCTTCAAAGGATCACTGAAATCTTACATTTCCAATATGCTGTTTTGAATAATGGAAACCCATCTTGGGTAAAAACTTTATAGAAAGAGTTATGAATTCCAAACTCCAAGGCTCCTTGATGCTTGACAAACGTAATTAAATGTGCAGCGATATATACACTGCATCCGAGTTTATCTCAATACAGACAGTCCTCAGTTTATGGACGGGATCTATTCCTGAGAACGTCTTTAAACCGGATTTGTATGTAACTCGGATCCCTGCTGAATAATAACAACAATACTATAATAACTCATATTTGGTCAAATAAAGTGTAACACTGTAATATTAATAATACCCTGTGCTGCAATAATAAGTTACAGAAACTATTGTGCTCTTCTAAATCAAACAGAACATAAAAAACAACTTATATAAAAACCATTGGGAGCCCGTTCTTAAGAATGGAACATCTGTAAGTCGGGTCGTCTGTAACCCAGGGACCTCCTGTATACTGCGGGAATCTAATGACTGCACTAGAATCGATGACGCACTAGATTCAATATTTTCGGAGTTAACATCTAGTGCCCCATCGATAACATTGATGCACAGAGAGCCCCACACAGAACCTGACACACGGAGAGCCCCAGCACACTGGCACACACAAAAGCATAAAGAAAATGAATTAAAGAAAAAAAAAAGGAAAGCACAGTGCAATAAAGAATATTGTTGTTGCTGCTAGGTAAATGTTCATTTGAGTTGCCAGTAAATCAGCTCTATTGTTTACTGCAACTTTCTGTGGTACTATTGTGTACAAAAATGTACCACAAAATGGCTGAGAAACAGAAGAGGATGTCATATGATGCAAAATTCAAAACGCAAAGTTATTCTTTCTGGTGAAAAAAATGGAAACAGACAAGCGAGTTCTTGTACAAATGACAAATGCGCATTACATTCGCCATCAAAATTTTTTTTTGGATTCATGGGTACTAAACTTGGGGTGCGCTTTAGATTCGATGACGCACTACATTTGTGTTAATACGGTAGTTACCTCTCACTTGACAAGCCAGATAGCCTTACTGTTTTAGAAGACAGCAATGTTAATGATGCCCAGGAATGCATATAATTAACAATAAAGTCAGTTTTTATTTTCTTACTTTTGAAACCGATCTGTTACCCATTATTATTACCATTTAATCAAAAAGCCAGACTTCAGTTGCCATCTAACCATTCTGTACAGTGAAGAGGTAAAGGGATGCAATCCAGTATGTGAAAAAATGAAGACAGGCCTTAACAAGGTTAATAACAAAAATGTGGTGTGGTTGAAGAGGGTCCTCTCATGTTAAAGGGCCAGTTAATTCAGAACAACTTGGAGCACACCACTGTAAAGTAATCCTAAAGATATGTTAAAATAGTTTTTTAATTTTTGAAATAAGTGCCTTTTTCCACAGAAAAAAATCATTCTCTGTTTGACACACAATGTAAACCTTTTTGTACTCCGAGGGCCTTCGGCGCTCATTGCGAACATCTCGTCTCTTCTATTTTTGCTCCTCTGAGCATGTTCGTCACTCATTATAAAGAGATATATATTTATCTAGATTTATTTAATCAATAATGAATTATTTCTTGAATAAATTAATATACTTTACCTATTTGTTATTAATATATCCAGCAATCAATAGCCTGGAGAGCTAAGAATCTGTTTATATTTTCCATCAGCATACAATGTACAGTTTGAGTGTTGATGCTCTGATGATAAAGTGTAATGAATGTCCCAACTGTGAATTAGAAATTGATTGTGTGCGCGAGGGAAATCCGTTGGTCTAGTTGTATAAAGCACCATTGTAGATTCATAATGTTTTACGCGGCTCGCAAGCATTTTTCGGTCATTTGTAATAGTGTATGTATTTTGTAGTTCGTTCGTTGCTGTGTCAAAGTGCTACGCGTTTGGCAGTGTTTTGCGAGGTCCGGGGCCGTGTAGCCTCATTTTAATTTTTTGACAAGCTTATTTGCCTTAACAGCTTGCCTCGCAGCAATAATCATAGCGATAATCATAACTCGTACGCACAATGCAAAGCGTGACGACATCTCGCAGTTTGACAACCATTATATGTGATATAATCTTTTTAAATTAGGTATACAAGTGAGGTGCCCTCTGGATCGCTACTTTGTTGTGGTGAAGGGGCTTGTGTACGTCAATGAAGCTGTGAGCTCTACCATGTAGTGTCTACCAGGTCATAGCAGAGGTCAGACAAATCACGGTTCAATGGAGAAGAACTGGCCACTCACTCCAGTATCTTTGACAAGAAAACCATATGGATACGCACAACCAGAGACACAATGATGTGCCGGTTGTGCTGCTGTCCATATGGTCATGGAGAGTCAGACACACCTGAATGACCGAACAACAAGATTGGTGAGGAGGCCCTGCCACTTAAATATTTTACAAATCTCATACTTTCTTCAACACAGTCTGATTGTCTACACAATCCAAGTGTGCAGCACTGAGCCTTATATTGTGTCAAGCATCAACCACCATGTACAAAAGGGACAGAATACTCATTGTATAGTGGTACAGAAGTACTGGAGGGTCCTGCTAATGAGAGCTTACTTGTGTCTGTGAGACCAGACGGTTGAATGTGATGTCTAGTGGACATTATGAGAGAAGCTTACACCAATAAATACAGGGCAGGGTCTATTGTGAGAGGAGGTGATGAAGAGCAGTGTGAGAGCATGAAATGGTGAGGGTGCAGGGAGGCGCTTCATTATTAAAGCTGAGGATACAATTATGGCGTAGACCACAGCATTAGGGCTACAAAGCACTCATTTGCCACAGTAGATAAGTTCTCCACATGCAGAGCACCACACTGTGTGATACCCCACTACACATGTCACTGGCACAGTTATCACATGTGTATCCGCCACATGATGCTGCGCAATAAGAGAGGCAGCTCTGAGTGGGGCGAGCCACCCCTGACACTGGTGCGAGGACCTGCGCGAGACACCTCACACCTGGTCAGTAACAAGAACGCGAGACTCACCTCTCAACTTCACTGTCTGACAGCGCTACAACCGTGAGGAACACCAGCGTGAGTAGGAGATCTCGCGAGATCTGGCGCGCACAATGAGATATATTTACAGTTCCTTTTTTTACGGACCGAGTACTGAGGCTTCGGACCAGTGCATAAGTGGATGGGTTTGTTATCTAGTAGAAGCCTTGCACACAGGGTGTCTGGCAAGGGAGTTGATGTGTTACAGTATGGACTACAGCTCCCAGCATGCACTAGTGAGAAAGTGAAGTGTCGCAGATCGTGACGTCATTTTTCGGCGCACCATACAGAGTTGCACGTTGCTTGAGGAAGAGTCCGATACAGATAGAAAAATGCCGAAAGTACGAGCGGAGAAAAAGACCCGGACTCACCAGGAAATCAGGACCCAGGGTGTGTTATACTGAGTGTATAATGATGCGCCTGGTTCATAGTATGTACCAACAGGGAAATAGGTGCATTGTGTGACACGGGCATGGGCCAGCTGACACTCACTGGTGGGACACGGGCATGGGCCAGCTGACACTCTCTGGTGGGACACGGGCATGGGCCAGCTGACACTCTCTGGTGGGACACGGGCATGGGCCAGCTGACACTCACTGGTGGGACACGGGCATGGGCCAGCTGACACTCACTGGTGGGACACGGGCATGGGTTAGCTGACACTCACTGGTGGGACACGGGCCTGGGGCAGCTGACACTCACTGGTGGGACACGGGCCTGGGGCAGCTGACACTCACTGGTGGGACACGGGCATGGGCCAGCTGACACTCACTGGTGGGACACGGGCCTGGGGCAGCTGACACTCACTGGTGGGACACGGGCAGCTGACACTCACTGGTGGGACACGGGCAGCTGACACTCACTGGTGGGACACGGGCAGCTGACACTCACTGGTGGGACACGGGCAGCTGACACTCACTGGTGGGACACGGGCAGCTGACACTCACTGGTGGGACACGGGCAGCTGACACTCACTGGTGGGACACGGGCAGCTGACACTCACTGGTGGGACACGGGCAGCTGACACTCACTGGTGGGACACGGGCAGCTGACACTCACTGGTGGGACACGGGCAGCTGACACTCACTGGTGGGACACGGGCAGCTGACACTCACTGGTGGGACACGGGCAGCTGACACTCACTGGTGGGACACGGGCAGCTGACACTCACTGGTGGGACACGGGCAGCTGACACTCACTGGTGGGACACGGGCAGCTGACACTCACTGGTGGGACACGGGCAGCTGACACTCACTGGTGGGACACGGGCAGCTGACACTCACTGGTGGGACACGGGCAGCTGACACTCACTGGTGGGACACGGGCAGCTGACACTCACTGGTGGGGCATGGGCAGCTGACACTGGTGGGACACGGGCAGCTGACACTCACTGGTGGGACACGGGCATGGGCAGCTGACACTCACTGGTGGGGCATGGGCAGCTGACACTCACTGGTGGGACACGGGCATGGGCAGCTGACACTCACTGGTGGGACACGGGCATGGGCAGCTGACACTCACTGGTGGAACACGGGCCTGGGGCAGCTGACACTCACTGGTGGGACACGGGCAGCTGACACTCACTGGTGGGGCATGGGCAGCTGACACTCACTGGTGGGGCACGGGCAGCTGACACTCACTGGTGGGGCACGGGCAGCTGACACTCACTGGTGGGGCACGGGCAGCTGACACTGGTGGGGCACGGGCTGCTGACACTGGTGGGGCACGGGCTGCTGACACTGGTGGGGCACGGGCTGCTGACACTGGTGGGGCACGGGCCGGCATGGGCAGCTGACACTGGTGGGGCACGGGCCGGCATGGGTACTCACTGGTGGGGCACGGGCCAGCTGACACTCGCTGGGGGGGGACACGGGCCCGGGGCAGCTGACACTCACTGAAGTACTTGTGAGTGAGGATGCAAGGTATGCAGGGACCCATTTTTGCCTTTTTCTGTTATAACTCTCTTGTTCTAGGTGATTATCCCCTAGTAGCCAGTCTATGAACTGCAGCATTTCTGTTTTTTTTTTTTTGTTTTCTAATCTCGTACGTCTTTTTCGGGAAATCCTTAGGTGTTTGGTGGTGTTTTGCGTCTTTAGACTGCTGTAGCCTCGTTTTCGTTTTTTTCGGCGGCCATTTTTTCTCTAGCTTAGAGGATTTTTGAGTGTCTAAACTCTTTTTTTATTTTGAGTTAAATTGAGGTGTAACTTCAGTTTTCGATGTCCTGAGTGCCCCCTCTTCCTGTAGGTAAGCTTTTTATGTATTTGTTGTGTGTATTTATTGTGTTTTTCATGTTTTGATGTGCGCGGGTTTAGGACGATTTTTGCGAGGTCGTAATGGGTCGTAACGTGTCTCGTATTTTCCTTTCGTAACTACGTAAATGTTGCGGCTGCCTAGTTGGCCTAATGGGTTATCCAGCCATGCTCACTGGTGGGACACGCACCTGGGGCAACTGACACTCACTGGCATGAGATTGTATGGCACAAATCTTAATACACTGGTGTGACATTCCGTGGCACAGATCTTAATACACCGGCGTGACATTCCGTGGCACAGATCTTAATACACTGTCATGATATTTTGTGGCACAGATCCTAATACATTGATATGTCATTCCCTGGCACAGATCTTAATACACTGGTATCATATTCTATGGCACAGATCTTAATACACTGGTGGCACAGCAGTGTATTAAGATCTGTGCCAGGGAATGACATAGCAGTTTATTAATACACTGGCGTGACATTCTATGGCACGTACCTGAGCACACTTGTATGACGCTCTGTAGCACTGACCTGAGCATACTGGCATGATATTCTATGGCACTGACCCAAGTACACAGACATAACACTGTGACAATTATCTGGGTCCACTGGTACAATAGCTTATAAAATTCGCCCATGTTCACTGGCATGAGTCTGTGGCAGGTTCCAGTAGCAGCACGATAATGATGACATAATTGTTCTCTCTAGCAACCTGTTCACGTCTTTGCCACATATTGTGTAACCATCTCTCTCCTTCAAGTACTCACCGGCCGCCGCGCTGGTGTCTACTTGGAGGAGAGAGACCTGGGGTTAGAGAGTGAGCACAGGGTGAGAGTGACCTGGGGTTAGAGAGTGGGCACAGGGTGAGAGTGACCTGGGGTTAGAGAGTGGGCACAGGGTGAGAGTGACCTGGGGTTAGAGAGTGGGCACAGGGTGAGAGTGACCTGGGGTTAGAGAGTGGGCACAGGGTGAGAGTGACCTGGGGTTAGAGAGTTGGGCACAGGGTGAGAGTGACCTGGGGTTAGAGAGTTGGGCACAGGGTGAGAGTGACCTGGGGTTAGAGAGTTGGGCACAGGGTGAGAGTGACCTGGGGTTAGAGAGTTGGGCACAGGGTGAGAGTGACCTGGGGTTAGAGAGTGGGCACAGGGTGAGAGTGACCTGGGGTTAGAGAGTGGGCACAGGGTGAGAGTGACCTGGGGTTAGAGAGTGGGCACAGGGTGAGAGTGACCTGGGGTTAGAGGGTGGGCACAGCGGGAGAGAGACTAATTCATGTTCAGGCACATGCAATGTGCGCAACAATGGTTTGCGTCTCCGTCCCATAGCTCGAGGCATGGTTGAATGTAATAGCTCTGTAATGCGGCCAAATGTAAAGCCTGCAGCTGTTGCGGGTGCCCTTAGCAGTTACAGGCTTCAAATTTAATGTGGCTTTATGTGTTTTCATGGGGTTATAATGGTTATTTATTATTCATTTGTTGCTTTTAAAGGACTTTGTAATGCTTATTGTCTCTATGAAATAAGCAAAAAGTATCCTAAAATACAGAGGAAATAATGCACTTAAAATGACAAAAATGTCTTTGATATATATTTGATTACATTTAAAGTTACCAAACAAGGAAGCCAGTTCCAGATGTATCCTTCCACCTTATTCTTTCTGTTTTTCATTAAGAGAAGAATCTCAACCTGTTTTGCAGAAAAGCCAACATTTGATTATTTCTAAAAATATGTATTTTTAAAAGGATGTATTCACATGTTTAGTGCCTTAATTGTTGTTTATAAAATACAACTTCTTGGTGATATCTTAACACAGGGCTGGACAAATTCCAATGATGTACTTCTGGCTTCAGATTATTTTTCTGAATAATAATGTATCTCTGTGAAGGGCTTCCATCCCAAAATAGCCTAACTGGTTCCTAAATATTATTTTTTTTCTGTCTTTTCTTGTGAAGGAAAAGGGAGTTATCCAATGCAGTTTTATAGTTTAAGTGTGTTTTATATTATGGATGTCTCATGTCATCACTGTTACATATATAGCTATCTTATCTTTTTTTTTTTATAGGGGTTATGTTCAACACTGGAATTGGGCAACATATTTTGAAGAACCCCCTGATTGTGAACAGTATCATTGATAAGGTTAGTAATATTTAGATGATTTAACACTAATCATCCTTCTATAAAATAGTTTCACTATCACTTGTTCACATTACAGCGTAGAGCAGTGACGGGCAAATTATTGGACGTGATGGATCCCACTCTTAAGTACAGGTCATCTGTAACCTGGGGAGTACCATTGGTTATCATTTGCTAGTTTTAGAGATATAAATGAACTGCATGTAGTTGAAGATGTTCTCACACTTCAGAATTCAGTCTGGGAGATGTCTAATGGCAGCATGTGTCCCCTGGACCACCAGTTTCCCACTCCTGGCGTAAATGCCATGGCTTTAAATGTGTCAAGCATTTTTTTAAATGAAATCAGTGTAAAATAAACAATTGATATTTCTGTTTTCTTTTATTGTTCCTAGTGGAACTGCAG
The DNA here is from genome assembly GCA_027410445.1 of Discoglossus pictus. Lineage (NCBI taxonomy): Eukaryota > Metazoa > Chordata > Amphibia > Anura > Alytidae > Discoglossus > Discoglossus pictus. Next base: position 510,409,161 of record CM050163.1, read on the forward strand.
CACATCAAATAATAGTAGATATTTTTCAGCAGGGTGATCTCTGGTTTCTGTAAACAATAGTTTAGATTCCTATTTGTAAGAGTATTCAACATTTCACTATCCTGAACCTCAAGTAGAGATATGATGACTATCCTGAACCTCAAGTAGAGATATGATGACTGTCCTGAACCTCAAGTAGAGATATGATGACTGTCCTGAAGCTCAAGTAGAGATATGATGACTGTCCTGAACCTCAAGTAGAGATATGATGACTGTCCTGAACCTCAAGTAGAGATATGATGACTGTCCTGAAGCTCAAGTAGAGATATGATGACTGTCCTGAAGCTCAAGTAGAGATATGATGACTGTCCTGAAGCTCAAGTAGAGATATGATGACTGTCCTGAAGCTCAAGTAGAGATATGATGACTGTCCTGAACCTCAAGTAGAGATATGATGACTGTCCTGAAAATAAAGGTGGATCAAACTTTTTTATTTGCCTGTCTGATGGGGGAAAGTTTTTTTTTTTTAATGTATACATTATGCTCTTTTGCATGATAGGAAGTTTTGGACAACAGAGATAATTTAAGAAAGAACAAAGTGATGCAGTATGAAGTTGCATTAAAGGAATCCTGTATAGAACACATGGAAGATAATATGTCTCAAATATTTTGCCTTTTAACTCATTAGTTGATTGATTTCTTGTTTTCTTCCCTTGTGAATCTCAGGCTGCCATAAGACCCACAGATGTTGTTCTTGAAGTTGGTCCTGGAACCGGTAACATGACAGTGAAGTTGCTAGAAAAAGCCAAAAAGGTAAAAACCATAAGATTTTTCTTAATTCTATAACAGGCATACAAAAACAAACAAGCAATATCATAAATATAAGAGACCTGGAAGGGAAGTCACAGGGTAAGCGAGCATCATAAAGTAAATCCAAGCACAGAGAAAGTGAAGAGTCTGGACTGAATGCCCAAGGTCAGAGCGATACGTTTGTTCACTGGTGTAATTACTTAAAGTGCTGAAAGGACATTAGATAATATTGAACACTGTGGGTTTTTTTTTTTAATGAAGCTCCTGTAGCAAAATATACTGATTTGAATCTGTAATATTCTTTGGGGGTTGTCCCTGTCAGCCAATGTGCAGCAATATAGCTGAGTCAAAAGACAACTATATGCCAATGAGATCTAGAGCCGTCACTGGCTGATCACACACTTCCTGTGGCATTTCTTGTTGGTTTCCAAAACCTTTTTAAACAAGTGGTAAGAAATATTTGTTTTCACTTTGAGAATGTTAAAATACATAACAGAAAATTTAGCATTTCATTATGAAATACTCCTAATTTTTATAGGTAACTATATTTATGGCCACTCCAATCTTCATAATTAAGGAAGAAATATGAAATTTGAAGGCTATCCAGGCTTACTCATCCTATAGAAATATGACCAAACATAATTGCTGAAATCACAGACCATTAGTGACATTAAATTCCCTGAACGTGTAAAACCGTAGCCCGCAAGACTTGTGGCTATTAAATTGGCCACGTAAAGCAACCAGCTGACGATCTGTGGGTTAAGAGCGAGGAAACACTACAGTGGCGTTAAAATTATACCTGCGCGCCCCCAAATCCCTTTATCTGTCAAGTCCATAACTGTTAAGTTGGAGAATCGCTACTAATTTGCAACAAATTCACTTGCGTTCAAACCCGCAAATGAAGCCAAAAAGCCCACGGGTGCTAGAGAGGACCCGCAAGGGGGTTAAAGTCCTATCCGTAGCACTGTAAATGCAAAAATCAACACAATACTGTACTTAATATTAAAATAAAAGTGATTTTAGATATTAAAATCTATAGAACAACATTCTCAAGCTCGCAAATCCGCAATATAACATTTTTTTTAATGTGTAATTTCCGTGTTATTTCGATCCCGGCAATCAATGTGTTAATACACATAATGGAACTCGCATGGACTAGAATATAATATTTACTGATTTATTAATATTTAATTATTTCTGGAATGTGGGTCCGATCGTAACCCGTAATTGAAACCCGTAAGGGGTTGAAATCTAACCTGCATTTTTCAGTGACGTAATGATGACGATCTCTTTTACCACTGGCTCCCTCTAAACCCATAACTACCGGTTTGACTAATCAATCACGTTCACACCGCACATGCAACGTGCGCGATAATGGTGTACGGGTTTGCGTCTCCGTCTCGTAGCTGGAGGCATGGTTGAATGTAATAGCTGTGTAATGCGGCCAAAATGTAAAGCCTGCAGCCGTCGCGGGTGCCCGCAGCAGTTACAGGCTTCAAATTTAATGTGGCTATTTGTTTCTTTTAAAGGACTTTGTAATGTTTATTGTCTCTATGAAATAAGCAAAAAGTATCCTAAAATAAAGAGGAACTAGTGCACTTTAAATGACAAAAAAATGTCTTTAATATATATTGGATTAAATTTACCAAACACGGAAGCCAGTTCCAGATGCATCCTTCCACCTTATTGTTTCTGTTATTCAGTGGGAGAAGAATCTCAACCTGTATTGCAGAAGAAATATTTGATTATTTCTAAAAGGAAGAGCTGGCAGGGGGTAAAGGAAATGTGTTTATCTGACCTCCTTGTGGGATAACTTTACTAGGAGGGATTGTTTTCATTGTCTTTATTTGTATAATGTTTTTTTTCAATGAGTCCTTTTAAAGAGAGAAAGCAATAGATCTTTATATACTATATTTATATATTTCATCACTTTTTTTAATTGTGTAGTTGCTAACCTGTGGGTGTAGTTAATTTAAGTGTCTCTGCCTGTTTCATTCTCCTCCATCCTACTATGTTATTTGCTGCATTTTTTTTACATGAGTGGGTGGGTAGTACTGGTCTGCTCCAGAACATTGTCACTAGTGTACAAGAGCTGTGGAAGAAAACACTTCTCTACTATTTTAATTTGATGAATAGAATCAGTTCTGTCACGGCCCAGAAGCAAGAGAGCAGCAGATTATGATAACTTGGGTAAAAGGAAGATGAGACAGGCAGAGACACTGAAAATGGATTAACCCTAAAGGGAAGCAATTGAACAATAACAAGTGAGTTACAATATTTACAACTTCTTTTTTTCGAGGAAACAAGAGCAAATATGACTATCATTTTTTTTTACGGTCACTATTCTGTTTTCAGTGTTTTTTGTGATGGTCTGTAATTTTAAATGGTCCAAGGCCATGGAAGCCTAGAAATCACCAGCTTGGAGCTTATTTGGTTGTTGGCACATTGCCGAATGAAGGTGTTTATCATAAGCTACAGCATAACCAGTATGTATATGTGTGTATATTGCAGGTTGTCGCTTGTGAACTTGACACAAGACTTGTTGCTGAGTTACAGAAGAGAGTCCAGGGAACGTAAGTATTAATGTTAAATTAAACAACAAAACATATAAATTATTAGTTATTCATTTCAATGATAGTATATTACAGTGGTACACTATACCATTGCTGAGGGGATTATTGTATATGTCATTTTATTACCATTCTGTAAGGATATCAAAGCCTTAGTCCTGCATAAGGATAACAAAATGTGATAACACTGCAAGTTAAATAAAAAATCTTAATACAAACCTAAATTATTTACCTAAATTATACAGTTTTAGTATTTAAACAGTACCACTATGCCTTATCTTTAGGAAGAAGTAACAGTTTTGGTTAATTAGTGAATTAGCACATTAGTGAATATGGCCTGATGATTGCTGTGTTATTTAATGGAGCCAATTCCAATTAGTGAGCTTGGAAAGATAGCTTTTTAGAATAACAAAAGAAAATGTAAAGAAAATATTTAGTTTTAATCAATATAGCCCCTTTATTGATGGTCGTCTCTTTTTTTTTTTTTTGATTAGTTACTGATTTTATAGATACTTTTTTTTTGTGTAGTATTTTAACAGATTATTAATTTTATAATTCAAAATCAAATACAGTGGTACCTCCGTTCTGGTCCTTAATCTGTTCCACACAGCAGGATGCGTTTTCAAAGATGAGTTGCAGGAGCCGGCTGCGCGTGGGCTCTTGCAGGCGCCGGCTTATTTTTTCCCTGTGAGACCCATTGTGAACAGACAGAGACGGGAACCAATGTACCACTATATAGAAAACATTTGCTAAGGGGCAACATTGTGCGTTACATAAATCATTTTGGGATGATTTTGGATTTATGGATCCAAAATTTACATTGTAAAACATAGAATGATTTTGCTTTATTTCTGTTTTTCAGACCATTTGCAAATAAACTCCAAATCTCGGTTGGTGATGTCTTAAAGACTGACCTACCATTCTTCGACCTATGTGTGGCTAACTTACCTTACCAGGTATGTGGAACTTCTTATTTCAATCTACATTTTGGATGGTTTGTGGAAACAATGGTTGTGACATGCCATTTTAACACCTTGAAAAGATATTAAAAGACTTAAGTGGTAAATTGTTTTCAAAAAGGTATTTTGAATAACTAAACTTGAAAATAGGTAAAATGTGTGTTATTTTTTGTTGAAAGTTTCCATTTTCGTTACTCTGATTTTCTCTGAGGTTATCATTACTTCTAATACAAGCATTGTCAGTCTCCTCTCAACTTTGGAAATAGATTAGCAGAAAACAAAATGGTTTATTCCGCGCATGTTTACATTAAGTATTGTTCTTAAAAAGAGTATTTTAGTTATAGGCTACAGTGGCAAGATCATTGGGAGACTTATAGTAAAAGTGCCAGAAAAATAAAAAACGACTAGTTAGCTTTATAGGAAGAGCTTCATGGGAGGGCAGCGACGTGGAGAACAGACCGAAATATATAGGATAAATAGTATCAAAGGCAGTAGAGAAATCCAGACGATGGAGTGATAAACCTCACCTGTAATGGTGTAGTGAGGACAAGTTTTGCTATATCAAATCAACAAAGAATCATGTGATTTTCTACAACGCCATCTTGGATTACGGTTTCATCTTGGACCCGATAAAGACCTATAAAATTGCCACGTTTTAGACCTATATACAGTCAGGTCCATAAATATTGGGACATCGACATAATTCTAATCTTTTTGGCTCTATACACCACCACAATGGATTTGAAATGAAACGAACAAGATGTGCTTTACCTGCAGACTTTCAGCTTTAATTTGAGGGTATTTACATCCAAATCAGGTGAACGGTGTAGGAATTACAACAGTTTGTATATGTGCCTCCCACTTTTTAAGGGACCAAAAGTAATGGGACAGATTAACAGTCATAAAACAAACTTTCACATTTTAATACTTGGTTGCAAATCCTTTGCAGTCAATTACAGCCTGAAGTCTGGAACGCATAGACATCACCAGACGCTGGGTTTCATCCCTGGTGATGCTCTGCCAGACCTCTATTGCAACTGTCTTCAGTTCCTGCTTGTTCTTGGGGCATTTTCCCTTCAGTTTTGTCTTCAGCAAGTGAAATGCATGCTCAATCGGATTCAGATCAGGTGATTGACTTGGCCATTGCATAACATTCTGCATCAATAAATACAAGAGAACCAGTTCCATTGGCAGCCATACATGCCCACCCCATGACACTACCACCACCATGCTTCACTGATGAGGTGGTATGCTTTGGATCATGAGCAGTTCCTTTCCGTCTCCATACTCTTCTCTTCCCATCACTCTGGTACAAGTTGATCTTAGTCTCATCTGTCCATAGGATGTTGTTCCAGAACTGTGAAGGCTTTTTTAGGTGTTGTTTGGAAAACTCTAATCTGACCTTCCTGTTTTTGAGGCTCACCAATGGTTTACATCTTGTGGTGAACCCTCTGTATTTACTCTGGTGAAGTCTTCTCTTGATTGTTGACTTTGACACACATACACCTACCTCCTGGAGAGTGTTCTTGATCTGGCCAACTGTTGGGAAGGGTGTTTTTTTCACCAGGGAAAAAAAATTTTCGGTCATCCACCACAGTTGTTTTCCGTGGTCTTCCGGGTCTTTTGGTGTTGCTGAGCTCACCGGTGCGTTCTTTCTTTTTAAGGATGTTCCAAACAGTTGATTTGGCCACACCTAATGTTTTTGCTATCTCTCTGATGGGTTTGTTTTGTTTTTTCAGCCTAATGATGGCTTGCTTCACTGATAGTGACAGCTCTTTGGATCTCATATTGAGAGTTAACAGCAACAAATGCAAATAGCACACTTGAAATGAACTCTGGACCTTTTATGTGCTCTTTGTAAATGGGATAATGAGGGAATAACACACACCTGGCCATGGAACAGCTGAGCAGCCAATTGTCCCATTACTTTTGGTCCCTTAAAAAGTGGGAGGCACATATACAAACTGTTGTAATTCCTACACCGTTCACCTGATTTGGATGTAAATACCCTCAAATTAAAGCTGAAAGTCTGCAGTTAAAGCACATCTTGTTCGTTTCATTTCAAATCCATTGTGGTGGTGTATAGAGCCAAAAATATTAGAATTGTGTCGATGTCCCAATATTTATGGACCTGACTGTAGCTATATAATTATTTTTTTTTGCAAGAGGTGCACATTTTGGGAAAAACACATACCGTATTACTATACAACAGATTTCCTTTTTCCTGACATATATTTCATAATTTAGTTAGGACTACTTCAATATCAGGAGTTACACATTTGATTATGGTGTAATGTATCTAACTTGGCACTTGCTCTGACTTTGTCAAGAAAAGATCAGTACTGCAGGAGCCTCCGATGTGGTTACATGTTAAATAAAACTGGTGGGTCTATTGAGTGAGAACAGACTGATATAGTACAGGATATCTTTTCCTGTGTAGGGCACAAGTGAGCTAAAGAAGTTGCTCTTGGAGTGGGTTATCGTGTCTATTTGCTCTCTGCTTGAGCACCTCCTATATTTATTTTTTTGGGAGTTCCCTGGTAGTCCAGTGCTAAGTATTTGTTTCTTTCACTGCTGCAACCTGGGTTCGATTCCAGTCAGGGAACCAAGAGGTCACACCATCCTGAAGCCAAGCAGGGTTGGACCTTGTCAGTACTTGGATGGGAGACCACCTAGGAATACCAGGAGCTGTATGCTGTGCCCCACTGGATAAGGAACTGGCAACCCACTCTGCCATGAAGTCACAGAGAGTCAGACACGACGCAAACAAACATTTATCTTGATGCTTAACCGAAGATCCTGTTTAATGTCTTTCCAGCTATCACCACTATGTGGCAGTGATGATCTGTAACCCTCCTCAGTAAATCAGTATCTACATTTAGACACTATCTTGGAAGAAAATGTAATCGGACAGTAATATCATGATTATAATCCAATAGGTCAGGAATCGAGACCATCGATAAGTATGGTGAACATTTTTAAATATGTAATTGTATGAATGTATAATGCAGCTTATTCCATGTAGACATTGATTAAAATGCATAATCTAGATGTCACAATTCTTTTTAGGGCCTTTATACTAGTTCTGTGTCCTCTTATAAAACATCACTTGTAATGTTTTGCAAGTACTCTGTAGCTCATGATTTTGTCTGTGGAACTAAACCTCATAACTATTTAATAGACCTGCAAAAGCACATATTGAAATTATTTATAAATCTTTTTTCCCCAAAATGTCCTCATCTTCAAACTTGAGGAAGTTCTACCTTACTGTATGTTGTATAAATTTACATTTATTTATTCAAATTCAAGGTCCCTTGCTCTTTCATCCGGGGTTTGCTGTTTCTCTTATTCAGGGTAGAATTGCTTGGTATTTTGGGGGGTTGGATCACTCTTGAGTTGGAGAAATAGCCCGTAGTATACCTGTCTGGTCTATGTGAAGGGCACAAGTGTGCTAAAAGAGGCTGCTGTCTGGGTCGGTAACCAGACCTATAGAATAGACCTACTTTGATATTGCTCGTTTCTCAGATGAGCATCTCTGCTCTGTTTGTTTAATTTTTTTCACCTTAGGGGTGATAAGGAAACCAGATGTGGACCCCTTGCTCACTGTGCCTTGGGGAGTACAACTGCACCTCACTGACGAGACCCACAGAGACCGAAACATATGTCTGGGGTTTGCTGTTTCTCCTGTTCAGGGTAGAATTGCCTAGTATTTTGAGGCTGGATTACTCTTTTTAGTTAGACCAGACTGATATACTACAGGATATTTCTCCCTTTGAATGGCACACGTGAGCTAAAAGAGGCTGCTCGCTGAGTAGGTAACCAGACCTATAGAGCAAACCTACTTAGGGGTTGTTTGTTCTCTTAAGTGAGCGCCTCTAATCTTTTTGCTCCCTACCATAAACTGTTAGAATAAAAAAAAAAAAAAAAAAAAAATATATATATATATATTATATATAGATATAGTAAACTCCCCATTATCCGGCACCTACAGGGTGTAGTTTCCGTTTAATCGTGAGTCCCCGAATTTAAGGGTCTAAACAACCCTTAAACACCCCAAAACGGCTCAAAATGCCCTTAAAAGGCATTAACACCTAAACTGGGCCATTTAGGCCCAGTGTATGTATGTGTATATATATGTATGTGTGTGTGTGTGTGTGTGTGTGTGTGTGTATATATATATATATATATATATATATATATATATATATTATATATTCATATTCTCCCCTGAAGTATTTTAGGCACTGAATATTGTAGTCTATATCTTTTGTTTCTAGTTTTATCCAAGTCTTAAAGGTTAAAAATCCTGTAAGCAAAGCCATTTCTAATAAGCATACAAACTGTTTTTCAAAGCTATTTATTGCATTTAATCTATAAGAAACACATAAGGAGAGTTTTTATATTCTTCCCATCAACTGTCACTTTGATTTTATTGCCATGGATTAATAAACCTTTATATTGTAAATTTGAAAGGTCCTTTGGGGAAAGCACTATGGATGTTTTGATTTTATGCTCAAAGGCATTATTATTAATAATAATAATAAAGGCTGTGTTTTACTTTGGATTGAGTTCCGGTGCAAGACCTCATTCTTATCATATTATAACTTATTTTTTTTCTCTTTTAGATCTCCTCACCATTTGTGTTTAAATTGCTTCTTCACCGACCTTTTTTTAGGTAAGTTACAGGACCGCTGTGGTTTGCGAAACACTTAACATGTTTCAGAAATATGAAACATAAATAGTCGTATCTTTGTAAGAAATTGGCATAAAAGGACTTCTATTTTGGACCTTTATGACTGATTGGAGCCTGACATGAATAAGGCTTATACTCGGACCTGACCCATTATTTAAGTTGCAAAAAAGTTGAAAATCCTTCAATTGAACGGAATGGAAATCTAAATCTCTCTCAAGTGAGTAATTATCTCAGGAACAAAAGCAAATGCTTTCATCGTTAATGCAAATTTGAATGAAATAGTTAAATAGCCACAAAAGTGTCAGATTTAGAGTATATTCTTATGAAGAACGTTACTTAATAATGTGTAAAATGTTTTTACAAATATTACCTAATTTATTGAATTTTGATTTATTGGCAGACATGGCTGCCACCATAAATAGCACACTTGACAATAGAAGTAAATAGAAGGTCAGTCTTCAGTATGATAACCCTCCTCTGTTCAGCTACAGGCAGATTAGCAACCCAAAATGGAAGCACCCATGACACAAGCAGGGTCAGCTACATTTCAGTCATGTCTATATAGCTGTTAATGCTGTTAGTTGCACAATTTACAAACGTGTATTACTTCCCAATTTGCCAACTGCTCAAGGCTCGCAGGGCAATGAGCGTAAGCCTATAACTTTGTGAGCCATGTGTCCCTTTCCTTATTCCATTTACGGGTGTGAAACCATTTGCGTGCTTAGGAAATTGATCAATTTTCCCAAGCCCAATGGTCTTCTGATTTGCGGCCGTGAAAAAAATTATGTCTTTACTGGCGCCATTTTTTTCCCCCTCGCTTGGCAGTTTTCAGACCTCAAAAAAACGCCAATTGACTAACAAATTAGCTTTAAACCTCACTTACAGCCTCGCCCCCTGTTTAAGGTTGTCCGTTAATTTTGTAATCAGTGTCTTTTGGGGGCCTCAGAACAGCTTCAGAGTTACGGGCATGAAGAAAATGATGGCCGTTAAAGCCGTCATTTTTTTTCAAAGTCGTGGGGCCTCGTAATGAGCGTGGATCTCGCCTTCGGCGATCATTGCGCATGCCCGTATCTTTTAACATTGCGTGACGACAACTCGCAATTACCACAACTATTATATGTAATATATAATCACATATTATAATTATCAAACTGTGATTTGTCGTCACAGTAATAGGGAGTCCCCATACATGCCGGATAACTGGGAGATTACTGTATATTGGAAAACCTTTCTAACTTGGCATACTTAATCAGGAAAAAAGTCATAGCGGTTTATTTTAAATAACTTTCTATTCTAACTGTGATTTTTCTTTTTTCTTTTTCTTCTTTAAATCTCAGATGTGCGGTGCTGATGTTTCAAAGAGAATTTGCAATGCGCTTGGTGGCCAAGCCAGGAGATAAGCTGTACTGCAGACTTTCCATTAACACCCAGCTCTTGGCTCGTGTCGATCATCTAATGAAAGTAATGCAAATCCAGCATTTTGTTTGTTCCTACAATATGCATTATTTTTCCTTCACTTTTACCATTTTCTAACTTCCTAGTGTCACACTCTACCTGTTCACTCATTTGTGTCTATATGGGAGTAAATGACCACTGTAGTATATAAACATACTAGCGACTTGCCTGTCAAAAAATGACAGTCAATAAAATTTGAAGCCATGGCAATGTTTTTTGGCACTCAATGTTAAGCTTTTTATACTCTAAGAACCTTCGGCGCTGATTGCGAGCCTTGCGTCGAGCATCTTCTGTGCTCATTGCGAGCCTCTCCTCACTTATCCTTTTGCTCGTCTCTATATATTTTTTTAAATACTAATTAATCAATTAATTGAAAATAAATTAATATTGTTTACCTATGTAACAATCAATAGCCTGAAGAGGTAACATTCTCTTTTTATTGTCTTGCAGCACATAATGTCCAGTGGGACTGTTGCTGGCCTGAGGATATAGTTTTATGAATGTTTATTTCAGTAAAGCGCTACTGTAGATGCGTAATGTTGTTAGTGGCAAGTTAGGATTGTAAAATAGCGTAGTTTGCCTATGTGCACATTTTCGATTGCCGAAACTTAAATTTGTGTTCCACCTCACTCTCAGACGTCCTGACTGTTCCCCCGTGCTGTGTGTGATGTTTTTGTTGTATTTTTATTTTTACTTTTTGTGTTGCGTGTTTTCTGCTTTGCGCGGTTCGGCCGTTAACTTTGTATTTTTCCTACGTCCCACGTTCGTCAAGTGCTTGCAGCCTAAGGCGATCCCGCTTTTCTTTAGTGTTTCTTTGGCTCCACTGCTCACCTCTTTGCGAGGCTCGCAGGCAATGAGCGCGTGGCTACGTCTCGTAGTTCAACAATTATAATATATGATCTTATGTTTGAACACTTACTAACAGGTCATACAGCTAGCTTTTAATTTGAACAAAAAGTCACGTTGATGTCTCTGATAGACTGCTTCTGAGAGGGAAGGGATGTGGTGTCAATTTTAATTCAGATCTAGTTATCTAAGAGACCGTTCTGAATACTTCTTGCTGTTCCCTGCTTCTCCACTCCAGCCTCTCTGCACGGAGCTGCTGCTGTGGGTCTATCTGGGGGAAAGTCAGAGTCTCATGTAACAGACATTTCATTTATAAATTTCTCTGTGAAAATAAAATGTATTTCAACATGCTTTTAAGAGATCTTTTCTTTGATGTGGTCCAAACTGAAAGAGATTAAAGGGCTACTTAATTCAGCACAAAGGACCTTTAGTATGTTAGGAAAACCTCACCTATCTGAATTGACCACTCATGCAGTAGTTTATATAGAAAAATATTTGTTATTAAGGCAATGTATCTATTAATGTTCAAGGTGTGCACCGGTTTCTTTTAAATATGCACTCCAATAGATTTATATATTTTTTATTCTTATATTTCACCAGAAGTGTTTATTGATGTCATTAGTTGCCGTAGAAAATCTGTTTTCAGCTGCTCCTTACTGACACTTTCCTTTTATTCTACAGGTTGGAAAAAATAATTTCAGACCCCCTCCAAAAGTGGAATCCAGTGTTGTCAGGATAGAGCCAAAGAATCCTCCACCACCGATCAACTTCCAGGTAGAATCTTACATATAGGTTATCTTGTGTTATCTTGAGTTTTGTTTTTTTTTTAAAAATCATTAATTTTTATTTCTTAATATTGATTTTTATTGCTTATCAGTAAGTAAAGAATGTGGAACCTTACTGGCCACTGGGAGGACCCATTAAAGGACTTCTGTGGTGCTCATGTAACAGGCTTTCATTTTTGTAACGTTTACATCTTATATTTTTGGTTTAGCGTTTTTAAGAATTGGAGACTATCTGCCCAGAGGCTATCCTGATAGGAGTCTTTATCTGCAATTAAAGTGGACACTGCCGTAAAACCTAAACCAGTCAGAAAAAGAAACTACTAGAGAAGAGAAACCGCTCTGATAGTCCCCAAACACTATAAGATTTAAACTCTACATTTTCATCAAATACTGACCCTATTGCTAATAAATTATTAGAATTAGGGAGAAAAGATGGGACTGGTGTGAAAAAGAAGTATAAACAAATATCAATACTTAATAGGCCCCTAAAAGTATTTTTTCAAGTTAACTTAAAATATACAGTTTTGCAGGCAATACCTGTGTGTGTGTGTGTGTGTGTGTGTGTGTGTTTTTTTTCTTAATATATATATATATATATATATATATATATATATATATATATATATATATATATATATATATATATATATTATTTTTTTTATTTTATTTTTTTAATACAAATGTATTTATTATCATCACTCCTAAAGGGCCACTGGAGTCCCATTTTGGATCATGGGGGAAAATAATCTTTAAAAAAAGTTTTTAACTTTCTAAAAATAATTATTATGCCCATTAACAATCATGTTCTTCAAAAGAGCAAAGCAAAAAAGAAAATGTTATTTAAAATGTGTCTAAATAGCATGTGACAGGAGTGTTTCACACAAGGAGGGCGACAAAATACTATAGCTAAATATGTTCATTGTTTTATTGAAAAAAATCTATATAATTTCAACAGCCCTTAAGCAAAGTAGACTCTAAGTTTGAGAGTTTTCAATCTTGCTAAGTGCTTTAGGGAAAACTCTGTGTATGTTTAATTGTAAATTCAGACGGGGCCCTCCATCCTCTTGCGTTGTGTTAACATTGTTCTTGACTAGATCTTACCCCTATATAGCGCTATGGAATATATTAGCCCTTTACAAATAAAGGAAATAATAAGACAGGTGCATCTTATAATAATACAATGCTAGACTGAATAATGAATAGTGTGAAATAGTACATGTGAAATGTCAACTGGTGTCTGAAGCTGATTTGTGGTATTACTATAACATAAGCAATGTGTGTTAATAAAAAATAAAAATGGTATACAATGAGAAGAAAAAAATATTCCTTCAGACCCCACTCACTTTTTTTTAAATGATGTTTTATGTTTCAGGAATGGGATGGTCTGGTACGCATAGCCTTTGTTAGGAAAAACAAAACCCTTGCAGCAGCATTCAAGTAAGTTTATCTTGCAAGTGTAAATGAGGTCAAATTTTATATTTTTTCCAAAAATGATGTGACTGCGTGATCTGTGCTTCCATGATCCATACTATTGTAAAAGCAAATCTCTGAAATGCAGGTTCTTAAACTCCATTTTTGCATGGGTTTAGATGCTGCCATCCTTTTTTTTTTTTTTGTTTTTTGTTTAATCACTGGTTTGGTGTTCTAGAAAAACACCATCTGATCACTGAGGTATCTGCAAATCTAGTGATTATTCTCTTTTTTTCTTTGGAATGTGATGCTCATAATTGCTTTTATAGTCTCAAGACGCTGCCATTTTTGCTCTGTGGGCAGCTGACATGCTGTCAGCACCCACAGACAAATGCATCACTTGTGATCAGACTATGTTGGAGAGCTGTTAATCACTAGTTATTGTTGATCAGCTTTTTGAAGCAGTGACTCTCAGCTTTTTGATCTGGGCACTGTCCGGTTACTTTCCATTATTTATTGAGACCAACTCTAAGGTCTAGAGCAGGTCAACCTTTTAATTTCCTTACCACCCACCAGTGCTTCAGTAACTAAATTTACCATTTCATATGTGGTTACATAAATCACATAACCCTGTACTTACTACATAGTGATCCGGGCCGGACTGCTGTCCCTAGGCTCTCTCACCAGCTCTACAATCAGCCAAGCCTGGTGTTGTGGATCTCCTTTACATAACGTCCCTCAGCGACGCCACCTAGCGATTACCCCACTTCCCACCATGAAAGCTTCAATCGCCCACTAGTGGACTGTAGGGACCAGGTTGACTACCACTGGTCTGAAGTACGTTTAATCTGGTGATACTACATGTGACACTGTAGATTTTCATCTAGCTTTGCACTCATTTGAATAGAGTACATTATAACTGCAGATATCTTCATCAATAAAATACCTATAACAATGGCTAATGGTGGTGGTTTGTTTAAAATATTTTGTTCTTGAGGATTGACAGTTAAGGTGTCCCGGATGAACACTGGTCCTAGGAATAACTGTTGAGAAACATTGCTTTAGATGCACTTACTTTTGCTATTTAAAAAAAATTAGGCAACAATCAGTAGAGTTAAGCGATGTTGATGTTTTGAGGGCATTTGTTTGTTTAGCACTCATTAGGTACTACTACATCATCTTATTGATATTGAGGTCTGGACTTTAAAGAAAAGAATCAGGATGGCCAAATCAGATATTCATTAGTTCTATCCCATAGCAGCCAATCAGTGGCAACATTCTTCAACATGCTCCTTGAGAGGGGTCACTGAATGGTTGTATGAATTTAGGCAGAAAGAAAACAGCGTATAAGCTCTTCTTTATAAAATAGATACATTTATATTTATATTTCTAGTTAAATCCAGAAACCTTCCGTGTCCCTTTTTAATGATTTGTTATGGTTATTATGAGATTATTCTATGGATATGCAGGGCTTTCACCAACCTACACTTTGCTCCATCTCTCCCCGAAGCACATTGTTCCAAAAGCATTATTATCAATACAGCTTCTGTTTTGCATACCTGCGCTGTGCAGCAATGTTCTTTTTGGAGAAAAGGTTTTTCTCCTGGTTACCTTTCCACAAAGGTGTACTAGTTATTATTATAGGTATACTAGTTATTATGGTGGAAGCGTGAATTCTAATATTCATTGTATTGATAGAGGTCTGCAGATGCCTGTATGTAGCCTTATGATTCTTTGCAATCTTAAGGCCTGATTATGGGATGAGTTTGAAATGGTTTTTTAACCCTTCCCAGACTGATGATCATCAGGGGTTATTTCTCTCTTCTGACCATGGCATGATGTTACTACAAGTCTGATTGCTCCAGACTAAACTGACAGACCAGGTTGGAACTTTTTGGGATGACCAATTATTACGTGCACTTGTTTAGCATCATCTAATTATATTTACCCTCTTAACTGATATGGAAGCAGTGTTTTCGATATGGTTTTTGAATAGTAGCTGATTATTTTTTTTTCCCCTTGTTCGTGAACAAGGACATTCATCAAATTCATGTGTAATCTGTCTCATGAGGTAAGATGTATCTACTGTTGGTGACGACTTATATAAAACCATACAATCTTAAAGGTTGTACTTTTACATCACTCTGTCTGTTGTGTGGGTTTACAGCAGTGTTCTCAGTGTTAGATTTATACACTCATTCAAGTTTGATATAGAGAGCAAATAGTAAATATTATTATTTTTTTTATTTTTTTATTTCTCTCTTTTAGATCCAGCGCAGTCCAAGAACTTTTAGAGAAAAATTACAGAATACACTGCTCTTTGCATAATGTTGTAAGTAGAACTGCTTTATCCGATGTATTCTCCTTTTCCAAAGTGGTTTGTTCATATAAAGTGGTGACTGCATTTTAGTTTTGAAGAGTAGTGAAATATAAGCGACAAGGAATGGTTACTATTAGTATTATTGAAAACCGTGCAGTTGCAGAAATAGAGTAGTAAGTTACATCCTTCATTCGCTCAGCAGATATAATGTGTTAATGGACCATAGAAGTTTTGGCAAAATATTAGTTGACTCCGATTGTGTCATTTGGCAGATCCATCTTAGACTGCTAGTCTGTAACTTGAGGGGAGGGTTATCCAATAGTAGTTAAAATTAAAGGCTGGTAATAGTTTATTTTAAACCATGTAAACACATTGTGTCCATTAGTATGTCAAGTTCTTCAAAATAGGAAACTATACATATTACACCGCTGTCCTTTTTAATATGTTTTCAGTAATAGAATATTCAAGCTCTGAGGAAAAAAAAATGGTTGCCATGCATATTGGCTCTATGATAAGTGATTTAAGGAACAAAAACTATTTAAGGGACACCGCAAAAGTCCCAGTCATTGCAAGCCCAGTTGGATAAATATTTTGTACATACTGAGCATTGACTTTGACAGTGTGGAGGGTAATGTGAGAGATAATGAATAGCTCCAGATAAGGAGAGGGAGATCCTGTTTAAAGTAATAATATTCAATCTTTTACCTAACACTTTGATACAAAATACTGACTATTATTATTTGTGCAAGGCAATACCTGAAAATTTCCGCATTGGAGAAAAAATTGAAAGAATACTTCAAGAAACTGAATTTAGTGAAAAACGTGCCCGCTCCATGGACATAGATGATTTTATCAGGTAATTTGGGGATTTTCGGGATAATAAAAAAAAAATTGATAACCATCTCCATTGACTTGAATGGAAAGGGACTAAGAATAGAAACTAGAATAAGAAGGATAAAGCTTAAGACATCGGAATTAGTCATCACTCATCACTTTAATTTTTTTTATTTTTTTAATATGAATATATATTCAATTGAGCTGCTATAAGATCAATATTGGTCTCCAGACAAGGCCTTTTTCAGGGCTGGGTCATGCTTGTAATGTTGGCATGCTTGTAATGTTGGCATGCTGTATATAAATGTAGGCAATAATAATGTAAATTTAAAGTAACATTAAATTTCTATTTAATTCAATATTATTTATTTATAATAATTCCAAATTCAATGTAAGTATAAAGTAACAACATTTTATGTAGCACTATATGGCTGGAGGTAGTTACATTTACCTTTTTAACGGTTGGCCAATACATTTGGAATGCTGTGAGGGCTCACAATCTAAAGGAGGGATTAGTTTATTTATAAAGTAGGTTCTGTTTTTATTTTATTACCTTATATAATTTTTCTATCTTGTGGGCAGCCATTAAGTTTTTTTGTTTTTTTTTAATTTTTTAATTTTGAGTTGTATGTTTGTTTTTCTTCCTAGGCTGCTTCATGGATTTAATGCTGAAGGAATCCACTTTTCATAAGAAAACCAGGAGTGCTCCTTTTATATCTTTCTATTTTATTTGTGATGTTACAAAAAAAGGCCTTATATTCTGTCTATATAAATAAACTCATTGAACATGTACAGAACTTAAGAAAAAAATCATCCTTCTATTAGATTTGGCTGTTTGTATAAACCATTTTACTTGTATAGAAACTATACCAAATTGTACAATATAATATTATATTATTTCAAATAACACAATAAACAAAATATCAAAGCTTGTTTCAGATATTTGGATCATGCTGTATCAATTTGTCCTAGTAGACTTTTCCTATACTGTATGTCTTTAAGGCTAAATGTGGCTGGGAGAGAGGAGGCAGGACATGATGATAATTATACTATACTAGCGACTTGCCCGTCAGAAATGACGGCAATAAAATTTGATGCCCAGCAATGCTATTTGCCACACAATGCGAGACTCTAACTTCGGCGCCCATCGCAGGGCCCACAATGAGTGCCTTTGTTGCTAATTGCGAGCCTCTCCCCCACTGTACTTTACAGTCCTCTGGATGAGCGCCTCTGGCGCTCATTACAGGCATTGTCCAGCTGGCAACTTTCTGGCCTTGCGATGAGCACCTTCGGCGCTTATCGCGAGGTCAGCAATGAGCGCCTTCGGTGCTCAATGCAAGCCTCTCCCCACTCTCTGACCCTTTGTCTGTTTTCCCCTCTCTCCCTCCTGCTGTCTCTTTGCCCCATCGCCCTGCCCTTTGGTTTTTATCCCCTCATTTCCCTCCCACCTCCCCTCTGTCGCCCCTGTGTCTCTTTGCACCCACTACCTCCCCTCCCTCCCCTGTGTCTTACTCCCTCCTCTGTGCTCTACGTGTCTGAAACCATTTTCAGGCTTTGGGAAATTGCAGCCCCCGTCATTTCAAAGTCTTGCTTGATTACCTCCGGCTCTCATTGCGCATGCACAAGCCTGTAACTTTTAACATAGCGTTGCCGACAAACTCGCAATTACAGCAACTATTATATGTGATGGATGGTGGAAGAGATTGGGAAGCAGACATTCTACAATATGACCACACAAGTAAATTATAATATTTGTGAGCAGTTCAATTTCAAATAAAAGCTTGAAGGTATTAGGACCATTTCTTTGCTTTAACTCTTTTGGCAAAAAGCCTTGTACAATATTCTTTGCAGGTGTCTGCAATCATGTTTGCATTCATGAAACCCAAAGGTTGGAACAGTTGTATATGGTTAGCAAGTTAATGTACTAGCACAGTGTAGTAACCTATTACTACAGTAGGGAATGAAAATATTGCATTGCTTAACCTAGCTTTACCTGGGTATTCCCATCTCTGAATGTGGGTAATCTGGTATCCTAAAACAAATTAAGGAGCATAAGAAAAAAAAAAGTGTGTGTGTGTTATCTTTAAACAGACATTTCTTAAAAATATGTTAAAATATATTAGTATGATTGCAATTGGCATTTTCACATACAACCGCAATTAAACCACTTACTTTCATTTCAGTTGTAGGAGTAGAGTGGAAAGTAAACAGTTGGATGCCATCCGCTTAATATCATAAGGTCACCGAGGGAGAGTATGTAAAGAGAAAATAAATTTAGCCCCATGGCAGAAGGTGTTTCATCCTACTGTTAAAGCCACCAAGTATGTTGGCGATTTTATTCAAAAGTTGTTTTTTTTTTGTTTGTTTTTTTTAAATGTGTGCATCTTTAGATATAATCTAGGCCAACACACATTTTGGTGCCTTAAATGTTAAACCTGTTTCTGGGTATATTGGCACTGCTGATTCCAAATGGCCCCAGGTTTCCCCTATCCTCTCTAGTTTTTGAGATACTGAACATATGTCATATACATTTTTTATGGTTTGATACAAACTTTCCAGTCATTTGAGACACAAGAAGATCCATTTGTAAGACTTCAGAAAGTGGGAACTGCCAGGACAGTCCCGCATAAGATTCCCACAGTAGTCTGCCATTGTGTGTGCATCCCATTTTCTTTGGTATCTGGCTTCCATTGTTTTTATGTCTTGGTGAAATCTTTCACCTTGCTCTTTGCTTAAGCCACTAACAGAGGTTGCTCTCAGAGTGGGTTATCATGTCCAGAGAACTAACCTATTACGGTTAGTTCGTTCTCTGATTGAGCACCTCTACTTTTGTTTTTTGTTTATTCAAATGACCCTTAGGGATTAGTCTCCCTACGGGTGATAGGGGAATCCAGACGTGGACCCCTTGCTCACAGTGCCTTAGGGAGTTATCAGCTACACATCACTGACGAGGCCCATAAAGGCCGAAACATAAGTCTGGGGTTTGCTGTTTCTCCTGTTCAGGGTAGAATTGCCTGGTATTTTGGGTCTGGACCACTCTAGTGAGTGGGACCAGACTGATATACTACAGGATATTTCTCCCTGTGAAGGGCACAACTGAGCTAAAAGAGGTTGCTCTCAGAGTGGGTTATCATGTCCAGAGAACTGACCTATTAAGGTTAGTTGGTTCTCTGATTGATCAACTCTATTTTGTTTTTTTTGTTTTAGTCACCAAGTTTCTCTGGAAAGTGATCGAAGTGACTGTGCAGATAATATACTTTAACACTCTTGTTACAGCCAAGCCTGAAATGAAAGAGCATAGCTGTCATGATTGATTTTTTGGGAAGTATGACATGTTGCTTTTATGTGTAATGTTTGTATGTTGTACTGCTATGGTAATATTGAGTCATCAGTAGCCAAACAAAATGGCATCCATAGCATAAAGCTGGACTGAACTGGTTCCAATTAATTTTCTTTGTCTAGAGCTGCTTGTCTTTAGCTCAGGTAACAGACCAACCCCAAAAAGGCAGCCCCTTCTATGATATCATCGCTGCCTCTACGGACACAGGATTATTCTGATTGAGCTTTGCTAGTCTGGCTATCCAGCTCATTAGTGTTGGTTCATTTAAGCGGAGAAAACTTCAGTCCCCAATTCATGTTAATGTTGTTTTGCTTTTGTTCTATGTTTTTCTGAAAAATGTTCAGTTGGTGTTTGGGAAGCCATTACAGAAGAGTCTGTTTCATACTAAGCAAAGGTACATGTGTGCTCCTTATATCCTAACAAAAGGGATCTGGTTGTGCCTGTAACTGATCTGAATTGAATGGCCGGGTGATGAGCGAGAATACGACGACCTAGAAGGAGAAAATTGGGGTGCATGTGGCCCCTTTAAATCTGAGTCGTAACAATATCCTCTACAAAATTGTGTGTAGGCTGCCTTTTTGTTGCCAAGAAAGGGTTTAACAAGAACAAATAAAGACCAAGCACATGATTCAATTTTATTCATTAATGCTATGAAATGTGGATCATTTAGAATTTGTCTGATCTGTGGACCATCGAAAATTCATGCCTTCAGTTTTTCAATGGTAAGTCTAGGTAATGTATGCACTATGTATTCAAGGGCTTTACAAATTGTTTAATCAGACTCCGCTTTATATGTAGTGGTGGCAGTATGATTTTATCTTGTGCTACCAAAGGTTCATTGATTTACATTTTGTCCTCCAACCAACATATATTCCCTCGGCGACCAATCTTTTCTTGCCCAATGTTCATGTTTGGCTCTACTATCCCATATCTATATCTAAGAAACTAGAGCTGATGTGGTCTATCCAATGCAATTTTCTGAATAGCGTCCCAAATAACCCCAGGAACACGCCTAA
This sequence comes from Discoglossus pictus, assembly GCA_027410445.1. NCBI lineage: Eukaryota > Metazoa > Chordata > Amphibia > Anura > Alytidae > Discoglossus > Discoglossus pictus. The sequence goes on from CM050163.1 coordinate 510,430,178, forward strand.
AAACCAAGACAAAAAAAAAAAATATGTTCTGTGTAATCATTTAAATATTATACTATGGAATTATAAGTGCGAAAAGTTAAAATTGAATTTGTTATTTTGCATCCTAATTACAAAAGTTCCCTTGGAACTGTACTGACATGACTCACTCATTCTTGCATTAGCTGTTGTTGCTCAGTCATGCCTGACTCTCTGTGACCGTCCTTCAAGCTCATGTTCATGGCTACAATTACTTCATCTATCCATCTCTGTCTCAGCCGTCCCCTTCTTTGTGTGCTTTCAATGTTTCCCAGCATTGGTCTTCTCGGGAGAATCCTGTCTTTCTTATATGGCCAAAGTATTTGATCTGCAGCATCATGATCAAACTTTCCAGTGAACAGTGTGTCTTGGTTTCTTGTTATATTGATATATTGGATCTTCTTGCAGTCCAAAGCGCTCAAAGCACTTTTCTCCAACACAAAAATTCAAAGGTGTCAATTCTACAGCTCTCACATCCCTATGTTACTACAGTGAATGCTATAGTTCTAACCATGAGGACCTTTGTTGATTGTGTAATATCTGTACTAATTCTAGTCAAAATATTTGCAGTGAATTTTATTAAATATAACATGGCTTTTTCAGGCTTTAGCTCCCATTAATCCTTATATAAGGTTGTTTTGTTATTGATACAAACTACATTAACTTTTCTAAAAAGTATTTAGTTATTTTTCATTATTACACTGAACAGGGACTAGTGTGAGGGATCCAGAAAGTAAACATGCTGTCATATTGTTATCTTGTTTTTTGTATTCTCCATGGTGTGAGCCTGGTGACCTTTTCAGTTGCTTAGCCAGGGGCACCCACAAATGTATACAGACAGAACAAACCTATGAATGCATTCCCTCCTCTAGGACAGATGCTACATTATTTGTGCCCTGGACAGTATATTATATTTAAGATGAACAAATTTAAAGCCACTTTCACAGACAGGAAGCCAACAAACTTTGTGAGATCATTTTCAATGGCACAGCTATTGAAGAAAGAGTAAGAACATGCACTTGTTTAGAACAATGCAAATCATCAATTAAGTTCCTACAGAAAAATAGTATATAGCAGTGATGGCGAACCTTTTTGAGCCCGAGTGCCCAAACCGCAATACATGCCAACTTTTTTTTCCTCTAAGTGCCAACACGGCAATTAAACCTGAATACTGAGGTTTAAGTTTAGAAAAAACAACTCATACAGTTGTCCGAACTCATTAACATCTTTTGTTTTAAAAGAAGAACATAACAACAGAGAGTTCAATGATACAAACTTTTTTATTGAAAAAACAAATTCTAGTCTTAGACGAACAACGACAGGAACGCAGAACGTTGAAAATAAAACAAATGGCAGTTAGTGCGCGCCACGCAAATGGTGCTCAGAGGAGCAAAAGCCTCACATTATGTGGCATACAGCATTGCCAGCCTTACAATTGTATTCCCGTCATTTTTGATAAAATTATAGACTCATCATTTCTTTGTCATGGACAAAAAAAATCCGAAGGGGATCAAATACCCCCCCCCCCCCCCCCCCCCACTGTATGTATATATATATATACATTTATAGAGAGAGGAAATTAATATTACATTAATAAGCCCATTCACATGTCTAAAAGGCAGGGCCATGCAAATGAGAATACAATGCACCTCACTCTTTCAATCCAAAAATAGCAATTTTATACATTGCTCCCTTAATGCATATGCCCGCTTCCCCTTGTCGCCCCCTTCTCCCTTGTCTCTCCCCTTCTCTCTTGACTACCACTCCCTCTTGTCTCCCCACATCATTGTCTCTCCCTCCACTCTTGTCTCTCACTTTCTCACTCCCCCTTGTCTCTTACACCCTTCTCTCTCTCCCATTCTCCCTTGTCTCTCCCCTGCTCCTTATGTCTCCCCTTCCCCCATTGTCTCTCCCCCACCCTTGTATCTCCTCTTCCCCCTTGTCTCTTCCCCCATTTTTCCCTCTCTCCCCACCCTCCTCTCTCGCCTCTTGTCTCTCCCCTCCCCCTTGTCTCTCTCTCCAGCCTTGTCTCTTCCTTTCTCCCTTGTCTCTCCCCCCTTGGATCATACACCCTTCTCTCTCCCCTCCCCTTGTCTTTCCCCTTCCTCCTTGTCTCCCACCACCCCTGTATCTCCCCTTCTCCCTTGTCTCTTCCCTCCATCCTTCTCTCTCTCCCATCCTTATTTCTCCTCTCTTGTACCGCTCACAATTGTCTCTGTTTTCTCCCTTGCCTCTACCCCCCCTTGTCTCTTTCCTTCCCTGTGTCTCTCCCTCCTCCTTTCTTTCCATTCTCTACCTCTCCCTTTTGCCTCTCCCCTCTCTTTCACTCCTCCCTTCTCTCACTCTCCCTTCTCTACCTCTCCCTTTTGCATCTCCCTCTTCCTTTTTCTCTCCTCTCCTTTCCTCTCATGTGCCTCTACCTTCTCTCCCATCTGACTCTCTTACTTCTCCCTTTCCCTTCTGCCTCACCCTATTTTCTTTCTCTCCATCCTCCCTTCTCTCTGCTCTCCTTTCTTCCTCCCTCCCCCCCTCTTCTCTCCCTCTCTCTCCGCTTATCTCTCCCCTACCCTTGTATCTCCCTCACTCTTGTCTCTACCCCCACCCTTGTCTCTCCTTGTACTTAACTATTGTCTCTCCCACCATTCACTCTCTCTCCCCCTTGTCTCTCCCCTCCCCATTTTCTCCCCCCTTGTCTCTCCCTTTCCCCTTGTGTCTCCCATTACCCTTGTCTCTCCCACCCTGCTCTCTCTACCCCCTTGTTTCACCCAACCTTGTCTCTCCCATTCTCCCTTGTCTCCCACACCCTTCTATCTCTCCCCCACCCTTCGCTTTCCCATTCTCCACTGTCTTCCCCCTTCTCTCTCCCCTTCTCCCTTGTCTCCCCCACCCTTCTCTTTCCCCTCTTGTCTCTCCACTTCTCCATTGTCTCTCCCCTTCTCCCTTATCTGTCCAACTCCCCATTGGCTCCCTACACCATTGTCTCTCCCTCCACTCTTGTCTCTCCCCTTCTCCCTCCCCCTTGTCTCAACCCTCTTCTCTCTCCCCCTCTCCCTTGTCTCTCCCCTACCGCTTGTCTCTCCCTTGCCCCATATCTCTTACCTTCCCCTTGTCTCTCCCCCCACCCTTGTCTCTCCCCTTCTCCTTTGTCTCCCTACCGTGCGCGCGTTGCGGATCTCGAGGAGAGCGCGTGCACGGCGGCAGCACGCGGACACTGTCAACGTCTATTCGCCTGTGCCGCGCGCGCACTCTAGCACAGCCCTCCTTTTTTCAGTGACGGGAGAGCGCTCAGGCGCCGTGCTCGCGCACGATGAGCAGGCCCAGCATGCTGCCGGCGACCTATGGCCGCGTGCCCACAGAAGGGGCACGGCGTTCCACCTGTGGCACGCGTGCCATAGGTTCGCCACCACTGGTATATAGGATCATCAGCCTTTAGCCCAGAGTCATTTTGTTAAAAACTTTAGATTGCTCCACCAATTTTACTGCAAAAAAAAAATCGATGGACTTCTATAGATACAGAGAAATAATAATTCTATATAGTGACTCAACGTTTGGGGGCTATAGCTGCACTAGTGAAAGCAACAAGGTCATCACAAAAGGTCAGCCTTCAAAATAAGAGATGCCTGCCCTCTGACTGGGACAATAGCTGGTGCATCTCAAAGGATGACACTTCATAAAAAGGATACCATCGAAGGCTTAATGTATTTCTGCAAATAGCCTACTGCAATATTCATTTTATGACTCAGCGGATATCCTTATATTGATATGTTAAAACAGTTGTCAGTGGTTAGCTAGATCTTAAAATTCATCTGCATAGTTGACATTTATAATAGCAGACCGTGGAAATGTTGCATGCTCCTTAGATCTCCTCTGATCCAGAGGAAGGCAAATAGAAGAAAAAAAAACATTTTCAAGTGGGAAGAAAGGAAGATTCCTTCCTGACCCCAGATACTGAAAGTTGGAAATCTCCTTGGATCAATACTCCTGTAATTATCCATGATAACCCAAATGCCCTTTTTATTAAAAATATACCCAACCCCCTTTTAAAGTTACCCATTTAATCCGCTGCTACCAACTATTTTGGTAGAGAATTCCATAGTTTAAACACCCTTACTGTGAAGAACGCTTTTCTTTCTTTAAGGTGGAATCTTTTTCCTTCTAACTTCAAGAGATGTCTTCGTCAGTTGAAAACCTCTTGGCATAAACAAAAAACAAAGTTAGAGGTGCTCAATCAGAGAACAAACTAACCTTAATAGGTGGGTTATCATGTCCACAGAACTAACCTATTAAGGTTAGTTCCTTCTCTGATTGAGCACCTCTATTTTTGTTTTTTGAAAAACTCTTGGCACAAAAAGTTCAATTGATAAAGCCTTGTACCTTTTCAGATGGCATTGATCACACATGATAGTTGTCCACAAGCACTCCCAAATCCCTTTCAATATCTGAAACCCCTAGATTTGCTTCATTAAGATAAATTGCATGGTTTGTTTTCCTTCCCAAATGTGTAATTTTGCTTTTATTTGTATTACATCTCATCTGCCATTTAGTTGCCCATTTCTCTAATTTATGTAAATCCCTTTGGAGGGAAAGTGCATAATTTTCTGATTTGGAGACAATACTTTCCAGTCCTACTTCAAAGTCATTTATAAATATGTTAAAAAAGAGAGGCCATAATACTGAACCCTGAGGAACCCCACTTACCACATTAGTCCATTATTATGTTCCATTTACAACAACCCTTACTGCAATTCCTGCATCCTTTAACTTACACAACAGACTTCCATGTGGAGCTGAAAAATACAAAAAAAAAGACTAAATCCAAGTTCCTACTAACCACCTCATAGAAACTAATTACATTTGATTGACATGACCTATCTGTCATAAATCTGTGTTGACTGCTAATTCTTTTTTTCTACATAGACATTATTGTACACTGCCTCTTAGTAACACTTCTTTTTTTTCTTTTAAGACAAAATACATAAAGTAAAATACATAAAAAATGTACAACATAGACATTCACTACACACTTTTTCCAGTCCTAGAAGAGGATTTTTTATTTTTTTTATTTTAATGGTTATTGTTTTGTTATAAGCACTCCTATGATTTCACTATGTGCAAAATGAGTACTGCTAATCTAGTACTGAGAAGTAATTGGGTAGCTTACCTTTTTTCCATCTCTGTCCTTCTTTATATTACTGTCAAACTAAAAGGAGTTAACTCCCACAAAAGTGCTTATTGATATTTACTCAAAAAATATGGGGACATTTTTTTTTTATTATTTTACATATTTACAAAAATACATTTTATTGTACCATATGGTAGACAGCAGCGCATATAAAAACAAAATGTAAAAATACTTAAAAGGAAATACCTCCCTTTAATAGAAAAATGGTAAATTATGGAAACTGGGATTTTTGATATCTAAGTATATCATATATACAAATTTAATGGTTAGATACTTCTAACTCTTTTTTTTTTTTTTTTTAATCACTTTTCCTTTTGTAATACCATTTGAATTAAAGAATCCCTTTTATATTATTAGTGATGCTGCATATAGCCTCAGGCTGATTTAAACGTGATTAACCCCGAGCTTATTCATTATAGGGTATTCCAAAAATTAATAAATGGGGCTGATATGACTCAAAGTTTAGGATGGGGTCCCTTAAGGAAACATCAGAAAGTTCCTGCTAACCAGTATTTTAATAGCCCAACATTACATTAGCAGTACATCAGTGTTTGTCTCAAGGATTAACAAGTGATTGTCCCTGTATATAAAACTTAGACTGATTTCATGGCACTATAAATGTTGTGCCTCATAACATTGGTCTCTAAGATAGACTTCTGTTTACATTGATAGTAAATAAACAATCTAATCTTTGGGGCTTCACAATATTAGAAATCATTCATTCTGCCCTAAGCTGCTGGGTTCCCTTCCTAAACTGTCTCGGCCTCGTCGCGACGACAGCGTGTGACGTCACACGTCACCTCTTACGCCCTGGCGTACGTTTCTACGCTCCTGCGTCTTTTTCAAAGGGGGAAGGTGAGGTTGAGTACTGCTGTCTAATTTATAGTGTAGTGGCATGGCTGTTATGTGTTCAGGGAGCTTATTATTTGGTCACATTGCAGCAGACCCTTATAGTGTGACACACAATGTATAAAAATACAAGATTGGGCAACGACCATCATAATAGAAATCATATACATAAAGGGTATATGTTTCTATACATTTATATTTTTCAAAATCTTAATAGGCCTATAACTTTATTAAATGTGTATATATATATTCCTTTATATTGAAATAGCGTAATCTCTTCTCACTCTAAAGAGGAACTTATTCACTTTGTACAGTAGAAAAAAAGAAGTAGAGAATGATAAATACATTATGTATAAAATAGTGCCATAATTGAATACCGCTTGTATATATCTGGTGTATAAACAGTAAATCAAAAAATGTGACTTAATAAAACAGTGCTTACTATATGTGATGAAGTGAAATAAATGCTTCATGTGATCTCTAATCGAATTATATACATTAATGCATTTTTTTTAAATAATTTTTATAATAGCAAAATAATTATAATTAACATATACTGTGTTGTTGATTTATTAATGCTAGTGAAGTGTATTGCCAGTGAATTAAGTCAAATTCATTAAACCTATGAAAATAATTTAAGTGCCATTTGGAGCATCCACACGGTATTAAATTGAAAAAACATATTGAATTAAAAACAAAATAATATAAAGTACTTAAGCCTATAAAATAATATCAAATAAGTTCTATATCCCCAAGAATATTTATCTCAACATTTGATATTAAGAGTTACCCAAACTTGTATAGACATTCAAATCCAGTAGTGCTCATCTACAGACACTTAATCCCGTGACACTTAATCCCGCGACATTTAATCCCGCGACAGTTAATCCCATTGACACTTAATCCCCCAATACTTCATCCCGCTGACACATTATATACTTACAGATAGGCTAATATTGCAAACAATTTCACCAACAGTAATCCATCAAATAAATAATAGGCTTATACAATAGTATGATCGCATGAATAATTCTGATCGTTGATCGCATGAATAATTCTGATCGATGAAGAAATAACACGGACCAGATTGGCTGAAATTAAGAAAACCACCATAACTCCCACTATATAAGTCAGAGAGTTTGTTGCCTAACTCACTTGGAATAGTATTAATCTTCTCCGCTTAAGTGTCAATGGGATTAACTGTCACGGGATTAAGTGTCGCGGGACTAAGTGTCACCAAACCTCATCTATTATACATGAATCAACAGAACTTTAAAATAAAAAAAAGAGGCTAGCAGCAAACAGAGAGGAAGCAAAACAACCAGCTCCCAGCAATAAGGCTTTAAAAAGCATGAAAATTATATATAAAGTAACTTCTCTATCACCAAATCAACAAATTTGCACACAGGAGGACCCAGCTGGCTTTAAAAATCAAGTTTGGCAACTTTTTTCCTGAGATTTGCAGCTGAACCAGAACAAAGGAGTCTCTGAAACACTGATAAACAACATGCCTACTTAAGGTTGGTAATGACTCATATTGCCTGTCTGTTTCAAACCTATACAATTCTTTGCCTTATACTACTGGAGATCTAGTCTGTGTAATAATCTAAAGATATGGTACACAATAAACTGTATTACTTTTTAAGAGAAAAAGACCCAGCAGCTTATCTCTCAAAGCTATAATATATGAAAGAGGATGTGTGTTTCTGCTGAAAAAAACATTTAAGACCATATATAAAGTGACTTATCTATCACCAAATTGATATATATGACCAGGATTGTGCACAGGAGGACCCAGCTGGTTTTAAAAATCAAGTTTTGGGATCCAGAAGCTGCAAGTTGCACCCTAACAAGAAGAGACTGTGTGAGAGGCCCAGAAAAGATTAGGTTTGCAGTGTTTTTAGTAGTTGCAAGGCTGTAGAGGCACTAAAGGGAGGCTTTAATACTCTTGGCTCCCAAAAGCACAGGGACCTGTACAGTTAAAAACACTCCAAAGGGACACTAAAGGGTGACCTCACTGCTCCCTGACTCAAGTAATATAAGGGCTTGCTCAGGACTTTAAGATTCTAAGGCCTAGATACTGACCCTACGGGGACAAAGACTTTGCACTGCTTATAAGACTGCAGAAGGGGGCATACAACCTCTTTATTTTCATCTTCATTACTACTGCCTCATTACTAATGGTAACAAGATTTTCCTTTCCTTATATAACTGCTTCAGCCGTGGCCTGTGCTCAGTATTGGTACAACATCAAACCAAACATCCTATTATCACTGGAGGGAGCAGCACTGCCACCTACTGGTGCTCAGAAAATAGTGCAGTCCAGCACTCAACAAGATACATCACCCGGACCAGACAGAGCATTGATGCCATCTAGTGGGACATTGATGAAAGCAGCTTGGGCCTACTGAGAGCACATGATTGACAGAGCTCAACAATACATTGAGATGTAACTACAGCGGCCCTACATGGCTCTAGCCGGCAAGGACCAAAAAAAACACCAAGACAACATTACAGGAACTGGGTGTATCCCGACAGCACCAAACACAGCAGATCTAATTACCTGAGAGGATATAGCTGAAGCGGAGGGTTCTCATCAGAGCAACTGGCTAAATGCCTAGGCATCCAACAGCCAACCCGGAGACAATCAGCAGCGCAGAAATGGGGAAAAATAAAAAATCCTTACCGTCAAAAAAAATTGACGAGCATTTTAAAACTCTGGAAGCATTGGAAACACCGGCACAAGACCTCACCTCAGAGCAATCGGACATCTCAGATTTAGACTCTCAGGAGGTAACCTTACAGCCGGAGGTATCCATCAATAGTGCCTCAATGGCAAGAATTGAAGCGCTCCTGGCCTCCCATATCAACGGAGCAGTCACGGCACTGCAAAAAGACATACAAGAGATCGGACAGAGGACCCATCAACTTGAGGAAACCATGGACCAAGTGGTAGAGGCGCAGGAGAAGGACAGGACCAACATTGCTGGCAATTCCTCCCGAATCTCGGATATAGAAGATAAGTTGGAGGACTTGGAGAATAGATCCAGAAGATTTAATTTGAGGATTAGAGGCGTCCCCACGGCTATAGTCGATCTACCACGCTACCTTAAGGGCACGATAGATGAGATCCTCTCAGGATACCCGGACCACGAGTGGGAGGTAGAGCGAGCGCACAGAGCCCTTGGGGGGAGCCGCAATCAAGACCTCCCTAAAGACATCATTGTCAGGCTTCTGCGCCAACAATCCAGAGACCTGATCCTCGCAGCTACCCGCAACAAGACCTCGATCAGTGGTCCTGACGGGGCTAAGCTCCAGTTTTTTGCGGATCTTTCTCCAACTACGCTACAAAGACGGAGGCTGATGAAGCCGGCCCTGGAAGTGCTACTACGCCATGGCATCAGATATCGCTGGGGATTCCCCTTTGCCCTGATCTTTTCTGTGGGAGGTATCCAATATACAACACGCTCCCTAGATGACTGCCAAGAGCTTCTTAAGCGTCTAGAACTAAATGGGGGGGACCCAGCCCCTATGGCATCTGCTTCAGCAACTTTGCCTCTTCCAAAGAGACAATGGTCTGAAGTGACCAGACAAAAGAGGCCTGCTGATCACGTCTCAAAAACTGCCAACAGACGCCTCAGCCAAAACATGGACACGCTGACACACTAGCACAATTATCTTTATCCTCAGGACTGTTCAAAACGAGGGTTCGACTAAAGAGGCACCATGCTATCAAAAAGTCCTGTTTCCTTTTTGCTTTTTTTTTGTTTGCTTTTTTGCTGCTACCTAGGGGAGACTCTCAGGAAGGTTGCTCAGAACTGAGCTAACTGTTCTGTACTACCTTTCCCCCCTACTTCTTGCCTTTTGGGCTGGCTCCCGGAGGAACTCAGGACTTTTGCTACGAGTTGTACCCAGTTGACAAAAGACTTTTGAACTGTTATTAACCCATGCTTTGCTTTTCCTTCCTAACTAGCAGGTTGTAGTAGATTGTTAAAGAAACACCTACTGTTGCTAATTGAGGGAATAATACTTAGCCTGGCGAGACCCCTCTGGCTGGTCTAGGTTTAGCTGTTTCTACTGTTTATAATTTATGTAAAGAGTTTTGTTATTAATGTTAGCACAAATTATTTATAGATCTGGCTACTCTATTACGGTAACACTCCTTTTTATCTTATTTATAATTGTCCTTGCCGGCAGGACCTGAAGCGGAACCTGCTAGTACTTTAACGGATTGACAGGAATAGGTTAGGGCTAGAGGTCCTAAGAATGCTTGATTTTTCAATAACCACTCTATTTGTTCTTCTCACAACTTTCTGTATTTGTGCTCACCTACCATTTACTTACCAACCGGTGCTCAACCACCCTCTACTGGGTTCGGAACCAAGCAATTCACTCTCTGATTACTGTGTCCCTGCCAAAGCATACATTTTTAGAGTATATCTAAGCTGGGATCAGCTAATTACGCTGCTTACCCGACCTCCTAATGTCAATCACCATCCAAATAATTTAAACTACTCACATCCTTTGCCTACTCGCCCCCTGCGCCCCTTTAGCATTCCCGTGGTCTCAGGGCATAAGCGTAATGATCCTTATTTGGTGGAGGCTCTAGTGGCTGCCTGTTTGCAGGTCAACGGGCACAATCTAATCCCATTCATAATTACATTATCTGAGCCAAAATTAAGCCAACTGTTTTTTATGATAAGGCACCAGGGGGTGGCATCTAAACTCACGCACTTTTGCTTTTATATTCTAACTAGAATCAAGCCTGCTAAAACTCGCTCACCCAGGGCTCAGCCACTTCCACACCTCCAGAAGGAGGAGCCGCTCCTCACTCCCTCCTCGACAGCTCGCCTGGAAAGGTAAAGCTAATTCAGCATATCTGACAGACACCTTATTAATTTACCCATGCCCATAACCGTACTCACTCACAACGTGAAGGGCTTTAACTCTCCTTTCAAGCGGAGGAAGGCCTTTTTATACTATAAGACTTACAAACCATCTGTAATATTCCTACAGGAGACCCACTTCGCTAGGCATAAGACCCCTACATATCTTAATAAAGATTACCCTCAATTCTTCCATTCCACCCACACTTCAAAAAAAGAGGGAGTAGCAATATTGCTACATAGGAACCTCCAATTCCAGTTAACATCCAAACTGGTAGACCGTGAAGGGTACTTTATCATTATAAAAGGTACAATCTTGGGAAACACGATTTCTCTGGCTTCCTTTTATGCCCCCACAACGGCACCACATAAGGCCCTAATAAGATTTTTAAGGGTACTGGAAGGGGGGGACTGGGGGAACTTAGTGGTAGGAGGGGATTTCAATTTAGTCTTAGACCCAAAGGCGGACAAATCTAGGGCTCCAGTGAGTGACCGATTCTCCAACAAAATTAGACAAATTAAGAAACTCCTGCACTCTGTTAGCCTAGTAGATGCCTGGAGGGGACTTCACCCGAGAGGGAAAGAGTTTACTTTTTATTCACCCACACATGGCTCCTACTCGCGCATTGACACTATTTACATTAGCAGCTCACTTCTTGACAGCTCACACAGAGCGACTATAGTGCCTTGCACTTGGTCCGACCATTCAGCAGTTTTATTGGAAGTGGACCTGGGAAGTCAATTCAGCATGCCTTACACCTGGAGGCTGAATGAATACCAAATCTCACTGCCTTCAACTCAGGAGCAGATAGAGAGAGAGTTGCTAGACTTCTTTGGGTCCAATGCGGGCAGGGAGACGGAAGCGGGATGGGTTTGGATGGCACATAAAGCCTTTATAAGAGGGGTGTGCATCAAATTGGCTTCTCAGTTCAAAAAACAGAATCTACAAAGGGAGAGAGATCTTGCGAGCAAATTGGCACGACTGGAGCTTCGAAATCAGCTCTCCCCCTCCTCCTCCCTGAGAACAGAGATAGACAAGACGAGGCTGGAGCTAGATAGCGTATTGTCCATAAAAACGGACAAGGCACTGAGACGGACGCAGCATTTGTTTTACAATAAAGCGAATAAACCGGATAAATTGTTAGCCAGAAGCCTGAGAGCAAAGTACGCCTAATCCAGGATTTCCCAAATCAGGAATAAAGAGGGCGACCTCATATATAGCCAAAATGAAATACAAAAAGTTTTTAGGGAATATTACCAAAATATATACTCTACTAAACAGGTGGCCATGGAAAATAACATTGCTTCTTACTTAAACTCACTGGACCTTCCTCAGATTTCGCCCACTGACTTACACTCTCTAAATAAGGAAGTTACTATCAAGGAAGTTCTAGAAGCGATTAAGGAACTAAAACTAGGAAAATCCCCGGGCCCGGATGGGTTCACCAATATCTACTATAAGAAATTCTCAACACTTCTGGCTCCTCATCTATGTAATCTCTTTAACTCGATACTGAGAGGGGAGATTACCCCCCCTAGAACTAAACTATGCTGACTTAACAATATTCCCTAAAGAGGGTAGAGATCAGAGAGATGCCAAGAACTATAAACCTATCTCACTGCTTAATGGGGATGTCAAGTTGCTTGCCAAGATCTTCTCTCAAAGGATCTCAATATTCCTTCCCTCCTTGATTCACAAAGACCAGTCAGGGTTCATCCCACATAGACAAACTGGCGACAACATCAGGAGAACTCTAAATGTCATCCATTTGGCTAGGTCTAGGGGGTCCCCGGTCTGCCTGCTTGCATTGGACATAGAGAAAGCGTTTGACACCTTAGAGTGGCCCTTTCTATTTGCCACGTTAGCAAAGTTTGGGTTTGAAGGCAACTTCTTAAACTTATTACACACTTACTACACGCTACCCAAGGCCACTTTAAAATTACCAGGCTCCCAGACGGCTAGGATTAATATAGAGAGAGGCACGAGACAGGGGTGCCCTCTGTCCCCGCTGCTCTTTGCTTTGGCCATAGAGCCCTTGGCCCAAGCGATAAGAGCAAACTCCTCTATAGAGGGGGTGCGGGTGGGACATCAGCATCTAAAATGTTCTTTGTTTGCTGATGACCTACTGTGCACCCTCTCGAATCCTGGCTCCTCCATAGACGCCCTACTGGGCACAATCAATGAATATAGCACTCTCTCTGGACTGAGATTGAATCATAGCAAGACAGAAGCCTTAAGTGTGGGCATTCCTGGGGACATCTTGGACCAACTGAAAAGGGTACACAACTTTCAATGGCCTGCCTCTTACATTAACTATTTAGGGATAAAGTTGACTAACTCACTAGCGGATATTTATAAAACCAATTACCCACCCCTATTTAAGACTCTTCGAAGGGACTTAGACAGCTGGACAAAAAGGCAGATTTCGTGGACGGGCCGAATAGCCACGGTCAAGATGAACATCTTGCCGAGGCTGCTTTATCTGGCCAGGACTCTGCCGATCCAAATTAATAACAGGGAATTGGCACAGTTTCAAGCCCAGGTCTTTAGATTTGTTTGGAGGAATAGACCTCCTAGGATCGCCAGACATACTATGTATAAACATAAGTCTAGAGGAGGATTATCCTGCCCTAATTTCAGTACCTACTTTAAGGCAGCTCAAATTGCCTCTATACCGTTAATACATTCTACCACCCTACAGCCCAATTGGGTTTTTATTGAAGAGCTACAAATGGCCCCATTAAAATGGGAAATCATTTTATGGGATCCGAGTTCCCACACGTTTGACTCCCTAATCCATAACCCTATAACTAAATTTACGCTGAAAATATGGAAATGGGCTAGGAAGGAACATAAACTGATTCACCCCGTATCACCTCTTACTTCAATCTTTACATCAACCTCTCTAGCGACCACCCTCACAGCTGACTCCAAAGCATTCTGGACCACACACAATTTAGACAAACTTGAGGCATGGTTTGTGGGCGACAGAATTATTTCTTGGGCAGAAATGAACAGGAAAATAGGGATACCACACCAAAAAATGTTTAACTACATCAAAATTAGACATTGGGTTGAGGAGATACATAGGATTCATGGCCCGCCCAAAGAATCGTGGATGTCAATAATATGTAAAAACACAAACTTAACTAGAGGAACCTTAGGCTCACTGTACACTATGTTTAATGCCCCAAAGGCTTCGTGGAAGCCTGCTTACACATTGGAATGGGAGATAGACATGCAACAAAACTGGGAGGGGGACAAATGGGCGGAATCCTTTCTGAGCCTATCTAAAGGCTCATATAACTATAGCTTTCTAGAAACCTCGTTGAAAATCTTACACCGGGCATACATGACTCCTGCCAGGCTAAATAAGCTATCTCCAACAACTTCAGATAGGTGCTTTAGAGGATGCCAGGGAAGGGGAGACTTTATTCATACGTGGTGGAAATGTCCTAGAGTGGCTAATATTTGGATTGAAGCTACCAAATTAGCTTCACGGATTCTTAAATCTCCCCTAGAACCATCAATCTCGACTTGTCTGTTGGGAATTCATTACCAGGGGCTGGGTAATAAGGGGAACAAATTGGCCCAAATGATTTTTTTAGCCGCCAAAAATATAATTGCTAGAAGATGGAAAAGCAGTCATATCCAATTTCAGGAAGTCATAAATAAAATAAATTATCTTTGCATTAACGAAAGAATGACTCACACTTTGTTGGACACTCACCAAATTTACCTAGAAATTTGGGGACCTTGGATTCAGTCTCCAGATAGCACATTGTAAGGTCTGGACAGGAAAGAGCATTACACTTTGGCTAACAGCGGTGGCTTGTCCGGGGAGCGGAGTGTGGAGCGGACTGGAACGGGTAGAGCTGGGAAGCAGAGAGGCAACTCATCTAGACGACAAAAGGTACTAAAGGGGGCACGGGAGATCATAGGAATGGATGTAGTGAGGAACATTTAGGAGTGGAACTTTAATTGTGTATTTACTTAAAACCCTCACCAAAAAAGGATATTTGAGAGATATCTGGCTGAATGATTGTTTATTGATATGAATACTGTATTTTTAATAACAATAGACACAATTATCTCAATAATTTCAGTTAACAGATGTTTGCAATGTAATTGTTTGTTATGTAACATAAACGCTGTTGAATAAAAAATCTTTGAAACAAAAAAAATAAAAAAAAGATGAGAAAATGTCCATCACCTATAGAGGTACCGTCAGACCAAAAATATATATATATATATCATAATAGGTATTACATTTTCACAGGTCAGATAGAGGATATATGAAAGCTATTCATTTATTGAAAGTATACAATCAAGATGGAGGTTATTTAGAGAAAAGCACTGAAACTGAAACCCTCATTTAGGCCTTCTGGTTTATGAGCATGTAATTTGAAAATCCATTAGCACTCTCTTCTTAAAAGGACATTGTCAATGTTGCCTTTTCTAGGGCCAAGAATGGCACCATCAAGGGAATAGAACTGTATAAGGTTAATATTTTTATGATGATAGATTTTCATATGCCTGGCTAGGGGTGTGTCAAGATCTTTTTCAATAGCATATTGAGCTATTCTGCGACTTAGCTGTCGGCTCGTTTTTCCGACATAGATCTTATTACAAACACATTGTACTACATATATCACTCCAGTTGTGCAACAGTTATAAAAACCCTTAATTGGAAAGTTATCTTTAGTTTTAGGATGTATAAAGTATTTAGATGGTCTTATAAACCTACAAAACTTACATTTTCCACATTTGTAACATTCATTTAGTGGTTGTAACCATGTTTGTTTTGCATCTTTTTCTTTGAAGTGACTATGGACAAGTCTGTCCCTTAGATTTCTATCTCTCCGATAAGTTATATTAACTTGAGGTGA
Source organism: Discoglossus pictus (assembly GCA_027410445.1). NCBI lineage: Eukaryota > Metazoa > Chordata > Amphibia > Anura > Alytidae > Discoglossus > Discoglossus pictus. The sequence goes on from CM050163.1 coordinate 510,446,000, forward strand.
AAGGACATCCTTAAGATCCTTGTCCAGTTTTAATATATTCCAGCGTTTGGACAAAATCTTTTTGATTTCTTCAGGATTTTGGGCATATGTGAGGATACATCTTATAGATTTATTGTCATTATTCTCTCCTTTTTGTTTTTGTATACTGATCAATTCAGTTCTATCCCAACTCAATGCCCACCTATAGGCATTTTTTAAACACCTATTAGGGTAATCTCTGTTATTAAATCTTGTTCTGAGTTTTTGTGCTTCAACTTTAAACTCTAAATTTCGATCCTGAATATTGTTCATCTAGGTCAGACTGATGAACTCATATCTGTGGTTACTTGTATCTTGGTGTGGCCAGATAATTTTTTATATACTCTTCCCATTTTATAATCATTTTGGTCACGGAAATATTTATTTTGTTTCCATTCCTTAATCTCTCTTTTGAATTTTTCTAAGTTCTCCTGTAACCTTGTACAGTTATTCCTGCATTCTATTGTTTCTTTAAAAGTATCAGCATTTTTCTGTATTTTAGGCAACTGTAAGTTAATATTCTCCAAGTTGACTTGTTCAGTTTCTACTATTAGGTTCATAAGTTCCAAAGAACAACGTGAAATTATCTCTTGCCACTTTTTCATAAAAATATCATTTTTCAGATTAGAAGCTGGGACCACCTGAATTCTAAGGCCCCTAGGTATAATCTCATTCTTAATATAATTTTTTAAACTGCTGATCTCCCATATGGTTCGAATCTGTTTTCTAAGGGTCTTTTGTAGATCCCTAAAGATAGTCTGATATGGGATTTGATCTAGCAGTGAAGCTTTCTTCTGCCTCATTTTGTAGTTTGCTAATATCCCAACTTTCAAAGAGGCCAGCCATTTGAGATAATCATTTAAAATCCTAGGGGGATTATTTACAAAAATACATTTTATTGTACCATATGGTAGACAGCGGCGCATATAAAAACAAAATTTAAAAACACTTAAAAGGAAATACCTCCCTTTAATAGAAAAATGGTAAATTATGGAAACTGGGATTTTAGATATCTAAGTATATCATATATACAAATTTAATGGTTAGATACTTCTAACTCTTTTTTAAAAAATCCACTTTTCCTTTTGTAATACTATTTGAATTAAAGAAACCCTTTTATATTATTAGTGATGCTGCATATAGCCTCAGGGTGATTTAAACGTCATTAAGCCCGAGCTTATTCACCATAGGGTATTCCAAAAATGAATAAATGGGGCTGATATGTAAATGGGGCTGATATGAGCTTGGGGTTAATCACGTTTAAATCACCCTGAGGCTATATGCAGCATCACTAATAATATAAAAGGGATTCTTTAATTCAAATTGTATTACAAAAGGAAAAGTGGATTTTAAAAAAAATAGAAGTATCTAACCCTTAAATTTGTATATATGATATATCTAAAATCCCAGTTTCCATAACTTACCATTTTTCTATTAAAGGGAGATATTTCCTTTTAAGTGTTTTTAAATGTTTTTATATTACCACACAATAATGTAATTGTGCCAGCATTATATGCTATTCATTCAAAACCCCTCTGATGATTTTGGGGCCATCCTATGCGCACAGTATTTATATATAGTACTTAGAGGGCAAAGTGCTTTTTATAGATGGCTATTATTCTATGGATGCATATGTTATCTACGTTTTAAATGACTATACGACAAAGTCTTCATTTTCCTAGTTATTATTAAAGTATCTCGACACATCTTAAAACAATCCTAGAAGAGCGAATGGTTCTGTCTATCACAGATAACTCAGTTATTTTCTGTAGATATCTTTATGCCCAGGTTTACTGTATCTTTTTCTAGCTCCCTCTTTTTATTAAAAACCCCCATTAATTTTTTTGCAATTAACCACTTAATCACAGAAGTCATTTGAACAAACAAAGCTTTCTTATTAAAGCTTACATTTTCTGGAAAAATTTGGAATAGTGCCATTTTACATGTAGGTGTGAAAACTCTATTTGGGGGGCATTCCCACCAAATATGTTTATACATGCTTTTCTGATCGCACAATCTACAGCCTTTACTCAGATTTACATCCCTTTTTATTAATGCCAACTTTGAAAAAAAATTCTTGTTATGTCTGAAATGTAATCACTCTTTGTTTGAGTTCAAATGCTTTGTGCCAGTTCTCTATTGTAGATATTACATTAAACCCTTCTTCCCATTTAACCATTCCATATGTTTTCCCATTATCATTCTCTTTTCTTATTATAGTATAACATTCAGATATGCTATGTTTCCCATCGTTACATAGTAGTTTTTCAAAAGGGGAAAGAGCACTGTTTTCTTGAAATCTATATTTAGATTTGTTAATAATCCTTTTACAAATCTCATATTCTAACCATTTATTTTTGGTCAGTTTCAATTCTTGGTTTAAATCAGATAAGGATTTAAATCCTTCTCTATGGAGTAGATCTCTCAAACAGTGGATATTCCATTTCCCCCAATCCCACACATATGGAAAATTTGGTTTCATAGTTAACCAAGTTAAAGTAATGGCAGGAGAGGGAAACATTGATAACTTAAATTTCTTATTCCATCTAAAACAAATTTTAAGTCCTGTTTCTACTACTGGAGCTACACTTGCCAATTCCAATCCGCAATTTGATATTTTGAGGCAAGAAACTTTTCAACTTGCATCCAACTTGTATAAGGAGACCATTTCATAGAATGGGATAATGCTACTGGGGTAGCTATGCCACCATTATAAAATCTTCTTTTAACAGTCGCTACTTTTAATCTCGGTTTCTTCCCTCAAAATATACATTTATCAATTAATAGTTGGAGCTTTTTTATAGTTAAGTTGGACACTTCTAGAGGTAGCGATCTAAAAAGATAGTTTATCTTGGGTAGAATCGTCATCTTTATGGCAGAAATTCTACCTAACCATGAGCCATATTAAATTCCAGCCTCGTTAGTCCAACGTGTAGCACATAACGGCTGCGGGCTTGAAATCTGTCCGAGTTACATTGCTATTAGAATGGAAGGGACTGGGGGGTGTGGCCAGGTGCAGCAAGAGGTCGGATGGGCAGTGCCGGAGCACCGCTGCTAATACTACTATAAGAGCTGCTGCTATTTGAACAGAGAGGTCCCAGAGAGCTCTAAAGGCTCCTAGGGGACCCCCCTCATTACCAGAAACATCCTGATACCCAAAAAATGGGGTTACGCCAGGCCCCAACAGGCGGGGCCAAGGCGACACCACAACCTCCTCAATCCTCCCCGGACAGCAACCGTAAGAGAGGACAACACCGGCGGAGGCTAGGGGACCGCCCCCCCCCTCCGGAGGTGAGGACAGGACCCCACGGATCCCCGCGGTCAGCCCAGATTGGCCAGGAGGGGAGAGAAAACGCTGCGCCCTGGAACGGGCGCCATCTTGTTTCCGGCAGCCTGCACGGACCAGAGGCCTATAAAGCTAAGTACAACACAGAGCAACACAGTGCAACACTACAAGGGAGAGCTGCAGGGCCTGAGGGGAGGAGAGCCCACAACAGCACCCCAGTAGGGTGCCAGCTTTTTTATTTTTCCTGCAAATAGGTTAGGAGGTGGGGGATTGAGGTCCCAGATTATCACCAGCTGGTCAGACTTCCCAACTCAGGGGCCCCATACACCTCCTACTCCTCCAATTCTAGAGTGAAGCCCAAAGGGCTTGGAGTCAAAGTCTGTCCACACGTATGCTGACACAGTAGAATAAGGGCATAAAACAAAAGCTAACAGACTTGCACAGAAACCCTCTAATCTGGGGATACTAAGAGTTAAAGTGATGATCTACTAAGGAGTACGTAACACTCTCAACCCCAGTACCTGCACATTGCTACAGGCCTAGGAGCAGGGCGCAGTGAACGGCTACACATCAAGCCAGCCCCGCAGGGGTTAAAATAAAACCCTAATCTACTGTATAGGGACTGTCTTTCATCAAACAAAGTGGCTGGGAATTGATCCAAGGGCTGAAAGACTTGCTTTGGGGTGGACGGCACAGCCCTGGGTGGCACGCCCCACATGTTTTGGACAGAGTCTTGTACATAACACCGTGTTAGAAATAGCCCACTTAACTCGCCTGCACGGCTCCATCTTGTGGGCAAACCTCAGGCCTACAAATTCAGACCTGCAACAGTAAAGCTACATCACACTGCCACCTGGTGGGCCTACAAAGTATTTACAGCTCTGTACAATATTGACTGTGAACTACAAGACCCTCCAGTTAACCACTCCCTTCACCCCTCATTACCTGCTCCTCTCAGCTATCTCACGGGACAATACTTTTTCCTCTACACGCTGTATTATCAGCCAAGTCTTCCTATCAGAATGCCGGAATAGCACTATAAGTGTACCTGAAGGCCCCGGGCCCAGTGACTTGATATGACTAGGCTGGAGACCTCTTGGGCATGATCCTTACCTAACAGATGAACACCTAGTCTCTATACCTGAGGGCACCCGGCTTGCTGGTGGGATATGAATGGGACGGGGGCTTAAGGGATATGATCCCTACCTGTTAACAGAAAAAAAGCCTATCCCTGTGCCTCCTGATTGTCAGCCTGGACAGTGTCCTCTCACAGCTTCGTGCATCAGCGTCACCCGTTAAAAATAATATCTTCCTATCCATCATGGGGAAGTCCAGCAAGAAAACCCAGCAATCTAGAGGAATTAAGGAGCATTTTCCAACGCAAGCCCCTCCACCTGCTCCATCTCCGCGGCCAGATCCCACTTCATCAAACAGCTCAGACATCGAGGACGCCCCGGTATGCCCCCCACCTGTGGACTTGACAGAAGCGACAGTGGCAAAAATAGATGCTCTCTTGCAAGCCCACCTGTCCATGGCGGTCAGGGAAATCAAGCAGGAAATCCAGGACCTGGGTCAGCGCACCAGCCACCTGGACCAAATCATTGAGTCACAATCCTCTGATAGACAAGTGATTGACCAACACTCATTGCAAATTTCCACCCTTAAAGCGAAGCTAGAGGACCTGGAGAACCACTCGAGACGATTCAATGTTCGCTTCCGCGACATCCCTAAAGCGGTAACTAATCTTCTGCCGTACCTGCACTCGACTGTTCAGTCCATCTTACAGATGCACCCAGAGTCAGCTTGGGAAATCAAAAGAGCTCATAGAGCCCCCGAGCTCTGATAAACCGAAGGATGTGTTAGTCCGCTTTCTCCACCAGAATGCAAGAGACCTTCTTCTACAGGAAGCCAGAAAGTCCCCCTCCATTGAGGGTCCAGACGGCTCCAGTCTGCAGATCTATGCGGATCTAGCACCATCCACGCTCTGGAAACGTAAACTCATGAAGCCCGCAATTGCAATCCTCATTCATAACAAAATTAAATTTTTATGGGGTTTCCCATTCAGCCTCTCCTTTCAAGTGGGTTCATCGGTTTATACAGCTTTTTCAATTGAAGAATGCATGGCTTTCCTAGCTCAACTCCATCTAGCCCCAGATCCCGGATTGTCGGAACTATTAAACCCTCTGGATCCCAGCTTGGTGGAACCTACAATTGTACCGCCTTCTCAACGTCCGACTATGCAATGGGTGACAGCCTCGAAACCTAAGCGACCCCGGAGGCCTTCCCGAATAGAGGTCACACCGAACGTTTCTTTACTCTTTTCTAAAACCTTGCTGGACTTTCCTAGTAATCCGGTTGTGCGTTCCTCACCCACAAAAATCAGATTTTGGATTGCTCTCCCCGATACTCATCAATGACTACTTAAGACTCACAATCCGGAGCCATTATTCTAGGCTTGCACTTCCCAGGAGGAGATGCTGAACTCCTTCATACTTACCAAGGCAACTTTGGAACTTTAGATTGCTTGGTTCTCTTACCCAAACCAAGTTGATCTCACCCTGGACCAGGTTTAGTATGCTCCCTATGTTTATTGTCCCTAGGAGCCGGACCCTAAACTGCATCCACTATACACCTGAGAAAGGGCTCTAACTCCCCTCTCATTCCCCTATACAAGGCAACATCAAGCCCGCTTAGATCTACCCATATAATTCAGACCCGCGGTGGATCCACCAACCTCCCCAGGAAAGGCCCCTGTCCGAGTCTCCACTCACCGCTGCCCCCCCCCCCCCCGGTACTGGGCAGGCCTTGTAGACCGGGGCTCCCCAGGCCCCTCAACTTAAATTTAGATCTTAGACCCAAAAACCCTCCTACCCGGCAGCTTGTAACTACTGGCTGGGCCCTTCAGGTCCATTAGATTAACTTTTTAATACACACCTAGACCTATACTTTACCCCACCTCACTAGTAGGGACTCCAAGGTTGGGAAGATCCCCTCCTTGCCCTCGGCACTTCGTGTGCCTTAAATTATTTAGTGAGGTTCTACTCTCACTATACTGTAGATGGTTTTAAACTGTTCTTTTTGTCTCTATTCTCCCCTGCATCCTGGGTTGTCTGCCTCCGGTCCCTCGCTCCTCCTGCGCCTCTGGTCCTTGACCGCTATGAGCTAAGCGACGTTCGCAACATCTTCCTGAGCATCTATGAATCCTGCAGGTACAATGACTGACATGTCTTTCACCTTTCTCACTCACAATGTTAAAGGGTTTAACTCCCCATTCAAACGGCCTAAAGCATTTATCTCATATAAATCACTTCGAATATTTATGCAGGAAACTCATTTTGCTAAAGGAAAAGCCCCCTCTTACCTACACAAATCATACCCCTACTTCATAACCTCAAGTTGCCCCACTAAGAAGTCAGGTGTGGCTATACTACTTCATAAAGACTTCCGTGGAGAGTAAAAAAATTGACCCAGAGGGCAAGTACATTTTACTAACAGGATCCCGTCTGAATACTAGGATCTCTCTTATAGCTCTTTACTCCCCCACTACCGCCCCCCATAATACTCTCATTAAACTCCTTGCTCATCTCAAATAATTAGATACAGGCAAAATCATTCTTGGCGGGATATCAACTTGGTTCTAGACCCTAGCATGGATAGGTCCTCTAAGCCCCAGGGAGATAGATTCTCAAAAAAACTTAAGCGCATCCATAGATCTCTCGAGGAGCTTCATCTGCTGGATACTTGGAGGCTGAAACATCAGGGAGAAAGGGAATACATGTTTTACTCCCCAGTGCATGGCTCATACTCCAGAATAGATACACTGCTAATGGATTCATCTTTGTCGGATGGCTTAGTTGCCTCCGAAATACGTCCCCTGTCCCTGGTCCGACCACTCTGTGGTCTACATGTCCCTAGATTTGGGCATTGTATACAAACCCCCTTATACATGGAAGCTCAATGATATGCTCCTCTCCAATCAAATCTTTCAGGACCAGGTTGCCTCGGAGCTCAGTCAATACTTTTTAGATAACTTGACCCCAGGCGAGGACATAGGTTGGGTTTGGGCAGCACACAAAGCCTTTATTAGGGGCACTTGCATTACTCTCTACACAAGAGACAAAAAAGAAAAAGGGAAGTTGAGATCAGAGCGTCACTTTTAGCTTTAGAAAAATGTAATCAGACCAATCCCTCAACCCAACACCGTAAACAAATAGACCTATTACGAGCAGAATTGGATGTAATACTTTCAATGCAAACTGAAAAAGCATTGAGATGGACGGGCCATAAATTTTACACAAAAGCTAACAAACCGGATTCTCTGCTTGCTAGAAAATTAAAAGGGAAGCTAGCCCACTCCAAAAATTTTAAGATCAAAAACCCCTCTGGGAACGTCACGTATAGCCCAAATGTGATTAAAGAAACCTTTACCACCTTTTTTCAAAAGTTCTACTCTTCCGCGCAGAAGCAACATACTAATCAAATTCCCACCTTTCTTGAGTCTTACGACCTACCACATATTTCAGCGCAGGAGAGAGATGGCCTGAACTCTTTAATTACGGTGGAGGAAGTTCTGGAGACAATTAGAAAACTGAAAATAGGTAAAGCCCCAGGTCCGGACGGATTTTCTAACTTGTACTACAAGAAATACGCAGAAATTTTAGCTCCTCACTTGGTGACCTTATTTAATGCGATCTTAGACGGTCACAACATTCCACCTGAACTAAACCAAGCGAACATGGTCTTCTTTCCAAAGGAAGGCCGAGACCCACTGGAGGTTAAAAATTACAGGCCTATATCGCTACTAAATGGGGATGTCGATATAGTAATGTTGGGAAATAATATTTATTTCTCACGGTGCATCACACCTATTCACATATATTTATTAAAGGATTGGAGAAATACAAAACAATAAATCTTTATTTATACTATTGAGGACAACGTCGATTAAAAACCATTTTAAAATCGAGGGATTAGGGAGTGGTTCTTTAAAAACATTTAATATTAACTCCTTTGTTTGTGCACATTAGACCACTCAATGAGAGATAAATACAGTGTTATAGTCTCTCCTTTTGGTGTCTAAGTAAGTGCTTCTACAAGTATTAAGCTTGGCTTCCTTGCTTATTTATATATATGTATCTCAAAGAGATTTTATGTATATATCCGGAACTATGAGTCCTATAAGTTGTTAGTCTATACACCAATATTGTATAATACCCTATATATATCTGTTATATGCTGTTCTCTTCTATGACTTGGTATATATAAGAAATACCCTCTCTTGTGAATGTTAATAAAAAGTTGGCGTCTGACGTCAGACGCTACCATGACGTACGTTTCGTCACATGGGTGTGACTTTCTCAAAGGGGGAAACCTTTGAGAAAGTCACACCCATGTGACGAAACGTACGTCAGGGTAGCGTCTGACGTCAGACGCCAACTTTTGTAAACAAGCCAGCGCTTCCTATGCAGCTCAATGCAGCTCCGTGAATATTGAGTCCATATTACCTGCACACTTGGTGCTTTAGTCACAGCACACAGGAGAACTCAGTGTCAAGCTCTAACTAGCAGCGAAATTATAAATTAAACCACACAACGCTATAAAGAAGCTCACTGAGTCCCTAATAGCTGGACACTTGGTGCTTCAGCTCCAGCATATGGGAGAAGCCCAGTGCCAAGTTTTAAATAGCAGCAAAAGATTAAGTTTAATTTCACCATGTTGTAGACGAGTCCATGCATGTATAAATACTATATAATTACTAATGGTATTTAGAATATCAGGAATAAACCAATACAAGAGAAGTCCACATATGTTGGTGGTCCCTATGGAGACAGCCCCAATGTGGAACTCGTAGGAGATATATATATACACTGCTCTCACGAATAGAGTGCAGGGAATGTCAATATACCCCTATATATGCTGCAATTGTACCTTAGATACACGGAAAAAACTTGTACAGTTTTCCTGGGTATAATAACATCTCAAGCGGTACATCTATCCCAAGTGGCAAATATAAGGAGACCACATAAGGAGATATATATACAACTGTTAATGATTAGTATATCTCATATTAACATTCACAAGAGAGGGTATTTCTTATATATACCAAGTCATAGAAGAGAACAGCATATAACAGATATATATAGGGTATTATACAATATTGGTGTATAGACTAACAACTTATAGGACTCATAGTTCCGGATATATACATAAAATCTCTTTGAGATACATATATATAAATAAGCAAGGAAGCCAAGCTTAATACTTGTAGAAGCACTTACTTAGACACCAAAAGGAGAGACTATAACACTGTATTTATCTCTCATTGAGTGGTCTAATGTGCACAAACAAAGGAGTTAATATTAAATGTTTTTAAAGAACCACTCCCTAATCCCTCGATTTTAAAATGGTTTTTAATCGACGTTGTCCTCAATAGTATAAATAAAGATTTATTGTTTTGTATTTCTCCAATCCTTTAATAAATAAATGGGGATGTCAAAATACTTAAATTGATGGCCAATGGAATTTCAAAATTTCTGCCCTCACTAATTCATAAGGATCAAGTGGGTTTTATCCCTTTTAGGCAAGCAGGGGATAATATTAGGCGGATTCTGGATACCATGCACTGGGCGGGTAAACACCGTACCCCCTTATGCCTTCTGGCCCTGGATATGGAGAAGGCCTTTGACTCTCTAGAATGGCCCTATTTAAGAGCAGTATTGTCAAAATTTGGCCTTACAGGACGTTTTATGAACATGATTAATAGCTATTATAAATCCCCTCAAGCAGTCCTAAAACTTCCTGGTGAAGCAAGGGCTTCATTTACTATTCAGAGGGGGGCCAGACAGGGCTGCCCTCTATCCCCCTTACTCTTTGCTCTAGCCGTTGAGCCCCTAGCACAGGTTATTAGATCAAGCGTAGACATTAAAGGCATTAAAATAGGCCACCATCACTTTAAATGTGCCTTATTCGCAGATGATGTCCTCTGTACATTGACAGATCCCTGCCCCTCAGTCCCTGCCCTCTTTTACTTACTGGGAACATTCAGTAAAATCTCTGGGCTCTACATAAATGTGGATAAAATGGAAGTTCTAAATATCTCCTTACCTCCCTCAGACGTAACCTTTTTGCATCAGCACTTTAATTTTAACTGGCCTTCTAACCATATTAAATACTTGGGTGTGAATCTCACTCGTAACACCGCACATCTCCACAAGTCCAACTATACGGCCATCTACAAAACATTCACCCAAAATTTACTGACATTGGCAAAACACCCTATCTCATGGTTAGGACGTATCCACTCTTTTAAAATGAACCTCCTTCCCCGCCTTATGTATTTATTTAGCTCCCTACCGATTGCTTTGAATTACATGGAGTTAGACAAACTACAATGCCAAGTCTTTAAATTTATATGGCAAAATAAATCACATCGTATCTCTAAATCAACTATGTTTATCCATAAATCAAAAGGAGGTCTCTCTTGCCCCAACTTGAAATTATATTTTAAAACGGCACAATTGGCCTTTGTTCCAATCGTGCACTCCCCCACTCACCAACCTCTTTGGATATTTATTGAGAACTTTATGATGGCCCCATACATGTGGGACTCCATTCCATGGATCCCAAACCCACTGACATGTTTGGGTAAATTGGACAGCCCGTATATAAAGCATTCCCTAACTATATGGTCATGGGCTATCCGCAAATTTCAGCTGATCCCGAGATACCCCACTCCTACTCCCATAATACCCAGTCCCAGATTCCTGGATACTCTCCCTGCAGCCTCTTTATTATGGTGGAAATCCCATAACCTACTGACGGTGAATTCCTGGTATCGAGATAACACCACTTTAACATACACTCAACTAAAAGAAGAATTCATTATCCGCATTGAGGAACACTATACATTTTATAGATTTAAACACTTACTCTCCACGTTAGAACATACACTAGGTAAACCGACTTCAAACTGGTTTACTAGGCTATGCCTGTCTGCTCCTCTTACAAAAGGTATTGTGGGTATCCTGTATGACACTTTTAATTCCCCCCCCCCCTTCCAAATTATATGCAGAGAAGGGAAGAAGACTTAAATTGTAAGTGGGATAGGGAGAATAGGCAAAACTATTGGCGAAACCTAAGTAGGGGATCTTTGAACAGTAACATTCTGGAGACCTCTATTAAGGTTCTTCATAGGATATATATCACCCCGGATAAACTATGTAGATGGAAACGTTCCTCTAATCCTAACTGCTTTAGAGCTTGTCAGACTTCTGGAACCTTTTTCCACACGTGGTTGTCATGTCCCCTGGTGCAGTCTCTTTGGAACAAGGTTTTCCATCTAGCCTCCACCATACTTGGCACGCCTGTTAGGACTAAGGCAGACATAGGCCTGCTAGTGCACTCTGTCCCCTCACTATCGAAATACCAAAATAGATTCCTTCAGTACTTAATGCTAGCAACAAGAAGCCATATAGCCAGACAGTGGAAATCCCCCACTCTTACTTTACAATCAGTCATCAATAAGATGAATTACATTGCAATAAATGAAAGGCTGACCTATGTACTGGAGGACCGTATGCCCACCTTTCTCCAGATATGGAATCCCGGAATTCATTCTCCCTATAGCCCCCTTATCTCGTGAAATACCCTTAATCAAAATTGTGCTATCTCTAGCTATGCTTACATTGGAGCTGCGGACTGGGGGCTGGAGGAGGCGGGACGAGTGGTGGATCCAAGCTGGTAACCATCAGGACTTATACTTCAATACCCTTGAGACAAAATTAGTTGTTTTTTTTTTTAACTTATTGTGTAGTCAACAGTGTTTTTTATTTTTCTCTTTCATTATATGGTTTTAGCTCATTTAGCTCAATACTGTGTCTATACATCATAGTTTGTGTTTTTTTTTTTTTTTTCTGTTTATTTCTTACTTGGGCTTTAGATGTTTTTTCTGATAGACCGAGCCTACCAAACTGTTTTATTTTAGGTAAACTTGTTCCCTAGAAAATTGGAAAAATGTAGGTAACCTGGCTACCCTTAGACTTTCCCACAAGAGGGGATAGATCTTTTTGGTTAACTTTATTTCGATGTTTATATGGTATTTTCTTATAGTGTAATGTAATGTTAACCTTTTTCTCTTCCCTTTTCCCTTTAACTGGGTATGATTGCATGTGAATAATGTCAAATTGCTACTTGGCTTTTATGTTATCCTCTGGTTTATTTGGTTACCTAATAAAAAACTTTGAAAAAATAAAATAAAATTGGAAGGGACTGCAAGCTACGGGTTTGAGTCGAAAATTGTAGCTCGTTCATAGAATGATAGATTTGCAGACATGCAGACGATCAATTAGTGTAGACTGTAGGTATGGGTTTAGATGTAGCCAATGGAAAAAGAGATTGTCAGCGTTACGTCACTGAAAAAGGGAAAGGTAGATTTCAAAGTCCTACGTGCTTCAATTACAGTTTGCGATCGGACCCACATTCCATATTAATGCAGTATTAATAAAGCCGTAAACATGATATTCTATTACATGCGAGTTACAGTATCTTTATTAACACATTGATTGCATGGATCGATACAACACAACATATAAACATGAAATAAAGTATTTTTTGGGTACGTTTTGCGGGTTTGAGAATGTTGTGCTATTAATTCTAAGACCTAACATCACTTTCCCTTTTAATACATGTACAGTCGTATATTTTTATTTGCATTACAAGTGCTACGTACTGGACTTTAACCCCCTTGCGGGTGCTCTTGAGCACACGTTGGGCTTTGGGCTCCATTTGCGTGTTACGGGCTTGCTCGCTTAATAGCTATATTGAACAAGTAACGGTTACGAGCTTGACAGATTCAACAAGTTCAACGTTGCTCAGCGCGTAGCCTATTCTCGTTCATCCTGCGTCTTAACACGCAAGTCCAGTGCGAGCTACCTTACAGGGCTAATTTAATACCCGTAACCTGTAAACTTGAAGTTACGGGCTACGTTAGAAAATGTAGCCCCAATTTAATAAGGCTGCATGACAAGTGTAATCTCTCCCATTTAGCCAATACAAGTTTGATCTTATCATATTATTTTAAAAAATTGATCTTTGTTAATTCTTCAAGGTTAGGTGTAGGTAATGTAATCAGTCTTCCAATTAATCTCGAAAATCTTATTTAATTGTAATATGTCTACTTTCCTAATATTCAAGGCTAGTGCCTCTGTCTTGGCCATATTGATTTTATAGTACGAGATTTTACCAAATTCTTCAATTAAGTTTCATACATATTTTAAAGAGACTTGGGGATCTGAAAATCACATAAATGCGAGACATTTCTCCAATCTATACCTTTTATCTCCTGACATTCTAACAGCTTCAGCAAAGGGTTCCATCATTAATGAAATACTATCGGGGAGAGGGGGCATACCCTGGTGAGTTCCATTAGTAATACAAAACTGATCAGTTTTTATGCCCACGCTAGATACACAAGTCGATGGACATGAATACAGAGCCCAATCGCATTGGTCCCAAAGTTACCTAAACCAAATTTTTGCAAAACCATTTACATATACCGTATATACGAGTATAAGCCGAGTTTTTCAGCCTTTTTTTTAAGCCCTTTTTTATACTTGAGTCACTCTCCCCCCCGCAGCTCTTTACCCCCCCGTGTCTCTCTACCCCCCCTGTCTCTATCCCTCCCCCTCCTCATCCTCAACCCCCCCTTCCTCATTCTAAACCCCCCTCCTCACTTTACCCCTCTAAATACCTCCCCCTTTCCCTTTACTTAGGGAGGAGGTGAGGTTGAGGATGAGGAGGGAGGTTGAGGATGAGGAGGGGGGTTGAGGTTGAGGGGGGGTTGAGTATGGGGGGGTTGAGGATGAGGATGGGGGTGAGGATGGGGGGTTGATGTTGTGGAGGGGGCTGAGGAGAGAGGTTGTGGAGGGGGTTTAGAATGAGGAGGGGGGTTGAGGATGAGGAGGGGGGTTGAGGATGAGGAGGGGGGTTGAGGTTGAGGAGGGGGTTGAGGTTGAGGAGGGGGTTGAGGAGGAGGTTGAGGATGGGGGGGTTGAGGATGAGGATAGGGGCTTGAGGATGGGGGGTTGAGGTTGAGGAGGGAGGTTGAGGAGGGGGTTGAGGATGGGGGGGTTGAGGATGGGGGGTTGAGGTTGAGGAGGGAGGTTGAGTTTGAGGAGGGGGGTGAAGGGTGGGGGTTGAGGTTGAGGAGGGGGTTGAGGATGAGGAGGGGAGTTGAGGATGAGGAGGGGAGTTGAGGATGAGGAGGGGAGTTGAGGAGGGGGTTAAGGATGAGGATGGGGGTTGAGGTTGAGGAGGGAGATTGAGGAGGGGGGTTAGAATGAGGAGGGGGGTTGAGGAGGGAGGTTGAGAAGGAGAGAGGTTGAGGAGGAAGGAGGTTTAGGAAGAGGAGGGAGGTTGAGGATGAGGTGGGGGGATGAGGTTGAGGTTGAGGAGGGGGGTTGAGGTTGAGGAGGGGGTTGAGGATGGGGAGGTTGAGGAGGGGGTTGAGGATGAGAAGGGGGGTTGAGGATAAGGAGGGGGTTGAGGAGGGGGTTGAGGATGGGGAGGTTGAGGAGGGAGGTTGAGAAAGGGGGTTGAGGATGAGGAGGGGGGGTTGAGGAAGGGGTTGAGGATGGGGGGTTGAGGATGAGGATGGGGGGTTGAGGATGGGGGGTTGAGGTTGAGGAGGGGGGTTGAGGATGAGGAGGGAGGATGAGGAGGGGGGTTGAGAATGTGGAGGGGGGTTGAGGAGGGGGGTTGAGGAGGGAGGTTGAGGAGGGTGATAAGGGAGGGGGGAAGAGACACAGGGAAGGGAGAGGGGGAAGAGACACAGGGAAGGGAGAGGGGGAAGAGACACAGGGAAGGGAGAGGGGTGAAGAGACACAGGGGAGGGAGAGGGGTGAAGAGACACAGGGGAGGGAGAGGGGTGAAGAGACACAGGGGAGGGAGAGGGGGGACACAAGAAAAGGGCACACAAGAGGGGGACACAGAGGGCACAGGGGACAGCACATTTCCCACCCTCAGCTTATACTCGAGTCACTCATTTTTCCGAGTATTTTGTGGTAAAATAGGTGCTTTGGCTTATACTCGGGTCGGCTTATACTCGAGTATATATGGTAATCCCAATTCAGACTATCAAAGGCTTTTTCAGCATCTAAAGTTATAACAAAATGCTGTGAGATCTATTAAATGTATCGTGTTATCAGAACCCTGGCGATCTTGTATGAAACCTGTTTGATCAGCTTTAATCAGATTGGGTAATAAAACACTTAGTCTCTTTGCCAGTATTTTGGAGTAGATTTTAACATCCGTGTCAATTAAAGAGATAGGTCTATAATTCTTACAGAATCTGGTATCTTTTTCTTGTTTTGGTATATTGATAATAACTGCCTGTAACATTTCAGCTGGAGCTGTTCCTTCTACTTTTATTTCATTAAAGACCTTTACCAAGTATTTCGAAAGAGTTGATTTAAAGATTCAATAATAAGAATTAACAAATCCATCCGAACCGGGGGCTGAATTTATTTTTAAATCTGCAATTACCTGCTTTATTTCAACTATATTAATATCTTTATTGAGATTCTCCAGGTCTTCAGTCTTAATTTTAGGTAATTTCAGTTTCTCTAAGAACATCTTTATTACTTCTTGGTAGGTTTTAAAAATCCTTTGTTATTTTCTAAGTTGTAGAGATCTCTATAGTATGAGTAAAAAGGATTTCAATATCAGCAGGTTTAGTAACCGATTTAGTACCATTTTTTTTGTCTTCTATTATTATTTACATAAAGAACTTTATCTGTTTGCCAGTGGGTCTCTTGCACACGGGCTATGTCTGCTTTTACTTTCTGAAAATGATCTAGTGTGACTTGTCTTTTGTTTAGCCCCTGAATGTTCTGAGAAATACCTATATACAAAAAAATACACATCATGTGACCTGTTGTAAATTTGTATTTACTATCAATATACAGTTGTTGCTATTTGTTTGCACTAAGCTAGATAAGTCTAGCCGCCCTATGGATCTCCCTTGCAGAATTTTCCATTTCATTCAAGCTAAACTCTAATGAGAGCAAAAAAATAGTTAATAATTATTATAGATTATTTTCTCCATCCTTATTCTACCTTCCTCTTCACATGAGGCCAAGATCAATTATATTATGCATATGTATCCAGGAACTTGTTACTCATCTCATCTTGACCCTATAACATATATAATTGCAATCCCTTCTTACTATAGCTCTTCTCTTTAGAGCTGTCAGCAGCTTATTCATTTGTATCTTCAACAAACTAGGAAAAGTAATTGTTAAATGTAAAGGGACACACAGGTCTACCTCTCCAGCTCACCACGTTTCAGAGTCTCTCAATTCCTTCCCGGAGGTTTCTCTCTGAAAGCTCGATACTTTGTTCCTTTAGGGGGATGAGTTTGGGCAGGTGAATCTCAAAAGACTCACTCGCCTCTAGTGCCCCTACTTTATGCTAGTCCTCGATCGCCAGTCTCCTATCTGGAACCAAACAACACCTAGGACAACCATATGGCAGCATTAGATCAGCTGATCATGGGTGCAACGCACCGCAACAATCTGCACTATCTATAGCGAATAGAGGTGAGGTTGGGATTTGCTGCTAGGCCTCCGCTTGGAGCTCTCTCGCACTCTATCTTCTGAGTGGGAAATCACTAACCCTAGCTAAAGCGTCATGCTAGCGCTACCCTTCTTATTAATACTTCTAAAAGCTTTTCCACTACAGAAATGAGGCTCACATGTGTATAATGCCACAGATTTGCTTTTGGTCCTTTCTTAAATATAGTTATTACATCTGCTTTTCTCCAGTTATCTGGCAGAGACCCTGTGGTGAGCAAATATTGGAAAATTAGATATAATGGTTCGGGACCCGGTTCCCTCAGTACCCTTAGATGTATTCCATCAGGACCTGGGACTTTTTTTACATTTATTTTTTCCAACTTTTTTGGGATTTCTTCCTGTGTTAACCAATTTGGCAAAGGTAGTGTAGCCCCATTTTGTTGCCGTATCCCAACCACTGGTACATCCCTTGTGTACAACGAAGAGAAGAACTTATTTAGCGTACCTTCGTTATCCTGGTCACTAATTATCAGCCGACCTGTTTCCCATTGTAATGTTAATTTTCCGCTGTGATTGGCACCACGACTGCTGGTTCATTTCCAGCCCCTTTCAATAATTTATCTGCCCAATCTACCACATGCCAAAACTTAGCACCAGGGAGACTGACAACTGTTCGATTGCTGGCATCTGGGTGACAAATCACAATACCTTTCTAATAGTTACCAAGATAAATATAACCCTATTTAGGATCTAGCCCATTTACAACGGGAAAAATAATGTGTATAATCGCATTCTATGTACAATGCCCGGGCAATGTGTAGAATCTTTTATATTCTCAATGTGTATAGTCTTTTATTCTTATTTGGGCCACTGTCAGAGAGAGCAGTTTGGCAGTTGGGAGTTTCAGAAGAAGACATGTGTTCCTGCATCTGAGTAGGGACATTTTAGAAACATCGGCTGTCTTGGCGAAAGCGTTAAAAGAACTTATCAAGCCCGACTTAAAAAAGCGTATCGCTGCGCATGGTATTATGGACGTGACTGAAACGAGGAAAAAAAAGTTTGAGGATATGAGGCTTGATTTCTAGCATTCAACACGATTAAAGCATTCAGGCTCATCCTGGATGCTTGTTCCCTAAAATAAGGGGAGTTTTTAGGTGAGCTAGATTGAAATGGCTACATACAGAGCCTCAAAAGCTTCCACCATTACGAGGGATCCTGGTTGGCATTGAGCATTAATCAGTGACATTTTTCTCCTTGCGGGATCTGTTCACATGTTCCAGAATTTCCAATTTTTTCAATTGGTTGCATATTTTCCCCCAAGTTACACCTGTGCATTTTCCATTTCCCTTCAATGGCAATGCTATTTGTTCTCTCATTGTAATTACTTTAACCATTTGTTAGTACAATTTTCTTACGCTTAATACAAAAAGTTATAGATAGCGAATCCTAACGGAGAGAATCCAGTCATTCATTTTGTTGCGTTACTTCAGAGTAAAAAATATATATATATATAAATAAAAAAATAAAAAAAAATATATATATATATATATATATATATATATATATATATAAATAACTGACTAATTAGGTTGTGTTCTTATATGTAACTATAACAGAATTTATATATATATATATATATATATATATATATACACACATATATATACCCACACATATCCCATTTAGACTAACAGTATGTATGTTTTATGTCGTAACTCTATCCCCTCTACTTAATAGAGGATGTTCGTACTTTATGAATAATTCATCTCAATTACTATATTTTCCCTTTCATTTCTATATGTAGCATCATTAAGAAAATGTTTACTCAAGTGCAATTTATTTTCTCTTTACTATCCCTAGGAGTGTCAGAACAGATTTATGCTATGACTACAGACAGTCATAAGCTTACAAAAGTCCTCATTATCTAAAGGAACATTAATTGTTGTGGTAACTTTAGGACTTCTAAATTACCGTACCCCAAGCATAGATATGATTAAATAAAGCCATCTAAACTCCACTCCCTCAGAAACTAAATTAAAATTGGTTATGAATAGTTTTTTTAGGATACAAAATAAATAGATGATTCCAGAGGAGTGCTTTTGAAATGGGAGGTAAGGATAACGGAGTTAAATCATTATTTGTAACTAGCGACTTACCCGTCAAAAAATGACGGCAATAGAATAGTAAGGCAGGTAATGCGGTTTGGTACACAAAGTAAGTGTTTTGGTTGTGTGCGTACCTTCGGCGCTCATTGCGAGCCTCTTGGTTAGTGTATGTTTGGTTATGAGAGCTCCTTTGGCGCTCATTGCAAGGTTTACGCTAATGGCCTTTTGGCCCACATTGTGAGCCCCTCTCCCCTGGTGTAGTTGTGGTCCTCTAAACACCGTTGGCGCTCCTTGGGACGGCATGCGCTGAGCACCTTTAGCGTTTATTGTGATTGTTTTTTTTTCTGTGTAAGTATTTTGTAAAGTTATAAATTAATATACTTTACTTATTTGTAATTAATATATGCAGGAAGAATTGTGCTGAAGAGCTAACAATCTGTTTTGATGTTCCTGCAGCATACAATGTCGGTTTGCACTGTTGTGGAGCGGAGGTGTAAGTGTCAGCAATGTGTGCAGTGTGTAGTGTAAATAGGCTGCGTGCTGTGTTTACAAAATGTGGAACTACACAGCTAATGGTGATCTTATTAGTTTGCAGTTAGTGTTGTAAAATGGCTGCGATTGTGTATGGGGGTGTGGAGCATTTATCGTCCTTCCTAATAGTGTACGTAGTAGGTCATAGGGGTCTGTGTAAAAGGCATATGTGCTTGGCAGTGTTTTGCATGCTTAGGTGTTGTGTAGCCCCGTTTTTTTTCGGCTGCCATTTTTTCTCTTGCGTAGGGGATTTGAGCTGCGAAAGTCTTTAAATTCTATTTAAATTGTCGTGCAACCTCGTTCCCAGATGTCCTGGCTGTGTGTATTTTTTTTAATTTTTATTATTTTAGTTTGTATTTTGTGTGTTTTTCGCTGTGCGTGGTGCTGCCGTTAAGTTCGTATTTTTTGCGAGTCGTATTTATTTTATTTTTTTAGAAGTGGCGGTTTCCTTTTCTAAGTGTTACGGCCCGTAATTTTTTATAGGCAATTTTTTTCAAAGTGCCACTTTGAATTGTGTATTTGAGTTTTGTGTTCTAGCGCGTTGTAGTTATGACGAGCAAGTCATGCGGGGTCGTACGGATGAGCGCCTATGGCGCTCATCTCCACCAGCACAGTAAGTGCCTTTGGCGCTCCCTGCCCAAGTCGTACGGGGTCGTAGGGATGAGCACCTACGGCTTTGCGAGCCCGCAGTTTTAACATTGCGTGGCCAACGGATTTTGTAATGGTCGCGCTGCAGAAAACTATATATGTGATATTTATATATGTCTATTATATATGTCATTATTCACCCCCAGTACCTGGGTCCTGCCAGTAGCACCACACTTACAGTTTTCTCCTCTACAGCTTCTGACCGTAATTACTTTCTGGATCAAGCCGCTCATTGCGCGTTCGCATCCCGTCTGCGCTGCTTGATCCAGAAAGTAGTTCCGGCTGGAGGACGGAAGCTGCAGAGAAGACGGTGAGTGCGGCACTGCTGGCAGAGTTGCATCCAGGTACGTGCTTCAGCTACTGGCAGGAACCAGGTACTGGGGGTGTGCAGCCAAAGTCCTGCACAGCTGGAGATGAGCGCCTTTGGTGCTCATTGCAGCCTTAGCTCCACGTGCCTCAACTACTCTCCTTGCTTCAACATCGCAAGTAAAAAAAAAAAAAAAAAAAGAAACATTTTTAAAAAGGACAGGAATATCTAGGTTTATTATATTAGAATACATTTGCTTAAAATATCAACAATTTGGAGGACTATAAAGTAACCAACAATATGATCCCTGAAAGGATACCTCCTAAATTGGAAAGCTTAACATGAAAGCCCCAAATCTAGCTAGGGACCCTATTCATACAGTGTCCCTCAGTAAAGTACATAACTACAAATAAAGTGACGTAAGTGAACCAATCCAGAATAGTAAGAAAATGTATTTTTGTCAATAGAATACATTTCTGGTAACCTACATTCATGATAATTGCAAAATGCAGTAAAACTATATAATCGTAACCAGAATGCACTATTAAAAACAAATGCAATGTTTAATTCTCTTTTATAGTAGCACGCCAAAATGTATTTATTTTTAAATAAAAAAAATGGTATGGAAACCCTTACAAGGGCAAAGATGCCTAAAGAAAATACCTTATATCCATTTCCCTGCTGGGTACAGCTTTATCAAAGGCTTATATTTTCCTTCCTCATGTTTTTATTGATATTTGTTGGTGTCATTAACCATATTGGTTTTGAAAAACCAACTTCAATGATATTTAATGGTAGATCCCATTCCCACCAACTTATGTATTTGTTCTCCGTTGGATAATTACATTATTTCGCTTTGTTCTTCCAAAAACTACAATTATTTTGTGTTTGTTCTGTTGGTTAAACTTGTTGAAAAGCAACAAAAATGACACACAGAGCTTCTTAACAGTACTTGCCACAAGAAGTTCCATTTATTGTTAACTTTTGTGCTAAAGGCTTAAGTTAACAGATCCAAGGTAAGGCAGTGAATTTATACTTAATATCAGTCCATTGTCTTCATTGGTAAAAGGCTTTAGGTTTAAAAGGACAGATCAAAATGCTACAATGTCAAATACCTTAGACCTACTGTGGAGTGAGATGTGCTTCTTGGGTTCATCTAAAGAAAACAAACACTGTAAATGCAGGGGACGGTGATGTACTAGCTTGTCAGTGGCCTCTATAATGTTACTCTGTAACACACATTCTTAATCTCGGTCATTTTAAAAAGGTACATTGTTAATGCCCCTTTAGATTTTTTATTTTATATTAACTAAATTTTATTTTTTTTACAAAGAAAATGTTAATACAACCACTCTTTACAGTATTCAAATATGCATTTTACAAGTGGATGATAGTCTTTCATATGGCACATCCTGCAACATAAGATAAACATAAAAAAACAATGTTAAAAATACAGTTATTTTACACTGACAAACAAGGAATGTTTTCATTTATTATATTTAAATTAAGGCTGTGCTTAATGGAGATAAACAATATGTAGTAGCAATAGCCTTGATGAAGGCACAAAGTGGGTGGGCACAGCTTTTATTTAAAATCTGTACAATCACTGATGAATATGCATGCAAACAATTTAAAACTGCACAGCTTTTTTTTTATTTTTTTTAAAACAAGACTGAGTCCTGTTTGATAATAAAATGCCATATATTTTCCGTTCCACAGTTTTAAATTCATTATTTATTTAAAAAAAAAAAAAAAAAGACAGACGCTTGGGACATAAAACATGATGGAGTGGAATATTTTGGACGAAGTGCCTCTCAGTACCTAACAATATGTTTGTGCTGTTTGGACTAGAAGCTGCTCTAGATGTCAATGTGGTGGTTGGACCAAGACGGAAAGGCCCATTCAAGTGAAAGAGGAGGACATTTCCACTGACATTATAAAAGTTTACTGAAGGTTTCAAGTAATTGGGTTTGAACGGCCATAGTTTGATAACATTGCTATTTTACAGTATAAAGTTCGTTTTTTTTTTGTTTTGTTTTTTTAAAAGGTAATTCTTCACATTCTTCTTTAAAGAGCTCGTGGCCTCTTCGGATTGATTTGTTTGCTGGCATGTTCCTCCTCTTGCAAAGCAGTGCGGAAAGATTTCACTTTGTCTACAAGGAGAAAACAAAGGTTTTGCATAAGAAGCAAAATCTATGTATTTAAGTAGCTATTAAAAAAGGAGCAAATTACCTAATTTAGCTTTCTGCAAATGTATTTTGTAACACATTGCATGATTTATAGTTATTAAATGGAATCATAAATTGATAAAATTATCTTAATATAAATTGCTTCACATTTGCAACATTTACATAAACAGAATTACTGAAATGCATAATGACAATATCATATGTACTGACAATGATTCTAATAATTACATAGGCTAACCTAATAGTATTGCACACACACAAAAAAATTAGGAGCCACACAAAAAATATGTACCCAACTACAGTGTTTCTGTTGGTAGGTACACTATATAAGCAGCTCTGGGGGGGTCAAAAACAAGTTTTATTTTTAAATAAAATAAATCTGTATGTGTATAGAATGATTCAGTCTGTGTGTTCCTGATATAAAGTAATGTGTTCGATTAGAAAAAGATAATAACAGGGAAAATTATATATATAATCCCTTCCCTGCAAGCGTAGGCGACACAGGGGGGCAGAACAAAGCGGTATGATTATGTCAGTATTTTTATATGTATGCTTTAACATTCTAAATACTGACAATCATACCGCCAGGAGGGTTAATTCAATGAACTTGAGTGTAAGAGCGCAAGAGAGGAGATGAACTTGTACTCATACATACTACATGTCCAAGCATGAGTTTTATCATCCCCTTACTCTCTCCTTACCCACCTCTTCTATTTTATCACTCATTGATTTAAAAAAAATTAAAAAAGGCCTTCTGCCACTTAAAACTAAAAAATTTTTTTAAAGGTCAATCTTTGCTTTAAACTTCTGTTATTCTTTAAATATGTCTGTCGCATCAACTACACAAACCTGGTATCTTCACCAGCACCTTTATTCATCACTTGCTGATCTCATATTTTTGTAACTTTACTTTAGATTGCAGAAAATTATTTTCACCAGACGTAATTAATTTTCTTGTCCCGCCCTGACTAAAGCAACTCACTTCTAAAATTGGCCTACTAGTCATGAGTGTCCCTGCTAGACTCATCCGTCTGACTCACTAAGCAGCCGGCTGTTATGTTGGCTTGGTGTAGACCACAAAACTGAAACTTCTGCTTCTAACATAAAACATAACATTTTCACACACTAAATATTCAAACACTCCAAAACATTCACTATCAATTGTGATACACTATCACAATTATCATATATATATATATGCACCTCGATCTGCAGGTTCACTATCCTAACATTCCCCAGTGATACAGAATTTAGAATTACATTTATTCAGCACATTGCCTCTTTACCTTTTGTCGTACCCTATTTTTACACCATCTAACTTGGTATTTGTGAGCAGAAAGATGGAATATCCATTTTGTCTAGACAATTACAATTCTTTATTGAATACATTTAGAATTCTAGGAATTGAACATATAATAATTAGCTACAAAATAAATTAAAAAACAAGAACAAAAATCCCTTACCCCTCAGTTCAGTTAGAATGTCAATCTTTTGCTCCAAGATTGCTTCAAGCTGTGTAGCATATGAATCTACATCATAATCTACTTCTTCAGCCATCTCAAGAAGTGCTTTTTCATCTTCAAGCCATCTTATAGATTCCTGGAAAAAGAGATAAAAATATTTAAATATGTATGTAAATATAAGAAATTAACATTAATGTTTTTGGAAAGTGACAAGCAGATGTAAACTTTAATGTTGTATCATGTACTTCGCCATTCCAAAAAAAGTTTGTGCTACATAGAATGCCAAAATTATGAATGAGCAAAAATTAGTTCATTCCTTGGCAAACAAAAAGAAAACTAGTTTTGCACGGAATTTGAGATTTACATGGAATATTATACTATCAAAAGGAAACCCATAACAACAGCTAGGAGATACACATTCAAAATAGTGTTGACGTATTACAAAATGGTAAAACATTTGTCGCTGAAGCTGTACATACACAAAGATCTAAAAAAATATTTATTTTGTTTATTAAAAAAAGATTCGCCTAAACATAACTTGCTCTTGTATGAAAGTTCACCTATAGAAGTTCCAATATGTATAAAAGTTTTTATTGCTCTGTCCTTCAGTCATTTCGGACTCTCAGTGACCATATGGAACGCAGCTCCCAGGTACATCCATCATTATGTTTCTGGTGGTGCTTATCCATAAGGTTTTCTTGGCAAAAATAATGAAGTAGGTGGCCAGTTCGTTCTCCAGTGTACTGCAATTTGTCTGACCCCGTTGCTATGGCCTGCTCATCTTGGATGACCCAACATGGTATAGCTCACAGCTTCATTGAGTCATACAAGCCACTTCACCACAACAAGGTAGCAATCCAGAAGGGGATAAACGTTTTAGCACTTTCCTTTTATTACTACAAGACCTATATATATTAGGTGTTATGAAGAACAGCGAACATGAGTGTAACGGTCACAGTTTGGAGCTCTGAAGTCTGACTGGCTCTTGAACTTTTGACCCAATCAACTCACAGAGATCCATGTCTGTGACAAAAATCCATTTCAAAATGGCAACTTACGCTCTCTACAAACAATGAGGAGGAAATGGCAAAAAAAAAAAATGTTTTTATTATTTTAGTTAACCTCCCCCAGCAGTGCTCCTTAATGTTAAGTGGAACTTGCTCTTTATAATCACAATATGAAAGTAATAGGTTGGTATGCGAGTTACATGCAAACAACTGCATGAATATCTAGGTCCTTAAAGGGACGCTGTTGTATATTTTCGCTTTATGAGATTAAAAAGCATCTAACTGGTAACATGGGAATCTTAGGTGGGTGAATTGGCAGGGGTGGAGCTGTCATTTGGCAGATCTTACTTACAAACAACTTATGGTTAGATTGTGCTTAAATAAAATGTTGTAATCTGTTCCTACTTTCTTAGGTACTTTTACAGATTTTATACTAGAATAAAAAACATTACAGAGTCACTATAGCAATGGAGAGAGTATAAACAGAATATGTTGCATTTTCAGTGAAGTGATGGAAATGCAATTGTGGTCTTCTGGGCTCTTAATAAAATCCAATTTTTCAGCATATAAAACAAAAAAATATAGAATACCTGAAAGACAGCTCTGTGATCTTCTACTACCTGTTCTTCCATTTCCACCATCTGTGATACTGCTTCATGAAATGTAAATAGCTGTGGAGAAACCTCTTCTTCCTGCCCACAAAAAATAAAAATGTTTAAGTTACAATGAAGAAATATAATGCATATTCTATATTACGTAGTTCACCAGATACTGCCGATATAAATGGACAGTGCATATTACTACATAAAAGTAGCTTATATAAAATAAAACTGGTGTATACTGGTGTATATATTAAAAAAGTGTCATGGAAAAGGAGAACACAAGTACATTTAAGGTTTGGGGACCAAAAAGTCATAAAGCTAGCTTTCAATTAAAAAACAATACATTTTGATGCCTCTGCTGGAGCCATGATACCATGAGGACTGTGGTTGTGAGAGGTATTCACATTTTTGGAGAGCAATGCTTGCATTGATTGATATACACAGCCTATTTTTGGGACTGTAAGATAGAAGTGTGTGATTTGGTCATGGCTATTTCAATCAGATTCAATAACTGTTCGCTTTCTCCACTAAAATATAAAAAAAATAAAAATAAAAAATTAAGTTTTTCTCTAAAAAATATTGTATTTGTTCATGGCTTATCACAGTAGCTCATTTTCATTTGCAAGATACATTGCAAAAGTGCCTTTTTTATTTAACTACACTGGTCCTTTAATGGAAAACTTTATTATGCACATTTGTCCGCTGCCTGCTTCATATTTGCAAAGCAGTCTACCTAAAACATAAAATATTAAGAAAATTACATGAATAGTTCTAAATCTCTAAAATAATTGCACTCACATTCTGTTCACAAAGCAGCTTGAGATCATCTCTCTGTGGGGAACTTCCAACTCCCCATAGTGTCTCCAAGTCATCAAGCTGATTAGGAGCATGATGTAACATGGGGCGGAGGTCTCCAGCAGCACTTGGATCCACAGTCAATTCTTTTACTCTAAAACAAAAATACAGTAAAATTAAACTTTACTGCAAATAAAATATCACTGCGTGAGGGATAAATAAATGTGATTCAAAATCCTTTGTATAAAAAGTTGGCTGTACAGATGTCTTTGAGTTACAAATATATATATCACATTTTAAATTAATGGAATTTCAGATGTAACATAATAGATCTAGACCACATTTGATTTATTTGTTTATTTAATAACAGATTAGCAATTTAAAAAAAGTATATAGTAACACTTAAAAAAAAAAAAAATAAAGAAAAAAAATTGTCTAGTAACAGGAAAAAGTTCCTGTTCCCAAATACTGGTAATCGGATTACTTCCTGGATAATAAACCTCCTATTCAATAAACCTTCTATTCTAGTTATCCAACATAACCCTGTATGCCCCATTTATTCAGAAATATATCCAACCCTTTTTAAAGTAATCTATTGAATCTCTTGTCACAATCTGCCTGCCCCTACTGTGAAGAACACTTAATTCTGTAAAATAAAATCATGTTTTTTCTTCTAATCCCAAGGGGATTGACAAGTGAAAAATTCTTGGCAAAATAAATACATCCAACAAACCTTTATGTGGGCCATGGATGTATTTATATGTACAAGTTTAATTTGGATATACACATTTGCTTCACTTATATAGCCCTCTTAATACATGCTAATATTTTACTTGCCTTTGCAGCTGCTGCTTGGCATTGAGCACTATTGTGTAGGTGGTTGTCCACAAGCACTCTCAAATCCCTTTCTATCTCTGATAACCCTAGATTTGTTGCAGCTTTTACAACTTAAAAAGTTTAGCATTTTTTTCTTTATCCGATCGGCTTATCCCAGGGGGTCACGTAGGATCTGCCCATAGGGACTGTTTTGAAAGAAGTGGTTATCTTGTCCTAATAACAGTCTGTTTATTTCCCTACAGTGGCTATTACAGGCAAATCTACATAGGTGAGAAACAAATTTAATCCCCTGGTGACGTAAACGATAATAATACATTTTAAAAGCTACATCAAATTTATTTTCGTTAAAATACTGATTTATTGCTAATCAGTTACTAAACAAATGAATCCTTATTGTTTGACCACAATAGTGACCCTTTAATGCTATTTATATAAGGACTTGTCGGTCACTCCTTTAACATCCTTTAGGATTGCAGAAATAGACCAACTGTTAGAGCATGTTAAGACCGGCTTTCATAACAGCAGTAAAAATGATCAGTCATAAAAGTGACTAACAAAAACACATCTAAAAGAAGTTTGACGTTTAATTTAGCCAGGATATTTCTGTATAAATTATACTGCTTGTACAAAATTTAAATGGATAATAATCTACCCAATAAAGAGTGGGGTGGGCGGGGGAAACAACTGAATTCTAAAAAAATATATATATATACACCACAAAGAAATCTGTAAAAGCCAACAGTTTCCAAAAAGTATAAAAAAAAGTACATGCTATGAAGCTATAAAATATATACAAAACCATGCAAACAAAAGTATTTAATGAATGGAAAATAATTTTCAAAGTAATTCACAGGGGTGGTGTGTGTCTTTCAGTGGGAGAGTATACAAATAATACACATGTAACATGACAAGAACTTAGGAATATAATGTTATAGAATGAAGTAGACCTGGTGAGCGTAGGAGAAAAGTCATCATATTCATAGGAAGGAGAGAGATCAGAGCGACTCCCGCTACCCTGTGAGAAGGGAATATCCGACGGACTAATTCCAAATTCCTTTACTCTGGAGTGCCAAGATACAGCAGAAAGTTGAAGAAATGTATAAGAATAGAATAGCATGTAACTTTAGGCTTGTTCATAGAGCAAGCTTTCTAAACTGTGAAACATGACTGTGGAAATTCACAATTAGAAAACATTAAGAAAACAGTTTTCAAGATTATATATAAAAAAAATAAAAATGTTGAACTGTTAAAATGATAGAATACACTACACACTAATAGAAATAATGTGATGTACTCCGAAGGTTAGTGCTAAATTGCATGGCAATAATACAATAAAATAACTTGATTTGTGACAACAGGAACAGGTACCATATTGGGTGTTAAGAAATCATATCTACACAATTTTACAATAGGCAAGGCATTACAAATGAGACAACCTTAGTGTTTGTATTCCCCTCATAAGTTTGAATATACGAGTCCCACTTCTTAAACATGATTCTTAAAATGACTGGAATCCATGAGCAGTTACTTGATCAGCACCAAATTGTACACAAACTAACATGCCACTGAAAACATATTTTGTTTCTATTTCAACAGTAGAATACCACATGTATTTAAAAAAATGATTTATTAAAATGATCTATACATCTGTTATGGGCACTTGGCAAGGCAAGAGGTGTTTCTCGCTCCACACAGTGAAGATTGCATGGGCTGGTGCTAAAATTAATGTGCGCTCATATCAAAAAGCAAGATTATTAAAATCTCCACTTGGCGATGAGAAAAGCCTTTCAGTCGACCAATCTATATATCAAAGTAATTATACAGGAGCAGTACACCTTCCTGTATGGGGGTGTTTAGAGTACTAATCTAATTAAATGACCACTGCACAATGAAAAAAATGTTTTTGGGAAACTTAAGATAATTAAGCTGGAAAGAGTCATTAAGCTAGTTTTTTTATTAAAAATAAAAACATTTTGATGTTTCTGCAGGAGTCTGGATGGAAGTTGTGTGTGAGAGGGGCATTTACATTCATGGAAATTTGCGTTTGCTTTGAATGATGCTAGATGTGAGGGGTGTCAATTTCAAAATGATCATATCACATAAACACTCAGGACTTCTCCCACCCCTCCCCTCCACAGATATCTAAGGGAGACACACCATTATGATTCAGCTGTCAGGATTTGTTGGAAAATCTAAAAATCTTTAGTCTATGGATTACACAGCTGCTTATGTTGTTAGTTTGGTACATACTTGACAGATAAGTACATTTTTTTGTTTAACTACAGTGGTCCTTAAAAGGGTGCTGCGATAATTTCCTGTAAAATGGTCTGCTATAGACATATGTATTATAAAACGTATTCATTTTACTATTTTCTATCATGAGCTATATTGTGGCATCAACAAATCATTTCTTTTTTAGCTCTAAGTACTTCTTTAATATGCAAATTTACAGCTTCTCTGATCAGACTAGAGTTTGAGACCCTTGCGATAAAAGGAGAAGTCAGGCTACTTCATCACAATTTAATTAAGATAATTTATATAATGAAGCACAGGTCACTGAATAGTTTTTAATGAAAAGTTACAAATAAATATGTTTTAGAGAGTAAAAGTCAGAACTCGGGGCTAAAATACAAATAAAGATAATTATAAACGTTCACCTATTATGTTTATTAGATGACCCTGCAACAAAAAAAGGCATGTTTATCATAATGGACACATTGTTATTAGGAAAGGACGTTTTAGGTAATTTTTTATGTTAAATAAATGTTTTAAGTCACCTAGTAAAATGTTATCCTTCAATTACTTCTAAGAAGTATAATATTCTCAACTTCTGGAACCTCCACCTTTCTTGCTGTGCTCTCCTAGGTGGTTTCACAGCTGAGACCGGAGGCCTAAAGAGTCCATTAAAAGATGTTGACAATATCTCTGACCAAGATAATTTAATTACTGGAGGCCCTCGGACCACTTGGTGATATTCTGCCAGCTTAATAGAGTTAAGCAACTTTTGTCTCACTAATTTTACCAAATATTTGTACTTCACCAGCTAATTAACATCACCTATTGTTTTGTGGCCTATTAAGGTTTTTCACTCTACGAGTTGACATAACTGGGGCTTATATAAAAGGTATATTTTAGGGAGTGGTATCAGTAGGATACTAATTAGTGCTGTACATACTGTGTACAGCACTAATCAGTCTTTTGACAGTCTGGAATTTATATTAACTCGACCCTATGCCCTCAGAGATATATTAAATTATAATGATTAAGCCAAGATCAGTTTTCTTAGCTTTCTTGTACATAAGGAGACAATTGATACTGAAGTTCAGTTTATAATTTTGGGAACTCTAATTTTATTTCCTAAGCTCTGTTCAATCAAAGGTTGTTTTATGACAATTTAGTGCACTAATTGATTGTCCTCCATTTCATTTGTCAATTGATTTATTTCTGGAAAGTAGTACTGGCATAAAACTCATATTCATACATAACAAGGTCATAGATATGTGATGTTCTATTTTTCTATAAATAGTCTTTACTATATAATACACTATACTTCGGTGACCAGAAGGAAACGGTTAAGGCCGTTTGATATTTAATTGGTCAAGTCCATAAACACTCACTAGTATGCCTTTCTTCCCTCTTTAGAAAAGTCACAATCTCATTAGTTAAGAAAAACACCATTGTTTTAATTTTTAAGCATAATCACTTCTTTTAACTATAAAATATATTAACTAACAATTTAAAGGACCTTTGTAACAAGATTTTTCCTAAACTTGATAATAGGCAAAATGTAAATAAACAAAGTAAACACAGCCTTTATGTTCGCTTTTACATCCCAATTATTCATAGCTGCAGCGTTACTTTTCTTTAGTCAACTGAACCTGCATTACTTTTGTCAGCAGGGTGCGTCGTTAAAAAGTAATGCACTTTTTTATTGGCCCTAATGAAAGAATTGGCAGTTACAGCTTCTACATTCCAACTATGCAAATATAAACTTTCTGTCCATTCAAAGTCTCCTCCTCCTTCAAAAAGTTTATCAGCAGAAACCAAAATGTTAGATTCCACATTTAAATATATGTCTACAGTATCTTTATGTATGACAAACACATTGAAAAAATTGGTTCACTTTCATATGAATAAAAAGCTGATTTTTAAGACCGCTTACACTGAAAATAGCCATTTTTATCTTCATCTTTAGGTTGGAGAAAAGACCACCTTATACAAACTGATTAATGGTTGCACTTCCCTACAGATAACTCATCCATGCACATAGTAAAATTACACTGTGCCTTCAGAACTAAGGCGTTTGCAACATATACAAATAGTTTCACCCTATAATTATTATTATTTATACAAGTTATCTCAAAATGGAGGCAAGAAGGGTAGGGTATGAGAGAGCGCACCACTACATAGTGCAGATCATTCACAGAGTTGACCTTAGTATCCACATGCAGACGTATATTACAATGGACTCTCACCTGGATCAGCCTAGTGTATGTGAAGTGACTACTCCTTTAGCCTGGTTATGGCGTTTTAATTTTATAGCATCCAATGCCCAGATAGCATTACAATAAGTGGTATTCGTATGTGTGGATGTTATCGTTTAACTTATCGGATGTGGATATATCCCAACTAGGTGATGGACCACACAGATAAGTTTGAAAAAAAAATGTTCTTATAGAATAAAGTAAATTATATTAGACAGTATAAAAACAGATGTAGATGATGTATTCCTAGCTTGTATAGTGTATGTATAACAGACTCGTTTCGCTGTCTTCGGCAGCTCCCTCTGTATCTTTTCCCCTTTAGGAGAGATCTTTAGAACTTGTATGAAGGAGCTGGCGCCAGTGTCTTTAAGTACTTCCTCATGTTTATATAGAACTAGCGAATTGCCCGTCAAAAAATGACGGCAATGAAATTGTAAGGTAGCTAAATTAGTAAATGAATATAGTGTACCTATTTTGAAGCATTGTGATGAAGAGCTGGCAATCTGTGTTGATGTTGCTGCAACATTAGTGGTGTGGAGCTGCTGTATAAGCATGCTGAATGTGTGCAGTGTAACACTGTGCGTGCGCGAGACCAAACCGTTAGCGTAGTCGTGTACTTCCGCATTGGTGTAAAATGGCGAGTAATGTGTGGTATAGGTCTGTATCGGAATATCCGTAGGTGTTTTGTGGTGTTTTGCGAGTTTAGAGTGCTGTAGCCTCGTTTTCGTTTTTTTCGGCGGCCATTTTTTCTCTCGCTTAGATTTTTTTTTAGTCTCTAAACTGTTTTATTTCGAGTAAAATCGAGGTGTAAGTTGCATTTTTGAGGTCCTGGGTGCTCCCTCTTGGTGTAGGTAAGTTTTTTATGTATGTGCTGTGTGTATGTATTGTGTTTTAAATGTTTGTATGTCGGCGTGTTGCGTCCGATGTTTGCGAGGTCGTAATGTGTGGTAACGTGTTTCGTACGTTGTTTGCGTTCCTCGTAAAATTTAGCGAGTGTCGTAATTTGTGTGTCGTGTTTTTTGAGTAGCGCAGTGAATTTTGCGAGGGTTTGAGGCCCTTGCCCAGTGACCTCGCCAGCAACTGAGTCCCTCGCTTCGCGAGGGGCCTCAGTTGCTGGCATGGAGCGCCTTTGGCGCTCCATGCCAGCAACTGAGGCCCGTGCCCAGTGACCTCGCCAGCAACTGAGGCCCTCGCTTCGCGAGGGGCCTCAGTTGCTGGCATGGAGCGCCTTCGGCGCTCCATGCCAGCAACTGAGGCCCTTGCCCAGTGACCTCGCTACGCGAGGGCCGCGGCTCGCATCGCGAGCCGCGGCCCTCGCTACGCGAGGGCCGCGGGCTCGCTACGCGAGCCCGCGGCCCTCGCTACGCGAGCCCGCAAGCGTGAGCAACGACTCGTACGCTCACAACTATATATGTGATAAATAAAGAACATTTTATTTCAAAGTTATCCGAGTGGTCCATCACCTAGTTGGGATAGGTCCACATCAGAGAAGTAAGATAACATCCACACATGCAAATATCACTTACGGTAATGCTATAAAATTAATACACCCTAACCAGGGTAAAAGGTGTAAAGTCACTTCACATACACTAGTCGCATAAGAGTGCATGAGATTTGACAAGGACCAAGGAGCCGAACCAGAGACTTTCTTGGCAATTCAACCCATGCAAAAACATATCTCAAAGGTTTCTGAGGCTGATCCAGATGAGAGTCCATTGTAATATACGTGTGCATGTGAATACTAAGGTCAAATCTGTGAATGACCTGCACTATGTAGGGGTGCACGCTCTCATATCCTACCCTTCTTGTCTTTTCATATTCTTTATATACTGAGTGAACGGTATCAATACAGAAGATCAGCAGAACTCAAAGTGCATACTATAGAACAGCTTCTGGAGCGCTAGGCTATCTACTGGGATCAACCAATCCTTGTATCTACTAACTCTCTCAAAATAAAAGGATTGAAAAAACAAAAAACTATTTGAATAGAACAGAACATTTAGTTTATACCAGACTTTACTATTTAAAAATTAGTAAACAGACCTAGAATAAAAACATTGACATTAATACCAAACTTACATACCTGTTTGCGTATCGTAAAGTGTTTAAAGTGTTTTCACAGGATGCCATTCCAGGAGAAATGGTAGCAATCTGAAAATATATATATATTAAAATACAATTTAGGAAAATTGTTTAGGGGGGTGGGGGGGTTAGCGGTTCAGTCAAATAAAAAAGTGATATATCAGCTAATATGGTTGAGTACAAATGCAAGCTTTTAACATTACCTAATTTAAAGGAACACTGTATCAAAGAAAAAAAAGTATGTTTGAAAACTTTGTGTCTGACCACCCCTGATGGATATAAAAAAAACCTGCTAGACAGACTCCTCCCCACTGACCTTATAGTGGGAGGAGGCCAAAGGCTGCAACATTTGAATTTTAATACCAGTTTAATACTGAGCACTGCTTTTTTAAATCATTGAACATACATTTGTATTAACCGTTAAGGTTTAATTCAAATCTCTAGCTCCTGTGCATGTATTACAGTGGTCCTTTACACAGATATACAGACCAAGATGTGACAGATCATACCATTAACTTCCTGAATGGCATGGTTCTATGAAAGTAAACATTTAATAATTAACAATAATCACATTGCTATCATGTTATTACATAAACTTACCATACATGTACGAGAGTTTTCCCCAATAAAAGAGTCTCGTAAGACTTGTGTCAGTTTACTTGCTCTAAATGGGGTATGTGGTTTGTTTCTTCCTAAAGCACGAATACATTCCTAGAGGCAAAGAAACAAAGATTTCGCGCAGTTCATAATGATTCCAACTATATTAATCATTTTATACTTTTATGTGCTGAAAAATATAACTGGTGTGTGATTTGCATTGTATTGCAGTTTCATTCTGAATATCTAAAGCCCCTGACAGCCCTAATACAGGTACCATTATCCAGGAAAGCATTTTCTAAAAGGTACCATTCATGCAAAAAAATAATAATAAAAAAATAAAATAATTGATGATTAATTAGTGAGTTTTCATTGGCATATCTATAAACATAAAATATTTTGTTAATTAAAACTGAAAGCTGTACTCCTTGCTTGAAAAAATAAATAAAAATGGTGTCTAAAATACAATCTTTTAATGTGCTCTTATGATGTGTGTTTGTTGCTAAAGATCGATGGTTAAAGAGTGCAGTAGATGATCATTTCATCTCCTGTACAATAATTTCAACCTAAACATCACCACCTACCACATTCCTTGATTATATTACCTTCAGAGCCAACAGACTCTTGTTAATTTCAGCACCTTCAAGTCGTGTTTGCCTGTCTGCACTGGAAGTATCAGCTCCCCTTTCATTTCCAGCCAAATCAATCAGAGAAAATTTGCCATGCATTTTTCCTTTCCTTCGCAAAATGATTTGAAACACTGCGTGACTCCGAGATGAATGTGCATTAGCAGATGTTTGACCAGACGTTCTAAAGGATGGAAAATAATAAATAATTTATTTACAAAAGCAACAACAATATCTACAGAGCTGAATACAAAGCCATAATGGAGACAGATGAATAAAATGGTTGTGTAAGCAATGCTTACAGGAGCTTAGCAGCTACAAAGAATATAACTACAAATGTAAAAAACATGTTTGCAGTTGGCTAGAGCGCTCTGAAGCAGTGTTGTAACTGGAAGTGATGGAGATTGGCTAATCACAGAATGTATCCCAACAGGGTCAGGGTAAATATAAGAATGGAGCATGAAGAAAAAATATGACAAAATGTTTGGGAAGGTGGAGGAAAGTCTGAGGATGCACACAGACATCTAGACATGGCGATGACAACAGCAATATTGCATAGTGCCGGGTTGAGTAGAGGACTTTTTATCAATAATGGCAGATACACATAAAAGTATTCAAAGTTCTGCTAAAGTATATGAGTGTTTGCCAGATGACCTGAAGAGTAGATACTTAAGTGCAAGGTATGCCATCCAGAATAATGTTTAAGTAATGGAGGTTAGGGAGATTAGGAAACTAAGATACCAGTGTGGTGGAGAGAAACTAAGAGTGAGTCTTCTCACAAGCAGTATATCAATTTGTAAACAAGCCACAAAGGGTGATGGTGCCCTCAACACCTAGAGCCAACAGCTCCTTGGCAAAAAAAAGGGGTGATCCAAGCATGGTTATTTTGCCACAGGTGGCAGGAGCTGATGAAAGATTGGGTCACGTCAATGTTAACTCTTAACCTTTAAGCATAGGTCAAATGGTGTAATTGTGGTGTTATTAACAGATTGAATGCTGAAATGAAGGCGAAATAGCACAATGAGTTTTTGTTCTATTTTATGGAAGAAAAAAGTTTTACGTAGGAGTGCAATAATTAGAAGGAAATGGTATAGCTGAACGTAAAGGAATAGGTAAATGTATGTCTCATTTAAATTCATATGGTACCAAAAGTCAAAGGGAGAAGGACTTAGCCTTGGAGTAGCCAACGGACAGAAAAAATGATAAAGTCTCACTAGCATATGTGCCAAGAGAAAGAGGCTGGATTGGTATGATGTGAAGCAAGAGAGTGTTGAATTATGTACAGATATACAGAAGAATATGATGATTGGGCATCAAAGATCCAAATTTAGTGCTGCAGATAACAAGAACTTCAATAATTTGTTTGTAGACGGCATCAAATAGGGAGTAGGAGGAGGAGGAGGATATATAAGCCATTGCATATAAACAGGAACCGTTTGGAAGTTGAGACAAAGTGGCAGTTAGAGAAAACGGAGAGGTCAACAGAATGGCTATTCAGAATGTGTGCAATGAGTGCATGTTTGTTGGAGACATGGTAATGTCCATTGGATAATAAGATATTCAAGTTAGTGGGTCAAAAATTAACTAATAAGTAGGGGATTCCAGACTTACTATTTTTTTCATAAATAATGTAGATCTATTTCTCTGATTTGGTTTCTTCTCTTTCAGAACATGTGTGAATCATACCATTAAAAAAAAAATCATAACACTAGCCTGTATTCATTTAAACAGATACATATCATAATACATTTTATATAAGACAAACAATCTAAAGAAAACATGAATATCTGAGCATGAAATGTACCTGCAACTATTGCCGATTTCAATAAGCTTCAGGACATCCTCCACACATTTGACTTCTCGTTCTTGTAGTCCAACTACTTGAACTTGCTGTTTACCATCCTCTAAGACTCTTAACTTAGTTTTCCGATTCAATAAATCAAATACCTTGAAACAGTATGGTAATAATAATATATTAAACAACCTAAATATAAATCAATATACCCAACTGCTTTCTGTACACAATATGAATTTAAACAACAATGAGGAATTTAAAAAGAGACACAGCAAAAGCCCCAGTTAATGCTTAATTGAAGATTTTATTTATAATTATATATATATATATATATATATATATATATATATATATATAATTTTTTTTTTTTTTTCTCCAAACAATTATATAAAAAAATATTTAATTACACTGGTTGGTTCTAAACAGCAGAGTGGAAGTGATAGGTTAGGGTGCTTGAATTTAAGCATAAACTACAACAGGCCATCCATTATCTCTCCTTCCTTTATCTAGGATGATTAAGTAACTTTTACAGAGTCTTATAAGTGTTAAACCATTTGTGAGTGTGTCAATTTAACAAACTAGGCATACATTTCCTGATTCTTCTCCCCCACCCTCACCCCACAATGTGTGGGTAAAAGATAGGAAGGAGACGGATTAACACTTCTGCTCAAATGTTAATCGCAACCAATTGCAATTATATGTACATTCTATTTTGCAATAACTGGGAGGTTTGTAGTCTCTTTAGAATCACAATTCACTCCTATCCAAAGCTATTCCAGGTCTTTGGAGGGGAAAAAAATATCTATCCATTACTACACAAGACCTCCCTCTCCTGCATTGTTTTTTTTGCTGGTATTTTAAACATTTCTAGTCCTGCTGTAAGTATGTAGTAATATGCTGCTAAGGGAATATTTTTTTGATTCCACAAAGTTTAATAATCTAACTGCTGTTATACAGCATAAAAAAAAAAAAAAAAGTGTCCTGAAACTGGCCTGGGTGTAGAAATAAATATTGCAACATCTCAAATACCTAAATTAAAAATATAGTGTGAGGTTATATCATTAATGCCATCATATTCAGTGATGTGTGTCACTATAAACATATTAACTTCCTTTTAAAATTGTATCATTAAGAAAGCATAAGTGATTTAGAAGTTACAAAAGACATCTCCGTTGCATCAATTATCACCATAGTTTTGTTGAAATGTCGGACCAAAAAGAGGAAATAAGAGAAAGATTTAATTTTAACAGGAAGAAAAAAAGAAAGGTCAAAATGTAATTATGTTATGAATTATGATTACAATAATTAAAATATCCAAATAGACAGTGTCCAGTATAGTATAGGATACAGAAGTAAAGGCTATTTTTTTAACTTTAAAACAAAATCAATAATATTATAAACTTTGAAGTTCAGTGGTCTTTTTACAGCCACAGTATCAATAATAGGCTGTACATGGACATTACAGAAGTGCAGATGTTATCTATCTTTTCTTTTTTTAATCTAGAATTAAAAAAAAAAAAAGAATATTAGCAAACCCTAATAAAGTACCTGTGGAGTGTATTAGCCTAGGTCATGCTTTCATCCTCTTACCAGCATATCCTAAATGCCAGAGGATGCCACCAAGTTTTCAGTAAGAACACTATTTTTAAACAAATTATATTCCAAGTTATTTATCTTTCAATAATGTGTGCTGTTGGATCATTACAATGATAACTACACAATTACCATTCTTTTGAGAACTCAAATGGCTAAGCAAACAAAAAAAAAAAAAACTTAATGATCAGTAGCAAATGTTTTTTTCCAAGGCCTTTTGATTTAATAATCTGCTTAGAGGATCAATCACTTTGCTGACTAACTACTTTAATCTGACATTTTAAATATATAATGTAAAAACACAGTTTACCTCATTAATGGCCAATGCTGTACCTCTACACATCTTATTGTCCCAAGCACTTCTAAAAGGAATAGAAAGATTGCAACTGAGAACCGTCTTAGTAGGGCTTGAATAATGTTCTCAGTAGCAATCTACCTTCCTTTCAGTAGTGATAAGGACAATGAGACAGGTAGGGAGAGGTGCAGCAATGGCCATTAGGGAGGTAAATTGTTTTTAAAATATTTATTTTCTAAAGCTTTGATTTTATGTTCATTGATGGTTGAACTTTAATGCATGACTGAACATTTTGGACTTCTAATTGAAAGAAACGTTGAAATGGTATTTAACATTGATTGCAAAAAATAAACAAACACTACACATAGCAAAGCACACACTACAAATTATAGGAAGGTGCATACTATATTAATTATATATCGGGGAAGACAGCTTAACACTAGAATAGATTTTAAGTACTGGGAAATAGTCACTTACCTTCCCACTGTAAATTTCAAAAAATGTAGCATATACTTGAAGTTCTAATTTTTTATAATTTGGTTTCTTTAGCATTTGAAAAACATCTCGTGCTGCCAAAAACAAAAAATAAAAAATAGGGTCACACATTAATAGAACCAGTTGCAAGAGAAATCCTTTACACTAAACACATTATAAAACTAATACACATTTTATAGAATTATTTTCTCAATTTATTAAAATATATATTGTAGACAGGAGTTAATTATAGACTTCAAACATAGTTAGGTAATCTAACGACTAATTTCTAAATGAACGTAATGTTTAATACTCTTTACAACGAATATGTACAATCACATTATACTACATACTGGTTTACAAACTATGTACATTATCAATGATTTACATAATTATATTGTATACTTGCAAAAAAAATAAAAATAATTACCTGCAAGTGCATAAATACCCTTTGAACAGTCTTGGTTTTTGCCAGAGAAGTCACCACCCATAGTCTTTAGAAGAAGAGTAAAAAGGGAGATGCAGAGGAGGAAGAGAAGATTTTTTATTTTACTTGCTATCCATTAAAACAATGAATTAACAAGGATTAGAATATTACATTTCTCATTAATCAAATGTCTATGTCTAAATTATATAAACATATAATATACAAATCATTTACATTCCTAAAAATATAATGCAAAACAAAGAAAACAAGCAAGGCTTGTTTAGATATAAGAACATTAGTGCATTTCTGAACATAGTTTTGTTCTTTAGCCTTCATACATAATGCATTTAATACATACTAAGGAATACTGCCTGTTACTTTGTTTTCAAACTGATACAATAAATAGCTAAGAGTTTGAAACTATTGAGATATATTTCTCAAGTCTGCTCTGAACAGCCCACATGTTGCCACACTCATCACTTTGCAGCGTCCAGACGCAACTGTGACAGACATAGAAACAGCTTATGGTTTGATGACCGTTTTATAAACATATCTGTAAATACTGCGGTGGATATTCTTGAAATGTGACACTATTTCTAGATATTGTCCCATTCTAGCTAGTGATGTCGTCTCACCAAACTTACTAAATAATCTCAAAAAAGTATACTCACATGGGTTTTTCCACTTCCTGTTTGACCATACGCAAAACATGTGGCCATTCCCCTTTCAAAGATGGTTTCTACAAGCGGCCGGGCTGTAAACCTGGTGAAGAAAACAACATTTGTAATGCAATATAAGTTGTGAAATATATTATACAAGATATTGAATTCATTAAATCTATGTTTATGATTACAGCTCATTGTGATATGAGAAAGGTATCCAAATCGCAATAAGTGTTGCTAAATGGAGGAGGGAAGAAGAGGAAGAAGAAGAAGAGGAAGAGGAAGAGGAAGAGGAAGAAGAAGAAGAGGAAGAAGAAGAGGAAGAAGAAGAAGAGGAAGAAGAGGAAGAAAAAGAAGAGGAAGAAGAGGAAGAAGAAGAAGAAGAAGAAGAGGAAGAAGAAGAAGAAGAAGAAGAAGAGGAAGAAGAAGAAGAAGAGGAAGAAGAGGAAGAAGAAAAAAAAGAGGAGGAAGAAGAGGAGGAAGAAGAGGAGGAAGAAGAAGAAGAGGAAGAAGAAGAAGAAGAGGAAGAAGAAGAAGAAGAGGAAGAAGAAGAAGAAGAGGAAGAAGAAGACGACGAACATTTATAAGCCAGGGGTAAAACTTGTAGGAGCACACACTATCACACTAAGCCCACATTAACAGGCTTCAGGTAATGTCAGCTGGTACGCCGGTGTAATAACATGTAATGCATTACAGTCTCTTGTATCTGGTTCTTGAAAGATTTTACAGCCCCACAAAAAAAGTCAAATTTGTTTTTTTAAAAGCAAATCATATTTTCAGTTTATTTGTTAAAACACTAAAAAAAACACAAATGGTAATAGTTGTAATCCAAATAATCATTGACACCTCTCTAAAATGGGAAGTAATTTATTGAATCAACAAGAACTGGTCAGAACAAACTTTAATTTCCTCATTGTAGGTTTTACAATACAATTTATTTACTTACTGTAAAGCAGTTTATTTATTTCATGTAAAGCAGTTATAAAAAAGACCTTATCAGAAAAGCTACAAGCAGTAGTACCTTCTCAGGTGTACAGAAAAGACACTTTATAGACTACAATTGTATTCAAATTTTAGCTTTGAATAATTATACATGAGACCAAAACCCTAACACACTTGTTTTGACTTTTACTCAAATCAATTGTCTTCTCACCTAAAGGACCATTGTACACTACTAATGCACTATAAACACCTATAAAACCAAGGTATATAGCACCTAATAAATCAAGTCCTATGAACAAATCTGCCCAAACATTCATTCCAGCTTTCCCTCCAGTGACTAATGCTATTGTCTTAGGAGTGGTGTGTCCATGGCAGCAGCAATATAGCAACAAGCTCTAAATGTACTTTAATATTTCAATATAGGCTTGAAAGCTTGTTTGTGTCACATTTATTAGGAGATGAAGAAAAAGTAAGCGCTAAAAATACTTCAGACAATAGAAAGGATGTAAAACAAACACTCTGACAGGATTTCTCCATGTTCTCCATTCTCATGTTCTTTCTGATTCTCCGGGTAACCAACTGAAGGATTTTAGGTCATTTTCAAAAAAAATTGTCCAGGAATTATGTAAGAAGACTAGGCCCTTGTTGAAAAATATTCTAGCCTCAGAGATGATCTGTACAAAATCAAGGTAGTTCAGTCTGAGTTTGATAAATATCTAACCTGTGCGGTGCTTTAAATTGTATTTTAAAAAGGGGCACGGAACAGAATTCTTTGTTTTTCAAGCAATTAAAGTGAGCATGTTAAAAACATTACAGAAGTTTTTTTGCAAGCAAACATGGGTCCCTTGCTCAATGTGCCTTAGGGAGTTATCAGCTACACCTCACTGACAAGGGCCAAATAAAGGCAGACATTTACATCTGGGGTTTGATGTTTCTCCTGCTCAGGGTAGAATTGCCCGGTATTTTGGGGCTGGGTAACTTTACTGAGTGAGACCAGAGTGATATCTCAGAGTGGGTTATTATGTCCACAGCACTAACCTATTAAGGTTAGTTCGTCCTCCAATTGAGCACCTCTATTTTGTTTTTTTGTCAAAAATTTTAAGTAAAACCTGTTTAAACATCATTGAAACCAACAGGTAATACAAGAGCAAACTAAAGTCTATAGTTCTTATTGTCCGGCAGAGGCCAAGCCCCCATAAGCAGTTACACTCCAGAATAAGTTTTGGTACTCTAATACTTACATCTGGGGGCAGACACTGACAAAAACTGTATTGGTCTGAATATAAGCCGCACCTTTTTTACAATTTTTGAGCTTGCGAGTTACGGGTGCGGCTTATATTCGCAACCGTAAAAAAATGATTGCCGATTTGCGAACTTTGCTTGTTACGTGTGCGGCTTCTATTCGCAAAGGCAAAATTACTGCCGATTTGCGCGATTGCGAGTTAAGGGTGCCGATTTTCGTGCTTTAGACTGCGGTATTGAATAGCGATTTACGGTTTTCGTGATGCTAACATCCTGTAAAGCCTGTAACCTGCAAAAAATGCTACAGTGCTAATTAGAAAGCCTGTTTCTTGCAATGGCTGATCACTTTGAGAGTCTTTTTCTCTCCAATTTTACGGGTGCGGCTTATATTTGAGTACTATCTTTTTCCTATTTTTTCCCCTTGAACTTTACAGGTGCGGCTTATATTCGGACCAATACGGTACCTTCTTTCTGATAAAAAAAAAAAAAAAGCATATCCCTTTAATAGCGGTCATAAGTCAAGAAGGTACCACGTTTAAATTTTTTTTTTTTCCCATTATATGGGGATTTATTTGGTTCCAGATCAGCAATAAATTCAGGATTTAAAGAAAATAAATCAATGCAGCTTTTAAAATTTAAATGTGACAGAGGGCGGATAGAAGCACATCTGCTGGAAGGAACAATGCTAGTTTCAAAAATAGTTTTCCGAAAAAGGTACACAGATGTTTTTATTCAAATACGGATTTTATTGTTAAGTAATCCATAACTAAATTATTATTCGTGATTTTTTTGTAACACTCCAGCATATTATGTAGCGCAAGTGGTATTTTATAAAATGATGGAATAAAGAAGCCTAATGTAAATGTAATTTCCTACAGCTAGACAGGATACTGTAGTTCCATTGGGAGCCACGTAGAGACAATAAATGTGCATACCTGTAAACCATTTCATTTGGCGCAGTCTCATCGAAGGCATAATCGAAACGGAAAGTTTGGTTTTCTAAGAATCTGGTAAGATCCACTTTTTGCTTAGGCTCATGTACCATTACAACATCTTTACTAGGAATTGTAATTACATCAAGGTCTTTCATAGTGTTTTCTAGAAAAGAAAATATACATTTCCAGTTTAATTAATAATGCCTCACAAGTTGAAAAAAAGGATCCAAAGGACAGATAAGCTTACATGTTACTTAAATTCTGGACTGACAGATAACCATAATTACCTTTGATGATAAGATGAGTTACTATAGTAACTGTGTGATGATGTCAGGCACAATTTTAGGCAGAATCCTTCAGTTAATTTTAGGATAGAACAGATTTGTCTTTGTGTTTAGAACAAAACACAAGTTGATGTCCTGGGCCACGTCGGGTATAGCTCACACAACACAAAAAACATTTTTTACACCAAAATGTTACATTTAGTTTGACAATTCTGTCTAACTAAAAAGCCTGGCTTAATTAAACTTCATGATAGTCTTGCATTTAAGCCCATGCAATTTTTTTCTTTACTGCAAGGCTCCGTTTTATTTTGCCAGCGGATTCTGGTGAGGAAGGTTGCGTTGTTGTAAACTAGCTTTCCATTAGTTCTGTTGAAAGCGATGGCAGTTTAAGATGGCACATTCTTATTATATAGACAGAAGCTTAAGGATCACTTAAATATCATATGTATAATGTGTACATTATCAAGTGAGGTTTTTCACACTAAATAGCTGATATTTTACACTTGCGCTTTACTTTTTAATAATACATGAACAGATATACTTGCATGGATTCTTCTTAATAAATATGGTTCATTTGACTTTGGAATTAATTTGCAAAATCTTATTAATTTTAAGCATTCTTACCTTTTTTATTAAGTGGACGTTTTCTTACACATACACATATTCGGTGCTCATCAATCTGAAACAAATGTAATACATTTAAATAATATATTTCTTTTAGCTTAATTCTGAAAACACTGAAGATATAAAAATGATTTCTCACTTCTATAGCTGAACACTACAAGAAAGAGCTCAGTTAAACAATGCAACTTACAGTATCAGCTGTCGTTAGAGGTCGGTAATCCAAACTTCCTCGGAAATCTTTTATCATACACATAATTTCATAGTTTGGATTTGTCGCATCATTATCCTATGAATTAAGAAGTCAAATGTCAATTATGCAAAATACAAATGCAAAACATCCAGTTTTTGAACAATTTGCATGTGTATTTCTGGTCACATTGCATTACAAACCTGGGCTTTTTTCTCTCGTAGTTCTTGCTGTTGTAACCTTCTTCTCTCTCGTTTTTCCTGCAACTTTTCCACTTCTTTGACACAATTTGATTTTCTTCGTGCTTTAGTGAAAGAGAGAAGTTAATTTAAAATGTTGCTTTTGGG
The DNA here is from genome assembly GCA_027410445.1 of Discoglossus pictus. Classification (NCBI taxonomy): domain Eukaryota; kingdom Metazoa; phylum Chordata; class Amphibia; order Anura; family Alytidae; genus Discoglossus; species Discoglossus pictus. Next base: position 510,490,955 of record CM050163.1, read on the forward strand.
AAAATGTATTTGCCTTAACAAGTGATGCATTGTTAGTGAATTTATAGAATAAAAAAAAAAAATCAAAGTTCAGAATAATTTGTTTGACGACAGGAATATTTTTCAACCCTTGATATCTAGAAAATAGGCAACATGTGATGGTGAAATAAATACTTGGTTGACATGCCAGGATTTAATTCTCTATTCAAGGCTAAAGTTGTAAATATGTGAAAATAAGTTTTAGGATAACATAGTTTCTATTTCTGCACTCTTGCTTAATTTAAAACATAACTTTTGTTGGTTCTAATAAAAATTCTTAATCTCCATTACATTTAGCAATAATACTACATGAAAAAGTCTTATTTTTTTTATTTATTATTACAAGTATATATGTACCGACAGAAAAATCTTAGTGTAATAAACATTTTATCCTCTTGGAGCCTTGCTGAATGAAAAAAAATATATATATATACCGTATTTTTCCGTCTATAAGATGACCCCTATTTTTGGAGCCCAAAATTCAGAAAAATATGCAAATGTGTATTTTATACGTTTTTTATTGTGTTACACATATATTTAAGAGCATTTTCTGTCATGATTTTCACCGATTTCCATTCCAGCACAATATCCTTGTGATCACATCACTTAGTTGTGATGTACAATTGCATTTTTCCGGTTTAACACTGGATCACAAGGATATTGAGCTGGAATGGAAATCAGTGAAAATCTAATTGGAACCAAATGTATTTCCAAATGTGTGTCTTTTCTCCTGCCTTAAAACTAGTGGCCAGATGCAGCATTATAGTACCAGACCAGTGTATCCAATAGCAACATTCTGTGTAAAAGACAGTCTACCTATGTTAGACTTAAAGAAAACTGGTAAAAAATACAGTCTTATACACAGAAAAATACGGTATAATGTACAATCTTTTAAACAAATTAATTTCAATTTGGTTAAATAACTTGTTCCTAGATAATCATTTTATGAATAATCTACTCTATATATCATTAACAAAAAATATCATTAGAAATAATATTTTTTTATTATAAATTTGATTCACCCATTTTCCACAATCTTTTTAATTATCTTATTCAGGCTTTTTTCTTTTTTTCTTGTTTTAATTATAAAAAAAAAATTGAACATGGGGGTTTCTATTGTTTTTAAATTTTCTTAAGATGTAACTGAGAAACTAGAGTAGCTATAATAGAGGATAGGGTCCCCATTTGGAAGCTCTAGTCCACCCGGACGCATTTCAAATACTTATTTTTTTAAAGCGTCAAGGTTGTAAATATGAAATTGATGGGATGACATTATTTCTTTTAGATTTTCCCCATCATCCATATTACGTTGTATCATTAAAGTTGTGAATAGGTTCTATCAGAACAGTTAAAGAGCATTGTAATGATTCAGTTTCAAGACTTTACCAGTAAGATGCAGTATTAATAAGTTTGTGATTGTTTGTATAAAAAAAAAAACTACACTAAATCTTTGAACTTGAGCTCCTCCTATCTTTTTCAAACTACTCCAAGGAGGGCAACACATATCCCCAGATTCTGCCAGTAAAGCTGTGCAGAAAATAGGCGGGTGCAGGGAAGTATGTTGTAGTCTTGGGGTTGAGGGCTCCTCATCTTTTTCAAGCTATGCCAAAGATAGTGCAAATAAATTGCTTTAAACTACCATTAAAACAATATAATGCAATCAGATTTTATAGTGTGCAATTCGTAAATCAGCAAGAATACAATCCACACCCTCAAATTATAATTAACATACTAAATTGTACCTTGCAATGCAGTTGCATAGGGAATTTTCTGATTAAAACATTTGCATAATATTTTGAAGTGACATTTTATATCAATAATTTCCTGGAAAGAGAGTTTTCCTGGTGGATGTAGATAAGAGTTGTCTTTTTGAGCCAAATGGTCATTTGATGTACTGGGTCAGTGAGTGAATATCAACAATATATTTGCATCTTGTAAAGGCAAAACTAGTGGAGTGCATTTTTATGATTTATAAATAAGGTAAAGTTACATTTTCTGTTTGCTTTTAAAAGGCCATCTAAAACATATTTACCATCAACTATTTTCACTGTTAAGGTTACGGTAAGTCAAAATGTCAAGGTTAGGGATATATTTTCAATGGCTAACTGGGAGTTAAAATATCCCTAAAATATACATGCTTTTCAAACAATTAACCATAACAGCAACATGCGCTGATCGTTTGATTTACTGATACAGACTATAAATATAAATGATGAATGGAATTTAAAGAAAAACTCAGCAACATATGTAATTGCAGTAAGACAATGGGCAAACATTTGTTTTAACAGAAAAAACATTAATAATAATGTAATTTTTCATCCACATTATTGCTTATGGATTAAAACAAAAAGGTCATATGTAATGCACACACATTAAAGCAATGGATTTATGATTTTTTTCTTAACTCTAAATGCACGATCATGAATTTGTACATATAATATGAAGCAATCCTAGACATATGTTTACATACAAGGAGGGCCAAAGTCCTTTTTTCCAGGTTGATCTGGAGATATATCTGAAACACTACCATTCTGCTGTGCAGAGGCCGACTGTTCAGGAGGCTGGACGGGTCGTGCACGGGCTGAAGCAACTGCTGAAAGTGAAATAGTGGAAGTCAGGTTTGTCAAACATAAGCAAAGTATTGATTTTGGCAGAATGTATGGCCTACCCACACCTGTTTTAAACAAAAAGTATTTATATAAATAAATAAAAATAAAAAATGGGAAAAATCAGTTCAATTTAAAAAAAAAAAAGAAAAAAATTATATATAACAAAAAACAAACAAACACAGGAATGAGCCATTTATTATTTAATAAAACCTTTTTAACAAAATAAATGAAAATATGAGCTTGTAAGAATACCATCATAAAATATTGCACACAGAGCACTCCTTCATAAAAGCTCTAATCTTATTGTCTTCCACCCAAATGAGTTTAATATGTACTGATTTTATTTATGTAGTTTGTCATTAGTATTAATAGTGAAAACAATGGAAATTACAGCAGACAAACAAGATTTGAACTCTATTGGGACCCAGTGCTATATTTAGCCCCATTAAGAAATAGCAATAATTGGGCAAAAAAAGTAGATCTCATTTAGCTAAAAAACAAGGAAAAGTGTTAAAACACCACTATAGTTTTCACACAAACCAATTTGCAATAATATTTTTTTTTTTTTTTTTTTTAGCACTGCAGGTGCTTCCATTCACAACCCTATCAGTGATCTAGGGGGATGCTGAAGGACCTGCTCAGAAGGCTGCTACGATTCATTTTTATCTTTATCTGCCTCTTTCACAGTGTCAAAATAACTGTATCAAAAAATGAAGAAAAAAAAAAATATTAGGACACACCTATTAGTTTTTCAGTACCAGACATTTTGGTGATTGGTCCACGAAGAAGGTGGCTCACTGCTACTAAAAATAGTTTTTTTTTTACTCTTTTCTCTCCAATTTGAATTATTTTTTCCCCAAGAGACCCATCATCCCTAAATCAGCAAGATTCTTCCTTGCAGTGGCCATTTCCGGCTGCCAGACCAATACATGTTTAAATACAGCTTCCCAGGCAAACTTGTTGCCAATGCTTGGACAGCTAATAGGAGACGAGAGAAGCCACTTTGCCAGAACATGCTAAAATTTCAAATTCTTAAAAGCTACATTGAATTATTTTTTATTAAAATAAGTTCTCACTCAACATTTTAGAGGTCTTGAAATGGCTGAAATCACAAGTTATGAAGACTGATACTTAGATAATGGTGTCATCCTTTTCAAACTTTACAAGATAGAACCATTATGATTTTTTTAGATACATATAAATTAGAAGCTTAATCTAACAAAGAAAACAGGACTTGCCCATCAAATCCCTTTCAAAAATTATGCCTTTTAACCCAATCACTGAAAGGACTTAACTCATCTCTACATACTACTTCAAATCAGCAGAAAACTCACTACCTCTTTCATACATAACTCAATGGGAAAAAGAACTAGAAGTACTAGACTCAGAAGACTGGCAACTCATAACGTCATCTCCTTATGTTCTAAATGTAAAGAACAATCTGATAAGACTACTTAGATGGTATTTTTCACAACTTAAATTATAGAGGATGAGACATGTCTTCAGTGCTCTATGCTGGAAAGGCTGTGGCCTAAAAGGTAACTTATTTATATATGTGGTGGTCATGCCTAAAAGTTCAAACATTTTGGGTTTCAATTGGGTTTCAACTAATAACAGTTTGCTTAGAAACCCAACCATCACTTAAATCCACGGTTCTCTCTACTATCCCAACCCTGGGAAAAATGTACCATAAAAACAAAAAACGCATTAACAACGAAGATTGACCTAACCGCAAAAAGATCCCAAGCAGAATTATGGAAAACACCACAAATTGTAAACAAACATTGTTAGTGCCACGATGTGGGAAAACATCAAAATATAAAAATAGTCAGCAATGGTAATAGGCTCCTTAGCTTATTTTTTAATCCAAATGGCTTCCTTGGTTTACGTATTTCTAAAGAACAACGTAGACCTGGAGAGATCTCTCTGAACCTATACATCTTTAGGCTTCTATAAAACCAAGGTATTACTCTGGGAAAATTATTAATATATTGCTTTTTATTGAATAAAAAAAAAAAATGTATGAATATTGATGTTAGATTAATGTTAAAACTTGTATTAATGTTGAGATCTTGATCACTCAGAGAATCATAAAAAACTGTAAAATACAAAGTCTTTACTTCTAGTATATGAATACCGTATAACCTACCTTTTTCCACCTCCCACCCTCTTTTACTCATTTTTCCTTTCTGTATCTTTGCTCAACACCCTCCCTATACACCTACATGATGTACATTTAAAATACATCACTAAATGTAACCCGTTCACCCTTTTTGTACACAACTTACTGTTAAAAACCACTGAAAATAAAAAAAATAAAGAGTTAAAAATGTGATCTTCCTGTGAATCATTTCTAAGCAAATGAAACCATATTGAATGACCAATACAATAGATGACTACTGCTGGAAAGGTTGTGAAATTACCAGAAATGAAGATAAGCTACCTTGAAGGTATAAAAATAAATGTTTAGAGCCTTTAATGATGTGAAGGCTTGGACAAAGTCTGATTGTGTGGTAGTGAAATCCTAATATAGGGTGCAGCAGGAAGTTGACAAACAGGTTAGGCAAAAACAGCTCCAGAATTAGTAGCTCTCTGCTTTCTATGAGAATCACAATAGTATAGATTTTAAAATACAAAATTTATAATGGGAAAAATAATCTATGTTTTTTAACAGATTTCTACTTCTAGTTTTACACAAACTCTCACATGGTTACTCGTATGAAATAAAAAAATATATATATTGAAATCATATTGCTCTGTGTAAAAGAACAGTATAGTAAAGTACACTGGGTTACATATTATATTGAGTGACACAAAAACACTAATAAGTAGATATAGGATCCCCATCTTTTCTGGAAATGTCTTCATATTTTGTAACATACATTTAGATGTAAAGATTAGTTAATAAAGAATTTGCCAATTTTACAATGACATGTACACAAAAGTTTGTAAAGCTGAGAGTGGTAGTAGGGCTACATATAAAAAGGTGAACATAACTGTATATTTATGTTGTGTTACAAGGAGGCTATACTTTAAAATTATTTTCTACAGTAAATAATTAATATATACATCAAGCTCAAATTTTCTAATAAGATGCTCTAAAATGTGTGGCATAGTGTGCTTGATTTGCAAAAGGCTTAATTGCCCTAGACAATGCGTGTGCTAAAAGTAGCATGGGGTCTCCAAGCTCATGACTTGCTCAGTTTCACATACTTCATAAATGTTATTTGTACCTAACGCCGGCAGTCCTTTAATTAATAAAGTATGTGAAACTGAGCAAGTCATGAGCATAAAAACATTCTACTTTTAGCACACTCATTGTCTAGGGAAGTGGTGGGCATAAGTCCAATGAAGGACCCCAGCAGTCCAGGATTTGAATATCAGTCTGTATTCTAGTTCTCTCTGCATCAGAGCTCCTGATGTTTTTTATTCTGATTACATGAGCCCAGGTGGAACAGAGAGAGATTGAAATCCTGGACTATTGGTGGCCTCATAGGAGCGAGTTGGCTACCACTGGTCCAGGGAATGACAGTGTGTGCTGTATATAAAAATAAAATCTATTCAGATGTGGGGACTGGCTTAGTTTGTGGTCCCATTAGTGTGAAAGTTCAACTTTTATCATTAAAAAGGATCACTGTAGTGCTTATACCATACGGCAGAAGCCACTTCAAAAGTAAGTTTAAAAAAAAAGGTATAAAAAGATATTTGTTTCTTCAAATACTGATTCTATTGCCAATTAGTAATTGAATCAAATGAACCCTACTGTATGGCCACTAGAATGGCCTCTCATACACCATCTCTCCTCCTTTGCATATGCTCACTAGCAATTACACTAAAATGCTTTTTTTGATCTTGGTAAATATAGCAGCTAATGTTAGTTTGTTACATATTTGACAAACATGGTGTTTTCCAGCAGTAAAGTTGTTTAGTAACTGTTTTGCAATTTGTGACAACACCGTGGGACATAGAAATAGAAGCAATTTAATTTTTAAGTGTCATTCTTCAGTGCCAGGCCTTTCTTTAACAATTGTATCTGTATCCAAAGTCTCATTCAAGGTTATAAATATGTTTAACAAATGTGATGGACCTTAATGAATTCCATATTACAATTTTACCTTCCAATATATTTGCCTGTTATCAAAAGCATACTTTAAAAGGGGATTTCAGGAGTTCTTTAATTATCATAAACCCTGTGCAAATTATAATGTATTTTAAAAATGTGAGGTCATCCAGATACAAGTTAATGGCCTTTAAATACGAACAGATAATGAGTCATACACATTTGAGATAAGGTGAAATACAAGTGTTATATTAGAAAGTAAACTTCCATTGAGTCTTCTCACATTTGCTTCTGTGTGTGCCAAGAGCTGCAGTGTTTATGTCACACCCTCATTTACACAATTCAGGTCCATTTTATTTTCTACCTAAGGGGGTAGGAGTTACCGGCAGCTCCTTTGGCCACCAGGAAAAGGAGACACTGCTCAGGTTCCCAAGTATCATAAGCAGCACGACGAATTACTTGCCGATTATGTTAAAGTGACTTTAATCTAACAGCCTGTGATTACTACTACTAAGGTGCTATGTAAATATTAACTTCTCATTGTATCACAATTTACATAATCAGGCCTTTGCTCACTGAGTCATAAGGACAAGGAGCATAGAAGTTACCTTGTCTGCCCACACTTTTGCAACTTGTCACAACTAAGCCTGCAGAGTTTGGAGAAGAGGTTTGGCGTGTGACTGGAGATACGATGTTGCAAATCCAAGGCCAAAAGATATTGCATCTTTCCATTTCAGAAATAGTTTAACAAATACAATTTAAAATAAATAGAGAAGTAAAAAGCAGCTAAATATTGCCTTACAGGATCGCTACCATGTCATGATGAAGGGGCTTGTAGGGTCACCCAAGATGGGTAGGTCATAGCAGAGAGGTCAGACATTTTGCAGTCCACTGGAGAATGAACTGGCAACCCATTTCAGTATTTCTGCCATGGATAAGCACAACCAGAGCATAAGGATGGTGCCTGGCGTGCAGTCATTCAGAAGGTCATGGAGAATAGGACATGACTGAACAACATATAAAACAACCAATATCGTTTAACAGCACAAGACATTACTCAAACGGACAAGCAAGATGGCACCAGTATATTTTTTCCTTAGTGGACAAGCTTTTTTTTTTTTTAAGCTCTTTTCTTGTACTATGGTAGAGGAAGACAGACTTACACTTAAAAAATACTAGTCTCTTATCACAAAAACAAAATTGTACCTCTATTGTCTCTTGCAGGAGTTTCATTCTTAACCGGAGCTACAGTTCGTCGATTCTACAATGAAAACAAATAAGACATTAAATGAGTTAAAATAATGTATAAAGAATTGAAAGTCTGCGGGGGAAAAAATCCATTCATTTTGACAGAAGCATGATTTAGTTGGCCATTTTTGACTATACAAAGTGAAGGGCCTAGTACAAAAAAATATATTTTTCTTGAAAGCAAACAATGTTAGGATTAAAGTGATATAAACAAATATGTAGAGACTTGGAAATTGCCCGTAAAAATGACAGGAATACAATTTTAAGGCTGGGAATGCAGTACCTTCGGTGCTGTTTGCGAGCCCCGCTGGCACTCATTGCGAGCCTTTCCCTCCGTCTACTGTACGGGCCACAACTTTCGTGCTTTGCAATGATCACCTTCAGCGTGCGTCACAAGACCTCTCCTCCCGCCGCTCATTGCAAGCCTCCTTAACCTGCAATTTTTGTGCTTGGGAATGCCATGCGTCTCTTTCCACCATCTACCCCCTGTGTCTTTCTCCTCTGCGTGTCTGCTGAATGTTTGCGTGGCGCACGGTGACTGCCGTTGGTTTTATTTTTAAAGTCCTGTGTGCCTGGCGTTGTTAGTGTGTTACTGTTTTCGCCATTGTGTATTTTGTAAGTCCCGCGTTGTTCGTGTGTGTTACGGTCTTCGGCGTTGTGTATTTTGTAAGTCCTGCGTGCCTGGCGTTGCTCAGCCTCGTTTTCATCCGGTTTCAGAATTTTTACCTTTTTTCTGACGCCATTTTTCCCCTCGCTTAGCCGATTTTTGATCGACAAAAAAAACGCCAAATATGGTTCAAAGCCGCTTGCAACCTCACTTCCAGGCTTCCTGGCTCTCCCCCTGTGCAGTGTGCAGGTGTGTTATTTTTTTTACATTATTTGGCTGTTTTTGGGGGGTCTTTCCAGTTAAGGGCTTGAAACAATTTCGGCCATTAAAATTAGTAAATTGTGTGCTTCGCGATCAGCGGCAAAGTGCTACGTTCATCAGTTTACGTTTTTTTTCGCCCACCATTCTTTTTCTCTCGTTTAGCCGATTTCTGATCGGCCAAAAAAACAATATGCCTCAAATTAACTTGCAACCCCATTCACAGGCTCTCCCCCTGTGCTGTGCGAGTGTGTAACTTGATTTGAGTAGTATTTGTTTGTTTTTTTGGCAATGTAAAATTGGCTAAGGTTTGTGTGCGTTGGTCCTAAGTTGTAAAGTCCCACTGGCCTCGCGATGAGTGCCTCATCAAGAGCCCTGCAATGAGCACCTTTGACGCTCATTGCAGCCCAAGTACCACGAGCCTCACAATTGTGTGCCTTCGCTGCTCACCTCGCTTTGCGAGGGCCGCAAGTGCTTGACCAACATACCCAACACTGACAATTATATATGTGATTGTAAAACAAATCTATACTGCCGTTTCAGAAGGACTGAACCACGACTTACCATAAGAAATGTGGTAGTTGGTACAAAATAGTTAAAGGTCCAGGGAAAAGGTGCAGTGCAACTTGAGTACCTGTCTAAATTGGACCCTGGAGTTTAATATACCATTGTGTGGGCCAACAACAAAACGGCACAGTGAAAGCTTTTGTGGGATACTTACCTAGTGGGATATATCATCAACTTTTAAAAGTTTAATGACTACCTTATTGGCCAACACTAGAACAGCAACCATTCTTAAAGAGGACTTGTCATGTTTGAGATTATTCTCTTTAAACGACTAGCACTATATTGCACTAGTCATTTTTAAACTAATTGCAGAGATGAATGGTATAAAAATTCATGGCACAACAAGCCAATTAGTTGCATATTTTGAATTAAAAGCAAAAATTGCCTGTTTTACCAGTTAGCATGGTTACACCAAAATAATCAAGCTCGCTGTGCCACAATAGCATAGCGTGTCCAACAGTTAACAGAGAGATTCTCAAAATGAATTTGAAGTAAAATTGATATGTTTATCTAGTTGTGCACTACCAATTATAAAACAATTATTATATGAAAGGTCCACTTTAAAATAAATACAAGGCCATGTTCTTCAGCATTATCCAAAACAAAGTGTGGTGACCATTGTATTGCTCATGAATGTTAGATTACTTCTTTTTTTTACACTTGTAATTATGAATCATAATTTTAACAAGTATGTAGATGTGGTAAAAAGATTCAGTTAGTGCCTATGCGACAAACATTAACAGTATCAAATCTACTAACCTTGACAATTTTGTTTACTTTACTTGTAGGTGTTGGGGGAGGAGGCATTTCAGGGCCTGGTTCAATTTCTTCATCAGGGGCCAAGTCTGGGTTAAGTGAAAATATGCTTTCCAAGTCAATCTAAGAAAGAAAAAAATATATATATAAAAATCACAAACTAAGCTCTTTTGTACTGGCGGCAAGCTCAGCAAATACTAATATAAATACTAATACTAATAATACCCACACATTGAATTGTCTGTACTAAAAAGCATTTTTGGAACTGGCGTTTAAAAATATAGCTTTGAGTTTGAATTAGAAATCATGCCTTTTTTTTTTTACAAATGTTGAGATTTGCATAACACAACTGCAGCAAAACCGTCCTCTCTCTTCACCTTCTATATCAGTATGTAGCTTTTTTTTTTTTATCTAAGAAATATAGTCCCTTTGCAAAATCTATGATTATGAGTACCTAAAACCTCAACACAAAAGTAACTAGCGAAGTATTAGGAAAGCTTTTGTTTTCTCAGATTACAGAAAATTGTGAATTTTACCCAAAAGTCAATAACAGGTCATGATGTAATATTTAAACGTTGGAAGTTTATCACTCTGAGGTTTGTTTTAAATCCCTCTGTAATGCTTGTAACAAAAAAAAACTTTCTTCTGTGCCGGTTTTATCTAATGCTTAGCAAGTCTATAATTTAACTGATGCTTTCGAGGACCATATCCAATATTCACAATACAAGCCGAAAATTGCTTTAATAATGGACTCTGCAATGTTTTCTCCTCTGTGGGATAACCTAAGAACCAGTGTATTTATGGTAACAAATTGGTTTAAGTATATAAAAATAAATCGCAGATAGGCAAGGAAGTCACGTTCAAATTCTTGTCCCACCCGATTAGTTCTTTTTTTTTATTTATTTATTTTTTTCCCCCGGATCCTTTACAAGACCACTAGAATAATCCATTTAAATTTTAAATTAAAGGACCAAAGGGCAAAAATAACACAAAAAGCCACTAGCGGACATCTCAGCCCTCTAAAAACATCATAGGAAATAGCTTTCAGAACCCACTGAAGTTTAATATTTATTGGTGCTCTTTTGAAGAATTTGACTTTTAAACTTTCTATAAGCATATTGTGAATTATAATGATAAATACAGTCTTAAATCATCATGTCTGGGGGGATTAGACATGATTCAGAGAAGATCTCTATTCAGTTCCATAGAAAAAACAAAATGTTATATCCCATTTAATATTAAAATAATCTGTTTATTTGCATATATTGCTATTGATGAAATGCTGCGGAGACACAATCTGGCTATGACTATGGAAGCATTACAGGGGGCAGACCTTTAAACGCTTTTTTTTTAATTCACTGTAAAGTTCTGTTTAAATGTGTTTAAAATGTGCAAGCACTTATTATTACAATATTTAAACATGGAAATCCGCCATCACCTTTACAGTGAAGAGCAACTCTCAGTAGTTTAACACTCCCCTCAGGCTAGAGGACAACTTGCCATCCAAGATGGAAACTCCAGATACAAGCAGAGTCTGTTTTATGGTCAGGCTTACACAGCTGATGTTGACACGTTTGTGAAGTATGAGACAATTTAACATTTGCCCTGGACTACAGTGGTCAGTTAAGCAATGCAGACACTAAGCAGCTGCTTCTGAATTAATGGAAGGCTGCAATCATAATATATTAGAACATATCAAAATAGTCTATCCTGCATAAAAAGGACCACTGAGGCCATTTTTGTTTCTATATGGTATTTAAAAGTTTGATAATAGGCAGAGATTTTAGAAAGGAAAAAATATGTAACTATATTTTTTTCCCTGCAGGCTTCCATTTTCTTCTCTCACTTTTGGTTTGGTTTTATTACTGCTAATGAGAAGACTGGTAGTTCTAGATGCTACATTCACACTGTGCAGGTAGACGTATCTTGTGAATTCAAAGTTTCCTCCTCATGAAGTTGATCAGCAGAAACTAAACATTTCACAGCAAGAAAATTGCATACAAAAAGGTCATAAATTAGGTTGTTTATTTTTATAATCTAAAAACTTTTAGCCCATTTTTAAGAGGAGTTCATTCAAAACGAGTATATTTTAAATACAGGTGGTCCCCGGGCTACGGACGAGATACGTTCCTGAGAGTGTCTTTAGGTTTGATTTGTATGTAACTTGGATCCCTGATGAATATTATTACAAAAACAAACTCATACAGAAAGCCTTGGGAGCCCGTTCTTTTGTCGGGTTGTCTTTAAGTGGAGTCGTCTGTATTGGACTACAGCAAACATTCACCCAAGTAGGAATTAAGGCTAGTTACTCCCTGGGAACTAAGCGTAATTTGTCATTAGCAAGAGATACCAGACAATCCTGGATCAGAATGGCTGGCTGAAAATGTTTAAACCGTAATATAAGATCACTATAAAAAAATGAATTTTGTAACAACATTCAATACTGGTAGCTTTATATCATATTTGGAACCTCAGCTATGGAGAGCTCTACTCTGGGCATAACTAGGCAACATGGATTGGAGTTGCTACCATAGTAGCTTCTACACAACAAATAACAGAAAACCAGACTTTACAAATCTCAGAATTAATACAGTACATAAGCACGTTTAATTATTGGAAAACTGAAATTCAGCTATTTACCTGCCAATGAGAACACCATTCCAGTTTGGTGGACAGATTTACAAAAAGATACATTATATTCAACCTTTTTATTCAGTAATGTGAAGGCTTTCTAAAGGCAATTAGATTGTATTTATGGTTTATGATCAACCATAAAAGTTATATACATAATATAAGTAATAGGAAACAGGAGCTCTGCTTGAACAGGGAAAGACATCTATGCACCAACATCGCAAAAAACAAGACTCCTGGGAACTGCATTAGCATCATTAATTAAAAGTGTATATAACAAATTAATTGCAAAGATAATAATCATGACTCAAAATCAAAACAAGCAGCTTACAAAATAAATTTGTCAGTCAAGCATTATTCATTTTTGAAAAAAAAACAATTCCTACACCCTTTTAATAACTAATATTTTAAACCGAAGTAATAGTCTGCAAACACTGATCATGCAGACAGGGACTCGAGCAATCACACCATCTCCAGCCTAGAATTCTGTACAGGGAGAACTAGAGACTTATAGCCTTATTAAATTGGGCTCTATATAAGCACATAGCATATTTTTTACTTCTATCCAAAAGTAAGGTCTTCACAAACTAAAAACTTCAGTAAAAAATATGCTATGTGCTTATATAGAGCCCTTTAGAATTTGCTGAATTGCAATTGAATAAGGCTGTTCGCTCTTGAGCGGGGCCTGTGCTTTCTTTATCGCTGCTTGCAAGGTTCTGCAGAGTATGTGAAAGAGTAAAAAATGATGGGTACAGACAAGGAAACCTAGGAGCCAGGCAGGTTAGTAAAGACCCAACTAAACTTATTTAGGAGCAAGAGATCATGCTCTCACACTTATAGTGCAATATTCAAACAATTGGAAATAAAAATGGGCAAATTTTTTTTTATTTAAAAAAAATTAAGCCAAAAATACCTATTGTGTGCAATTATGTGTAGTCTACACCATTTCATCTGTTATCTTCTACAGACACTTTGCCCATCTGTTGTGTGTCAACCTCACATTATCAATGGCGAGTTCAATAAAATTGCATAAGAATAAAGTGTCCCTTTTTTACCCTGAAAAAACCCAGGATATGTAAATTTGTAATTTCTTGTAAAGCAGAATATTGAGTATGTACAATAATTCATATCATGTACAGTGTCAATTGTGTTTCAAAGAATGACTCAACCATGATGTACGTCTTGCCCTAAACTGATGCACCTCACCCTTCTCTACCACACCAGGTCTACACAATAGGAGTGGGTAGGTTTAGTATATAACATGTTATTTTACTCCTCCAACTCTATGGTTTGCTTTCGTCAGTAGAGCAGATGTCATGGAGAAGCTGCAAGGATCTGAGAACTCATCACCAGATTAGAGCACATTATCAGGGCTTGGAGAAATTAAAACAAAAGTAGCTCTATTATTTTAGGGTTAGTTGGACACGGTCACTAAACAACTTGAAAACCAAGATAGATGTAGTGATTACTAACCGAAAGAAGAGACCATGCAAAAATCAACCAAAAGTGGTATAGGATTTTGGATTTTTTTTTTAATTTTTTTTTATTAAATATCCTTTATTTTGTTAAAATACTGTATTTTATTCCTAGAAAAACATTGCCACCAAATAAACCACAATTTTATAAAAAATAATCACATATGGTGGAGAGCTTCTAGCTTCAATAGAGACTTTTGAAGTGACACAAATTGCCATGGAAAGGTTCACAAAGCAACAGGTAAATAAAAGTTTCTTACAGAAACTTAGCGATTTGTTTGAATGACTCTCAGAACCGATGGACCAGACATAATATGTCACATCTTACCTCTTTTCCTTTAGTATCTCCATTTTCAATCCATTCAACTGTAATGCTTTCACTATCTTCATTTAAGGATGTTACCATAGCTTGGTGTATTCTCCCTGGAAGAGAAACAGTTCTGCCATTAATTTAAATACACATACATAGGATTCACAAATTAAAGAGCTGCATCACACAAGCTGCCCGGTTAAACAACTAAAAGGATCAATCATTTGATATTAAAACATTTTTAAATGTTAAAATTATGTGCTGATATTGACAACACTAATCCCATAATCTGTAACTGCAATAATAACAAAGCATTCACATTACGAAAGAAATACTGATCTTTGTTTTTTCTTTCAATAAATATTCACCATTATATATTCAAACTTATAACTAGTCCAAACTTCTTAATTTGAGCTCAGTTGGAAATGTTCAGAAATATAAATTTGTTTAAAAATAAAAAATTGAATAAAATGCCTTTGCTAGATAACATTTGAGTTGTACATGAGCACTAACTATTATATCTAAGCACATCAAAACAATGACAATTCACTAATGTGGATACAAGTTATATGAATTAATATCCTTATTGGGTTCAATGTCAGACATTTTCAGAGTTCTAATGATTTAGTTTCTGTATAGCTAAAACATTATTTACACATTTTTCAACTCAAAAGTTTCCATCTTCTAGGCATGCAAATATGTACATTGTACGGTTCTGTACATTGTCACTATTATGCCCCAGTCTGAAAACAAAGCTGTGGGGGTTGTTTACCAAGACAGCCCATAGACCAATGTCCCCTTCCTCACAGCAAGTATACCCAAATCAAATCTTATATTTATGAAACTTTGCTTGTGTCATGACTACTCACATATTGGGCCGTTACTGCCTGTAGCCTGAGAGGGTAGATTGTCCGAAAGGGAATTGCTATGCTAATTCATAGTGGTGCCCTTCAACAGAATTAAATAGAGATGTTATCACATTACCAAGTTCCCCTCATTCCTCTCCGGTTTCTAATCCTGTTGGGAATCAAGACAAAATGTCTGTTGATACTGAAGCAAAACTGAATACAATAACCCATTTATTAAACATTTTGTATATTATCCAACAGGTTCTTCATGAGCATACTACATAGATCCTTTATCATTTTCAGTGTCAAAATGAAAATGGAATCCTAACCCCCCAAAAATATTGGAGCTTAGTAGAGAAATACATTTTTTTTCCACAACTTATGTCACTCTTGCTATCACATAACACAAAAATGCAATGAACTACACAAGGGTACATGTATTTTGTTACATGCTGGATGCTTGCTCCAAACCAACAAGATCATAAAATAGAGATTATATTCGGGACGGGGTGAGATTATAATCAGTGACGAACAGTACCTCCCACTAAACTGGACATGTTAAAATGATCATGGATGTCTTTTGGACTTTGCAAAGGCTTCTAATACAGTTCCGCCTGGGAGGCTATTGTGCAAAGTAAGGGATACCAGACTAGCAGTAAAATCAGATCAGAACACAATAGTCTACGTTGGTGAAGTGAAATAAGGAAAATATATACATAACTACTTTTTAGAAATAGAAAATTGTCATGTGTGTATGTATTCACCCCTTTGTTATGAAGTCCATAAAAACCTCTGTTGCAACCAATTACCTTCAGAAGTCACATAATTAGTGAAATGATGTCCACCTGTGTGCAACCTAAGTGTCACATGATCTGTCATTACATACACACATCTTTTTTTAAATGCACCAGAGGCTGCAGCACCTAAGCAAGAGGCACCACTAACCAAACACTGCCATGAAGACCAAGGAACTCTCCAGACAAGTAAGGGACAAAGTTGTTGAGAAGTTCAAGTCAGGGTTAGGTTATATAAAAAAAAAAAAAATCCAAATCTTTGATGATCCCCATCTGTACATAGAATGACAATAAGCCTTACCCTCCATAGAGTTGGGCATTATGGCTGAGTGGCCAGAAGAAAGCCATTACTTTCAGCAAAAAACAAAATGGCACGTTTTGAGTTTGCGAAAAAGCATGTGGGAGGCTTCCAAAATGTATGGAGGAAGGTGCTCTGGTCGGATAAGACTAAAATTGAACTTTTTGGCTAAGGGAAACGCTATGTTTGGCGCAAACCCAACACATCACGCAAAGAACACCATCCCCACAGTGAAACATGGCAGCATGCTGTTCGGATGTTTTTCATTAGCCGGGACTGGGAAACTGGTCAGAGTTGAGGCAAAGATGGATGCTGCTAAATACAGGGATATTCTTCAGCAAAACCTGTACCACTCTGTGCGTGATGAGGTTAGGACGGAGCTTCACCTTCCAGCAGGACAATGACCCCAAGAACACTGGACAATGATCCATAACACACTGCTAAAGCAACACTTGAGTGGTTTAAGGGGAAACATGTAAATGTGTTGGGATGGCCTAGTCAAAGCCCAGAC
Source organism: Discoglossus pictus (assembly GCA_027410445.1). Lineage (NCBI taxonomy): Eukaryota > Metazoa > Chordata > Amphibia > Anura > Alytidae > Discoglossus > Discoglossus pictus. The sequence goes on from CM050163.1 coordinate 510,507,945, forward strand.
CGCAATCCAATAAAAATTCTGTGGTCAGACTTAAAGATTGCTGTTCACAAGCGCAAACCATCCAACTTGAAGGAGAGGGAGCAGCTTTACAAGGAGGAATGGGCAAAAACCCTAGTGGTAAGATGTAGCAAGCTCATAGAGACTTATCCAAAGCAACTTGGAGCTGTGATTGCCGCAAAATGTGGCTCTACAAAGTATTAGGGGGATGAATAGTTATGAACATTTACTTTTTATGTTATTTTGTCCTATTTGTTGTTTGCTTCACAATAAAAAAAAATTTACAAAAAATCTTCAAAGTTGTGGGCATACTCTGTAAATAAAATGAAGCAAATCTTTAAACAATCCATGTTAATTCCAGGTTGTGAGGCAACAAGACACGAAAAATGCCAAGGGGGTGAATACTTTTGCAAGGCAAAAGTTACAGAAAAGGTCAATGTGCGTAACTATTCACCCCCTTAAAATCAATACTTTGTAGAGCCACCTTTTGCGTCAATCAAAGCTCCAAGTCGCTTTGGATAAGTCTCTGGGATTTTTGACCATTCCTCCTAGCAAAACTGCTCCAGCTCCTTCAAGTTGGATGGTTTGCGCTTGTGAACAGCAATCTTTAAGTCTGACCACAGATTTTCTATTTGATTGAGGTCTGGGCTTTGACTAGGCCATTCCAACACATTTACATGTTTCTCCTTAAACCACTCAAGTGTTGCTTTAGCAGTGTGTTATGGATCATTGTCCTGCTGGAAGGAAAAACTTCCGTCCTACCCTCAAATCACACACAGTGTGTTACAGGTTTTGCTCAAGAATATCCCTGTATTCAGCACCATCCATCTTTCCCTCAACTCTGACCAGTTTCCCAGTCCCTGCTGCTGAAAAACATCCCCACAGCATGATGCTGCCACCACAATGTTTCACTGTGGTGATGGTGTTCTTTGGTTGATGTGATGTGTTGGGTTTCTGCCAGACATAGCGGTTTCTTTGATGGCCGAAAAGTTAATGCCCTCCTTGCCCGGTCCATGAGTTTTGGTGGGTGGCCGTCTCTTGGCAGGTTTGCCATTGTGCCATGTTCTTTCCATTTGGTTATAATAGATTTGATGGTGCTCCTGGGGATCATCAAAGATTTGGATTTTTTTTTTAGAACCTAACCCTGATGATTAGTACTTCTCAACAACATTGTCCCTTACTTGTTCCGAGATTTCCTTGGTCTTCATGGCAGTGTTTGGTTAGTGGTGCCTCTTGCTTTAGGTGTTGCAGCCTCTGGGGCCTTTCAAAAAAAGGTGTGTATATCTAATGACAGATCATGTGACCCTTAGATTGCACACAGGTGGACATCATTTCACTAATTATGTGACTTCTGAAGGTAATTGGTTGCACCAGAGCTTTTTTGGGGCTTCATAACAAAGGGGGTGAATACATAGGGCACATGCCAATTTTCTGTTCAACCAGTAGACAAACAATGAGACACAGAAGAACCCGACACAAGTAGCGTCAGCTAAATGTAATATTTCAAGTTTTGCTTTTTAGGAGCATAAACTTCACATACTTGGAACGTATGGCAAACAATAGACCCAATTCTGATATCCTACCCCCTCACCCCAAGGTCTGTATAACACTTTTGCTTGTATATCATTTTTGATATATATTGTGGTAACTGTACTAATCCACCTTAAGAGGACAGAGCCTGTGACAGACCAGTGAGGAGGGGGGGGGGGGGTGTACAGCAGTTCAGACTGGCGCTGATGTAAAAAGCAAGGTCCCAAACTACAGTTATACTACCGTATATAGCTAAAATCCTTGATTGTCAGAACGGCTAGAGGATATTGTAAAATACTCCATTTGTGTTATTCTTATCCTACCTATTAATTTGTATATAGTTTTAAATAACTTTTTTTTATTTTAGGAAATACAGGAAAACTTTCAGATAGTGAAAAATTAATTGGATCAGGTATCATACCTCCCCCACCATGCAAAGGGTCAGCGGTGTAACTGCAGGTTACATGCTGGTATTTAACCAAGTCACCACACACAGCAAAGGCTTGCAGTATTTGTTAAAGAAGAAACCAAATAAATATATTCACTTTATATCTTGGCAATCTATAATCTGGTTGGCACAAACAAAACTGCTTGGCTTAGAGAAATAATCAATGGTTTGAAAATAACAGATCAGTAAAATAAAAAGCTCAAACTACAATACTGCTACAGAAACACAGTATTAAATATGTTTTGAGCCAGTTTTCCAAGTTATTGAATTATGATTTTCATAATTATAGCTATAGATTTTCAAGCAAAAGAGCCGTTGTTGCAATTAGACTGACATAATTGCAGGTCTTAAAATAGAATATGACTGAATGATACACAAAGAAAGCATGAGCAAACACAATCTGGTAAAGCATGTTAAAGGGGAACAAACAGTTTAAAATATATAAAATCTACAATTTGATAGTAAATATTGAATTAGTTAACATTTGTTATATTCTGGACTTTATAAAGATTTGCTTTTGAAAATCAGTTTTCTTCTCTCATGCTATTTTGTCGTGCCCATATAGCCCATGTGCACACCAACTACAGTCTTGCACAGTGGCATTAATACTGTTGATCTGAGGGCCAGTTGTTTACCTTCCAAACTAAATGAATACCATGTGCTACATAGTATCATCCTATTAAAAATCGGATTGATCCCAGGAGTATGTTTTAACTACAGATAAGAGGCCTCAATATTCTGTCATTAGTTGTGAATAATGTACAGGCTGCGTTTAACATGTTAGGATAGGGCCATAACATTGCTCCCTATTCCTGAGGATAGGCACATACGGTCTGGGAGCCAAGTACTGTTGTGATCTACTTTTCTAGCACACTATACACAAATAATAATTAAAGAGCAAAACAAACTTTTAGCTGGGGGGATCTTTAGTAGTAATTCAATTGGGATTTTATTTAATGAGTCAATGGCATTAAAATCAGTATTTAAAAAAAAGATACCGTCACAGGAGGTTGATTTGACCTTAAAGTGCTTTAAAAAACAGTCTATATATTGTAATAGCCTTTCTCCACAGTAAATCATTCAGGAGATACTCAGCATTATTTTTGTGACCCCTTAATGCTAATGTGAGACTCAATATGCTTGGTAATGGTGGAGAGGGGATCTATCTGCATGATCTCATTATTTTGGCCACCAGTGACATATAAGCAGACTGTGATTTTAATTAGCACATCGAAGCAGATACTTAGCATTTAGAAGCCTCTTAATTACATAAAAATGTAGCACACTGAAATTCTTAGGAATTCTACACTTTAGAAAAAAATGCCCAATACAATGTATAGCCAGTTTTTCATGCTCTCAAAGAATAAACAAAACGAAAAAAAGTTTATTTTAGGGTGGCAGAGTCCATTTAAAGAGAAATAAATCAATACAGCTCAAGGATAAAATCCAAAGTACAGTACAGTATTTTGCATTTCACCAGAATGGCTTCTCTCTACCACCTATGTGCCATTCAGGGGGTGGAGGGGGATCTGAATAGGGAGACCATCTTCTATTGTCCTGATAAAAATCACTGCAATACATACTTTCCTGTAGTAGCTATTTTAGGCATACCTAGAGGGGAAAAAAAGGAGGACGGCCTTCTTGAGACATCTTCTTTAGCTACCTGAAAATGTAAACAAGTACTAGAGAGAAAGATGCCTGCTGTCAGCTACCATGCCATGTTCTTAAAGCAACAGACTGAATTTATGTTCTCAAATACTGAATTATTGTGAATGTGTTACAAAAAAAAAAAAAAATCCTATTGTTTCAAGAGCTTTTATTACTTTCAAGGAATAATGATCAGTATAAAAAACCTACAGTAATAACAGGTTTTCCCCACCATCTTTAGGTTGGGGCTTTTCCAAATGGTTTCAAACACTGGCAGACCGCAGCACATTTCTCCAGACTCTGCAGTTATGCCGCTGCATGCTTTGCAACAGTTTATAGATGGGAGGATAACACTAACAATGTGAAAATCACAAATTTTCATGTTTTGCCTTATATTGTTTAATTTCTGGCAGGCCGCATCATGTCCCCGAACTTAAAAATAACAGAAGAGTTCCCAAGCCACTTTTGGTTGCAGAGCTTGGTTAATGAGATAACAGTGTTTTACCCAGTAATTCATGGCAGTCGGGTGGCACGAAGGAGCTGCCAGGCTACAGAAAAGAGGCGGCGGGTAGGCACACAGCTGCGCAATGTATGTCTGCACATCATCATGACCTCAAACCAGTCGGCACTTCAAACCGGGCTGGTGGGGAGCCCGCCAAGAACAGCCTGGGGAGAATACTGGATAAACTTATTAAACAAGTATTATCTTTCACAAGCTTTAAAGCTCATTGTTAATTTCTCAACTTTCCAAAGACAATATCTGACGCTACCATTGGCTTTTATGCTATATAAAACCAATGCTTGGCTTCCTCACAATGGCAGAGGTGAAAACTAGTATTTGATACTCAAAGTAATATTTAGTTAAGATAGGGAAGTGTTATTTAAATGTATCAAAAAGTCAACAATGCAAGGAAGTAAAAAGGCTTGAAGACAGCAAATACAACAGAAAGAGGTAGTTGAGCCTATGATAACATTTTGTTATAACTAACATGTAATCCTCAGTTTGAGTGTTTTGTCAAAAGGTTGGCCAATTCTAAGATCAACAGATTCTTTATGTTTACTACTGTTTTTTTTTTTTTTTTTTTTATCTGATTGTTATTTTGTTTTTATTTATTTTTTATAAGGCAATTCTCTATGCACAAGCTCACAAAAAATGGTTAGCTTAACACATAAGATGGCTCATAAAATAAAATCTCTTCTTTCTTGACATGTATGAATTTTAATAGACTTTATTTGATCAGAGTTTGCTCTCCTTAAAGAAATGACACACCAATATGGAAGACTGACTAAGTTGGGACATTTCCTATTTTCACAATTACTACTTCCTGTTCAGTGAGAGAAGTTATAATTAGAAGCAAAAATTGTTACATTTCTGTAATTGACACAATGAATTCGGAGATGTATAATTTGATTGGATCTAAAAAGCAGACATAAAAAACATCAACTGTTCTAAAAAACGGTGACAGTTACATTAATTGTTCTGTATACTTCGGCAGATCACCTAATATTACAGCGTTCTTGTTTAGGTGCAACCTTCCCTTTAACGTAATGGTTGGAAACTTCTGAAAGCATTCAGTTAAAGGTCTCAGTCAAATGCTGTGTTTGTGTAAAACACCCAGCAGTATTACTTGTTTAAATCCAAAAAACACCTAATTTTATATAACAAAAATTATAGGATTGCCATATAAGATGAAAGATGTGGCACATTTAATTTTCTGCTATGTGTCTGCCACTTTATTGTTAGGGTATTGGTGAAAAAGTAACATGAAAAATCCAGGATTTGTGCAACAAAGTGACTTAATTGAGGTAACCCTCCCCCCCCCCCCCCAAAAAAAAAAACCAAACAAACACTTAAGCTGACCCACTTGCTAGCATAGCGAATAAGGAACTGAACACATGGTAAAGCAGTTGACTAAAGGCCAGGAAGTGTCTATTAGTGGATTACAGAGTCACAAATAACACAACCACTCCCAAAGGCAATCCTCATTCCACTTTATTTCATCACACATATTTATTAAACTACTTCCTATTCAAAATAAGAAATACTGACCGTCCAAATGAACAAAAAATGAGTACCGAATTATCATCATATTTAGGGCCTATTATAATACATATTCTTCTCCCCCCTCATTTCATGCATGTTTGCATATTTGTGCAAACAGAGCAATTAAGTAAAATAACATTTTTCAGTATGTCAGAACGCTCAAATAAATTATCCAGCTCCAATTTGGCATTTATTATGGTACTCAATGCCATAAGAAATATGATCCATTAATATATTATCACTTCTCATTCATCATTATTATTGACAACTAGGCCTCAGAGACAAAAAGGACGAGTGGAGCATAGCGCTAAACATACCGTCAGGGGTGGACAAAAAGAAAGACCTTCATACATTATACACTTGGAAAACATGCCAGGGAGCTACAGTATATACATATATTATCCATAACCAAATTACAAAAAAAAATGTTTGGCTTGCTCCTAAATTTCTGGTATGTGTCAATCCCCGACTTATAACCAATTAAATAAAAAAATTAAGCCAAAGGATAACCAAGGCCATGGTCCACAGATCATCAGTGGGCCATTATCATTACTTAGAAGGTCCGCGGTACAAATGAGGTGCTTCTCTCCACATATATAGTTGTCAGCAATACGCATAGCGAGCCCGCCGCAGGTGCTGTCAAGGAGCGCCAAAGGGGCTCCTTGCTCTGGTGGAGATGAGCGCCATAGGAGCTCATCCCTACGACTTTCGGACCGCAAATGCGGACAGTCGCGAAGCGAGGGGCCGCATTTGCGGAGGCTCCCATGTTGGCTGCAATGAGCCGCAGGAGGCTCTAAGGCGCCTCACAACCCGTTACAAATGACCACACAATTACGATCCGCGGGACTTAGAAAAAATCCATTATGGTCTCGCAAAACTACGACCTTAAAAAACAGACAACCCGTGCACAGAGGCAAACATTAAAAAACACAAATGACACACAAAAATAAAATAAAAACAATAGCCACAGCAAGGGGGGACACCCAGGACCTCTGCAACACTGCTTAAACCTCGATTTCAGTCAAATACCAAATACGGCTTTTAGAAAAACCTGTACAACCTACAACATACACCATTAGCAAGGACGCTAAATCATACAAACCCGCCTACCACATTCGCCGCCATTTTACAACACTAACTTACAGAATGTGGAAGTACCCAGCTACACAAACGGCTTCCCCTCACGCACGCAGCCTATTTACACTACACACATTGCTGACAATTACAACTCAGCAACACTGCAAATCTACATTATATGCTGCAGGAACATCAAAACAGATTGTTAGCTCTTCAGCATTTTCCTTGCTGCATATATTAATTACAAAGAGGTAAAGTAAATTAATTTATCATTTCATTAAATTAATTAGTATAAAAAAAAATTAAATAGACACAAAACAAAAAACAATACCACTCTAGTGCAAACTACCACAAACACCTTCACCGCGCCACCCATAAGGAGTGCCAACGCAGCTCATTGGACACAAACTACACCAGGGGAGAGCCTTGCAATAAGAGACAAAACAAGATCACTGCTGACCTTACAATAAGAGCAAAAGCGCCTATCATAACAACAAATACACCAACCCAGAGGCTCGCAATGAGCGTCGAAAGCGCTCACTGCGAGCCACGCAATGAGCGTCAAAGGCGCTCAGCGCCAGCCTCGCAATGAGCGCACAAGGATCCCAGACCACCAAAAGACTTACTCTCTGTAGCAAACAGCATTACCTACCTTACAATTTTATTGCCATCATTTTTTGACTGGCAAGTCGCTAGTATTAAATAAAAAGTAGAGGATCTGCCCAGGGAGACTAAATAGACAGGAGGCTGTGTGGCTATTGCAAGTATACCTACCTTCACCTGTCAGTCAAAAAATTAGGACGGCCTTCTCTGCAGATTCTCTTTTACCCCTGCGGTGTGTGGAGAGAAGAATATCTGCTGGAATGCTAAAATTCAGATGCAATTTTTAAAAATTACATTGAATTTATTTTATTCAAATATTTATTTATTAACTTGAAATGCCATAAATCAGTAACAAAAACTACATTGTATGATCACTAAAGTGATCCTTTATGGTTAAATTGATTATTTTGTCACATGTATGCCATTCCATCTAGCTAAATCATCAGGACATAGTTGTGTATCCTAGGCATACCTGAATTCCTTTACTGTATTTGTCCCAATCGAAGGAGGGATGTTTCACCTATATATTACAATTTCTGTAAAGTAATGTGTGTGCATAATATGCCTAACATTTCTACCCTCTAACTTCAAATCCTAACCTCTTGTTTATGCATTCATCTAATCATGAAAGTTTGAAAGGTTCCTATTATGTCACCGCTCTAAATAATAATGAAGAAAATCTGTGGGAACGACTGGTTACCTTCCAATACTTATGGGGCCAATATCATGTGCAGGACAATTCGCACTTAGTGATATTACATGTGGAATATTTTTTCACCAATTTGTAAGAGTACGTTTTAATGATAGATCGATTACTGGGGAACATATGAGAAGCCCAATGTGAGCGTTACACTTTAAACATACAGCATACACCATCCCTCTGTCCCTGAGAGTCGGAAGATATGGTCTGAAGGGTCAGCTGTTAAAAGCTACAGCTTTTATTTTAACAAAAATATTGTACCTATTTAGAACCCTTCCTATCACAGTGGACATGAAAGAACTAGACAAATTGCAAAACACATTTTTTAAGTTTATCTGGCGGAATAGACCTCCTCTGATAGAGAGGAAAATAATGCACAAAACTCGGGGGGGGTCTTTCCTGTCCGAATCTTCGACTATACCCGAGAGCAGCCCAATTAGCGTTTATTTCAGTTGCCCATTTCAGCAAACGCCAACCACTCTTGATCTTTGTTGAGAATTGGCAAATGAAACCCCACACCTGGGATACTCTGATATGGGATCCTTACTCTCCTTGTATCAAACAACACCACTCTAACCCTATGATCAAATCTACCCTGTCTGCTTGGGCCTGGGTAAAAACTATAAAACATTTGGTTCTGCCACTTTTCCAGTTAGCATCTCTAAGGTCATTCCCTGGTTTTGAAGCAGACTTAAGATCCGATTCCAAACTGTGGTGGCTTACTAGCAGATTGGGTAGCTTCTTGGTTTTCCAACAACAAATTGATTCCCCATGAACAACTTATAAATCAATACCAGATAAGGAAGTATGGAATTATAGGAAATTCAAACATTGGTTTCTCAGTATGACCCAAAGCATACCTGGATAACGACTTCTATGAAGGGATTTTTGGGCTCCTTATACGCTCTATTTAATGATTCGCAAAACAGACAGAAACCCAACTTTATACTAAAATGGGAACGGGACTTGGGTAGAGAGTGCTAGATTTAAACACGTGGAAGGAGGCATGTTCTAACCTATCAAGAGGCTCCTTTACATACAGCTTATTGGAGGTGTCGATCAATGTTCGGCACAGAATCTATTATACACCATATTAAATTAATAAAATAAACCCACATTTAAGTGCGAATTGCTTTAGAGGGTGCCACTCGCGGGAGGATTTCCATCATATCTGGTGGACATGTCCTCTAGTACAAGTCTTATGGGGGAAACAGTCTGTTCTCACAAATAATTAGCACCTACAATGCAATTTTGCCTTCTGGGCTTGCCTGTAAAAAAATATATCTGCATATCAAAACAAGCTTTGGCAATACTTTGTCCTAGCAGTGAAACTAATTATAGCAAGATGCTGGAAAACTTCCTTATTAACTTTTAATGAGGTTAACAATAAAATTAACCATATATTGGTTAATGAAAAATGGACCCACATTTTACAAAACACGTATCCCCGCTCCTAAAACTTTGGACACTATGGCTTACGCCCGCTCATAGTATTCCTCTGTAGGTAACCGCTTATGGCGATTTGGGCTGTCGCTGGTGGGTGTGGAGGCCGGGAGGATCCGGAACGCAGCAAATCTATACAACGCTCGGGACACCTTGAGGTGTAGGTTTGCCAGACGATTTTTTCCTTTCCCTTTCTTTTCTGTTTTCTTTACTCATTTTGTTGCTTTAGCTTAACTTTTGAATTCTAAGACAGATCACTTTATATATATTTAAAAAAAAATAGCTTTTCAGGTTTACATGCCTTTATAGGTGGGTAGCTTAACATTTATCTTACTGTTTATTAGTATGTTTCAACGATATGCTACCATTTATAAGGGCGGGGTGACACTACTACGAATTGTTTTAGGTATTTGTTGACCTGCTTTCCCTTACTGTATTGTTTCAACTTTGTCTTTAATAAAAAATTTAATAAAATAAAAATAAAAACACTACAGCTTTTAGACCATTCAACAGCCTCTTGTTATTTATTTAGTTCATTAGTATCCTTTTGCATGGAGAAAATATTCTAGGTGAGGTCTAAGAATCAACTAAGCATTGTATGGTCTTTTCTTGCAACTTTGTAGCAATCTCTACTTATTATTAACGGAACTTGGAAGGTCTCTGGATTTTACTTGGAATATAATATACATATGTATCTTTTGTGTACTTTATTAAGAAGTGTGAGAAAAAACAATATCATGATACCCAACAGGGATTACAACACGATTTACAACCTAAACCCATGTTGTTTCTAAGGTGGGCACACCTAATTGAAACATTTCCATTGTATTGCAGTTTGATTACTATTACTACTAGCTGAGCTTTATACAATAACATTCTTGGGCCTTCATTAAAAATCTTTGGCAAAGCAAAGTCTGTTTGGCAGTAAATTCAGATAAGATATAGAATACAATAGAAACACACAAGACCACTGATCCACTAATGGGCAGATGCTCTTAATATTTACAGATGCCTAAAGGAATGCAAACATCTCATAACGTTAGGTGTGGACCGAAAGACTTTATCAGTAGAAACATGCCAAAATGTTCTAATTATAATACACAGAAAAATAAAAAACTCTTACTTGCATACTTCCGAGTCACATCTAGAACTCTATATATTTTATAACTACAACTCTAATGTTGTACCCATTGAAAAGGCTAATATTTCAGCTATAGTACAGTGGGTGGTAAGCCATACTAATACATTTAGAGACACAGTACAATACAAAAAAAATGTTTGTAATGTTTAAAATGGGCTATTGAAAATGCTTGAGCAAACAAAAAAAGTTGTAAAAAAGGTAAATTAAATGTGTGGATGTTTGCTTAACTCTACATATGACGTTAGGTGGGGTAATCTGTGATACTTGGTGCCAAAGAGTTTCTGGGGTCTTGTGGAGTGCTGGGAACAGAATACATGTGTGGAGCAAGCAGGCTGCTATACACTTAGATTGATTTGTATTGATGTTTGATTTATATATTTTAAGCAAGTTATGCTTTTGTACAATAGTCATTGGATGAATTGGTGGAATTGGAATTGCCGAACTTCAGATTGCTTCCTGGGTTAGGATGGATCAGGCTCACTAACCGGTCTTGATAGCTTATGAATTTATACTGTCTATACATTAATAACTTCTGAAATGTTCTCTCTGATATGTAAATATCTATACTGTAGTAATATGTCCCTTTACTATTTACAAGTCACTTAGAATGGTTATGTTGTAGTTTTTTTATTGCTTACTGTACAACTTCTTGAGAAACCTTTTCTATTGGAAAAAACAAACACCCAAACAATATGCAAGGCTGTTTTGAGGAATTAATAAACCTTAGCTTTTCTACAGCAACAATAATATTTAGAAACTATTATTCAATGTTACACTTTGAAAGCTAAACATGCCAAAAGCTGAATTCATGACAGACAAAACAGACAATATGTGGTAAATAGAAGACTATACAAAACAGTTGGGGCCAATCAAAAAATGGAGAGAGGTCTAGCACATTTTAGATATCAAAAATGTTCATGGCTACGTTTCCCTGTTTTACCTTTCTCTACTGTATATCAAACACACACATTACATGGAGTCATTCTATACACATTCAAACGTATTTAATTTAAAAATAAAACATGTTTTCCACACCCCCAGAAATGTCTACATTAGGCACAGTGAAGCTCCCAATAGAAACACCACATTTGGGTACAGATTTTAACCCTTTACTAAACTTCAAGCCACAGTTGCAGCGGGCTCGCTACGTGAGCCCGCAAGCGTTAGCAGCAACCCGTATTGCTGAGAACTATATATGTGACACACCACTGCTCCTTGCTGTCTCATTTTAAAAAAGGGTATACAGAAGTTTCCCGGTTTTTAATATTAAAATTACCTAAGTGTTTCTTTGCATATCTAAGGTATATGGAAGTTTAATAGTTTAAAAAAAACAAAAAAAAAAAAAAACAGAGGTGCTCAATCATAGAACATACTAAGCTTAATAGGTTAGTTCTATGGACATGATAACCCACTCTGAGAGCAGCCTCTCTTAGGTCACTTGTGCCCTACTATTCTGAAGTATATCAGTCTGGTCTCACCAAATCTAGCCCCAAAATACCAGGCAATTATGCCCTGTACAGGAGAAACAGCAAATCCTAGACATATTTTTTTTTTTTTTTGAAAAATGCTTCGGGGCCGTGTACATGTGACCGTGCCACTACTGCAAAAAACACGGGGCTTTACTGGTTTCCCAGTGCAGTCGTTTTCGAGGCCCCCCCGCCTTGAGGGCCCCTTTGATCTTCTGGGCTCCGGTCCGGAATCCATGAAGATCCATTTTCGTCCCCCTCACCCTAGGAATGAGGGAGACCTCTCCACCATCTTCAGACTGGAGCCCTCCGATGTGGCAAAAAACTTCACCAGGGGGACTGCTCTCACCAGTCCACCCTGGCTCAGACGTCTGGGGGAGAAGCTCTCACCTTTCTCCCCCAGGTCCTTCCAAGGGGTCCCCGGCCATAAGGCCCCGCCCTCAAGGGCTAGCGAGACCCCCCGGCTCCACTGGGTAGTGGAGTTTCGTGATACCCAAACCGCGAGACGTGCCATAAACAAAAAACGTGCAAAAAGTCTGGTGCCAAAAAAATCAGTCCCGTGATGGTGCCAGGGTCTGGTGAGGTAGCTCTCACCCCCCTCAACAGACTTAGTGCGAGGCCAGAGAGTCCTCTCTCACAAAACTCTCTGGCCCAGGGTGCACTGTGACGTGCTCCCCCAACCCGTAGCCTGGGGGCAAAAACAAAAATAAGGTACCCCCCACGAACCAAAAGGTCCTGGCTGGGGGCCCCGTGAAGTGCTCAAAAGAAATGTGCATGGTGCTATTATGGGGGAGCCGACAGCAAAAACTCCCCTAAGCCCCGAAGCATGGATTTCTACTCGGCCCCTGGCCAGACCAAGGTTTCCCCCCTCTTCATAACTGGTGTGGCAGACCAGCTATTTCAGAGGAGGTACTACACTTGATCTTAGCCAAAAGGCCGAGAAGCGAGACATATACGTTTCATGATTGGGCTCGACAGTGAGATGTAGCTGAAATCCCTAAGGAACAGCGAGCAAGGAGTCCACGTCTGGAGTCCCCATTACACTTAGAGAGACTAAGCCCAAAGGTTCATTTGAATAAACAAAAAGGTGCTCAATCAGTGAAAGAAATAACATAAATAGGTTAGTACTATGGAAATGATAACCCACTCTAAGGGCAACCTTTTTGGCTCACTTGGGCCTGTCGCTGGGAGAAATATCCTGTAGTACATCAGTCTGGTCTCACCCCTGAGTGTAAATGCTAATGTCATCATGGCTCCACATATAGCCTTTCCCTAATGCTCACTTTTAATAGACATTCGTGGCACGAATGCAATCATACTTGAAACCAGCAATAATGTTTTTTGAAGAACAGCTCTAAATGCCTCTGACCCGGCAGAAGCTTAGCTTTGTATAACAGTCTCAAACTCCTTTAGTGCAGCCTCTGACAACCACAGATGAGCTAAGAAATTAGACTACAAGACAGTGAACCTGTATAACAAAGCTGCATCACATCCCAGAGTCTGCAGCAAAAAGAAATGTATACTAGTATGAGCCTTTAAGACTTTCTATGAAATGCCTCTAATCTCAGGTAAACACTTTCATCTTACAATGTTAGTCATTTGGGAGGTTGGAGAGGTTAGGGCTCAGTAACCAAATAAATACCTGTTAAACAATTACCTATAAAACAGGGGTAATCAAATGTATGTCAAACAAAAATACTAGCCAGTTGGGTGAGGAGCAATATATATTTTTTTAGGAAACTAGAGGAGGGTTTACACATGTAGTTTAACCAAAAAGTTAGTGGAGACAGAAATACAATTATAGCAGCCAATGTCAAGCACTGACATAAATTGATGGCAGTTGTCCGATTTCTGCCTAGTGTGCATGAAAAACTTGTCTGCTCTTTGCAGTTTCTCCTGTTCAGTGTAGAATTGCCTGGTATTTCGGGGCTGGATCCCTCTTGAGTGATACCAGACAGATATACTACAGGATATTTCTCCCTGTGAAAGTCACAAGTGAGCTAAAAGAGGCTGCTCTCAGAGTAGGTAACCAATCCTATAGAGCAAACATACGTTGGTGGTGTCTAATGGGCATGAAAAACTTCTTATAAAATTAGATTACAACCGAGAGAGAACACACAACATCTAATCAAAACTCCTCTTCAAAAGCTAAAGTCAGTCAGACTTTGGTACTGAGGCAAGCAAACCAAAGAAAGTAGCTAAACAACAGGTCAAATTATGTTTTATATAGACCTTCCTTTATTTAAACAGGGGTTGACAAATCTACCATTCTTGTTTCTGCCAAACTACTTCTATTGAAGAGATTGAAGGAAGCTTCACTATTCTACAGTGGATCTGTGGCAATTGCAACCGCCAGTGCTTTTAATATGGATAATGGATTGAAAAAGTGCAGCAGAAAAGTAACAGTTCAGCAACAGCCATGGAACGACACAGTAAAGAATAACTGCCGATAAAAGTAAATATTTGACTGATTATATTTATTTATTTCGCTTTCGACAAACATTTAAACCTATTACCATGTTCAGTTATTCAAGATCATGTGGAAAAGTTGGGTCCTTTAACTCAGTTAGGGCCTCATTCTATTACCGGCCGTAAATCGGCCGTAAGGCTGCGATTCCTTGCGGGGGTTCTGTTAACTCGCGATTCTATTATACGGCCCCGCAAGGATCTCCTCTTACGACCGGCCGCATATCTTGGAACCGGCCGTAATCTCAGAAATCTAAAAACGCAAAAATAAATTCAAGCCTGCACTGTACAGCTCTGTAAATGCTAGGGATCATATTGGGGGACATGAGGATTAAAAGAAACCCCCTCTCAAGCTTGCACATCAGCCCAAACCCGAGGTCAAATTAACTGTTTATTTTCCGGCTGCGGCGTGGGCGGGTCTGAGGTGCTCCAAGCACTCTGGACTTTTTACATGTATATTTTACGGATATTAAAAATAAAATATTTTACGGATTTGAGTATAGGATAATTATGTGCTATTTTTTCTAACACCTAAAATCCCTTTATAGTCTTCTCAAAGTGCAGGATGGCTTTATTTGAGCTATTTTATGTGCTTAATTGGTGCTAGCGGGACCTCTTTCCTGCAAGTAAGCTGCGGTTAGTTTTTAGCCTTGCAGAGAGGGTTCCCGGAGCAATTGAATTGCAAATAGGAATTTCTTACAGCCGAAACTCTTGCGGCCGTTTTAGATCAAAGGCTTTCCTCTGGCGCGAGCGGCCGCAAGAGATAGCAAGGCACCGGCCACAAGCCTGCCGGAATCCCCGGCCGTAAGGGGATAGAATAGCCCAATAGCTTGCGGCCGGTCCTTGCGGCCCCGCAACGGCTGCGGCCGCTAATAGAATGAGGCCCTAAGTCATCAAATAGAAGTTCCATGAAATCATTGGCATGAAATTCACAAGTTTGCAACAAAATAGAATATATGCTGCTTTCAATATGACCTTAAATAGAGCCAACTCCAAACAAAATATAGAATACAAAGTTTCCATTGCAGTGCTGTTAAAAGTATCATGAGTTTTAAATAACCAAGCCTTCCTGAGATATCAACATGAACACTGCTGCAGATGTGATAAACAAAAAATGTATTCAGAATGTGAATAAGAGGTCCAACATAGCTAATAAACATCGTATTTCATTTACACATTAAAACATTGCAAATCAGTGTGAGGTTTCAATAGCTACATAAAAAAATAGATTAGAGGTTGGCAAATTTATATGAAACTTAGGAGCCAGGGTATGGAATATATATAATACAATAGTGTTCAACCTTTTACAATCAGGGCCTGAATACCATACCAGACTAGTGTTAAACCATGTGTTTATTCCTGTGTCTGTGCCATGCTTAGGGTTCAGTATCTGTTTATTAATGTTTCTAACTAATTTCTGCCAAATCCTATTCCAGCTTTCCCTTTCTCTCTGTGGGTTGAAAATAAGGTTTCATGGCCCAGCACAGTTTAGTACCAATATTTTCACAAATCCAAAAAGTTACAGCTCCTAAAATGTTATTGTTGGCTCCTATTATTTATTTTTCAAGTATTATACATACAATTCTATTTTTCTTCTCTTTCTTGGTTCCTGCTAACTTTCATATACATACCGTATCTCACCCACTGGTCTAAAGCATAGTGTCAAATGTAGATTAAACTTAGAATTCATTCAGATTAATGAAGAACCAGCAATATTTTAGTGGTCAGGGTGCATAAAGTTATGTACAGTTTGGTTTCCAATTTTGTTTTAGTAAGATTTAAAATGTTTAGAGCCAGTGGCTCCAACTACATGTGATTTTCGAGGCCTAATCACACAAAAAAAAAAAAAAATTGATAACAGTAGGATATAAAAAAACACTAGTGTAATCAACATTCTACAACAAAGGCCTATTTTTAAAAGGAAAACCTATTATTTTAAGCTTATAATAAGATTACTTACTAATGTGGTATTTACCTTAACCTTTGTTTATGCTACATATATGGGAGGACAAATGTATATTATATATATATATAATTCATAACAAGTGACTTTCTTTTTATCTTCTATATTTGCCTTGATATTCTGTCACTTTATGGTATGTATCACCTTCATCTAAATTAAGTTTACATGAGATTCTTATGAACATTATAAAAAACATAGGAAGTTTTCTTTTTATATATCAAGTTAACTTGAGGCTATGACAGATATTATTTCACAGGAGTACTTGTCGATTATAGATCAGTGGACTTTTGGTTGATCATGTTGTCTCAAAAGTTGATCTGGTTGAAACATTTATAGAAAAACAAAATAAAAATGCTCAAGTAGTGCTGTATTTATCAATGCAAGTAGTTCATTAGAGCATGGTATAGTCAGTTATATTTTAAACCAGTTGTATGTTAGTAACTGAGGCTACCGCTGCTGTTTACCTGTCTGCTCAAGCAATGAAGGGAATTGAATCTTTTCTTTTTAAGCCTCCACTTTCTACAGACAGGCAAACAAATAGTAATGGTAGCCCCACCGCTGATGAGGTTTAAAAACAGAATTAGTTTGGAAGGAAGCATTACACATATAGTATCATTTTTATAGGGTTCCCTGGTGGTCCAGTGGTTAGGATCAGGTGCTTTCACCTCTGCGACCTGGGTTTCATTACAGTCAAGAGGTCACACCACTCTGCAAGCAGGGTCGGGCCTGGTCAGACCACCTAGAAATATCAGGAGCTGTATGAAGATGGACAAAGATTTTCTGGTGTAATACGGTCTATGAGTCGAATACGACTCAGTGACAAAACAGTCATTTTAATACATATTTAAAGGTGTATGATTTATAGAAGCACAGGCTGCAAACATGTGTTTAGAGGAGACTTAAAAGAAATCATGAAACAGGATGCTGCACAGGCACATATATCACCATGACACAACATTGTATTGCTAAACACGTAAAGAACCCCACAACGTGCATACTGTATGGCAATGCAGAGAGCACCCATACCAACACGCTGCAGGTGATAACAAAAGCGTCTCCCCTAATCTGGCCATAGCAACAAGTCCAAGCACATGCATTAGAAGCCAACGATAGGATGACAGTGTGTGCGCTCCAATCAGAGCCGGGCTGGCTGCAGAGTGCAGGCTCATCCTGATGCAGTGCCGCACGCCCTGTGGAGGATGTCTGCCTCAGCAACTAACTGGAAGGGGGAGGGGAGGCACTGGGCAGGCGCAACTTCCAGCTACTGCTTTACTTTGCATTCTCATTGACATCTCCCTGGCACCACGATCTTCAAACCATGATGCTATTAAAAAAAATCAAATACCTGCAGATATATTTTGCTGCTGTATCCATCAGATATGGGGCACATATTACATAGTAAAGCAGACAGATGAATGCAAGTAAAAACAATAGGGACTGAAAGCACACACATGTGTCATTGCAATGGCAGGAAGGTAGATTGAAACAAAAAATTATTATTATGAGTAAAACGATAACACAGCAAGCACACAATGCCGCACTCTAATTGTATCCAGTATGACCCAATTAAGTCATCGGATAGCAAAACTGGTACAGTAATCATAATAATACAGTGAACATGAGAAAGGATGGGTGTGTGGGGTATGACTGCAACATGCTGCACAATTACCATGCTTCAAATGAAGAAATAGTACACTCACTATGATGAATTGCAGTAACAGAACAATGGATTCAACAACACATCTACACTACACAAAATGGGTGCTAGGGTACCGCAGACTTGTCCTGACTACAAGCTGCATTAACATGACTGCTGCTGCTTAAAAAGGGGATATATATATATATATATATATATATATATATATATATATATATATATATATATATATGACTGTGTGTGTGTAGAGTGGGGTAGTCATGAGTGCCCTGTAATCAAGATGAATCATCAGAGAATTGCAGTTGTTTAGTCCTTCAGTCGTGTCTGACTCTCTGTGACTCTAGACCGCAGCAGGCCAGGCACTTCTTGTGTCTGGTTGTGCTAATCCATAAAGTTTTCTTGGCAAAGATACTGGAGTGTGTTCCCAGTTCCTTCTCCAGTGGTCAATGATTTATCTGACCATCCTAAGTGACCCTATATGGTATAGCTCACAGCTAAATTGAGGTACACAAGCCCATTCACCACAACAAGGTAGAGATCAGGAAGGATTGAAAGCTCCTCATTACTATGAATGTTTGTCGAATAAAAATTGTATCACTATATACTACAATAATGTCTGTGTGTGTATATATATATATATATATATATATATATATATATATATATATATATATATATATATATATATATATATATCACACAAATACTAAGATCACCTTTTGGGGCAATTTAACCCTTTACACCTTATGAGGTAAAGAGGTTATTGAAACTTGAGAGCTGCCAGACTGACTCCTCCCAGAAGGTGTCTGCCTGTCACTAGCTCAGCCTTTGCTGGTTGCTAAGACAAGTGACACCAAACATACACCCATCAGCTTCTCCTGCTGAGACCTGACAGTGACCCCCCCAAACTGATCAACTGCCTCTCCTCAGGGCAAATGTCTGTTATACCCCCCAGGTATAACCTCCTCACCCCAAGCCCTGGCACTCCTTCAGCATCATAAGCACCTGCTCACCATTACCTGTATGTGTGCATACTACATCACCCCTGGGTAACAGCCAACACACCCAAATACAACCGATCTGTAATTATAACTCCCCCATACTAAGCTCTAGCAGACAGGAAATGATGTCTGGAATAAAAATAGATCATATGGGGAAAATGGGACCTAGTGTATCCTTTTTATTCCATGTAATGGTACAATAATACAAAGTGGCCTAGATGTATCAATTAAGCTGGGTCAAAAATGGTGAATATGCGGCTAATTGTAGCCATCTAACCCATCAATGGGGAGAGGGGCCTGCAATACAATGCTCTGCGACGGATTGGTGGCTTCTCTGCCAGTGGAAGGGTTAATGCCACCCCACAATCAGCTATCCATCATTAACCCTTTCTCGTCTCAGGTCTCCCACTAGCACACAATGGCGGAGA
Organism: Discoglossus pictus; assembly: GCA_027410445.1. Taxonomy (NCBI): domain Eukaryota; kingdom Metazoa; phylum Chordata; class Amphibia; order Anura; family Alytidae; genus Discoglossus; species Discoglossus pictus. The sequence goes on from CM050163.1 coordinate 510,527,556, forward strand.
GAGATGAATGAATGGGTGGATGTGGAGAACACTCACCATCACTCCTCTTGATCTCCACATATATCCCTATCTGGATCTTGCCGAAGCCCGCTGCCATGCCTCCTATGTGCAGCTCCCCGTGCTGTGGTGCTCTCTCTCCCGCGCTCCGTCCCGGGCTCTGACCGAGCTCACTGACTGTTATTGTTTGAAAAATGAGGGCAGCTGATGAGGTGAAGCCGGGGAAACAGGAGGAGGGGACGGGACAGAGCCGAGGAGGTGGGGGCTGGCGATGAGGCGCCTCTGCCGGTCACACAGAGCCAAGGAAGGAGGGAAAAGGACGGAACTGAAACTGGGCGGTGCCGAGCCAAGCGTGCACACGCAACGTCACGTCAAATGTCTAGAGAGAAAATGCGCATGCGCACAAAACAGCTGCTGGCTTCTCTCGGGAGCGCGCGGTGACATCACCTATATTCAAGTGCAGTGTAATTGGCGGGAACGCGCAATCTGCTTGTCATACTCTGATAAAACTGCTGCTGTATTTTATTCACTATAAGGAGATTGTGAAATCAGGGAGAATGGCCAGTATCCCCTTACAACACTATTGCACACTGTATTAATGTACCAGTGGAGCAATTCTTTTGCTGCATTATTTACTGCAGAGGGTCCAAAACTTTGGCCCATGGACCACCATTGTTCTGCTAGTGAAACATAATTATTAAAATATAACAACACTGCATAAAATCAAAGGTACCTCTCTGTCAGTCACTACACTGGCTTCCTATAGACTCCAGAGTAAAGTTTAAAATCATGACCCTAACATATAAGGCCCCCAGTAATAGTGCACCCTCTTATATCTCTGCTTGTCTCTACAATACTCTACTACTTGCCCTATTCGCTCTCCTAACAACCTTCTTCTTTCATCTTCTCTTATCACCTCCTCTCACTCCTGCCTCATGTTGCCACTATTCTTTAGAACTCCTTGCCTCGCTCCACTACACTATTCTTCTGCCTCAAATCCTTCAAAATCTCACTAACATCTCATCTGTTTAAGGAAGATTAGCACCTTCAGCCTTAATATGTACACTGCATTGTACTTCATCCTTCTATACCTCACCCAAACCATTTAGATTGTAAGTTTGCAAGTTTTCAATCACAATAGTTGCTTTATGTACATTTGATTTTAAACTCAAAGCAGAGCCTTCCATTCTTTCCAATGTGTTCCAATTGTTTTTGACTTGTATTTACCCCCTGTATAGCGCTATGGATTATGTTGGCGAGTTACAAATAAAAGTTAATATTAAAAGTTAATAAAATGTAACATTATATTATTTCTGAGTGCACATACTATACTATATAGTAAAGGGGTAGTAAATTGGTGATAGTTCCAAATTAGGACCTGTGGACCATTTCGTCTGGACCTCCACATTATTTAAAAATATATATATATGTATATATATATGTATATATATATATATATATATATATATATATATATATATATAATATATATATATATATATATGCTTTCCGGAGCTTGACTTCATTTTCACAAATACTTGTACCTCAGTGGATTTTATAAACATGTATTGACTACTCCTGTTATAGTGTACACATGTATGTTACAAACGTGAATTGCTAGCCAAAAATATAAAGTTAGATATTTCCCTAAGGTGTAAGTTAGGCTCATTCTATAAGTCATTAAAAAACAAATAAAAATCATTAGGTGGTTAGGTGATTCTTGAAGACCCTCAGCCATTGTTAAGTGATCCACAGGGCTGTGAGAAATGTTCAAGGAAAAAAGTTTATGAACCACCCAATTGACTGCATTTGACCATTTATGTCCTGATTATAATGCAACTTTTAACCTCCACCCCAACTTCTTTTGGAGGGCTCATAATAATTTGAAATTTCAACACTATAATATTTACTAGCGACTTGCCCGTCAAAAATGACGGGGCAATAAAATTGTAAAGCAGGTAATGCTGTTTGCCACAGACATGAGTTTTTTTGGTGGTCTGATATCCTTCGGCGCTCATTGCGAGCCTCTTAGTTGTTGTATATTTTTTTATGAGAGATTTTGCTGTCATTGTAAGGTCTGCGCTGATCTGCTTTCTGCACTTATTGCAAGGCTGTCCCCTGGTGTAGTTTGTGTGCTATGAGCAGCGTTTTGCATTTATTGCGATAGTGTTTTTGTGTATATGTATTTTTGTAGGCTAATTAAATAAGTAATAAATGAATAAATTAATATACTTTACCTATTTGTAAGTAATATATGCAGGAAGCATTGTGCTAAAGAGCTGACAAACTGTTTTGATGTTCCTGCAGCATACAATGTCGGTTTGCACTGTTGTGGAGCTGAGGTGTAAGTGTCAGCAATGTGTGCAGTGTGTAGTGTAAATAGGCTGCGTGCACGAGGGGAAGCCGTTAGTGTAGTTGTGTACTTCCGCATTCTGTAAGTTAGTGTTGTAAAATGGCGGAGAATGTGTATGTGGTACGCGTGTGTGGATGATTTAGCGTCCTTGCTAAAAGTGTATCTTGTACCTCGTACGGCTTTTTGGAAAATCCGTATGTGCTTGGTGGTGTTTTGCAGCTTTAGGGTCCTGTAGCCTCTTTTTCGTTTTTTTCGGCAGCCATTTTTTCTCTCGCTTAGGGGATTTTCGTGTGTCTAAACTCGGTAATTTGGACTTAAATTGAGGTGTAACTTCACTTGCAGAGGTCCTGGGTGCCCACCGCCTTGCTGTGGGTAAGCTTTTTATGTCATTTTGTGTGTATTTATTGTTTTTTTAATGTTCTCAGGTGCACGCTGTTCAAGCCGTTAAGGTCGTATTTTTGCGCGTTCGTAATGGTTTTTTTTCAAAGTCCCGCGGCTCGTATTTTTTTGTGTAAGTCTGTATTTAGTGATTGCGTGTTAGATGTATTATTTCAAAGTCCCGCTTCTGTGGGTGTTTGTAACCGCTTGTGAGGCGCCGTAGAGCCTCCACCTCCATTTGCGGCCTCCATTTGCGGTCTGCAATGAGCCGAGGGTCCCCATTTGCGGCCTGCAATGAGCCTCCGGCTCATTGCAGCCGACGTTGGAGCCTCCACCTTCCGCAAATGCGGCCCCTCGCTTCGCGAAGGACGCAGTTCTTGCAAGCTCGCTTTGCAAGCTCGCAAAGCGTGACGACAATTCATAGTTTGACAACTATTATATGTGATATATTTGTGTAATATTCTTGGTACCATATCTTATGAAAACTATATGTCTTGTAGAGCTTGCATTATACTCACTCCTCCAGTGTTTTTTTCCCATATTTTTAACTGCAAGCCCAAAAGTAGCAAGTATTTTAAAAATACTAAAGTACTCAAAGTGGATGATTTACTGAGCATGGTAACAGCTACAATGTTCAACGGGAAAAAATTGTCATTGCAGTCTTTAGCAACCAATTGATGCCCCTACCATAGCCTAATAATTATCCTCCTTAGACTGAAAAACACATTTCTGAAGGCTGGGGACACCCTTCATTGCCTGTGCTACCCCTCTGCTTCTAATGTTTGAATATTAGTAAAAACAAAAAGGCAAGAATTGACAATTTCCAAGAAAACCTATAGAATTCAGAGTGACTTTTTCATTGATGTTTAATGGGCATCTATTTAACAGCAGGATTAGTACACTTTTGTTTTAATCTGTATACCTTTACTTACGTTTCTTCTATCACTAATAAAGCCCTAAATATATTTACTGCTCTATCAATGTAAATATATACTAAAGGGTTAAGTGTTGGAAAACCATTGGTGATGTCAACGTTTCATAGTCCATAGGATAATATATGAATGAGTAAGTTCTTCAAGAGTTCTCTGTTAATTCACAATTCAGTACACTGGTCACTGGTCTCTGTCGTCTGCTCTTTTGAGATGTCTAAAATGTTTAGGAATGAATTAAAACCAAGAAAAATCAAGAAAATCAAGAAGCATATCTATATGAATGAGCTATTAACTTTATGTCAAAGTATTTTCAATGTATTTTCATTTATATATTTATCTCTTTTGGTTCATAACAAAACTAACTAAAAACAATAGAAGAGGGGTGAATAAAACAGAGGATCCAGGAAAAGGCAATATGGGGCAAGATAAAGTGGTATGCAAGTGTGCTGTAGAAAATAGGTTTTATGCTGTGCTTTGGTGGCATGCTTTCCAACTCCAGTTATCAGGGTGGTGGCTGCTACTGGAGTGAGACCTCTCCAAGTCATTTGTTTTGTATATGGTCTGTCCAGTTTGAAAAAGAGTCTCCATAAAATGCAGAAACTACAATGCTGCGCAAAAGTATTCACCCCCCTTGACTTTTTATCTATTTTGTTACATTAAAGCCTTAAGTTCAATGTTTTGTTAATTTGAATTTTATGTGATGGATCACAACACAATAGTCGAAGTCGGTGAAGTGAAATGAGAAAAATATATACATAAACTATTTTTTAGAAATAGAAAAACAGAAAATTGTCACGTGCGTATGTATTCACCCCCTTTGTTATGTAGCACATAAAAAGCTCTGGTGCAACTAATTACCTTCAGAAGTCACATAATTAGTGAAATGATGTCCACCTGTGTGCAATCTAAATGTCACATGATCTGTCATTATATATACACACCTTTTTTGAAAGGCCCCAGAGGCTGCAACACCTAAGCAAGAGGCACCACTAACCAAACACTGCCATGAAGACCATGGAACTCCCCAAACACGTAAGGGACAATATTGTTGAGAAGTACAAGTCAGGGTTAGGTTATAAAAAATATCCAAATCTTTGATGATCCCCAGGAGCACCATAAAATCTATCATAACCAAATGGAAAGAACATGGCACATCAGCAAACCTGCCAAGAGACGTTCGCCCACCAAAACTCATGGACCGGGCAAGGAGGGCATTAATCAGAGAGGCAGCACAGAGACCTAAGGTAACCCTGGAGGAGCTGCAGAGTTCCACAGCAGAGACTGGAGTATGTGTACATAGGACGACAATAAGCTGTATGCTCTATAGAGTTGGGCTTTATGGCCGAGTGGCCAGAAGAAAGCCATTACTTTCAGCAAAAACGTTTTGAGTTTGCGAAAAGGCATGTGGGAGACTCCCAAAATGTATGGAGGAAGGTGCTCTGGTCTGATGAGACTACAATTGAACTTTTCGGGCCATCAAAGAAAACGCTATGTCTGGCGCAAACCCAACACATCACATCACCCAAAGAACACCATCCCCACAGTGAAACATGGTGGTGGCAGCATCATGCTATGGGGATGTTTTTCAGCAGCCGGGACTGGGAAACTGATCAGAGTTGAGGAAAAGATGGATGGTGCTAAATACAGGGATATTCTTGAGAAAAACCTGTACCATTCTGTGCGTGGTTTGAGGCGAAGACGGAGGTTCACCTTCCAGCAGGACAATGACCCCAAACACAGTGCTAAAGCAACACTTGAGTGGTTTAAGGGGAAACATGTAAATGTGTTGCATTGGCCTATTAAAAGCCCAGACCTCAATCCAATAGAAAATCTGTGGTCAGACTTAAAGATTGCTGTTCATAAGCGCAAACCATCCAACTTGAAGGAGCTGGAGCAGTTTTGCAAGGAGGAATGGGCAAAAATCCCAGTGGTAAGATGTGGCAAGCTCATAGAGACTTATCCAAAGCGACTTGGAGCTGTGATTGCCGCAAAAGGTGGCTCTACAAAGTATTGACTTTAGGGGGGTGAATAGTTATGTACATTGACTTGTTTCTGTTATTTTATCCTATTTGTTGTGTGCTTCACAGTAAAAAAAAAAAAAAATCTTCAAAGTTGAGGGCATGTTCTATAAATTAAATGATGCAAATCCTCAAACAATCCATGTTAATTCCAGGTTGTGGTTCCAGGTTGTGCAACAAAACACAAAAAATGCCAAGGGGGGTAAATACTTTTACAAAGGCACTGTAGTACTTAGCTCAGCTATTCATAGAAGACCCATAAATTGAATTTCCCATCAAGGTCATCTAATCCTCCACTTACATTCTTAGGGCCTCATTCTATTAGCGGCCGCAGCCGTTGCGGGGCCGCAAGGACCGGCCGCAAGCTATTCTGCTATTCTATTCCCTTACGGCCGGGGATTCCGGCAGGCTTGCGGCCGGTGCCTTGCTATCTCTTGCGGCCGCTCGCGCCGGAGGAAAGCCTTTGATCTAAAACGGCCGCAAGAGTTTTGCAATTCAATTCCTCCGGGAAACCTCTCTGCAAGGCTAAAAGCGAGCCGCAGCTTACTTGCAGGAAAGAGGTCCCGCTAGCACCAATTAAGCACATAAAATAGCTTAAATAAAGCCATCCTGCACTTTGCGAAGACTATAAAGGGATTTTAGGTGTTAGAAAAAATAGCACATAATTATCCTGTACTCAAATCCGTAAAATATTTTATTTTTAATATCCGTAAAATATCCATGTAAAAAGTCCAGAGTGCTTGGAGCACCTCAGACACACCCACGCCGCAGCCGGAAAATAAACAGTTAATTTGAACTCGGGTTTGGGCAGATGTGCAAGCTTGAGAGTGGGTTCCTTTTAATCCTCATGTCCCCCAATATGATCCCTAGCATTTACAGAGCTGTACAGTGCAGGCTTGAATTTATTTTTGAGTTTTTATATTTCACAGCTTACGGCCGGTTCCAAGATATGCGGCCGGCCGTAAAAGGAGATCCTTGCGGGGCCGTATAATAGAATCGCGAGTTAACTGAACCCCCGCAAGGAATCGCAGCCTTACGGCCGATTTACGGCCGATAATAGAATGAGGCCCTTACTCTATAGTGATTTCCATTCTATATGTGAGGCTATAGGTGATTAAATAGAAGTAAAGCGTTGAAATATACTTTGAATTAAGTACACATGATTGATTGCATATAGACTTGTTCCTTGCACAGCCATGAATAAGCACAAATTTCTTCACAGCTGTATTGACTCTCAATAAATGGAATTTGCATAAAGTTATTCACTCCAATGTGCTATCAGATACCTTCACCGCTATACCTCTTGATCCACACTGCACTATTACATTTACTATAAATCCAACATGAAGATTATATATCTTTATAACTAAGCTATCAGTTAACTAGTATCCCATTCCTAGGTCACCTACACTGTGTAATCTGCACCCATTGGCTTGTTCTTTTCTTATATATTTTTTTGTGTGCCTATAGAAAACTATGGATTGCGGACCTTGGCTTCATTTTCAAAAATAGATTATGACAAATTTTGTAAAAAAAGAATTGACTACCCAGGAATGGATCATTTGTACATGAGTTATCAGAAATTATATTTCTACGTTACACCACACAGACTATTATACAGAAAAGGTTGAAGCTTTTTCAGTTCTTACCATTATCAGGAATAACATAACGTATCTCATAATACCATATATATATATTTTTTTTTTTGAAAGGCACCTTCAAGACCCAAAAAGCTATACAAGAACAAACATGGGTTCTAGAATAATTAAAAAACCACTGTTTTTTAGAATTTTGCTGAGGAAGAACTTGACTTGATAATGGGGAAATCGCTTTTAGTAAGTTACAATAAATAAATATAGGCTTTAATTATTAAGTAATATATTCATTTTTGCTTTAATGACAGCATCCTTATTGCTTGTAGGTGCCACCTGGGCCCCATCCCCCACCCTGGCCCCACCTGCCAAGGACCCCTTGGGTCCCAAAGTACACAGGGATGCATTATGTAACGGAGGAGCAAAGGAGATATGAATGGGTACTTAGAGGATTTGGGTGTTGTGCATGGATAGATGCTGAGAGGGTATGGCTGATGACAAGGACTGTGTGCTATGTAGGAATGGATGCTAAGAGGGGTGGGTGTTGTGTGGGGGTGATGTATATATAGGATGTCGCAGGAAAGTGGGTTGCATGCTGCATCTTGGAGCTGTGCTGCAGGCAACAGAGTATTGCACAAGCAGAAGGTTTGGAAGCAGCTAAGGAATGGGGTATTGGAAGTGGAGCAGCAATGGGTAAGGGTGTTGGGAAGGATTTTCTGTTATGAGAAGGGGTCTGTGGGAGGGGGGCAGTTATGGGAAGGGGCCATGGTGGCCCAATTTTTTTTTTTTGCATCAGGGCACTTAATTCTCTAGCTTCACCACTGCTAGGGCGCGGTTGCTATACAGTACAGGGTAAGTGCAATAGCAATATGGAGTCATATTACCAATATTGCATGCTATATAAAGTGATGGCAGAGAAATGGAAAGGAGTCTCTCAGACAAGATGGAACATTCTACACAGAAATGCTTTTATACTCATGTCTTACACCGCTGCAAATATTATTAATTTGTTATATACCTTTTGAATATGCCATTTTTTTCCTAAACAGCAATGGTCGTTAAATAATTTCAGATGAAATAGTAAAGGTTTTATCATAACTGCCTTCTGGTGATAAGGCTCCAGGCTAGAACAACAGCTTGTAAGAGAGAGTGATAGATTAAGAAGGAGCCTCCAAGCTAAAAGCTTGTTCCTTTTCTCAGGTATAATTGCTGTGCTCAGATGTCAAGTCTTAACGATGAGCTCTTTTTTCACTTAAAGGTTCAGCCTCCAGCAGCTGTCACTCAATCATTTGAGGAGCTCTGATAGACACCCAGAGGAAACTGATGTCCAAAACTTTGTCTGGTGAAATGTAAGAATTTAGTGTTGTGTGTATTAGTTACAGTGTAAATGCTGCCTTACCATAATATCCTCTCCAGTGGATGGTGAAAGGGTTATCATGTTGGACTAGTTATACAATCTGTGGATCTCTGAAGAACTACTCATGATAATGGCATAGCGTTTGATGGGTATCTTTCCTGAAACAACGAATCTGCCCAACAGAATGATTTAAATGACGGCAACGTGTTCCATTTGTAACACATGAGTCCTAAAAAGTGGCATATGTAAAACCTGAGTCCTTAAAAGACTTACATAGTGTTTTAATGTACCCAAAACAAAATGGCAAAACTGTTGTAGGAAACAAATTAATTGTTAATAGAAGTGAAGATAATGAGGAGAGTATTTATAAGTACAGTTGGCTATTACATACTAGATTTAGAGAGGTTTGATGGAATTTGTATCAAGGGTGGGATTGAGGGTGGGATCTGCGCTGGAGGTGCCCAAGGGCCAAACGTGGCCCACCACAGATTTAAATTGTGCTATCCAGCTCACAACAATAGTTTAGCAGTTCTCCACAGAATGAAGCAGGGAGTTCAAAAAGTACTAGGACTGAAAAAACATCTCTGTCTGTTACCAAAGGAAATCACTGAACACACTAACAGTTGTTTCCATAATATATTTTCCCTGAAACCTGCTTGGAAAGGGTCACCAATTTCTTTAGTTGTCCGATGGATTTCATCTAGTATTGCAAATACATTCTCAATAACATTCCCCAATACAGAAAGGCTAAATACAGGCATTGAGATGTCTGGCTATGATTAGAATGGGTCTGAATTTTGTTCTAAGACAGTCTTGGAAGAATTCTTAAAGGACCAATAAATGAAAAAATGTACAGTTTGGTGGCTCAGGTATAAAGTTTAAGACCCAAATGCAAATGTATAGATTAGGGTGCACCTTAGGATAAATTTGATAAAGCCAAGTAGAGAGAAAAGATCCTATTTTAGGGCACACCTAATAATCCTTGTCTTAGAACGAAGAGGATAAACTGTACAGTAAAACTTAACTTTTAATATTAATAATTAAAATCCATATTAAAATATATACACATAGGTGGCTGAGAGATGGCGGAGCTATAAATTGGTGGAGATAATATATCTAAATAGAGAAACCTGCCTTAGGTATACTGGCCATATACAAAAAAAGTGCTACTGTCGTCACAAAAAAGGTGACTATTGTGCAAATAAAGTGCTGAATATATAAAGTGCAAAGTGCTCTAGTAGGTATAATATACAATTGTATGTTATACACTGATAATGAGTGCTAGGATAGTATGTTGCATATGGCAAGTACGGTAATATAGGTACTAGGATTCAATTATCCTGTATGGTAGATTCCTAAAGGAACACAGTGATAAGTTTGGGTGCTTCAATATTGCTGTGACTTTGGGTGGCACCCCACTGTATTGTGTAAAAAGTACACTGTGCTTAAGGGACTGAAGTGCACATTAATAAAATGATGCCCAAATAGCTCTCAATTATTGCTGCATAAGTCACCTATATCCATCTATAAATGCCTGAGACTTCCTTCAAAGTTAGAGTGTGCTGAATAGCATAACTCTCAAAATCAATGGAGGGACTTTAGTCTATGGGCCTGATATGAGAACCGTATAATTCCACCAATAATAGCCTCAATATTATCCCAATGATATCGGGCAAATCTTGTCAGAATCCTATTATAAATAGCTGTGCCTTCCTAAATTTTGGCTAAGCATAGGCTAAATAGCTTCTATCTGAAGCACAAGGAAGGGGCTTTACTCTATGGGTCTGAAAAGAAAAAACGCCTGCTCTCTGCCTCACACGCCGCGGTCTAGACGCTTCAAAGTGACGTCATAGACCCGCGACTGCGTTCCTACGTGAACCCGACGTACGTTTCTTGAATTTTGTCAAGGGTTACGTTAGCCTTCCCATAATGCCTATTTAAAGGCTAGCGTTGTCATAGTAACACAAACGGAATTTAAAAAGCCAAATGGCATAAAAAGTGCAGTTAAAATCTAGAAATATTAGACTCTTCATTTGAAAATAAGAAGGTGTTAAGTATTGAATGTCATAAGTACCAGGGGCTCATTAAGCATAAAGTATAATATCTGGATAGTGTTAAATAATATTAATGGGTTATGTAATAAGAGATGAGGTATCTCTGACATTGAAAATAGGAATTTTGCTGACCAATTATAGAATTGTATATATTAGTTTCCATATGAGATGATCATTACCTATTTTAACCTTGAAGTAAATACCAAAATCATAACGGGCAGATCTTATCAGAATCCTTTTATAAGTAGATGAGCCTTCCTAAATATTGGCTAAATATTGGCTAAATAGCTTCTATCTGAAGCACAAGGAAGAGTTTTTTTATCTATGGATCTGAGAAGACACACTACCTGCTCTCTGCCTAACATTGAAAATAGGGATCTACTGACCAATTATAGAATTGCTTATATTAGTATCCATATGAGATGATCAGTGCCTATTTTAACCTTGAAGTAAATATCAAAGTGACTGTGCTGGTAGCTGCTTATAACAATAACTAACCCATTCTAAATATATTATTTAATCCAGATTGGGCCCCTTATGAAGTATCTAGGTAAAAAATGACAAAAAAATCGTTTAAATTAAATCCTAAGTTCGGTCTGGATAGAGAAATACTCTAGTCTAGTAGGATTTAGATATAAGGAGTATACGTAAAGCCTTCATTAAGGCCCTTGGGTTTTTTGGTATCTAATAAATAGATCCATTTGGCTTCTCTTTTGAGTAGCTCAGTGTCTATATCTCCTCTCCTTATTGTTTTGGCTACGTGGTCTATACCAGTGAATGTCAGAACTTTAATATCACCTTTATTTTTGTTGTTGACATGCATAGCTATTGGGGTATCATATTCTTTTTGGACACTGTATATGTGTTCCAGAATACGTCTCCTGAACTCTCTACCGGTTTTTCCTACGTATCTGGCTCCACATAAACATGTTATTAAATATATGACTCCCTCTGTTTTACATGTGATAAGATGTTTAATCTTATATGTTTGTTTTTCAGAAAAAAATTGCTTTGTCGGTTTCACATATTTACAAGCTTTGCATGAGTGACATTTAAAACAGCCTTTAGTTTTTTGTAACCATGTTTGGCCTTTTTCTGTCTCCAAATGGCTTTTTGAGAGATAGTCTTTTAAATTTCTAGAGCGTCTACTAGTAATGGCTGCTTGGGGAGGTAGAAATGGTTTCAAGTCTTTGTCATCCAGTAATATACTCCAATGTTTACTGAAGATTTTTTTGATTTCATGCCATTTATTATTGAAAGTTCCTATGCATCTTATAGAGTTATCTGATTCTCTCTTTTTATCCTTTAAGAGACAGTCTCTTCTAGTATTTCTGGCTCTTAGATAGGCCTTTTTTAGAGTATTTTTTGAGTATCCTCTCTCCAAAAAGCGGCTTTGTAAACCCTGAGATTCTTTTTCAAAGTCTTCATCATTTGAGCAATTTCTTTTAATTCTCAGGTATTGTCCTGTCGGTATGCCTTCAATTAAGGCCTTAGGATGGCTGCTTTTTGCATGTAACAGACTGTTAGTAGCTGTAGGTTTTCTGTAAGTCTTAGTACCAACAGTACCGTCACTAGTTTTGAAAATCTCTAGGTCTAAGAATGTAATTGACTCCTGGTTACTTTCTGATGTCAGATAAAGGCCTAAATTATTGGTGTTGAGAGATACTATAAAGTTCTGTAACTGTTCAATAGAGCCATTCCAGAGTATTAAGATATCATCGATAAATCTAACCCAAAGTTCTATATGAGAAGTATATATCTCCATTTCTTCTCTAAAAACCATTTGCTCTTCCCACCACCCCAAGTATAAATTGGCGTAGGTGGGGGCGCAAGCCGTGCCCATTGCCGTACCCCGTATTTGTTTCTAGAATTTATCCATAAAGATGAAATAATTATGGGTTAAAATAAATTCTAATAAGGTCAGTTGAAATTCATTGTGTATGGCGTATTGATTACCTTGTTTAACAGCATTTATTCCATTGGCATAATGGATACTGGTGTATAGAGCTTCTACATCCAATGATACCAATATGGTGTTTTTTGTAAATTGTACACCATCTAATTTAGTTAGTACATCCTTAGAGTCTTTAACATAGGAAGAAAGGCTAACTACAAATTCTCTCAAAACTTGATCCAGATATTTACTAGAATTTTCGGTTAGGTTATCAATACCCGACACTATTGGTCTTCCTGGGGGTTTATTGGTATTCTTATGAATCTTTGGTATGGTGTAGAAGGTTGCTACTTTGGGATTTTTCTTGAGCATGAATTCAAATTCTTGTTTGTTAATGGTTTTATTGTTTAAACCTTTATGGAGTATTGCTGATAATCCTTCTAAAAATCTCACTGTTGGGTCCTGACTTAACTTAGTATAACAATTTTTGTCATTGAGTAATCTGAGGCATTCTTCAATATAGTCTGTTTTGTCCAGAACAACAACATTGCCCCCTTTATCTGCATTCTTTATAATGATGTTTTTGTTGGTTTTTAGTTCTTTTAGGGCCTGTGTTTCTTGCCTGGTTAAATTAGAAGAATGTCTCTTGGTTAGAGCTAATTGTTCTAGGTCCTTTTCCATATTCTTAACGAATAGTTCTATATTCGGACTGATGTGTAGTGGTGGAGTAAATTTACTCTTATTTTTTAATTCGGAAAAGGGTCCTATTAGCTCAATTTCTTCATTTTCAGCTAATAGACATTCCAGTGTTTTCAAAGTTTTCTGATCATAGTTATTTAAATAGGTATTATTACCTCTTTTTGAGAAATGTTTTTTTAGAGCAAGTTTTCTAGCAAATAAATTAACGTCTTTTATCCACTCAAACAAATTAAAGTCGTCCGTGGGTGAAAAATTCAATCCTTTTTGTAGTACAGATGTATGATGACTAGAAAGTTGGTATTTTGAGAGGTTAAAGACCTGTAGGGATTTTAATTCTTTTTTGGCCTCTTGTGTGGTTTGAATGTACTTTGGGCCTTTCTTACCCCTCCTAGTTTTTTTCCATCTAAAAAAGTCATATTGGATCTGGTCTCCATTGTTAGTGCCTCCATGGGTCTAGTATCTATATCTGACCACTCAGATTCTGATGTATGTGACCCTTTATTTTTTTGTCTAGAGTCCCTATATTTCTTAGGTCTCCTAAAAATGTTGCCGGTCTGGAAATCATTGAAATCTCTTTGGAATTTCTTTTGTTTCCTTTCCATTAGCATCTTTTGAAAATTTTCTATGTCTTTTTGTAATTTCAGTTCAGACTCAGTAAATAATGGGTTTTCAGAGGACTCTTTAATCTTTTCAACTTTAGTTTTTAGCACTTTTTGTATCTCTATTAGTTGATGTTGTTCCCATTCTAAAATCATGCTCATAAGTTCACTGGAGCATTTTAATAGGGTTTGATCCCACTTTTTAACAAAGTCCTCAGATAAATTTTGAATAGTTGGAAATAAATTAATTCTCAGTCCTCTAGGGACTAATTTATTCCTTAAATAGTTTTCTAAACTTGCTATTTCCCATCTAATTTGATGTTGTTTTTTGTATAGTGTATTGAGATCAGAAAACTGATTTCTAAGATTGGATTCATAAGGTCTTATTATATTAGTGTCACTAGTGAATACTAGTTTAACATCTTTATCCCAGGATTCTGGGTTCCAATTCTGAGATAGGAAACCCGTCATATTGTAATTTGTTGGATCCTGGGTAGTTGTGTATACCGGGCTTAACACCAAGATAGAACTAAGTTCATACACGATTTAACAAAAAAATGTACAGTTTGGTGGCTCAGGTATAAAGTTTAAGACCCAAATGCAAATGTATAGATTAGGGTGCACCTTAGGATAAATTTGATAAAGCCAAGTAGAGAGAAAAGATCCTATTTTAGGGCACACCTAATAATCCTTGTCTTAGAACGAAGAGGATAAACTGTACAGTAAAACTTAACTTTTAATATTACGCAGTCATAAGTCCAGGGGAAGGACACAAGTAAAGGTGACCCCTCAACCTCACTGGTAGTGGCAGACACAGCCTTAGCAGCTCCTACTCTTTGCAGAGTAGGTCCCCTTGGGGTTCATGTAGCTCAGGATTTAAAAGAAAAAATATGGAAGAGGGACTTCATAGAAATGTTTGCATTGTTGCCGTTAGACCAATATTTTGAATTAAAAGAAGATGCCTCTCGGGATGAGAGTAAGAAAGAGGAAGAAGAAAGGAAGCGCAGGTTTCGCAGAATTCCCAAGACTTTCGAAAATTGGTCACAGGCGTTTGCAATACTGACTAGCATAGTGGAGGAGAAGGGGCTGGAGTTCTGTTGTGCCTTATTTTTGCTACCAAGATGATATAGACAGCATCCACAAGATGTATGGGGCTATGGCCTGGTGGTCATACAATGAACAGTTTAGACAGAGGATGGCGGTACAAGAGAAGATGAGATGGGATGACAGAGACGTTGGAATCTGGATGAAGATAGTAACACCACTTAGAGTGAGTTCGTCCTTTCGAGGTGCAGGAGTTAGACAACAGAACATCGCCAATTCAGTTAAAAAAGGGTGCTGATTTCTCTACAATGAGAGCTCATGTAAATGAAGATATTCATGCAGATTCAAGCATGAATGCTCTGATTGTGGCCACCCACACCCACTATTTTGGTGCTTTAAGAAGCTGCGAGGTAACACACAACAGACCGAGACTGTTGCCAAAGGTGATTACACCGATCAAGCTAGAAAGGATACGCCCCTGGCTAGAAACATACGGTAGACATTGTGGTTGCGAAAAAAAGTCTGAGTTGTTAAGGGAGGGTTTTGATGTAGGAAAAATTGGCAAAGGACCGGGACTGATGGCCGCACTTTTAGGGAGCCACCAAACTTAGGGATCTCGCCCCTGGGAGTTGTACCTAAAAAGGAGCCAGGAAAATATCAATTGATTCATCATCTTTCGTACCCAAAAGGGGGTTCTGTAAATGATGAGATTGATAGGGATTAGTCATCCGTGAAGTACACACCTTTTGATCAGGTCTTCAAGCTGGTACGCGCAGCGGGCATGGGCGCCAAGTTGGCAAAAGTGGCCAAATCTGCATTTAGTTTGCTTCCGGTGAACCAGGAGAGTCAGCATCTCCTGGGTTGCCCTTTCCATGGCAATTATTATGTTAACCTGTGTTTACCAATGGGGTGCTCCATCTTGTGCGAATATTTCAAGGCTTTTAGCTGTTTCGTGCAATGGGTGGTGCAGGTTAAGTCAGGATCAAATTCCATTGTCCATTATTTAGATGACTTCTTATTCATGGGGCGGGATAGCGCCAGGGTTTGTGAGCAATTAATAGATGTTTTCATGGCAGTAGCAAGGGATTTCGGAATACCAATTGCGAAAGAAAAATCCGAAAGGCTGTGCGCGGTGCTTAGCTTCCTAAGCATTACAATAGACTCCGCAAGATTGGAGTGTAGGCTGCCGGAAGACAAGCTAATTGACCTCAAAGAGAAAGTTACCGAAATGCTAGGTGCAAAGAAAGTTATGTTAAAGGCTTTACAATCTCTTCTAGGAAAATTAAACTTCACGTGTAGGATAATAAAAGGCGGAGGCTCTTCACTGGTAAGGACTGGTGAGAGGCAACATCATCATATTGTCAGGATTACCAGTCAAATGAAGGAAGATCTAAAAGTATGGAGAGAATTTTTAGATACATTTAATGGAAAATGTCTAATCCCAGCAACAACCATCAGTAATGGAGAATTGGAGCTATTCACCAACGTGGCGGGTAGTGAAGGATTTGGGGCTTATCTTAGAGGTCAATGGTGCGCGGAAAGATGGCTGGTGGAGTGGAACAAATGGGCTTAACAAAAAAATGTTTTTTGGGGAACTCTTCCCAATAGTAGTAGCCATGTATATTTGGGGGGGATCAACTGAGAGATCAGCAGATGTTATTTCATTGTGACAACATGGGGGTCCAGGCAGTTAATACACTATCAGCTAACTTGGTACCAATAATAAGACTAATGAGGCCTTTGGTGCTGGGGTGCATGCAGTGTATTATTAACTTCAGGCCAAAACATTTACCAGGTGTTCAGAATGTAATAGCAGATGCTTTGTCCCGTTCCCAATGGGATCGCTTCCAGTTAGTGGCACCACTTGCGTCCAAGGTAGGAGTTCCTTTTCCGCACCACCTATGGAGCATGGGAGCATGGAATTAGGGGAATTAATAAGAAATTCACTGGCCCCAACTACTTGGAAGAGCTTCAAAACAGTCTGGCAGGAATGGGATGATTTTAAGGAATATTTAGAGAGAAACAAGGGTGGGAATGTGTATGATTCAAGTACCATAGTGTCATTTGTGCTGCAATGCCAGGAGCGGGGGATATCCCGTCCGTGGTTGGGAGAAAGGTAACAGCCCTGGCCTTCATGATGAAACTGCAGGCGAATCCAGATATTACAAAAAAATTCTGTATCAGGCAGGTGCGAAAAGGATTGAAAAGGGGACGTAGGGTCAAGGACACGAGAAAGCGAATATAATATGTTGGTAAAGAATTAGGCTCTAGGGACACAGGGTCCCAAGAAGGGTAGTGTGCTGAGTTGGACGGGCAAACACTGGTTTTGGTTGCTGTTAGTTGGTTGGTTTTGGTTATCATGTTAATGACAATAAAGATGCTTTGGACAGTTTTTATACCCATATTGGTGTCAAGTGTGTTATTTATGAGTAGTTGGGTTCAAGGGTATCCAAATATGATGGTAGATGGTCAGGATCCAAAACTCAGATAATGGGGTGTTACTACTAAATTGCACTTACAGTGCTGTCAGTATTGTCTAAATGCTGATTATGATATGGTCACCAAAGTTCCATTTTAGTTTACAAGGACACACCCTAGATATTTGCAGACATAAAGCCTTATTAAATTGTGATTTGGCCAATTGAATAGGCACAGAGCATATTTTTTAACAGAAGTTTTTAGTTAGTGAAGACTTTGCTTTTGGATAGAAGTTCACTAATTAAAAACTTCTGTAAAAAAAATTGCAATTTCATAAGACTATAAAAGGAGCCCCACAATAATGATGATTGCATCTATAAGAGTCAAAAATGTAAGGCTCATTCTTTAATTATTTGGATTTCTAGAAATATTTTTCTCATTACAAAATGTATGTGTTCAAAAAAACATAGAAAAAATTACCTTAGTGGTCCTTTAATTGATGTACCATTAAAATACACAACCCACATGATTCAGCAAATTACACAAACTCAACTTAATGACTCTAGCAAATATATTTTTAATATGTCTCATAGTGGAGTTAAGATACATTAAAGACATAAAAACCATGACAATTGATTTACATGTTACAGGTGCATTAAAAATGGATGATTAGGTTAAATGTTTACTTATTTAAATGAGTCAGTATTTCTTTCCATAATGTCAGCAATGTAGGAAATAAAAATTGTGCTAAAAAAGATAATTATTTTTTTTGTGTGTATTGACATCTATGTCCACCTTGCGTTGCATAGACAAGGTACAAAATTATTACAGTAGACTCCCAGTTATCCAGAACCATAAAACTAGAATTAAATGCTGTATTTTAAATAAAAATTAAATTTTAAAGGGCTCAACAAATGCCAGCAGCCAGGTTGTCATGCCACAAAATGCTTACAGACACCTAGATTTCATCCACTGTATGTCTCTGCAATTCAATGTTACCTGTAAGCAGACCGGCATAAGTGACTGAGCCAGGGAAATGTTGGTGTTACATTCCCCGGGTTCAGCAGCGCACCCTCCAACCCAATGTACCTGTGTGTAAGTGAGGAGTGAAAGCTGCTGCTGCTAGAACAGCCCTCACTGACAAATATACTTAGCAGAGCATCCTGTGTGCAGCTAATCTAGGCCTCTTATAATAGTAACTCTCAAGCAACCAGAACCTACATTTATCTGGCATCTGCCGATCCCCATGGGTGCCGGTTAACTGAGAGTCTACTGTATTACACTGGTAACTTGCCCGTCATAAATGACAGTATCATATGTTATGTTCAATTGTCTGTTCTGTCTCTCTCTGTGCTGTCACTCTCTCTGTGCACCCCATGTCTCTCTCTGTGCGCCCTCTCTCAGTCTGTGTGCCCTCTCAATGGCCCTCATTCAATTGCATTTTGGCCAATTGAATAGAGCTCTAAATAAGCCCATAGCATATTTTTTTTAAATAAGTTTTTAGTGAGTAGAAATCTTGCTTTTGGATAGATGTTTACTAACTAAAGACTTCTTAAAAAAAATATGTTATGTGCTTATTTAGAGCCCTATTCAATTGGCCAAAATGCAATTGAATGAGGGCCTTTGTGTGTACGCTCTCTCTCTGTGCCCTCTCTCTCTCGCTCTGTGCCTTCTCTCTGCGCTCTTTGTGCTCTTTGTCTCTCTCCCTCCCTTTCTCTCCATCGCCTCTCTCCCACCCCATCTTATCCTCTTTCTCTCTCCCTCCATCCTTCTCTGCCTCTCTTCTTCCCTCTCTCTCTGCCTCCCTCCCTCAGTTTCTCTGTCCCCCTCCCTTCCTCTCTGCCTCCCTCCCTCCCTCTCCCTCCGTCTCCCTCTGTCTCTGCTCCCATCCCCCCCTCCCTCTATCTCCTTCCCCCTCTCTCCCTCCCGATATCAACTTCTCTCTGCTGTCCTAGTGCTGATCAACGAATCCCACAGACGTTATATCACAGCCTCACCTGTGCGATCTGGTTGTTGTGACAAACTTGGTGGCAGTATTTTATAGAAAACATCATGGAAGAGTTCAGCAAGAGAAAAAAAAAACTGACTCAGTTATCCGCTTCCGCTATATCCCCAGGTAGCGTGGGGGAACTAGCAACAGTGGATTAAAGTTATCATATTATAACTTCAAGATATCAGACAAAGGCACCAGAGAAATCAACGGATACCTGAAGGAATTTGAACACTAGTTTAAGCTGCATCAGATCAAACCCAAGCAATTGCTCAGTGGAAGATCTAGCAAAGCCAATCAGGCGATGCCTCGGAGCCAAGCAGAGGAATGCCGTGCTAGTATTGCTGGCTCGCTATGCAGTGACTCCAGAGAATTACCGCCAGCAATTGTGAGATATGGCCAAATAGAACGGAAGTGTTATGCAAGCAGAGGCATGCCTGCTATGGGTGGAGAAGGGGCCAGACATTATGAATTCCGATGATGCTTGACAGTTGACTTATCAGTATCAAGAGAATCAGGGGGAGTAGCAATGGGCCTGCGACCTTCGGGACCCAAGAAGCACTGTACCCATGGATATCGTACCCCAGAAGCAAGCTATTTGCTGCCTTCCTGGGCGGGGAGGGAATTGAGTGAATTCCTGGCGAGGCTCACCCATTGTGGGATCAAGCATCTGTGGTCCTCCTTATACCATCAAAAGATCAATGGCCTTTGTGAGCTGTTCAATGGGACCTTGAAAACCATGATCCAATCCATTGTAGACAAAGAGAAAGATTGCGAAAAACATCTTCCTATGTCCTGTTTGTCTGGCAGGAAGTAATGCAGGAATCAACAATGTTCTCCCTGTTTGACGTCCTGTATGGCTGCCAGGTTTGTGGTCCCCCGATCTGCTCCAGAAGGAAGACCTTGCAGTGCCTTGCAAAAGTATTCACTTGCCTTGACTTTTTACCTATTTTGTTAAATTACAACCTTAAGTTCAATGTTTTGTTAATCTGAATTGTATGTGATGGATCAGAACCCAATAGTCTAAAGTGGTGAAGTGAATTGAGAAAAATATATACATAAAACTATTTTTTAGAAATAGAAAAGAGAAAATTGGCATGTGCGTATGTATTCACCCCCTTTGTTATGAAGCACATAAAAAGGTGCAACCAGTTACCTTCAGAAGTCACATGATCTGTCATTACATATACACACCTTTTTTGAAAGGCCCCAGAGGCTTCAACATCTAAGCTAGAGGCACCACTAACCAAACACTGCCATGAAGACCAAGGAACTCTCCAAACAAGTAAGGGACAAAGTTGTTGAGAAGTACAGCGTTAGGTTATAAAAAAAATCCAAATCTTTGATGATCCCCAGGAGCACCATCAAATCTATCATAACCAAATGGAAAGAACATGGCACAACAGCAAACCTGCCAAGAGACGGCCGCCCACCAAAACTCACGGACAGGGCAAGGAGGGCATTAATCAGAGAGGCAGCACAGAGACCTAAGGTAACCCTGGATGAACTGCAGAGTTCCACAGCAGAGACTGGAGTATCTGTACATAGGATGACAATAAGCCGTACGCTCCATAGAGTTGGGCTTTATGGCCAGAAGAAAGCCATTACTTTCAGCAAAAAACAAAATGGCACGTTTTGAGTTTGTGAAAAGGCATGTGGGAGACTCCCAAAATGTATGGAGGAAGGTGCTCTGGTCTGATGAGCCTAAAATTGAACTTTTCGGCCATCAAAGAAAACGTTATGTCTGGCGCAAACCGAACACATCACATCACCCAAAGAACACCATCATTTTCAGCAGGACTGGGAAACTGGTCAGCGTTGAGGGAAAGATGGATGGTGCTAAATATAAGGATATTCTTGAGCCAAACCTGTACCACTCTGGTACACTCTGGTATAATGATTGTTTCTGGTACATATATTGTTGGAGCCGAGTTTGTAGGATCTTAAGATCACCTTGCTGGCATGTGAAATTAGTGTAATTGTTCGATAATTGGAGCACTCTTTGGCACTGCCTTTTTTGAGTTTGGGATGTAGATTGGCCTTTTCCAGTCTCTTGGCCACTGTTGAGTTTTCCAGTTGTTAGAATAGAGCAAGATACACTGTCACAGCATCATCTTGCAGTATTTTGAATAGTTCAGCTCGGATTCCATCAATTCCTGCAGCCTGGTTATCAGGAAAGCATCAGAGCACATTTCACTTCACTCTCCAAGATGTCTGGCTTCAGCATTGGATAAACTATTGAGGTCATCACTGCTGTTAAGATCCTTTCTGTATAGATCTTCAATGTATCCCTGCCACCCCTACTTTATCTGATCTGCTTCTATTAAGTCCCACCATTTTTGTCCTTTATCATGCCCACTTTCGCCTGAAAGGTTCTTTTAAGAATCTCCTTTTTTCTTGAAGAGATCTATTGACTTTCCCATTTTGTTATCTTCTTCTGTCTCTTTGCATGGCTCATTATAGAATGTCTCCTTGTCTCTTCTTGCTATGCTCTGGAAATCTACCTTCAGTTGCACAAATCTTTTCTTATCTTCACTACATTTCACTTTCCTTCTTTCCTGGGCTAATTTCAAGCCTCACCATTTTACCTTCTTAGTTTTCTTTCTTTTGTGGATATTCGTTGTTGCTGTTTCCTGAATAATGTTGCTAACTTTGGTCCAAAGTTCTTCAGGCATTCTATCTTCCATGTCTGGTCCGTTAAATCTATTCTTTAATCCTACTGCATATTCAAGGGATATTATTTATTTTGTATCTGCTTGGTCTGATGGTTTTCCCTCTTTTCTCCAGTTTAATTCTGAACTTTGCAACAAGAAGCTCATGATCTGAGCTGCAGATCCAGTATTTTTTATTTCTTTTTGCTGACTGTATAGAGCTCCTCCATCTTTGGCTACAACGAATATAGTCAATCTGATTTCTATATTGATATCCATGTATAGAGTAGTCTCTTAGGCTGTTGGAAAAGGGTGTTTGCTATGACCAGAGACTTATCTTGACAGAATTCTACTAATCTCTGACCTGCTTCATTTTGTATTCCAAGGGCAAACTTAGCAGTTATTCCAGGTATCGTTTGGTTCCCTGCTTTAGCATTCCAGTCTCCTATGATGAAAGTAACATATTTTCTGGTGTTACATCAATGAGGTGTTTAATATCTTTGTAGAACTGGACAACTTCAGCACCCATGGTTGGAGCATAGACTTGGATCACTGTAATGTTAAATGTATGGCTTGAATTTGAATTGAAATCATTTATAATTTATTGATTTGTAACCGAGCCAATGGATGACTACTCCATTTTTTCTGCAGGTGGTTGTTTGATGTGAAATATACCATTCCAGTCCATTTGAGGTCACTAATTCCAAAGATATCAATGTTTAACCTTGTCATTCCATGTTTGACCACTTCTAGTTTGCTTTGGTTCATAGTTCTAACACCCCATGTTCCTATAGTGAATTGTTCTTTGCAGCAACAGCCTTTCTCTGCCCTCCAGACATTTCCACAGCTGGCTGTCTTCTCAGCTTTGGGCCAACCACTTCATTAGATCTGGTGCTACCTGAATATACCCTCTGCTCTTTTTCAACTTCTGTCCTGAGGAGCTTATCTTCTGGTACCATATCAATATGTCTCTGGTTGTGCTTGTCCATAAAATTATCTTAGTAAAGATACTGGAGTGGATTGCCAGTTCTTTCTTCAGTGGACTGCAATTTGTCTGACAACACAACTACTGATAATTACCCTATGCCTAGAGTAGATTAACTGCTAGATAGGCTAGGATGGGCAACATACGTGACCTTTTTGGATTTGTATAAAGGCTACTGGAAGATCCCACTTACTGAAAATGCTAGACAGAAGTCTGCATTCTCTACCCAATTCAGGCTATACCAGATTACAGTTTTGCCTTTTTGGAAAAATAATGCCCCCTCCAAGTTCCAATGGCTGCTGACCACTTACTACATGGGTGCCAGGAGTTCCCACATTCGTGACTATAAGCAATACTTGGCAGCTAAGCCACTAAAAGACCTCACCAAAAAGAGGATGCCCAGCTTGTACAGTGGACCCCCAAAGAAGGCTGCGCTAACCTCCCATCCCTTCCCAATTTTCCCTGATTACTCTTGACCTTTCTTAGTACAGACAGATGCCTCCACATATGGCATCAGGGCTGTTTTGAGTCATTTGGATGCCTAGGGCAAGGTGCACCCCGTTGTATACCTTAGGCGCAAGCTGTTGCAACCCTACTTTTTCAGGAAAAAACTTTTGTACTTTTACAGACCACAACCTATTGTGCTTGCTCAAAAGAGTAGCTGGGGACAACGGTCACCAGTTGAGATGGAGCTTAGCCCTGCATACTCATAACTTTACTATCCGATAAAGGCAGGGTAGAACTCATCAGAACGTTGATGGATTCTCCAAGCAATTGGACACCTCAGATCTCCAGTCGCCTGCGCCTTGCCTGTTTGGGGTCTTGAATCACCTGGTGACTGGAAGGGGGAGTGATGACAGAATTCTCTCCAATCAAAATGGTGGTGTAGCAGGTTGCCTTGGTAACAGTGACAGTTGCAAAGAGAACTTTTGCTGTATGCAGGACAGTACTGTTCAGCCTCGATGTACTAGTAATGTGTCCATGCTCCCTTTCTTACTCCCAGCCTCAATATTTCAGACAAACAAATGCACCAATACGCAAACTCCCTTAAACCCCCTCCCTAAACAATTGATAGACACTTGGGATGGGAATAAACTGGTTGATGTGTAACCTACATGCCCAGCCATGGTATAAAGATACACTCCACCAACTTGACCACTGGCACATAGGCAGGGTACACCCTTTGAATCCAACCCTCCCTAGCCTGGTGAAGGTAACCCAGTCTAATGATTGGGGAAACCAGAGTGGGAATTACAAAACAGTCAGAACTAAACATGGCTCATGGTTTGCACCCCAGAAAACACCCTCCACCAATAACTGTAGGGAACTGCATACTAAGGGCCTTATTCAAATGTGATTTGGCCAATTGAATAGGGCTCTATATAAGCACCTAGCATATTTTTTTTACAGAAGTTTTTAGTTAGTGAAGACCTTGCTCTTGGATAGAAGTTCACTAACTAAACGTCTGTAAAAAAATATGCTATGTGCTTATATACAGCCCTATTCAATTAGCCAAAACGTATTTGAATGAGGACTGTACAAGGAGGGAAATACAAATTAATTTGGGTTGCGGAACTCCTGTTGACCTACCCTTCTGGGGAGAGTTACAAAGTGTAGTGCTGTAATTCTTTATTGGGAAGGGGATATTTGATCAGTAGTGAAAACTCCCTGCCAAAGACAAAATCAACTTCTGTCTACAGTCCTAGTGCCCGTCAACGCATCCTGCAGACAACATGTGCCTCTGTGCCTGAGGCTTTCCCACCAGGAAGGTGTTTAATGTTGGTAGTCATTTCATCATTCATTATATGTTCATCCCTCATTAAGCACTTCATTTATTCAAACTTGGGATATTTCGATAGAGTAGAAACAGTGGTGGAGCTAGTGCCTGAGGAGCCCAGGTGCAAGAAGAAAATTTGGGCCTACCAGGAGGGAGCAGGAACAATTTTTTTTGCGCCTTCCAGACCCCCTCCAACATCAACTCACACAGTACATATATATATATATATATATATACACGTACATAGTTACATAGTAATTGAGGTTGAAAAAATACTTTAGTCCATCAAGTTCAATCTTTTTAGAACTCTCTGATCTGCAATGTGTGGATTAGTTGTTAATTGATCCAGAGGAAGGCAAACAGAATAAAAACAACATTGTCAATTGTCTTAGAAGAGGAAAAAGATATACAATTCCTTCCTGACCCCTGATACTGGAAATCGGACTCCTCCCTGGATCAATACTCCCTCTTGTCAGTTGAAAACCTCTTTGCATAAAAAGTTCACTTAGCAAAGCCTTGTATTGGCCCTGGATATATTTAAATAAGGTAATCACATACCCTCTTAAAACTATATTCTCTAGAAAAAAGGCATCTAATTTGGTTAGTCTGTATAACTTAGGCCCTCCATTCCCCTTACTAGTTTTGTTGCCCTTCTCTGTACTTTTTCCAGCTTTGAAATTTCCTTTTTATCAAGTGATGCCCAAAATTGTACTCCCTATTTCAAATGAGGGCTTACTAGGGATTTGTATAGTGGCAGAATTATATTTGCTTACATTGCTTCTATACCCTTCTTAATACATGCTGATATTTTACGTGCCTTTGCAGCTGCTGCTTGGCATTGAGCACTGCTACCTAGGTGGTTGTCCTTGCTTCCTGTCTTTTAGCCAGCTCTCAATCCATGAGCAGATATTTACTGCAATTCCTGTATCCCTTAGTTTGCACAATAGTCTTCCATGTGGCACCATATAAAAAGCCTTTTAAAAATCCAAAAAGTCTACATCAGCAGAGTCGCCTTGATCCAAGTTCTTACTAACTGGCTCATAGAAACTAATTAGGTTTGTTTGACATGACTTATCCCTCATAAATCTGTGTTGATTCCTACGTATAATCTTGTTTAAATATACATATTATTTTATACTATCCCTTATTAACCCTTCTAAAAGCTTTCCCACTACAGAAGTGAGACTTACAGGTCAATAATTTACTGGATTGTTCTTGCACCGTTCCTAAATATAGGTATCTGCTTTTCTCCAGTCATCTGGTAGATACCCTGTGTTGAGTGAATCTTGAAAAATTGGTTTCGCTATTACAGAGCCCCCCTTCCCTCAGTACCGTTGGATGTATTACATCAGTACCCTTGGATGTATTACATCAGGACCTTGGGCTTTATTAACATTTATTTTTTTCCAACCTCTTTTGGATTTTTTCCTGTGTTAACCAATTATATGGTGAAGCTAGTGTAGCCTTATTATGTTACAGTTGCATAACCACTGGTACTTATCTTGTATATACAGAAGAAAAGAACCTATTTAGCTCATCTGCCTTTTCCTGGTCACTAATTTTCAGACGGCCTATGTCATATTGTAATGTTCCTATAGCTTCCTTCCTGGCCTTCTTCCCATTAATATATTTTAAAAATATTTTAAGGTTAGTCTTACTCTCCTTTGCAACTAACTTTTCATTTTCTATTTTAGCCAGCCCTTTTGCAAGCCTTGTTGATTTCCTTGTACTCCTGTAAAACATTCTCTGTCCCCTCTTTTTTGTATAACTTAAATGCCTGTTTTTTACTCAGTATCTTGATCTTTAAATCATTGTTAAGCTACATGGGATGTGATTTACTTCTAATTTTATTTCCACACGGTATATTGTGATAAGTATGTGTATTCAGTAATGATTTAAATGTTGTCAATGTTTGTTCAGTATTTTTACCCATCAGTTCATTCAAAATCTGCCCTTTCAAAATTGAGAGTTTTTGTTGGCCCATTACAGTTTTGTTTTTTTGCTTCAATCTCAAATGAGACTGTGTTGTGATCACTGTTTCCCAATGGTTGCCCTATTTTAACATCACTATTATTTGTGGTGACTAAATCCAAGAAAGCCTAATTTCTAGTAGGCTCTTGTATAACCCGGGCCAGATAAGGATTTCTCAGTGTACTGAAGGACCTGCTCCCCTTAGATGAATTGCTGGTCTCATTTATCCAGTTTATTTCAGGGTAATTAAAGTCTCCAATTATTAGAACTTGCCCATGCTTAGCTGCATTTCCAATCTGTAACAATAATTGCAGTTCCTCACTTTCAATTATATTTGGGGGTTTATAGCATACTCCAACAAATATTCTTTTAGAATTTGCTGCTCCGCTATTTATCTCTACCCGCATGATTCAACACTATCGCTAGTTCCAGCATAAATATTTTCTCTGACTATAAGCTTAAATTTAGGCTTAACAATCAAACAAATCCCTCCTCCTCTTTTACTATTGGCCCTATATTTCCTGAATAGGTTATAACCATCCAGATTAACAGTCCAGTCATGAGATTCAACCCACCATGTTTCAGTATTGCCTATTAAATCCCATTTCTCATTAACTGCTAATAATTCTAACTCTCCCATTTTTCCTGGCAAGCTTCTGGTATTAGCAAGCAGACACTTTATGTTATGAATCTGTAGTTCTGAAGTGCCTGCCACTGTACTTGAGTTACTTAGCTGTACCTCCCAATTGACTATACTAATCCTCCTCCCATCTCCTCCTCCATGACTAGTTCATTTATTCCTTAAACTCTCTACACTCACTACCCCATTACTTCTATCTAGTCCCTCCCCCACCTACTAGTTTAAAAACTCTCTCAGCTTTTTCTACCATCCTTTCCCCTAGCACAGAAGCTTCGGTCATCATTTAGGTGCAATTCCTCCCTGCTGTAGAGACTTTACCCAGGGGCGGATCTACCGCGAGTGCAGTCAGTGCGTTGCACCAGAGCCACAGGGCCCATTGTCACACTATTCACCCCCTCAAGCCCCCTGCACTTTATTCACCCCCCCTTACTTGTGCACAGCAGTCCCTATTCCGGATCACATTGCTTAGGTTGGGTATCCTTCCCCTGCCATAACTTCACGGGAGGGGATTTCTTAATCAGTCACAGAGGGGCCTGGGGTTGTTGGGGGGTGAATGGTGCTGCTGAAGGGGGTCTGAGGTTGTAGGGTTATGAGTTTGACGGGGTGGCCTCGCAATGAGCGCCAAAGGCCTGGCAATGGCACTCATTGTCTGGCCCACAATGTGCGCCAATGGCAGTAGGCCTTTCGTGCTCAGCGCGAGGCCAGCAAGAATTTGAAAAAATTATTGCTTTAGCGGCCGCCATTTTTTTCAAGACCGTAACTCTGTAGCTGTTATGGGGTCGCCAAAAGACCTCAATTGATTACCAAATTACCTTACAACCTCATACACCACAGTGGGAGAGGCAGGGAGCCTGTAAATAAGGTTGTTAGTTAGAGATGTCGCGAATAGTTCGCCGGCGGATTGTTCCCGGCGAACATAGCATGTTTGCGTTCGCTGCGAACAGCGAACATATGCGAGATTCGACCCGCCCCCAATACTTTATCATTGAGCAAACTTTGACCCTGCATGTCACAGTCAGCAGACACATTCCAGCCAATCAGCAGCATACACTCCCTTCCAAAGCCATCTACCTCATGGACAGCAGCCATTTTGGAATCATAACTAACTTGCAGTCTTACAGAGAGGAGGGAGAGTGTAGGTGATGCTGATTGAATAGGGAAATCAATAGCTAGGCAAGTTTATTCAGTGTCCAGTGCAGTGCTGAAGGACTCATCAGATCTCTGCTGTAAACACAGCACCCCAAAAAGCGCTTTTTAGGGCTATAACATCATTTTTTTTTCTTTGTTTTTTTTTCTGTGTAATCTAATTTAATTTGCCTGTCTCCCTGCTAGCCCCTACTTGCAAGTGTGTGTGTCAGGCTTACAGCTTATACTGTGTGTGCACAACGCATACAATATAATATTGTTTACTAGTTGTCTACTTTTAAAAAACCCAAACTTTTATTTTCTTAAATCTAAGTGCATTTGCCTGACCGTCAATCAAAGTTCATTTGCTTGACCGCTACCCATAGTGTGTGTCTTGCTTACAAGTACTGTGCCAAGTTCAACCAATCCAATCTATTTGGGGTACCAACAGTCCACATTTAAAAAACCCAAACTTTTATTTTCTTAAATCTAAGTGCATTTGCCTGACCGTCAATCAAAGTTAATTTGCTTGACCGCTACCCATAGTGTGTGTGTCTTGCTTACAAGTACTCTGCCAAGTTCAACCAATCCAATCTATTTGGGGTACCAACAGTCCACATTTAAAAAACCCAAACTTTTATTTTCTTAAATCTAAGTGCATTTGCCTGACCGTCAATCAAAGTTCATTTGCTTGACCGCTACCCATAGTGTGTGTGTCAGGCTTACAAGTACCGTGCCAAGTTCAACCAATCCAATCTAGTTGGGGTACCAACAGTCCACATTTAAAAAACCCAAACTTTTATTTTCTTAAATCTAAGTGCATTTGCCTGACCGTCAATCAAAGTTAATTTGCTTGACCGCTACCCATAGTGTGTGTGTCAGGCTTACAAGTACTGTGCCAAGTTCAACCAATCCAATCTAGTTGGGGTACCAACAGTCCACATTTAAAAAACCCAAACTTTTATTTTCTTAAATCTAAGTGCATTTGACTGACCGTCAATCAAAGTTCATTTGCTTGACCGCTAACCAGAGTGTGTGTCTTGCTTACAAGTACTGTGCCAAGTTCAACCAATCCAATCTAGTTGGGGTACCAACAGTCCACATTTAAAAAACCCAAACTTTTATTTTCTTAAATCTAAGTGCATTTGCCTGACCGTCAATCAAAGTTCATTTGCTTGACCGCTACCCATAGTGTGTGTGTCAGGCTTACAAGTACTGTGCCAAGTTCAACCAATCCAATCTAGTTGGGGTACCAACAGTCCACATTTAAAAAACCCAAACTTTTATTTTCTTAAATCTAAGTGAATTTGCCTGACCGTCAATCAAAGTTCATTTGCATGACCGCTACCTATAGTGTGTGTTTCTTGCTTACAAGTACTGTGCCAAGTTCAACCAATCCAATCTAGTTGGGGTACCAACAGTCCACATTTAAAAAACCCAAACTTTTATTTTCTTAAATCTAAGTGCATTTGCCTGACCGTCAATCAAAGTTCATTTGCTTGACCGCTAACCAGAGTGTGTGTCTTGCTTACAAGTACTGTGCCAAGTTCAACCAATCCAATCTAGTTGGGGTACCAACAGTCCACATTTAAAAAACCCAAACTTTTATTTTCTTAAATCTAAGTGCATTTGCCTGACCGTCAATCAAAGTTCATTTGCTTGACCGCTACCCATAGTGTGTGTGTCAGGCTTACAAGTACTGTGCCAAGTTCAACCAATCCAATCTATTTGGAGTACCAACAGTCCACATTTAAAAAAAAATGACAGGCAGAGGCAGGACACCCCGCAGAGGCCGTCGTGGTGCTGTGATTCTCTTTGGCCCTACAATAATGCCCAGTGTTCAGAGGCCAGTTACCCTAAACTTGAAAAGTTCAGAGGACGTAGTTGACTGGCTAACACAGGACACCCAATCTTCTACAGCTTCTGCTTGGAACATTGACGCACCATCCTCCTCCAGCTTAGCTTCGGGCACCTCTCAAGTTACCACTCACCCGCCTGCCACCACCACCAACACTAGTACCACAGCCAATTCAATTGATCAGTCAGAAGAGTTATTTACACATCAGTTTGAAGAAATGAGTGATGCGCAACCATTACTGCCAGAGAATGTAGATAACAGGGATATGTCTCAGTCAGGCAGCATTACACACATGTACGTACGATGTGATGATGATGATGATGTACCCGCTGCTGCTTCCTTTGTTCAGTTGTCATATACAAGTGAGGCGGGTGATGATGATGACGATGCGTCCGTGGATGTCACGTGGGTGCCCGCTAGAAGAGAAGAAGAACAGGGGGAAAGTTCAGATGGGGAGACAGAGACGAGGAGGAGATGAGTTGGAAGTAGAGGTAGGTCATCGCAACGAGCTAGTGGCACAGTCAGACAGCATGCATCAGCACCTGGGGTCAGCCAGACAGCACGCCAATCAACGCATGCTGTTGCCACCACCAGAATGCCGTCACTGCCGAGCTCAGCAGTGTGGCATTTTTTTTGTGTGTCTGCCTCTGACAACAGCGATGCCATTTGCAACCTGTGCCAAAAGAAACTGAGTCATGGGAAGTCCAACACCCACCTAGGTACAACTGCTTTGCGAAGGCACATGATGTCACATCACAAACGCCAATGGGATCAACACATGAGTACAAGCAGCACACAAACTCAAAGCCGCCATCCTCCTCCTGGTCCAGCATCTTCATCCACATCAACCACTGCTGTCCTCCTTGCCCCCTCTCAACTATCCACCACTCCGTCTCTCGCCTCTTGCTGTTCCTGCTCATCTCCCCACAGTCAGGTGTCTGTCAAGGGCATGTTTGAGCGTAAGAAGCCAATGCCACAAAGTCACCCCCTTGCCCGGCGTCTGACGGCTGGCTTGTCTGAACTCTTGGCCCGCCAGCTTTTACCATACAAGCTGGTGGAGTCTGAGGCGTTCAAAAAGTTTTTAGCGACTGGGATACCGCACTGGAAGGTACCCGGCCGAAATTTCTTTGCCCAAAAGGCAATCCCCAACCTGTACTCAATTGTGCAAAAGGAAGTAATGGCATCTCTGGCACACAGTGTTGGGGCAAGGGTCCATCTGACCACTGATACCTGGTCTGCAAAGCATGGTCAGGGCAGGTATATCACCTACACTGTGCATTGGGCAAACCTGCTGACGCCTGCCAAGCATGGAATGCGTGGCTCTGCAGAGGAGTTGGTGACACCGCCACAACTTGCAGGCAGGCCTGCTGCCACCTCCTCTACTCCTCCTACTCCATCCTCTTCCATAACCTCCTCAGCTGAGTCCTCTTCTGCTGCTGCGTCTTGCTCCACATCAACGGCACCCCCCCAGCTCCCCAGATACTATTCCACATCCCGGATACGGCAGTGTCATGCCTTCTTGGGGTTGACTTGCCTCAAAGCAGAGAGTCACACCGGGCCAGCACTCCTGTCCACCCTGAACGCACAGGTGGATCAATGGCTGACTCCGCACCAACTAGAGATTGGCAAAGTGGTTTGTGACAACGGAAGAAATTTGTTGGCGGCATTGAATTTGGGCAAGTTGACGCATGTGCCGTGCATGGCACATGTGTGTAATCTGATCGTACAACGCTTTGTCCATAAGTATCCAGGCTTACAGGACGTCCTGAAGCAGGCCAGAAAGGTGTGTGGCCATTTCAGGCATTCCTACACGGCCATGGCGCACTTTTCAGATATCCAGCGGCGAAACAACATGCCAGTGAGGCGCTTGATTTGTGACAGCCCCACACGTTGGAATTCAACACTCCTATTGTTCGACCGCCTGCTCCAACAAGAAAAAGCCATTAACGAGTATTTGTATGACCGGGGTGCTAGGACAGCCTCTGCAGAGCTGGGGATTTTTTTGCCACGTTACTGGACGCTCATGCGCAATGCCTGTAGGCTCATGCGTCCTTTTGAGGAGGTGACAAACCTTGTCAGTCGCACCGAAGGCACCATCAGCGACATCATACCATTTGTTTTATTCCTGGAGCGTGCCCTGCGAAGAGTGCTGGATCAGGCCGTAGATGAGCATGACGAGGAAGAGGAAGAGTTGTGGCCACTATCACCACCAGAAACAGCCTTATCAGCATCGCTTGCTGGACCTGCGGCAACGCTGGAAGAGGATTGTGAGGAAGAGGAGTCAGAGGAGGAATGTGGCTTTGAGGGGGAGGAGGAAGACCAATCACAACAGGCATCCCAGGGTGCTCGTTGTCACCTGTCTGGTACCCGTGGTGTTGTACGTGGCTGGGGGGAAGAACATATCTTCAGCGAGATCACTGAGGACGAGGAACGGGACATGACTAGCTCGGCATCCAACCTTGTGCAAATGGGGTCTTTCATGCTGTCGTGCCTGTCGCAGGACCCTCGTATAAAAAGGCTGAAGGGAACGACCTGTACTGGGTGTGCACGCTACTAGATCCCCGGTATAAGCAGAAAGTGCCTGATTTGTTACCAAATTGCCGCAAGTCAGAAAGGATGCAGCAGGTCCAAAACAAATTAACAAGTATGCTTTACACAGCATATAAGGGTGATGTCACAGCACAAGGGCAATATAACAGGGGAAGAGGTGAAAGTAATCCACCTCCCACGACCACGCCGGTAAGGACAGGACGTTTAAAAGACGTGTTGTTGATGGAGGACATGCGGACCTTTTTCAGTCCTACGCATCGCATCAGCTCTTCGGGATCCACCCTCAGAGAACGACTTGACCGACAGGTAGCAGTCTACCTCACCTTAACTGCAGATATCGACACTCTGAGGAGCGATGAACCCCTTGACTACTGGGTATGCAGGGTAGACCTGTGGCCTGAGCTATCCTAATTTGCAATTGAACTTCTGGCCTGCCCCGCTTCAAGTGTCCTGTCAGAAAGGACTTTCAGTGCAGCAGGAGGTTTTGTCACTGAGAAGAGAAGTCGCCTAGGGCAAAAAAGTCTAGATTGCCTCACCTTTATAAAGATGAATGAGGGATGGATCCCGAAGGGACTGACACTGGGCGATACATTCGACTGAAAAAGGCCTGATGAGATGAGTTGCCTTCGGCTAAAAATGGTCCACACGCTGCTGTATGTTATCTGTGAATGCCGGATGAGTTGCGTGAATTATCCGCCACCAACTAGGGTTCAAGAAGACGCAATGTTTTATGGCACTTTCTGCCTGGGGAACAAAGGTCAATTTTTCTGGCCGCTGCAACAGCAGCGGCTGCAACAATACCTAATTTTTGAATTTCAATTTTTATGTCCGAAGGCGTACGGCATGTAATGAAAAAGAAAGCATATTGAACAGTCTTGCATAACACAACAGTTGTGCAAAAATACATATTTACAATGAAGACATTTTGTTAAAATTAGGTGGCTAGGCCTTCTTTTTTTTACTTTTTTGGTTAATACATTTTCTTTTTTTTTACTGTGATTGCAATTTTTAAGAGAAACCTAATACATGGTAAAACAGACAATAGTAAAGAGTATATCAGCAGTTAACACCAAAGTCCTATTATCTATCATCACTCCAGCAGTAGCTTATTATTTACAATATCTAACCTGCTCAATCGCCCTTGGGTAACCCTAGGGCAGGCTTAAGTAGGCGACCTCTCCTTTCCTCGGATGATTTTGCCGCCGGTTGCTTCTGAAGGGTCTCCTCCAGGGCTCCCCCACTCCGGTCCTTCCCCACGAGTCGCTTCAACCATTAACAAATGTTTTATTATATTAGGGGGGCACTAAATGGGGATGTTATCCAGGGATTCCAAATTGTCTGGAACTGGGTGATTCTATCCAAGACTACATGGTTAAATCTCTCGTTGAGCAGTAAATAGTTGATTTTTTTTATTAATTCCTGAAAGTTTTAATTTGGGGTTTTCCAACTACTAGCTATGTGTATTTTTTCTTTCAAAAAATATTTTATTAGGTCAATCTTAAACATTTTAGAAGCTAGTAAGCATGTTTCTTCCCATAGTCTTATGACTGCCGAACACTCCCACCAGACATGAATAAATGTAGCCTCATTACCACTGTTCCTAAAACATGAGCTGCTCCGTTTTGGATCCCATTTATTAGCTTAAAAGGAGTAATATATGTCCTGTGTAGGACCTTTATTGAAGTCTCAAGCAGACTATAATTTAAACATCCCCTACTTAAGCCTTGCCAACTTTTATCCCATGTGCTGTCTGCCAACTCAATGCCCAAATCCCTCTCCCAGGTTTTGGTATAGTCTGGTTTGTTTGCCCATGAGTTTTCATTAAATAGTTCATACATGAGGCTAATAATACCAGGCTGAAAGGGGGAATCCCTAAATTTTTTGAGTAGCCAGGTGTTTCTTTGGGGGATTCCCCTACCACTTATCGTATATCTAAAATGATGTATCCTGCAAAAATTAAAGTGTTCAGCCAGGGGTTAATTGTATCTATCTCTCATCCACTCAAAGGTTATTATTTTGTCATCATGCCACCATGGACCAACCCTTAGTAGGTTCTGAGACTTCCACCAACTGAGAGAGCTTTCCGGAAGATGTATCTTAAAGTGGGGATTGGGTACGATAGGGGTAAGATCTGATACCCGAGTGTACAGTTTTTGTGTCCAGTTCATCTCCATCCATATTTTTAATGAGTGCTTAATCAACGGGTTTTTCAAGTTTCTCAAAAAAGTATACAGGCCTGGAATCCATATTACTGTATCCCATGTATAAGGTGACATGCTTACATTTTCCATAAATACCCAGAGCGGCTGATGTGTTTTGGAGAATGCGCCAGAGGAATGAAAGCCAGCTGCGTTTCCTTGTAATACAGTTTGAGATTCGGGTCCCTACCCTCTTTTGGAAAGACTATGAGGTCGGCCTGATTCAATTAAGGGGGCATAGGTTCTCCATTTAGTATTGCGTTAAACAAAGATGTTAGGTGCGGGGGTAAGCAAGGGCTCAAATTTCTTATAGTACAGATGAGTAAAACCGTCTGGCCCTGGGGACTTGCCAAATTTAAGATCTTGGATTGTATATTTAACTTCCTCTTGGGATATGTCTAGGTTCAAGCTGTCCAATTGAGGAACAGGTATTTTGTGGACTTCTTGCTGTAGTAGGAAGGACTCTATGTCAGATCCGCTGCAGCGGGATTGGGATGAATATATGGTCTGATCGAAGTTTTGAAATGTTTCTTGGATAGCATTGGGGCTAAAGGAGGTTTGGCCATCAGGTAGTCTAAAGATACCGTATATTATGTCCTCTCTTGGGGGGTAAAGACACTAATAATTCCTCCAATAAAATTCTGCTTTTTTTTTGTAGGCAAGGTCCCTGGTTAGCCCCTTGGGTTATCTGTTAAAAAGAGTGGTGCAGAGACTGTGGGGGCTGTTAGCCTCCTTGTCCCCGTGTGGCCGTTTAGAATCCCTGCTGCTGCATGTTTCAGCTTTATTAAGGTGTAATTGTACAGCGTTTGACTCAAGTAGCTGCCTGTGCTGGGTCAGTTTGGCTTAATTGCTGGGCTCTTTTCCTGCCAAGATGGCAACCGTCAGTCCATGGGCCTCTATGTCCCCTTCACTACCTTTGTCCCCGCTTGTGTGCTTATTTGGGATGGCCCCCTTTATATCTCCGGCCCGTGGCCTTGTAAGGGTCGCCCCCTCAATCTCTGAGTGTGGATATGCAGGGATGGGGCGTTGAATCAGGCCTACCTTCTTCTCTGCTCGCTGCAAGATCAACAATACCTAATTTTTCAGGCATGTGCACCTTTGACTGCACGTGCCGTGCCCCAAAATTGAAGTGATGCGACCAACAAAGCATCTTTTTCCATCTCCTGGTTCTAAAAATCCAGGCCTTATACACGCCCCCTGATAGGTGACGTAACAAGTATTAAACTGATAAGAGTAGTACTTACAAACACGCCACTCCTATCTGGTGGCACCTTTGACTCCACGTGCCGTGCCCCAAAATTGAAGTGATACGACCAACAAAGCATCTTTTTCCATCTCCTGGTTCTAAAAATCCAGGCCTTATACACGCCCCCTGATAGGTGACGTAACAAGTATTAAACTGATAAGAGTAGTACTTACAAACACGCCACTCCTATCTGGTGGCACCTTTGACTCCACGTGCCGTGCCCCAAAATTGAAGTGATACGACCAACCAAGCCTCTTTTTCCATCTCCTGGTTCTAAAAATCCAGGCCTTATACACGCCCCCTGATAGGTGACGTAACAAGTATTAAACTGATAAGAGTAGTACTTACAAACACGCCACTCCTATCTGGTGGCACCTTTGACTGCACGTGCCATGCCCCAAAATTGAAGTGATACGACCAACAAAGCATCTTTTTCCATCTCCTGGTTCTAAAAATCCAGGCCTTATACACGCCCCCTGATAGGTGACGTAACAAGTATTAAACTGATAAGAGTAGTACTTACAAACACGCCACTCCTATCTGGTGGCACCTTTGACTCCACGTGCCGTGCCCCAAAATTGAAGTGATACGACCAACAAAGCATCTTTTTCCATCTCCTGGTTCTAAAAATCCAGGCCTTATACACGCCCCCTGATAGGTGACGTAACAAGTATTAAACTGATAAGAGTAGTACTTACAAACACGCCACTCCTATCTGGTGGCACCTTTGACTGCACGTGCCATGCCCCAAAATTGAAGTGATACGACCAACAAAGCATCTTTTTCCATCTCCTGGTTCTAAAAATCCAGGCCTTATACACGCCCCCTGATAGGTGACGTAACAAGTATTAAACTGATAAGAGTAGTACTTACAATACGCCACTCCCATCTGGTGGCACCTTTGACTGCACGTGCCGTGCCCCAAAATTGAAGTGATACGACCAACAAAGCATCTTTTTCCATCTCCTGGTTCTAAAAATCCAGGCCTTATACACGCCCCCTGATAGGTGACGTAACAAGTATTAAACTGATAAGAGTAGTACTTACAAACACGCCACTCCCATCTGGTGGCACCTTTGACTGCACGTGCCGTGCCCCAAAATTGAAGTGATACGACCAACAAAGCATCTTTTTCCATCTCCTGGTTCTAAAAATCCAGGCCTTATACACGCCCCCTGATAGGTGACGTAACAAGTATTAAACTGATAAGAGTAGTACTTACAAACACGCCACTCCTATCTGGTGGCACCTTTGACTGCACGTGCCGTGCCCCAAAATTGAAGTGATACGACCAACAAAGCATCTTTTTCCATCTCCTGGTTCTAAAAATCCAGGCCTAATACACGCCCACTGATAGGTGACGTAACAAGTATTAAACTGATAAGAGTGGTACTATTTGACACACCTTATAATAATGCAGAGAGAGGCAACGCAGTGAGAGGAGTCTGAAGAAGAGGAGTCAGAGGAGGAAGGTGCCTTTGAGGAGGTGGAAGACCAAAAACAGCAGGCGTCCCAGGGGGCTTGCTGTCACCTTTCGGGGACCCTTGGTGGCTGAGTGGAGGAAGAGACCTTCAATGACATCAGTGAGGACAAAGAACGGGACATGGCTAGCTTGGTATCCAACCTTGTGCAAATAGGGGGTTTGCGGTTGTGCAAATGGACTGTTTGCGTTTGTTTGCGGTGCGTTAAGCGGGGAGTTTGGTCTGTCACTGTGAAGCGGGCCTAACCCTTACACTACCTGATCGATACAACATCATACCTGATGTTTTAAAGCACATTATTCCAAACAATTTAGGAATGTTAGGTAATTTATGCCCTTTATGGCTTAAAACCAGACTCTGCATCAACTATGTAATTTTCCATGGGAGTTTTGCCATGGATCCCCCTCCGGCATGCCACAGTCCAGGTGTTAGTCCCGTTGAAACAACTTTCCCATCACTATTGTGGCCAGAAAGAGTCCCTGTGGGTTTTAAAATTCTCCTGCCTATTGAAGTCTATGGCGGTTCGCCGATGTTCGCCGGTTCGCGAACATTTGCGGCGGTTCGCTTTCGCGGTTCGCGAACCGAAAATGTTATGTTCGCGACATCACTATTGTTAGCTAATTTGCTATTCAATTGGCGTTTTTTTCACAGTCAGAAAACGGTTATGCGAGAAAAAAAGACATCATTTTTTTTCAAGCACGTAAATCCAAAACACATTTCTTAAACCTGCAAATGGTTTCAGACCCGTAGAGTGCAGAGGAGGGAGAGGGAGGAGAAAGACACAGGGGAGAGAGAGGGGAGTGGGGGTGGATAGAGACACAGGGGTGAGTCGCGGGGGAGAGACACAGTGGAGGGAAATAAGGGAGAATAAAAGGTCAGGAAGAGGGGGCACAGAGACAGCGGGAGGGAGGGGGAAATACACATGGAAGGGAGAGGGGGAAACAGACAAAGGGGTCAGAGAGTGGGTAGACGCTTGCTATGAGCACTGAAGGCGCTTTTTGCGAGGACCGAAAGTCGCGGGTTGGACAATGCCTGCAATGAATGCTGAAGCCGCTCATTACGGGCCTCGCTATGAGCTCTGAGGGGGCTCATCGTGAGGTCCGTAAAGTAGAGGGGGAGAGGCTCGCAATGAGTGCCAAAGGTTGCGGGTTGGACGTCGCCTGCAATGAGCGGCAAAGCCGCTCATTACGGACCTCATGATGAGCTCTGAGGGGGCTCATCGCGAGGCCTGTAAAGTAGAGGTGGGGTTAGGGTCACAATGAGCACTGAAGATGCTTTTTGCGAGGTGTGGGAGAGCCTTGAAATGAGCGCTGAAGGTACTCATCGCGAGGCCCGCAAATTAGAGGGGGGGGGGGAGCCTCCCATTGTGTGGCAAACAGCATTGCCAGGCTTCAAATTGTATTGCCATCATTTTTGACGGGCAAGTCGCTAGTATGATATATGAACTTGTAGCACTACTGGCAGCCCTCTGCAGTGCTTCTGAGATCACTTGACATTTGGCCTCCAACTGAAATAATGTTGGGTTCTAAGAAACTTCCCCTGTTCACTTGACTATTAAGAAAACTTGGAAGGAATTTAACTTATGTTCTATTAATCACATGCTTGATGTCAACTGAGGAACCTTTAAATATATCAAAAGGCAGCTAAAATTTAAAAAAAATACTAATGCATCAGTATGGCAATGTATGATTTTTAAATCTCTGCCAGAGACTGTGGGGCTGTTAGCCTCCTTGTCCCCGTGTGGCCGTTTAGAATCCCTGCTGCTGCATGTTTCAGCTTTATTAAGGTGTAATTGTACAGCGTTTGACTCAAGTAGCTGCCTCTGCTGGGTCAGTTTGGCTTAATTGCTGGGCTCTTTTCCTGCCAAGATGGCAACCGTCAGTCCATGGGCCTCTATGTCCCCTTCACTACCTTTGTCCCCGCTTGTGTGCTTATTTGGGATGGCCCCCCTTTATATCTCCGGCCCGTGGCCTTGTAAGGGTCGCCCCCTCAATCTCTGAGTGTGGATATGCAGGGATGGGGCGTTGAATCAGGCCTACCTTCTTCTCTGCTCGCTGCAAGATCAACAATACCTAATTTTTCAGGCATGTGTACATGCCTAATTTTTCTGGCCTCTGGTGCTGCACTGTGGCTTCAACAACCAAACCCAAAAAAAAGGCACATAACAGGGATTAAACTGATAGGAGTAGTACTACTTAACACACCACTCATATGTGGTGTAATAGTAGTGTACATTTAAAAAAAAAAAAAATTGTACTGTAATAGATTGCATAGCAGTTAGTTGTCTGCAAGCGTGTGTGTCAGACCTACAGCGTCTACTCTACCAACTTCTGCAAGTGCACAGTGCCACTCATATCTGTTGTCACAGTAGCTTGCACGCATAGTACCGATCTGTCAAAACCTGTAATGATGAATGAGGTCTAGAGTAGCCTAGTTCCCTTATCCTCTACAGGTTGAGACCTAATGTTTGGGTGACTCCAGACCAACACATGAGTACAAGCATCAAACAAACTCAAAGCCGCCATCCTCCTCCTGGAGCAGCATCATAAGCCACATCAACCACTGCTGTCCTCCTTGCCCCCTCTCAACCATCCGCCACTCCGTCTCTCGCCTTGAGCAGTTCCTGCTCATCTGCCCATAGTCAGGTGCCTGTAAAGGACATGTTTGAGCGTAAGAAGCTAATGTCACAAAGTGCCCCAAAATTTAAGTGATACGACCAACAAAGCCTCTTTTTCCATCTCCTGGTTCTAAAAATCCAGGCCTTATACACGCCCCCTGATAGGTGACGTAACAAGTATTAAACTGATAAAAGTAGTACTTACAAACACGCCACTCCCATCTGGTGGCACCTTTGACTGCACGTGCCGTGCCCCAAAATTGAAGTGATACGACCAACAAAGCATCTTTTTCCATCTCCTGGTTCTAAAAATCCAGGCCTTATACACGCCCCCTGATAGGTGACGTAACAAGTATTAAACTGATAAGAGTAGTACTTACAAACACGCCACTCCTATCTGGTGGCACCTTTGACTGCACGTGCCGTGCCCCAAAATTGAAGTGATACGACCAACAAAGCATCTTTTTCCATCTCCTGGTTCTAAAAATCCAGGCCTTATACACGCCCCCTGATAGGTGACGTAACAAGTATTAAACTGATAAGAGTAGTACTTACAAACACGCCACTCCTATCTGGTGGCACCTTTGACTCCACGTGCCGTGCCCCAAAATTGAAGTGATACGACCAACAAAGCATCTTTTTCCATCTCCTGGTTCTAAAAATCCAGGCCTTATACACGCCCCCTGATAGGTGACCTAACAAGTATTAAACTGATAAGAGTAGTACTTACAAACACGCCACTCCTATCTGGTGGCACCTTTGACTGCACGTGCCATGCCCCAAAATTGAAGTGATACAACCAACAAAGCATCTTTTTCCATCTCCTGGTTCTAAAAATCCAGGCCTTATACACGCCCCCTGATAGGTGACGTAACAAGTATTAAACTGATAAGAGTAGTACTTACAAACACGCCACTCCCATCTGGTGGCACCTTTGACTGCACGTGCCGTGCCCCAAAATTGAAGTGATACGACCAACAAAGCATCTTTTTCCATCTCCTGGTTCTAAAAATCCAGGCCTTCTACACGCCCCCTGATAGGTGACGTAACAAGTATTAAACTGATAAGAGTAGTACTTACAAACACGCCACTCCCATCTGGTGGCACCTTTGACTGCACGTGCCGTGCCCCAAAATTGAAGTGATACGACCAACAAAGCGTCTTTTTCCATCTCCTGGTTCTAAAAATCCAGGCCTTATACACGCCCCCTGATAGGTGACGTAACAAGTATTAAACTGATAAGAGTAGTACTTACAAACACGCCACTCCTATCTGGTGGCACCTTTGACTGCACGTGCCGTGCCCCAAAATTGAAGTGATACGACCAACAAAGCATCTTTTTCCATCTCCTGGTTCTAAAAATCCAGGCCTAATACACGCCCACTGATAGGTGACGTAACAAGTATTAAACTGATAAGAGTGGTACTATTTGACACACCTTATAATAATGCAGAGAGAGGCAACGCAGTGAGAGGAGTCTGAAGAAGAGGAGTCAGAGGAGGAAGGTGCCTTTGAGGAGGTGGAAGACCAAAAACAGCAGGCGTCCCAGGGGGCTTGTTGTCCCCTTTCGGGCTGAGTGGAGGAAGAGACCTTCAATGACATCAGTGAGGACAAAGAACGGGACATGGCTAGCTTGGTATCCAACCTTGTGCAAATGGGGAGTTTGCGGTTGTGCAAATGGACTGTTTGCGTTTGTTTGCGGTGCGTTAAGCGGGGAGTTTGGTCTGTCACTGTGAAGCGGGCCTAACCCTTACACTACCTGATCGATACAACATCATACCTGATGTTTTAAAGCACATTATTCCAAACAATTTAGGAATGTTAGGTAATTTATGCCCTTTATGGCTTAAAGCCAGACTCTGCATCAACTATGTAATTTTCCATGGGAGTTTTGCCATGGATCCCCCTCCGGCATGCCACAGTCCAGGTGTTAGTCCCGTTGAAACAACTTTCCCATCACTATTGTGGCCAGAAAGAGTCCCTGTGGGTTTTAAAATTCTCCTGCCTATTGAAGTCTATGGCGGTTCGCCGATGTTCGCCGGTTCGCGAACATTTGCGGCGGTTCGCTTTCGCGGTTCGCGAACCGAAAATGTTATGTTCGCGACATCACTATTGTTAGCTAATTTGCTATTCAATTGGCGTTTTTTTCACAGTCAGAAAACGGTTATGCGAGAAAAAAAGACATCATTTTTTTTCAAGCACGTAAATCCAAAACACATTTCTTAAACCTGCAAATGGTTTCAGACCCGTAGAGTGCAGAGGAGGGAGAGGGAGGAGAAAGACACAGGGGAGAGAGAGGGGAGTGGGGGTGGATAGAGACACAGGGGTGAGTCGCGGGGGAGAGACACAGTGGAGGGAAATAAGGGAGAATAAAAGGTCAGGAAGAGGGGGCACAGAGACAGCGGAAGGGAGGGGGAAATACACATGGAAGGGAGAGGGGGAAACAGACAAAGGGGTCAGAGAGTGGGTAGACGCTTGCTATGAGCACTGAAGGCGCTTTTTGCGAGGCCCGAAAGTCGCGGGTTGGACAATGCCTGCTATGAATGCTGAAGCCGCTCATTACGGGCCTCGCTATGAGCTCTGAGGGGTCTCATCGTGAGGTCCGTAAAGTAGAGGGGGAGAGGCTCGCAATGAGTGCCAAAGGTTGCGGGTTGGACGTCGCCTGCAATGAGCGGCAAAGCCGCTCATTACGGACCTCATGATGAGCTCTGAGGGGGCTCATCGCGAGGCCTGTAAAGTAGAGGTGGGGTTAGGGTCACAATGAGCACTGAAGGTGCTTTTTGCGAGGTGTGGGAGAGCCTTGAAATGAGCGCTGAAGGTACTCATCGCGAGGCCCGCAAATTAGAGGGGGGGGGGGAGCCTCCCATTGTGTGGCAAACAGCATTGCCAGGCTTCAAATTGTATTGCCATCATTTTTGACGGGCAAGTCGCTAGTATGATATATGAACTTGTAGCACTACTGGCAGCCCTCTGCAGTGCTTCTGAGATCACTTGACATTTGGCCTCCAACTGAAATAATGTTGGGTTCTAAGAAACTTCCCCTGTTCACTTGACTATTAAGAAAACTTGGAAGGAATTTAACTTATGTTCTATTAATCACATGCTTGATGTCAACTGAGGAACCTTTAAATATATCAAAAGGCAGCTAAAATTTAAAAAAAATACTAATGCATCAGTATGGCAATGTATGATTTTTAAATCTCTAGAAAACCCTAATGTTGATATGCTTGCACCTTCATGGAGACTTCCTGTGCCATCATAAATCAGTATATTGTGCAAATGACAGTGTGCATGCTTCACACAACTTTCACAGAGAGATGTACATAATCTGGAACAACAGGTATTGCTTAATGCTTTGAAGTCAATAATAACACTTAAACCCATTACTAATATGACATAAGACTACTGTAGTTAGTGACTAGACTATGCAGTACACACACACCAATTTTATTTTATTAATAGTCTTACTAACTGTTCACTGTTAACCTCTTTCTAGCCTCACTTCTAATTATGTACGTATTATGGGTATTTTGTAGATGTTTGTGCATGGAAATTAAGCCCAGAAAATCTATAACTGTACTAATGTAAACCACACACACATTTATTGCAAATCACATTAAACCTCTAGGGAGGCACATATTATTGCATTGGTAACAGTTTGCAATCTCACTGTTAGACATTAACTTGGAGTAACTTTTTATACTAACTAAAGTCACCCTACATGATGCATACCACATATCTAAGTGCATATTAGATAAAAAAAAAATTATTATGTAGGAAATAAACATTAGACCTACCGCATATAAGATGTGGAGACAAGATTTCTGAAAGTCTCATGTACTTTATCACAATTTTGTAACAAGGGGTGAACCCTTTATTAGTCTGTGATATATACTTGCAATGTGAACAGTGTTACATGTACAGTACATGCTACAGGAAGTTAAAATAGAGATCGGTGGTAGTTCATGCATTTGTATACATTATTATTAAAGCACCGCTGTAGTCATGAATTTAAAACATACACTATACTTGATAATGGCCAAACTCTTAAGAATGTAAAACAAAAAAACAGAGCCTCTAAATAATTATGTATTTTTGGAAGTGATTTCTGCTATTCAGCTTTCCGAAGTAGGAGGAAAATGTTGAATGAAGATGGAGCTTCTATCTACATAATGGGAATATGGAAGCTTGTCCCTATCCTTACAGACTATATGCCCATTATATACAATTTATCCCTATGGATGACCATTGGCCTCAACCTTCACCACAGGGTTCCTTATAGTCCATCATGCCATTCTAATATTAACTCCCAACCAGGGGGATGCCTAGGAAGCTCAATTGTGTCATAACTAACAACATATGGGTCTCTGGGGACACCATTGCATGTTA
The DNA here is from genome assembly GCA_027410445.1 of Discoglossus pictus. Taxonomy (NCBI): domain Eukaryota; kingdom Metazoa; phylum Chordata; class Amphibia; order Anura; family Alytidae; genus Discoglossus; species Discoglossus pictus. Next base: position 510,572,369 of record CM050163.1, read on the forward strand.
ACCCCAAACATAGTGGTCCTTATTTGCCCCAATGCACCCTCTCTCGCCCATGGGAGTCCAGAAGGAAATCTTTAGTACCTAACACTAACCCACAAAATATCTACCCTAAACTAAGTAGAAAAAAAAAAATCTTTCCAATATAAAAAAAACTGAAAATGAAAAAGTAAAGTAAAAAATAATAAAAGAAATTACAATTCAAAGAAAAAAAAATCAATTGGCAAAAGAAAAAAAAATCAAACCAGTAAGGAAAAAGGCGTTAATTAATACATTGCCCTTTTTGGATGAACTGCGATGTCCAGCAATGATCAGCGACTTCCTGGTACTCACTCTGCAGCTCGGAATAAGACGGTATATTTAATTTTATCATTCAGAGAAGACAATGTTAATCTTATATTCTCTTTTCTGATTGGCTCTTACAACCCAAACCCACTAACACTAATATTAAACAATTTTCTCCATTGGAGGTCGCAATGGGTAGATTGTATAGTGGCTATGGGGTTCCAAAGGATCCACCATTGGGGATAGGGACTATGGGGATGCACTGGGACCCTCATGGGGCACTTATTTTTTATTTAGGGTAGTTAGAGGGATTTTTAATGATGATAATTTAATGGTTGAGGGAGTAGCATAGGTGGAGGGGTCATTAACTCCACAGTGAGTAGTAAGACTGTTAAATGTCACGCAACAGTTCTCTGTAGTGGTTTATCTGGTGCTACCGGTGGTTCAGTTTACTTGTACAGTTTAGTCTCACTAGGAGCTTCCACAGAGCTTTACAAAAACATTAGGGTACATTTCTTACAGAGGCCATGTAAGTACACTTCTGGTAGAAACACATGTAGAGCAGGTAACATCACACATAGCAATCACTTGTTTACATGTTAAAGTTTGTTACAGGCAGTATGTTATAGCTATGTTAGGTATTCATACAGGAGTCATGTAATCAAGCCCACAATCATATCAGAAAAAATATGGAACGCTGCAGTAAAGAATAATTACATTTATTTAACATTTAAAGGTTTTGAAGCTGCCACATTCACATTGTGCTATTTGAAACTACCTGTGCATTCAAAATCGCCTTTCACATCAAGAAGTTGATCAACAGAAAACAAAATTATAATTTTTACTGTGGCTTAATTATCTATAAAATGTCATATATTAGAGGCTGTGTTATTTCTTTTTGCATTCAAACAACATTCTGTCTGTTTTCAAGTGTAGTTCTTCAAAAAAAGTATCTTTTAAATACAGTATTGGTCCGAATATAAGCCGCACCCGCGTATAAGCCGCACCCGTAACGTTCAAGGTGAAAAAAAAGAAAAAAGATAGTACTCAAATATAAGCCGCACCCGTAAAATTGGAGAGAAAAAGACTCTCAAAATGATCCGCCATTGCAAGAAACAGGCTTTTTTTTGCAGGTTGCAGGCTTTACAGGATGTTAGAATCACTAAAACCGTAAATCGCTATTCAATACCGTAGTCTAAAGCACGAAAATCGGCACCCTTAACTCGCAATGGCGCAAATCGGCAGTAATTTTGCATTCGCGAATAGAAGTCGCACGCGTTACAAGCAAAGTTCGCAAATCGGCAAAAATTGGAAAAAAGGTGCGGCTTATATTGGGACCAATACGGTATAAGATTACAGTGATCCATTAATCATTTAATTCTTTTTATTGGTAAGCAATTACAAATTATTATTAGTAAATATATTTCGAATATATGTTGACCCTGAGCTTGCAAAATATACCTTTTTAAAGTGTTTCTTTTTTAATATCAATCAGGAAACATGATAAACATAAGAAACATGAACATTTACATTTGTTACATTTTAAGACCACTAGATCAATCTTATACATGTAAATAATCAAGCAATTCAATATACTCATATATTAACCATTTTTTCTAATCTACAGCCTCATTAAATTCATGCTACATTTTAAAACGTAGCCCGTAACTCCAAATTTACGGGTTACGGGTATTAAATTAGCCCTGTAACGTTACTCGCAGCGGACTTGCTTGTTGAGACGCAGGACGTCCAAGAATAGGCTACGTGCTGAGTAACGCTGAACTTTGCGCACGTAAATCTTTTGATCTGTCATGCCCGTAACCTCTAAGTTTTCAATTCAGCTATTAAATTGCAACGTGGTCACTCGTGAGCTAGCGCGTAACACGCAAATGGAGCCCAAAGGCCAACGTGTGCTTGAGAGCACCTGCAAGAGGGGTAAAGTCCAATACGTAGCACTTGAATGCAAATAACAGCACCGTACTGTATATTTATTATAAGGGAAAATTATGTTAGGTCTTTGAATTAATAGCACAACATTGTCAAGCCCGCAATTCGGTCCTGAAAAATACTTTATTTCATGTTTATATTTTGTGTTATATCGATCCCTGCAATCAATGTGTTAAGAGACATATACTGTACCTTGCATGTGATAGAATATCATATTTACAGCTTCATTAATATTGCATTATATCTGGACTGTGGGTCCGATTGCAAAATGTAATTGAAGCACGTAGAACTTGGAAATCTACCCTCCCCTTTTTCAGTGACGTAACGCTAACGATCTCTTTTTCCATTGGCTCCATCTGAACCCGTAACTACGTGATTGCTTAATTGTTTGCGTTCGAGCATGCAACTCCGACCGCGATATCTGATTTACCAAATAGCGTCTCTCGAACGCAGCTCGCAGCACTTCTAATTTTATAGCGACGTAAAATTGCCAAATTTCAAGCACGCAGATCCTACACGTTGGACTTACGAGGTTGGAATTTAATATGGTCCCTAGTTTTCATGGTGCACATAGATCTTCCCCTAATATTCAACCCCCTCCCAAATTTTACATTTAACTATAATTACTAATTGAAAGAAGTGCGATCTCATATCAGGAGTATCCCCAAGAGAAGGGAAACAGGGGAGGGGTTTGGGGATCTTTATGTATTTTGGGGTACAAGATACATTGCCATAAATACCCATCACCGCTGGTAAAGCCTTGGTGCTGTATAATTATCCTGGAGGGGCCTTATAATTATCCATTCTTGGTTTAACAGGTGACTGAGTGAACCCCTCTGCAGGTGTTATCCTCCACCGTGAAGGGTTTAAGTGGGTTATATGAAGATTAGAAAAACAAACATAGATAATGCTGAGTGAAATATTATACAAAACAGAAAAGGAGAGAGAATTGTAACCAGTCTAAGTGTAGATATATCAATAATCGCTGTACAGATGAATAGGTGACACAATAGGATGCAGTATCAACAGTAGGGCAAAGTAAGTAATATACACATCCATTCATATAAAATATTATTTCGCTGTTGATCTCTGCATTTCTTTATCCATATCTATTGTGGGATACAGAGATTCGGTAGGTGGCAATATTGAAGCACCACCAGCATTAGGATTTTTATTGGCCATATTTTGGCATACATACCTGGTTTGGACTGTAGGATCGAAAAGTGCTGAAGTTTTATAGACAGATTTCACCTGTTCTAATCCTCATTTAGATTAAGTGAAGTCTATAGTGATGTCCAGCTTACAAAGTGTATTTATGGTGATGAAACTTGCCTTGTATGACATTAGTATATTCAGTACAGACCACTGTTATTTTAAAATAATATACTTTGATAATTCATGTTTAGATTGCTCAGAGAAATTAACACTATAAAGATCAGGAGTGTAGGAACTGGGGGGGGGGGGACATGGCTGGATTACCCATTAGACCAACTAGGCAGCTGCCCAGCTTCCCTGTGAGGGCAGAAAATGGTTCCTGGCTTAAATGAAATTAAATACTGCAGTTCATTGACTGGCTACTAGGGGGTAAGCACCTAGAACAAGAGAGTTACAACAGGAAAAGGAACTTGCACACACAGAAAAGGCAAAAATGGGCCTGGGCATACATTGCATACTCACTCACAGGATCTTCTCTGCTTCACTGCCTAGGGGCTCCAAAGAGGTAGATACAGTTCGGGGAAGGGGGGGGGGGGCAAATCCCCCCCAGAATATGTGGCTAGATGAGGTGTGGAAGAGCAACTCACCTCCCATACCTCTGGCTGCCCGGATAATGTGATTCGCGGGCTCTCCCGAGATCTTGCAAGATAATCTCGCATGATCATGTGACACCCAGATTTTATAGAAATCCTGGCCAGTTTGACTGCTGGGGGAGATGGAGACTGGCATAAAGTACCTACCTCCCTGCAAAGGAGAGGTAGGTGCTGTTGGCAATATAAATATATTTGAAGTGGTATATGTACTCTAACTATAAATAAATATAAATATATATATATATATATATATATATATATATATAGTTAGAGTACATATACCACTTCAAAAACATACATTTATATTACCAAAAGCAACTACCTCTTCTGTGTATATATATATATATATATCAACTGTGTCCCCCCCAGATTCTTTTTTTATTCCTTGATGAAGAGGTGTATAGTAATTAATTTAGATTGCAAACAATGTGCAGATTGTGTGTATTTCTGTGGTATGGAGAGCTCTGCAACATCAGCATTCTGCCTAGTCTTATCATGAGCAACAGTCTTAGGCTCTGTTATCTTTCTCTGCATACCCATCCATCACATATATAGTTATGTTGGTGACGCAGTTGCGACCTCGCAAAGCGAGGTCGCAAATGCGAGCCTCGCGTAGCGAGGCAAACAAGCGGCGCCGTCACTCATGCGAGCCGCCGTCACACATGCGCGTCACAGCACAGGGGGAGACACAGGAAGCCTGGGATTGAGGTTGAAAGTGAATTACATCCATAAATTTTCAGAAACAGCATGAAAATGAGGCTCAGCAATGCCAGGCGCACAAAACAAACAAAATACACAACGCTTAAGACTAACACTTATACGAACAACGCCAGGCACGCAGGACTTTGAAGAAAAAAAAATGCCAGCCACGCAAAGATTCAGCAGAAAGACACAGGGAAGGGACAGGGGGAAGATGCTGCAAAGAGACACATGGCATTCCCAAACACTAAATTCGCAAGTTAACGAAACCTGCAATGAGCGATCCGTACAGTAGGTGAGAGGAAAGGCTTGCAATGAGCGCCAAAGGTGATCAGTGCAAAGCAGGAAACTTGAAGTACACGGGAGAGAGGCTCGCAATAAGCGCTGAATGTGCTCAGAGGACCAAAAGCTTCACATTGTGTGGTAAATAGCATTGCCAGCCTTACAATTTAAATCCCGTCATTTTTGACGGGCAAGTTCCTAGTTTATAAATATTTATTGAGAAGCTGCTTAATTATCAGTCACATCTATCTGGGTGTATGTAGTATGTATGCTCCGGGACCGGAGTAGTCAGTAGGGTGGCCGGGGTCTAAATCAGGCCACTATAGGCCAATATTTAAAATACATTCTTTTGAACAATACATCCTAAAAAAAGAAAAACTTTTAAAAATATAAAAAATATGTATATAATCTAATTTATTACCTTTTATAAATAGTTATGCTGCTGTTAAATCTTCCATTTTGGTTTCTGCTGAACAAATTAGAAGAGAGGAGACTTTAAATGAGGAGGTAGCTGCCATCTGCGACTGCCAATATTTTCAACAGAAGTAATGGGTATCTCATTAGTTTGTGTGGACACACCCTCTGTCTTGAGATAGTAGAAGACTAAATAAGAAAATGGAGCTGCGTTGTCAAGATCATTTGAATATAAAAGTTAAAAATGTAATTGAGGCATTTAACTTTTTTGGAGGTTTATTTATTCATGAGACAATATTGAAAATAATAAATACCATAGAGGTCTTTTAATGAAAACCACCCACCCACAGTTGCTCCTGCATAGGTTTTTAATTTACTCGTCTGTCTAAGCATATCTTACAGTGGCTGTTTTGATTACACTTTATGTCTGAAACTCTCTATATAGACTCAGTAACTGTCTCTAGACTCCTCTTATCCAGCTGTGACTATTTTCGGATAGAAGGAATATGAAAATCCTTACAGATTAAAGTTAGTCAATCTTTCAGCAAGTCACTATCCTTCTCATTTGTCAAGCCTTTCTCATTTACCTTAAGGAACCTTAAAAGATCACTGAAGTTCAAGAAAAAGACACTCGTTTGTCAATTATGTACCAAACTAACAACATTAACAGCTGTGTAAGCCATGGACAGAAAACATATTTTGTTAAGATCTGAATTTTTGAAGATTCTATTTATGAGTACAGGAATCCATTTTGTGTTTATTACATCACATCCCGAGAGCTGAAAGGTGGGTGTATGTGTTTTCAGCTATCAGTGGAGAGTATGCAAAAAGGGAACAGGAAGTTCATAGCCTTTGTTTAATAATAGGATTCCACTGGCTCAGAAGCAGATACCTTGCATCGTTCAATGCAAACACAACTCTCCATTGTAAAAACTCCCCTCACACACTGCAGAGGCATCAACATTTAAAAAAAAAAAAAAAAAACTAGCTGTGTGACTTTTTTTCTACTTAATTCAAAGTTTTCAAACATATTTTTTTATTTTGAAGTGGTCCTTTAATGATTTACTTAAAATTAAGGTAAATGAGGAAGAGATGAGAAATGACAACAAGCATTGAGAGTTGCATGAAAGGCAACAGAATCTCTAGCCTCCATGGGAATCTATCTCAACATATGGAAAGGTTTATAAACTTTAGTGTTCAGATAAAAACACAACAACATTTATCCATAAACTGATGTCAAAGGGTAGCCTCAGCATTTTGCATTATGTCACTGATAGCAGAGTAGTTCTTACTGTATTTATAAAGTCTCACAACATGCTTATTAACAGTTTGCCATAGTTTTCCATCTTATTGTTTTTTGAAAGTCTGCATACAACATAAATTTAAATATAAATGTCCAAGAATTATCAAAAGATATTCATATTTTTCAGAAGATTATTATTTACTAGCGAATTGCCCGTCAAAAAATGACGGCAATGAAATTGTAAGGTAGCTAATGCTGTTTGGTGTGTAATAATGAAATATGTAATACATTAATAAATGAATATAGTTTACCTATTTTGAAGCATTGTGTTGAAGATCTGCAATCTGTTTTGATGTTGCTGCAGCATTAGTGGTGTGGAGCTGCTGTGTAAGCATGCTGAATGTGTGCACTGTGTGGTATGAATATCCGTAGGTGGTTTGTGGCGTTTTGCGAGTTTCTTGTGGTGTTTTGCGAGTTTGTTGTGGCGTTTTGCGAGTTTAGAGTGCTGTAGCCTCGTTTTCGTTTTGTTCGACGGCCATTTTTTCTGTCGCTTAGATTTATTTTTAGTCTCAAAACTTTTTTATTTCGAGTAAAATCGAGGTGTAAGTTGCATTTTTGAGGTCCTGGGTGCTCCCTCTTGGTGTAGGTAAGGTTTTTATGTATGTGCTGTGTGTATGTATTGTGTTTTAAATGTTTGTATGTCGGCGTGTTGCGTCCGATGTTTGCGAGGTCGTAATGTGTGGTAACGTGTTTCGTAGGTTGTTTGCGTTCCTCGTAAAATTTAGCGAGTGTCGTAATTTGTGTGTCGTGTTTTTTGAGTAGCGACGTGAAGTTTGCGAGGGTTTGAGGCCCTTGCCCAGTGACCTCGCCAGCAACTGAGTCCCTCGCTTTGCGAGGGGCCTCAGTTGCTGGCATGGAGCTCCTTCGGCGCTCCATGCCAGCAACTGAGGCCCTTGCCCAGTGACCTCGCCAGCAACTGAGGCCCTCGCTTCGCGAGGGGCCTCAGATGCTGGCATGGAGCGCCTTCGGCGCTCCATGCCAGCAATTGAGGCCCGTGCCCAGTGACCTCGCCAGCAACTGAGGCCCTCACTTCGCGAGGGGCCTCAGTTGCTGGCATGGAGCGCCTTTGGCGCTCCATGCCAGCAACTGAGGCCCTTGCCCAGTGACCTCGCTACGCGAGGGCCGCGGCTCGCTGCGCGAGCCCGCAAGCGTGAGCAACGACCCGTACGCTCACAACTATATATGTGATAGTTCTACAATGTAATTATACCTTACGTAAAATAATAACCTTGATTTTGACCATGAAAGTGTGTGTGAAGGAAGGATGGAATTCCATGAATTTGAATTTGACAAATGAATAAAGATCATTCTCCATAGACATATATGCAATACCATAGGACTTGATAGCAACAGAAACTGAAATGTAACCTCATTGATAGAATTAATCTAAAGTCCATGATATAATCAGATGTGCACTGCCACCTAGTGGATTTTACAAGCACTGCTCATGCCATTTAAAAGCAACTTATCTTCACCAAAAGAAGAAAATGTCTTGAAAATTGCTAGCTCAGAGTCTGTCTTAATAATCTTAATATAATTAATATATTGCCTTGCATATTGCAATTTTGGCATGGAGCAGGTTCAGTGACATCAGCCCAACCTGTTTCCAAGCTCTGTGATAGTCCAGCACATAGTAAGAGATGACCATGCCCTATGATAGTCACAGGTTGAAGGAGATTCACAGTTTTGCTTCAGGAGAGAACAGACCGTTTAAAAGCTAAGAACATTTTTTAACTTTTATTTATTTTAAACTGCTTACAGTTTTTAATAGTCTATGCACAACATGCAAACATATGAGCTTTAACTGTTAATACACTACAGTAGTCATTTAACAGGCTGGTAGGGGTGGATGTTGGCCCAGATATACCCCTCCTTCCCTACCTTCCCTTCACTCCTTTATGTTTTTCTTTTTTCCTTTTTATTTACATTTTTGACTGCAAATTAAACAGATTTACTTTATAGTAACACAATATCCATTTTTCTGGTATATACCAACGTTTAGCTTTGACATCCTGTTTTATTTCTCTTTCAATAAAGACTAATTATGAAAAAATAGGTGGATGCCAAAAATGTCAGAGTACTGATGGTGCGCTGTTAGATAGACTCTGTGAACTGCCACCAGAATTCCTGACTTACATCAGTCAACTGGAGATGTTAGCAAAAATCAATACGTTAAGTACCAGGGGGATTACAGGCCCTTGGTAGAAGGGTGATTATACTTAGCAAATATTTTTTATGGGGCAAGCAAGATAGTCCATACACATAACTCATCAGCCACTCATCTTTATTGACTGACATTACAGTATAGTGAAAGTCAGCAAAACACTCGAATACCCCATTGATAACATAGACAATCATAAGATGCCATATAGATCATTTTGGCACTAGCTTGGAGCCTCAATGCAATCTAAAGGAATCCCCCTGTTGGACTTGATAGTGCCTGAGAGTCTCTTAGATTGGGTACAATCTTCCCCCAGACTTACAGAACATATAGTAAACCATGGCCTTATCCAGTCTGGTAAAATTATCCACTAATATATTTTACTCATACCATACTAAAAACAGATAGACAATTTTACAACTGGCAAATTGGGTGGTATGGAGAGTTCTACAAATATTCTTGAAGGTCTTAGATGTTGCACCCAAAATGGTCCTAAGCTTCTCTATATATCAATACTATAAGGAAAACAAAACAAAATACCAGGAAAATCCAGAAAAAATAGAACATTTCATATAATATATTGTCCGGATAGGAAAAACATCTTCCTCAAGCCACTAATAGACTAGCATTCGAAGATAGAATCCTCCATGATACACACAGAGTCAGTTTATAGCTCCCTAATATTGCTTTTATGTTCCTGGTTTGCACAGCTGCTAATGATATTACTTTTACCGCATGTGAGGTTCTACCCAAGCTAATGTGGACTTTCAGGTGTGCATTTTGCTCAATAAAATCAGCTCTTGTTTTTATAAATTCCACTCACTGTCCTCTGGCTTGCAGTGAGCTTATCACTGGGACATGCCAACCATTATTTGATCCTTTTCTTATCACCCTATTAGGATTTCCCACACTGCTCCTCTTATCTTGTCACCCACTTTGTCCTGCTTGTGCCTACAACCCATCTTCCTGCTCCTACCAATACAGCAGGAATTGACTGAATGTATTAGCTACAGTATAAGGTTGTCTCTTGACTCACAACATTGACTGTAGATCTTTTCACTCTGCCTCTAACATATTAAGTCCATAAGTCTTTCTCATGGGGTCTGGTTTGAAAGTCTTTTGGCACTGTCCATTGTATATTCTGTTTAGTCTACTATGTATGTGTGTATGCACTCTGTACACTGTGTGTACACAGATCAGCTATTTTGTGTGAATATTTATAATCAGTAATGGACCCATTTAGTAGACCCTGCAATCACTTTTCAGGGCCTATTTTAAACGATGACTTGATCAATACAGAGCAATGCACAGAATCTAGAGAATCTTGTTACAGAAGTGTTATGCTGCTTTCCTTTCCCCCTTTCACAGCAAGATATAGGCAATTATCAATATTCTGAGATCAGATCACTGGTATCTACTGTATGAGTAAACTATAATATAAATAACACAGGTTGACATTATTTCAAATTAATAACAACATTCATCAGATAATTCCTTACCTGTCCATTCAGCCTAGGGTAAGGAACCACCTAAGACTTCATGGCACAGTGCTGTAAACAATATTTTTTTGTTGATTCATAACGCTTATATCATGGGGAGGGCCTCAATCTCTGATTAGACATAGAAAAAATACACACTTTTACAAATAAGATTTCACAAAAAATATGAAGATGCATGTTTACACTGCAATCAACAAATCAGAGCTCTCGGAGTATGAGATCAGCAGTGATGTGACACAAGATGCCTACACAGCACAGCTAGGTTAGCGACCAGCGGGTGAGTCTACCGGAAGAGGCATGGCGAGTGACTGAAGTGTATTAAAATGTAAAGTACTTTTAACCTAACAGTGGCCCTACTCCCTGCTCCTAGTTTTAATAATGAACAAATGTAAGTATTAAAAAAAGTAGAGTAATCCCCACATCAGGTTAGTATCTTCACGTAAGTATGGTATGTTACATCTATATATATATGAATTGCCCATAATCCATTCTTAGGTTTATGTATTGTGGTAGTGTGGTCCTTGGGGATCTATTTCTTAAATGATATTAGCAGAGTCCAAGTTTTGTTTTATCATTTTAATGAAAAATCTCAAAACAAAAATAAATGGCTTAATTCAGCATCACAAAATAATATCAGCTCTGTCTTCATTTATGGAAACCCACATGACTTGCTAAGTCCGCATCACCTGCTAAAAACAAAATAGAAAAATCTATTAAAAATCTTAGCTAGTCACCCACTACAGTCAATCTGATAAACCTTCCCTCACTACTTTCCCCCTTTCTTGAATTTATATTATCATTTCCTAGGCTTATACTTCTACCCATATCTTCATTTAATCTTCTTCATGTATTTACACACTGTCACAATGCTTTCTTCTTCCTTATAACCTACTGCCCCTTTCTCAGACTTTCCTTTGCAGTCTACCCACATCATGTCCCCAACAACATAACAATCTCACCTTCCTTGCTCTCCTCTTCTGTAATCTGTAATCACCGCTCCCTCCTCCAGTCACAATATCATCCCTTCCCTAACACCCATAAGCAGAAATTCTACTTTTTCGCAGAAACATTACTATAAGTCTCATTACTTCTATCTCTCTCTCTTTCCTTCTTCTTCTGGCTGTTGGAGACATATGCCCTAAACTAGGCCTCTCACTCATTTCCACCTGCTGTCAGCCACGTTCTGCCCCAAGGACAACAAACGCCCAAAACACCCAGAATTTGATACCCATCACTTGCCTCAAACCTTCTGCTTTGCCTTTCTCCTGAGCACTCTGGAATGTACTTCAATAAACATATTTTCACTCATGACCTATTCTTTTCCAACTCTGTCAATATACTGGCTCTGACTGAAACCTGTCTCTTCTCATCAGACCCTGCCTCCCCTGCAGCACTCGCTCATGGTGATTTTCACTTCAATCACACACCTAGACCTGGTAACAAACAAGGAAGTGGTGTGGGTGTATTACTCTACACTCGCTGTACATTTACCCTCATACTCCATGTCCCATCCCTCCATCCCCACACTATCTGCCTATTCTCACCTATTTCTGCCCTCTAACCCCAAACATCTTTGCACCACTTTCAATAATCTCCTCCGCCCACCACCACCTGTCCCCACCTGCAGACTTTTCCAGCCAGTTTATGCATAAAATTTAAAGGATTCTCAACAAACTCTCCTATCATCGTGGCTTGCACACTCCCACCTCTCACCTAACCAACAAAATCCAGCCTTCTCACTTCTCCAGCCTACTATCATCCTCTTGCTTTACTACCTGTCCTCTGGATCCTATTCCATCACAGTTCATCCCTCCCCTCTCTACCACACTATTCCCAGCTCTCACATACCTTTTCAACCTTTGCCTAAATACTGACAAGTTTACATCTTCTCTAAAACACGCCATAATTACACCTTTTCTCAAGAAACTCCCATCTGACGCTGATTCTGCATCTAACTATCGACCCATCTCTCTACATCCTTTTGCTTCCAAACTACTGGAGTGGCTCATCTACAATCGCCTTACCCGCTTTATTTCCTCTGACTCCCCTTTTGACACCTTCCAATACAGCTTCCAGTCCCAGCATACCACTGAAACTGCTCTCACAAAAGTTACTAATGACTTGCTCACTGCCAAGTCAAAAGGTCACTTTTCTATTATTTTTCTTTTGGATCTCTCTGTTGCCTTTGATACATTTGACCACCCTCTTCTACTCCATATCCTCTGCGCCCTCAGCATCCATGACACTGTTCTTTTGTGGTTTACATCATACCTACAAGATCGAACATTTAGAGTTTCCTCTGGCACCTCTTCTCCTCACCCTCCCTCTGTTGCCGTACCCCAAGCCTCAGTCCTAGGCCTTCTCCTCTTCTCCATCTATACATCCTCACTTGGTACCCTAATCAACTCTTTTGGGTTTCAGTATCTATGCAGATGACACTAAAATATATTTCTCAGCACCAGATCTATTAACCTCTCTACTAACACATGTTTCCAACTGCCTCTCCAGTATATCCTCCTGGATATCCGCCCACCATCTTAAACTCAACATGTCTAAGACCTAACTCTTGATTTTCCCACCCTCTACTACTACTTCAATCCCTCACGTCTCTCTCACTGTTGACAATGCCATCATCACACCCACCTCCCAAGACCATTGTTTTGGGGTTCTACTGGATCCTGCATTTCCAAAATACGTCACTACCTTTAACAAGACACACCTAAGATTCTAACACATTCTCTCATTTTTCTGCAGTTTGTTAACATTGTATTCTTCCTTGTCCTTATCCCCTGTATAGCGCTACGGAATATGTTGACGCGATACAAATAAAGATTAATAATAATAATAATCATTTCCTTTCTTGACTGCTGCAACTCGCTTATTGCTGGCCTACTCACCACCCGTCTATCCCACTTCAATCCATAATGAATAGACTCATCTATCGCACACAACGATCAGTGTCTGCAGCACCCCTTTGTCAGTCACTCCACTAGCTTCCCGTAGCCTCCAGAATACAATTTTAAATCATGACCCCAACATCAACAGTGCACCCCCTTACATCTCTGCTCTCATCTCAAAATACTCCCCCATCTGCCCTCTTCTTTCTGCTAACAACCTTCTTCTTTCTACCACTCTTGTCACCTCCTCCAATTCCCGCCCTCAGGACTTTTCTCCTGTTGCCCCTATTCTCTGGAACTCCTTGCCAGACTATCTCCCAGCCTCAAGACCTCACTAAAAACACACCTATTTAAAGAAGCCTATCACCTTCCACCCTTACATGCACCACCCTTCAGTAGGTTGAAAACACTTTGTCTTTCTTTCAGCAGTTCCAGGTTCACAACCAAGAAAAAACACACCCTCTCTAGGTCTAGACAGCTCTGCTCTGTGTCTGGCCTACATACATTCCGTGCTTCACTTTGTCAAAATATATATTATGCCTAAGAATATATATATTCTGTCTCCCGGGTGCTCGGGTTCGGCATGTTGTGGATCGAGTGGATAAATTATTGGGAGGGGCTGGTAATGAACCAGCGGTCTTGGTACACATTGGTACCAATGACAAAGTTAGTGGAAGATGGAGTGTCCTAAAGAATGATTTTAGAGAACTAGGGAATAAGCTTAAAGCAAGGACCTCCAAGGTAGTATTTTCGGAGATACTACCAATGCCACGTGCTAGCCCAGGGAGACAGAAGGAGCTTATGGAGTTTAATGTGTGGCTAAAAAAGTGGTGCAGTGCAGAGACTTTTGGGTTTTTAGAGCAAATATACAAATACAATTCTTCCACTATACAAATCCCTAATACGCCCTCATTTGGAATATGGAGTACAATTTTGGGCATTACTTCATAAAAAGGACATTTTAGAGCTGGAAAAAGTACAGTGAAGGGCAACAAAACTAATAAGGGGAATGGAGGGGCTAAGTTATGAAAAAAGACTAACCAAATTAAACTTATTTTTGCTAAAAAAAAGGCATCTACGAAGGGATAATATAAGGCTTTCGATAGATAACTTCAAAAAGGGGTTAGATATATTTTTGAATAAAGAGGGCATTCAAGGTCATCCTAGAAAACTAGCGAAGGAATATTGATCCAGGGAGAAATTTGATCGCCAGTTTCTGGGGTCAGGAAGGAATTTTGCTTTTTTTCCCCCGTATGAGACAATTGGCAAAGTTTCAATGTTTTTTTTTTGTTTCTGTTTGCCTTCCTCTGGATCATTTAACAATTAATAACAAATAGGCCAAGATCAAGAGAGATCTAAAAAGGTTGAACTTGATGGACTAATTCTTTATTCATACTCAAATACTATACTATTAATAATTAATTAACAACTAATTAATTAATAACTAATCCGCATATTGCAGATCAGAGGAGATCTTAAAAGGTTGAACTTGATGGACTGAAAGTCTTTTTTTAACCTCAATTACTATGTAACTATGTAACTATGTAACTATATATATTGTCACAGACCCCTTTTTTTCTTGCCTGGCCGTTAGCCCATTAAACTCATTGACAGACAGTTTGTCTCCAGTCACTGAATTATGTGCGTGAGCACCACCATTGTAATTATAATCCACTTTGGCCCATTGTTGGCAGATTAAGTTAATCCCATCTGATATGTGCTAGAGACGGCAGGATGTAGATTGCAAGTTAATCCTATTGTTCTCAGGAAGCTACTTCCAGACCCCATGTGGGAGCATCTCCTGTAATTGTGTACCCCCCTCTGTACCTATAAATACTACTGTCATTTTCAAAAATAAATCAGTTTACTTGGATAGTGTACCTGCTATTGTGTGAGGGACCCTCTCCCGTCCCTCCTCTTCCTGTGGGAAGGAGGCTCTCCCATCCGTCCTCCTCCTGTGGGAGGGGGCTCTCTCCTATCCATCATCCTCCTGTGGCATGGACTCTCTAAGCCTTCATAAGCACTTTCGGCCTTCCTCTTCCTTGTACTCCTCAGTTCATTTCTCAGTCTGTGTCTGGAGGGTGTATCTCGGCGCACCCTTTTTTTAGCTTCTCCAAGCCCTTGGTTGGAGCTTCTCCTTTTCTTGCATCTTTTTGGCCTTTTTACACGCCTCACCAATCCCTTTCTTGGCTGATTTCTCCCTTTTGTTGCAGCTTTGCAGGCTTCCCCAAGCCTTTTGCTAGGAGCTTTCCCTTTCCTTGCATCTTTGGCCCCTTTTGCAGGCCTCACCTAGCTCATATTTGTTGCAGCTTTATCCCCTTTGCAGGCTTTACCAAGCCCTTTGCTTGGAGGTTTTTTTGAAACCACAATGTTTAGCCGGTTCTTACCTTCAGCCCTTTTTTCGTCATCATGTGGCTTTCAACAAGCCCTCATTGTAGATTTGGCCATATCTACGCCCTTGCCCATGTTTCAAGGTAACACTTTCAGCTTTCCTAAGCACTTCATTGCTGATTTCGACCTTCATTAGCTGTCCTTGCCCATACCCAATGACTTGTCCGGCCCCCATATCTGACCATCATATCCGTAGAAACGGCCACAATTCAGCTACCCTCGCTGTTTCTTTTTCAGCCATTCCCATCGCTGGAGAGCCGTAGTTCCAGGTAAGTAAGAATGTGTCCGTGAGGGCATTTACGTTGCTGGAGTGCCATGGTTTTGATCTTGCTTCTAGCGAGATTCGTCTAATCGCTTTCTCTCTACTAATCTTGCCCCTCTTTGACAACTATCACTCATTATTCGTTCTGCACCTGATTTTTTCTCCTTCCTTCTTACATTCTCCTCCATAATTATCCACTTCCTGATCTCATTCGCTTGTTACTACCATTTCCTACTGTTTATTTCTCATAGATGCAGAACAGAGCCACGACTCTCCAATCGCTCCAACCACCTTCTATCTCATACGTATATTCTCTTCAATGTCCCCTCATTGTATATTTGATGGAGAAGAGCAATACTTCCATGTTTTTGATATGTTTTGAAAATAATGTGAAAGACAAAACAGAATGAAAGAATGGGCAATTTACAAAAGAATCTGATGCTAAAAACATTGGAATTTCTTAGAAACAGATTAGAACAATACACAAATACCCAAATCTCTATAATAATGCATATTGTCAACGCTTAAACAATCAAAATGCCATCCATAAACAAACAGATTTTCCAAGAGCAGTAACTCTTCAGTGAGTCAGACTACCAAATTCAGCAGCCACACGTGACAAAATGGGACCCATACAATGAGCCATAAAGCTTTCACAGAAATCAGGTTCCCATACCGTTCCAGACCAGAACTTGTTTTTAATGCAAACAGTCGAGTACACCAACACACCCGAAACCAAGAACTATCAAATTCAACAGCCATGAAGGACTAGATGTTATCCATGCAAAAACTGCAAAACTTCCACAGAAGCATACACTGTTGTGGTTCCAGGCTATTTTCATTCCAGTACCCATTGGAGATGTTAGAATGCATTTTACCTGAAAAAACGCAGGAACAGAAATGTTCAAGCAGGAGCCACCAAATTCACCAGCCACATATGTTTAGATTGGATCATGTAAAAAGCCCTGAAAACATCAAAAGACACCACATTCCAATACCATGTGAGGCAAGAATGCGTTTTAACTAAAAAAGGTCTGGAACACCAAATTCCCATAAAGCAACACATACCAAATTCACCAGCCACACATAACTAGTTGGGATCTATGCAGTAAAAATCAAAAACTCCATTATGGGTAGAATCCTTTTTTCCAAAAAAAAGAACAGCAAACTTTACAGCAAGAAACATCTCTCAAATTCCTCTAGTATGAGTAAGCAACAAAAAATTCATGCAAACCACATCTCAATGGACCAGAATGCATTTTGCCTTAAAACAGCCTGAAATGGCACTTTCTTAGAAAGGTAGAGCTACCAATTTATCCAGCCAGACAGAGTAGAAAGGATTCATGTAACAGGCCAGAAAATGTCCCCAGAAACCATTTTCTGTAAAATCTCTCATATAGAAAAATTTACCACAAGCCAAACCTTCCATTAACAAATGTTGCTGTTCCTCCTGTTGGGAAATGAGAGACTAAAACTGGCTAAGAAAACCTCAAATGTAGCAAAGCCTTAATTCCCTTTCATATTGAGTGAAACTTCAGAGCCATTTTGCTACCTTGAGGCTACATAGTTTAGTATCCCCAAATGTTTTTATTGTACTGATTGTTTGTGGTTATGTTGTTGACCTTGGTGGCCATTTGCTTGCTGCTTAGTGGGCCTTTAAATGTAAGAAAAAAGTAGTGTAGAACATCCAGGAAGTCTGTTATCTTGTGTCATAACCCAGAGACGAGGGGTCCAGGTACCCCTAATTCTCCTGCCTTAGCTTACAGGAACAACCTCCAGATGTGCATTTATATACATCTCAGCACCCAGCAATTCAGGTCAGAACATAATTAATTCAGAAGCAGAAAAATCATATGATCAACACCATTCAATTACTGTAGAGAAAGACTGACTGTTTAGGATCTATCCCTCTTTGTCTGCGCATTTCTTCTGCAGCACTGACAGGTGCAGTTACAGGTTCCATCCGTTAGAGGGTGCTGTGAGTTTTCGGGCACTATCAAGTTCCAGGGAAGGCAAAGAACTATTCTCCCCTCCGACTTGGCGCAACACGACAGCGCTGAATCGACAGCGAGTCCATTGCTATGTTCTTTGCGGGCTCTCAGCCTCCCAGGGCCTCGGGTGGGCCTCTCATAGCTCAAGGCCTCTTCTGTTGGCACGCCTTATATGCTAAAATCGGCAGCGCCATCTGTCGGCCAGAGGCAAAACTAGAGCTGTCAGATTTTACGATGGTGAAGAGGGAAAGAAACACTGTTTATTCTTCCTTTTAGACACATTTTAAGCCAAACAAACCCACATGTCCCCCTACCCACGTTTTTTAGCCAACCCCCCTCTGGTTTTGCTCTGCTGTCAAGGTAAATGGACCAGGTTTCCCTTGTCTTCAGATCCCAGGCCTAGTCCTGTGTTTTGCTGATAGGCGAAGATTATTGCTTCATGACTATTCCTTTATTGCACATGAGGTTTGCAAGGAGACCAGATGTCTTTCTGGTTAATGTATTAACCCATCTCTCCTTCATAATTCCCCTCCCTGTATGAGGGTCTGGTTTCTTACTGACACTTTCCCCTCCCTGCTCTCCAGATATGATCTGTTTTACAACCCCAGAGGGACAATAAACTAACTTCATACTTCATGACTATCTGAGGTCAGAGAGAGGTTCTTGCAGAAAGTGTGTCTCTGTTACAGGTAAAATAACATTATTACAGTGCATATAACATCATACGGTAACCCCAACATTAATTATTGTGGCCCACATTACATTATACATAAAAACAACACATCACAGTCCTTACAACAAGTCTCATGTCCAGTATGTTACAGTCCCAAATAACAGGGTTGCTTGTGGGGTTCAGGGGAGTCCCCAAATCAGTCATGACATCTTCCAGGAGGAGCAGCAACATTGTTTTACTGGGTTAGAACTGGCTTGCTGTGGAATATTTTCAGAATATTTTCTGGAGATCATTTGACGTCAACTTAAATTACATTTTGTCAAATTATCATAAAGATAAAATATTTGTAAAAGACAGCAAATAGTTCCATATAAACATGTCAAATGCCTAACTTGGGTAGTATCAGATATGCAAATACCTTTTAAATAAAGTTTTATACATCCAATCATTATAGTTGTTTTATAGAGTTCAAAGTAAATGAGCTCATTCTTGATACTTGATCTTCTGATGACACCTTAAAAATGATATAACATTGCAAATATGCAAAATTCTAACTAACCTTTACAAGGACAAGATGACAATATTTGATGTTGAAACTTGGAAAAGTCAGAGGCAATTTATCTGACCGAAAGATCGATAAATACCTGCCAATATTTTGTCACTCAAGTACAAACCTAACTGTCACCATGATAATGAGATGTGGGGAGATAGAGCACATTGGAGTAGAGATTTAATTTAAGGTTATAGACATCACATAGGAGTAATGCAGTGGTTCCTAAACTGTCTGACTTATTATAAAGGACCTGGAATTTATCAATACTATTCTACATTATCATACAAACTAATGAAAATAAATTGCTGTGTATTTCACAGTTTTGTATAGTTTTTTTATTGTTCTCAGGAAGCTACTTCCAGACCCCATGTGGGAGCATCTCCTGTAATTGTGTACCCCCCTCTGTACCTATAAATACTACTGTCATTTTCAAAAATAAATCAGTTTACTTGGATAGTGTACCTGCTATTGTGTGAGGGACCCTCTCCCGTCCCTCCTCTTCCTGTGGGAAGGAGGCTCTCCCATCCGTCCTCCTCCTGTGGGAGGGGGCTCTCTCCTATCCATCATCCTCCTGTGGCATGGACTCTCTAAGCCTTCATAAGCACTTTCGGCCTTCCTCTTCCTTGTACTCCTCAGTTCATTTCTCAGTCTGTGTCTGGAGGGTGTATCTCGGCGCACCCTTTTTTTAGCTTCTCCAAGCCCTTGGTTGGAGCTTCTCCTTTTCTTGCATCTTTTTGGCCTTTTTACACGCCTCACCAATCCCTTTCTTGGCTGATTTCTCCCTTTTGTTGCAGCTTTGCAGGCTTCCCCAAGCCTTTTGCTAGGAGCTTTCCCTTTCCTTGCATCTTTGGCCCCTTTTGCAGGCCTCACCTAGCTCATATTTGTTGCAGCTTTATCCCCTTTGCAGGCTTTACCAAGCCCTTTGCTTGGAGGTTTTTTTGAAACCACAATGTTTAGCCGGTTCTTACCTTCAGCCCTTTTTTCGTCATCATGTGGCTTTCAACAAGCCCTCATTGTAGATTTGGCCATATCTACGCCCTTGCCCATGTTTCAAGGTAACACTTTCAGCTTTACTAAGCACTTCATTGCTGATTTCGACCTTCATTAGCTGTCCTTGCCCATACCCAATGACTTGTCCGGCCCCCATATCTGACCATCATATCCGTAGAAACGGCCACAATTCAGCTACCCTCGCTGTTTCTTTTTCAGCCATTCCCATCGCTGGAGAGCCGTAGTTCCAGGTAAGTAAGAATGTGTCCGTGAGGGCATTTACGTTGCTGGAGTGCCATGGTTTTGATCTTGCTTCTAGCGAGATTCGTCTAGTCGCTTTCTCTCTACTAATCTTGCCCCTCTTTGACAACTATCACTCATTATTCGTTCTGCACCTGATTTTTTCTCCTTCCTTCTTACATTCTCCTCCATAATTATCCACTTCCTGATCTCATTCGCTTGTTACTACCATTTCCTACTGTTTATTTCTCATAGATGCAGAACAGAGCCACGACTCTCCAATCGCTCCAACCACCTTCTATCTCATACGTATATTCTCTTCAATGTCCCCTCATTGTATATTTGATGGAGAAGAGCAATACTTCCATGTTTTTGATATGTTTTGAAAATAATGTGAAAGACAAAACAGAATGAAAGAATGGGCAATTTACAAAAGAATCTGATGCTAAAAACATTGGAATTTCTTAGAAACAGATTAGAACAATACACAAATACCCAAATCTCTATAATAATGCATATTGTCAACGCTTAAACAATCAAAATGCCATCCATAAACAAACAGATTTTCCAAGAGCAGTAACTCTTCAGTGAGTCAGACTACCAAATTCAGCAGCCACACGTGACAAAATGGGACCCATACAATGAGCCATAAAGCTTTCACAGAAATCAGGTTCCCATACCGTTCCAGACCAGAACTTGTTTTTAATGCAAACAGTCGAGTACACCAACACACCCGAAACCAAGAACTATCAAATTCAACAGCCATGAAGGACTAGATGTTATCCATGCAAAAACTGCAAAACTTCCACAGAAGCATACACTGTTGTGGTTCCAGGCTATTTTCATTCCAGTACCCATTGGAGATGTTAGAATGCATTTTACCTGAAAAAACGCAGGAACAGAAATGTTCAAGCAGGAGCCACCAAATTCACCAGCCACATATGTTTAGATTGGATCATGTAAAAAGCCCTGAAAACATCAAAAGACACCACATTCCAATACCATGTGAGGCAAGAATGCGTTTTAACTAAAAAAGGTCTGGAACACCAAATTCCCATAAAGCAACACATACCAAATTCACCAGCCACACATAACTAGTTGGGATCTATGCAGTAAAAATCAAAAACTCCATTATGGGTAGAATCCTTTTTTCCAAAAAAAAGAACAGCAAACTTTACAGCAAGAAACATCTCTCAAATTCCTCTAGTATGAGTAAGCAACAAAAAATTCATGCAAACCACATCTCAATGGACCAGAATGCATTTTGCCTTAAAACAGCCTGAAATGGCACTTTCTTAGAAAGGTAGAGCTACCAATTTATCCAGCCAGACAGAGTAGAAAGGATTCATGTAACAGGCCAGAAAATGTCCCCAGAAACCATTTTCTGTAAAATCTCTCATATAGAAAAATTTACCACAAGCCAAACCTTCCATTAACAAATGTTGCTGTTCCTCCTGTTGGGAAATGAGAGACTAAAACTGGCTAAGAAAACCTCAAATGTAGCAAAGCCTTAATTCCCTTTCATATTGAGTGAAACTTCAGAGCCATTTTGCTACCTTGAGGCTACATAGTTTAGTATCCCCAAATGTTTTTATTGTACTGATTGTTTGTGGTTATGTTGTTGACCTTGGTGGCCATTTGCTTGCTGCTTAGTGGGCCTTTAAATGTAAGAAAAAAGTAGTGTAGAACATCCAGGAAGTCTGTTATCTTGTGTCATAACCCAGAGACGAGGGGTCCAGGTACCCCTAATTCTCCTGCCTTAGCTTACAGGAACAATCTCCAGATGTGCATTTATATACATCTCAGCACCCAGCAATTCAGGTCAGAACATAATTAATTCAGAAGCAGAAAAATCATATGATCAACACCATTCAATTACTGTAGAGAAAGACTGACTGTTTAGGATCTATCCCTCTTTGTCTGCGCATTTCTTCTGCAGCACTGACAGGTGCAGTTACAGGTTCCATCCGTTAGAGGGTGCTGTGAGTTTTCGGGCACTATCAAGTTCCAGGGAAGGCAAAGAACTATTCTCCCCTCCGACTTGGCGCAACACGACAGCGCTGAATCGACAGCGAGTCCATTGCTATGTTCTTTGCGGGCTCTCAGCCTCCCAGGGCCTCGGGTGGGCCTCTCATAGCTCAAGGCCTCTTCTGTTGGCACGCCTTATATGCTAAAATCGGCAGCGCCATCTGTCGGCCAGAGGCAAAACTAGAGCTGTCAGATTTTACGATGGTGAAGAGGGAAAGAAACACTGTTTATTCTTCCTTTTAGACACATTTTAAGCCAAACAAACCCACATGTCCCCCTACCCACGTTTTTTAGCCAACCCCCCTCTGGTTTTGCTCTGCTGTCAAGGTAAATGGACCAGGTTTCCCTTGTCTTCAGATCCCAGGCCTAGTCCTGTGTTTTGCTGATAGGCGAAGATTATTGCTTCATGACTATTCCTTTATTGCACATGAGGTTTGCAAGGAGACCAGATGTCTTTCTGGTTAATGTATTAACCCATCTCTCCTTCATAATTCCTCTCCCTGTATGAGGGTCTGGTTTCTTACTGACACTTTCCCCTCCCTGCTCTCCAGATATGATCTGTTTTACAACCCCAGAGGGACAATAAACTAACTTCATACTTCATGACTATCTGAGGTCAGAGAGAGGTTCTTGCAGAAAGTGTGTCTCTGTTACAGGTAAAATAACATTATTACAGTGCATATAACATCATACGGTAACCCCAACATTAATTATTGTGGCCCACATTACATTATACATAAAAACAACACATCACAGTCCTTACAACAAGTCTCATGTCCAGTATGTTACAGTCCCAAATAACAGGGTTGCTTGTGGGGTTCAGGGGAGTCCCCAAATCAGTCATGACATCTTCCAGGAGGAGCAGCAACATTGTTTTACTGGGTTAGAACTGGCTTGCTGTGGAATATTTTCAGAATATTTTCTGGAGATCATTTGACGTCAACTTAAATTACATTTTGTCAAATTATCATAAAGATAAAATATTTGTAAAAGACAGCAAATAGTTCCATATAAACATGTCAAATGCCTAACTTGGGTAGTATCAGATATGCAAATACCTTTTAAATAAAGTTTTATACATCCAATCATTATAGTTGTTTTATAGAGTTCAAAGTAAATGAGCTCATTCTTGATACTTGATCTTCTGATGACACCTTAAAAATGATATAACATTGCAAATATGCAAAATTCTAACTAACCTTTACAAGGACAAGATGACAATATTTGATGTTGAAACTTGGAAAAGTCAGAGGCAATTTATCTGACCGAAAGATCGATAAATACCTGCCAATATTTTGTCACTCAAGTACAAACCTAACTGTCACCATGATAATGAGATGTGGGGAGATAGAGCACATTGGAGTAGAGATTTAATTTAAGGTTATAGACATCACATAGGAGTAATGCAGTGGTTCCTAAACTGTCTGACTTATTATAAAGGACCTGGAATTTATCAATACTATTCTACATTATCATACAAACTAATGAAAATAAATTGCTGTGTATTTCACAGTTTTGTATAGTTTTTTTATTGTTCTCAGGAAGCTACTTCCAGACCCCATGTGGGAGCATCTCCTGTAATTGTGTACCCCCCTCTGTACCTATAAATACTACTGTCATTTTCAAAAATAAATCAGTTTACTTGGATAGTGTACCTGCTATTGTGTGAGGGACCCTCTCCCGTCCCTCCTCTTCCTGTGGGAAGGAGGCTCTCCCATCCGTCCTCCTCCTGTGGGAGGGGGCTCTCTCCTATCCATCATCCTCCTGTGGCATGGACTCTCTAAGCCTTCATAAGCACTTTCGGCCTTCCTCTTCCTTGTACTCCTCAGTTCATTTCTCAGTCTGTGTCTGGAGGGTGTATCTCGGCGCACCCTTTTTTTAGCTTCTCCAAGCCCTTGGTTGGAGCTTCTCCTTTTCTTGCATCTTTTTGGCCTTTTTACACGCCTCACCAATCCCTTTCTTGGCTGATTTCTCCCTTTTGTTGCAGCTTTGCAGGCTTCCCCAAGCCTTTTGCTAGGAGCTTTCCCTTTCCTTGCATCTTTGGCCCCTTTTGCAGGCCTCACCTAGCTCATATTTGTTGCAGCTTTATCCCCTTTGCAGGCTTTACCAAGCCCTTTGCTTGGAGGTTTTTTTGAAACCACAATGTTTAGCCGGTTCTTACCTTCAGCCCTTTTTTCGTCATCATGTGGCTTTCAACAAGCCCTCATTGTAGATTTGGCCATATCTACGCCCTTGCCCATGTTTCAAGGTAACACTTTCAGCTTTACTAAGCACTTCATTGCTGATTTCGACCTTCATTAGCTGTCCTTGCCCATACCCAATGACTTGTCCGGCCCCCATATCTGACCATCATATCCGTAGAAACGGCCACAATTCAGCTACCCTCGCTGTTTCTTTTTCAGCCATTCCCATCGCTGGAGAGCCGTAGTTCCAGGTAAGTAAGAATGTGTCCGTGAGGGCATTTACGTTGCTGGAGTGCCATGGTTTTGATCTTGCTTCTAGCGAGATTCGTCTAGTCGCTTTCTCTCTACTAATCTTGCCCCTCTTTGACAACTATCACTCATTATTCGTTCTGCACCTGATTTTTTCTCCTTCCTTCTTACATTCTCCTCCATAATTATCCACTTCCTGATCTCATTCGCTTGTTACTACCATTTCCTACTGTTTATTTCTCATAGATGCAGAACAGAGCCACGACTCTCCAATCGCTCCAACCACCTTCTATCTCATACGTATATTCTCTTCAATGTCCCCTCATTGTATATTTGATGGAGAAGAGCAATACTTCCATGTTTTTGATATGTTTTGAAAATAATGTGAAAGACAAAACAGAATGAAAGAATGGGCAATTTACAAAAGAATCTGATGCTAAAAACATTGGAATTTCTTAGAAACAGATTAGAACAATACACAAATACCCAAATCTCTATAATAATGCATATTGTCAACGCTTAAACAATCAAAATGCCATCCATAAACAAACAGATTTTCCAAGAGCAGTAACTCTTCAGTGAGTCAGACTACCAAATTCAGCAGCCACACGTGACAAAATGGGACCCATACAATGAGCCATAAAGCTTTCACAGAAATCAGGTTCCCATACCGTTCCAGACCAGAACTTGTTTTTAATGCAAACAGTCGAGTACACCAACACACCCGAAACCAAGAACTATCAAATTCAACAGCCATGAAGGACTAGATGTTATCCATGCAAAAACTGCAAAACTTCCACAGAAGCATACACTGTTGTGGTTCCAGGCTATTTTCATTCCAGTACCCATTGGAGATGTTAGAATGCATTTTACCTGAAAAAACGCAGGAACAGAAATGTTCAAGCAGGAGCCACCAAATTCACCAGCCACATATGTTTAGATTGGATCATGTAAAAAGCCCTGAAAACATCAAAAGACACCACATTCCAATACCATGTGAGGCAAGAATGCGTTTTAACTAAAAAAGGTCTGGAACACCAAATTCCCATAAAGCAACACATACCAAATTCACCAGCCACACATAACTAGTTGGGATCTATGCAGTAAAAATCAAAAACTCCATTATGGGTAGAATCCTTTTTTCCAAAAAAAAGAACAGCAAACTTTACAGCAAGAAACATCTCTCAAATTCCTCTAGTATGAGTAAGCAACAAAAAATTCATGCAAACCACATCTCAATGGACCAGAATGCATTTTGCCTTAAAACAGCCTGAAATGGCACTTTCTTAGAAAGGTAGAGCTACCAATTTATCCAGCCAGACAGAGTAGAAAGGATTCATGTAACAGGCCAGAAAATGTCCCCAGAAACCATTTTCTGTAAAATCTCTCATATAGAAAAATTTACCACAAGCCAAACCTTCCATTAACAAATGTTGCTGTTCCTCCTGTTGGGAAATGAGAGACTAAAACTGGCTAAGAAAACCTCAAATGTAGCAAAGCCTTAATTCCCTTTCATATTGAGTGAAACTTCAGAGCCATTTTGCTACCTTGAGGCTACATAGTTTAGTATCCCCAAATGTTTTTATTGTACTGATTGTTTGTGGTTATGTTGTTGACCTTGGTGGCCATTTGCTTGCTGCTTAGTGGGCCTTTAAATGTAAGAAAAAAGTAGTGTAGAACATCCAGGAAGTCTGTTATCTTGTGTCATAACCCAGAGACGAGGGGTCCAGGTACCCCTAATTCTCCTGCCTTAGCTTACAGGAACAATCTCCAGATGTGCATTTATATACATCTCAGCACCCAGCAATTCAGGTCAGAACATAATTAATTCAGAAGCAGAAAAATCATATGATCAACACCATTCAATTACTGTAGAGAAAGACTGACTGTTTAGGATCTATCCCTCTTTGTCTGCGCATTTCTTCTGCAGCACTGACAGGTGCAGTTACAGGTTCCATCCGTTAGAGGGTGCTGTGAGTTTTCGGGCACTATCAAGTTCCAGGGAAGGCAAAGAACTATTCTCCCCTCCGACTTGGCGCAACACGACAGCGCTGAATCGACAGCGAGTCCATTGCTATGTTCTTTGCGGGCTCTCAGCCTCCCAGGGCCTCGGGTGGGCCTCTCATAGCTCAAGGCCTCTTCTGTTGGCACGCCTTATATGCTAAAATCGGCAGCGCCATCTGTCGGCCAGAGGCAAAACTAGAGCTGTCAGATTTTACGATGGTGAAGAGGGAAAGAAACACTGTTTATTCTTCCTTTTAGACACATTTTAAGCCAAACAAACCCACATGTCCCCCTACCCACGTTTTTTAGCCAACCCCCCTCTGGTTTTGCTCTGCTGTCAAGGTAAATGGACCAGGTTTCCCTTGTCTTCAGATCCCAGGCCTAGTCCTGTGTTTTGCTGATAGGCGAAGATTATTGCTTCATGACTATTCCTTTATTGCACATGAGGTTTGCAAGGAGACCAGATGTCTTTCTGGTTAATGTATTAACCCATCTCTCCTTCATAATTCCCCTCCCTGTATGAGGGTCTGGTTTCTTACTGACACTTTCCCCTCCCTGCTCTCCAGATATGATCTGTTTTACAACCCCAGAGGGACAATAAACTAACTTCATACTTCATGACTATCTGAGGTCAGAGAGAGGTTCTTGCAGAAAGTGTGTCTCTGTTACAGGTAAAATAACATTATTACAGTGCATATAACATCATACGGTAACCCCAACATTAATTATTGTGGCCCACATTACATTATACATAAAAACAACACATCACAGTCCTTACAACAAGTCTCATGTCCAGTATGTTACAGTCCCAAATAACAGGGTTGCTTGTGGGGTTCAGGGGAGTCCCCAAATCAGTCATGACATCTTCCAGGAGGAGCAGCAACATTGTTTTACTGGGTTAGAACTGGCTTGCTGTGGAATATTTTCAGAATATTTTCTGGAGATCATTTGACGTCAACTTAAATTACATTTTGTCAAATTATCATAAAGATAAAATATTTGTAAAAGACAGCAAATAGTTCCATATAAACATGTCAAATGCCTAACTTGGGTAGTATCAGATATGCAAATACCTTTTAAATAAAGTTTTATACATCCAATCATTATAGTTGTTTTATAGAGTTCAAAGTAAATGAGCTCATTCTTGATACTTGATCTTCTGATGACACCTTAAAAATGATATAACATTGCAAATATGCAAAATTCTAACTAACCTTTACAAGGACAAGATGACAATATTTGATGTTGAAACTTGGAAAAGTCAGAGGCAATTTATCTGACCGAAAGATCGATAAATACCTGCCAATATTTTGTCACTCAAGTACAAACCTAACTGTCACCATGATAATGAGATGTGGGGAGATAGAGCACATTGGAGTAGAGATTTAATTTAAGGTTATAGACATCACATAGGAGTAATGCAGTGGTTCCTAAACTGTCTGACTTATTATAAAGGACCTGGAATTTATCAATACTATTCTACATTATCATACAAACTAATGAAAATAAATTGCTGTGTATTTCACAGTTTTGTATAGTTTTTTTATAACACAGTTAATCCTCAAACAGTTCTGAAAATACTAAAAACACTAGCCCTAAAGGGAAAATGTGAAATTGATTTTTGAAGTAAAAAACATATATAAGAATTTAGGGCCTTATTAAATTAGCCCTCTTAGTTCCCTCGGTCCATGCAAAAGGCAGTTTTTTGCAGTTTGCGAGGACTGATTCTCCAATACTTCCCTCACAGCCTGCTTTGCGAGATGACTATGAAAAATGGCAGAGAATAAGCTTTGAGAGAGCTACGGAGTCACACGTTATGAGGTGAATCTCGCACCTCGGAAGAATCCCTATGGGCACAAAAAAGTGCTAGCAAGGGAATCTAAAGCCTCTACGTGCTGCCTCGGAGCAGCCAAAGACAGCCGTGTGATGCTCCCCCTGCTCCCTATACACATCCCCATGCTGCAGGGGTCCCTATAGGTCCCTGTCAATCATTTCTAATCCAATCATAAGGCGCTATTCCCTTCAGCCAATCAGAATGAGATACACCCCCACGCGGTGTACCCTATTGTGATTAGCTCCAAGTATCTGCGCCTTCTGATTTGCTGATGTAACTGTCAATCAGATTGCAGCCAATTAGAAGTCACAGATGCCTTCTGCCAATCACAATTGGATATATCCCATTGGGGTGTATCCCATTTTGATTGGCTGAAGGGAATAGCGCCTTATGATTGGATTAGAAATGATTGACAGGTCCATCAGCCAATCAGAATGGGATATAGGGGTGTATCCCATTCTGATTGTCTCACACCTTGGCGCCTTCTGATTGGCTGAAATATGATTGACTGAGTTTTCAGCCAATCAGAAGACGCCATTTCCAAATTTTTACCGGAAGAAGAGCTACAAGCTCCGTTAGAATTTTTTATTTTTTTAGCACATTGCGGAAATCCTAGTAGTGCCGGACCTGAGGCAATGAAGGATGGGCCCTTATGCTAGTGATGAAAGACAGAAACCCATTGTCGCATTTGGGCAAAGTAAGTGGCCTTATTTACCCAATTGTAGTGAAGGGGTTGTTTTAGGTCAGATCGAGGGATTTCTATTGTATGTATTTGGGGTTAAATGTATGTAGATAGGAGTATTGATGTATGTAGTTAGGAGTCAAATGTATGTAGATAGGGGTATTGATGTATGTAGTTAGGGGTTAAATGTATGTAGATAGGGGTATTAATGTATGTAGTTAGGGTATATGTAGTTAGGGTATTAATGTATGTAATGTATGTTTTATTTCATGTGATTGTTGCCTTTTTTTTCTGTTACTTAGGTTTTTAATTTTGGGTAACTTTGGTTCTTTATTTTCTGTAATGTAGGTTTTTTATTTTATGTAATTGATAATGTTAATTTTTTATTTTCTGTAGCTGTGCTGTTTGTTATTTTCTGTAGTGGTGCTTTTTATTGTGTGCATTCTAGGTTTTATTATTTTTTGTAAGTGGGGTGTGGGGGTTTAATAGGGGGTTAGGCAAGAAGTGCAGGTGTTAATAGGTTAGGGTAGGTGTTATGTAGGTAGGGGAGTAGTTAATAGGTTAGGGTATAGGGGGTTAATAGGATAGGGAGATGGGGGTTCATTAGTAAGAGGGGGGTTAGTTTCGATGTATTGGTTTATTGGGGGGAATAGTGTGGTGTAATGTTTGTACTTAGTGTGATGAGGGTCCTGGAGGACCATTGTGGCACTTATGGGGTTACTGTTAGTGTTCTTTTTGTCCCATAAGGGTCTTTTTATGGGGTGAGAGGTTTATGGGGGTCTGTATAGGGTTAAATAGGCCTAGATAGGGTTATTGGGTCCATATTGGGTTAACAGGGTTTAGTATGGGTTAATGGGGTATAGTTAGGGTTAATGGGTTAATGGGGTATGGTTAGGGTTAATAGTGTAGTGTAGTGCTTAGACTTTGTGTCATGAGCGTCCTGGAGGACCCTATGGCACTTATAGTGTTATTATAGGGGTTAATTAGTGTCCTATAGGGGTCTATATAGACCCCTATTGGACTGATGGGGTCTTCATGTATAGATAATATGAATAGGATTGTAAAGTGTGCCATTGACATTGCGTTGTTCCACATGTTTCCAGATGACGTGGGTTGTAATGTTAAATACATCTTAATTCACAACTTATCAAACATGAAATGGCTGATCGCTTTAAATTAGAAAAAGAAAACTCTTCCCACATGGGGAGAAGTAAAAGATATATAGCCTCATTCAATTCGGAGGCTGTAACTAATAGGATGTAGGCCCTATATCTGCAGGCCTCCTGCAGGCCCGCAAGAGGCCCGAGTTACTGTGCTATTCAATTCGGCAAGACCGTAAGTTAGGGGCCGATAGCGAAATTCAGAAACCATGCCACCGTATGTAGCAATTACGAGCTTGAGCATGAAGGCCGTAACTCCCAAGTTAGAAACAGCCAATGGAAAAGCAATGAAAAATGGAGTTTGGATTTCAAAGTCCAACGGGCTTCAATTATGAGTTACAATCGGACCTACATTCCTGAAATATTGCAATATTGATAAAACCATAATTATGATATTCTATTATATGCGAGATCCATAATATGTATTAACACAGGATTGCCAGGATTGATAAAACACGGAAATTAAACATGAAATAAAGTATTTTTATTTGCCGATTTGCAATTTTGAGAATGTTGTGCTATTAATTCTAAAACCTAACATCGCTTTCCCTTTAAATAAAAGTACAGTATTGATTTCGAATTGGCTTTTAAAGTGCTCCGGACATGTCATTAAGCCTTTTGCGAGTCCTCCTTGGAACCCCTAACTTGTGGAGTGACTTTTGCCATTTGTGGCCTTGGCGGTTAGCGAGGGGGAATCTGAGCAATTGGATAGCGATTTGCGATTATAG
Organism: Discoglossus pictus; assembly: GCA_027410445.1. Classification (NCBI taxonomy): domain Eukaryota; kingdom Metazoa; phylum Chordata; class Amphibia; order Anura; family Alytidae; genus Discoglossus; species Discoglossus pictus. Next base: position 510,603,626 of record CM050163.1, read on the forward strand.
TGATCGGAACTCTTGCGGCCCTGAAATATTAAAGGCTTGGAGGGGCATTAACTGGCGATGGTAACCATCGCAATGAATCAGAGGCCGGAGCCCGTAACCCAATCGGAGCTCGCAACAAGACGCCAATTGAATAGCAAAATAAGTTACAGGCTCCATTTCCGAAGCCCGGATCTTGCAAAGCCTCAATTGAATGAGGCTCATAGTGTCTAGAAATAGAATTATCGAAAAAGATTTAATTGAATTTAACCTGAATACACAACAAAAAACTAATATCGCATGGAAAATTTTGTGGAAATAATACAAATATCTTTACATTATTTAGTATATATATATATATATATATATATATATATATATATATATATCACTCATCACTTTTGTAACATTTGTGAACTTTAGCCCTAAAACAGTAGGGGGTCCATTACAGGCCATGAGGTATGCAAACAGTTAATTCTGCTTTCAATTATTAAATCATTGTTTTTTATTTTATTGTGTAAACAAGTCCCTATTTCTTATAAATCTATTCTAGAGACAGTAAACAACTTTTAGCATAAACAAAATATGTATTTAAGTCATATACAAGGTCAACTCTTGCCCTTTGCGCAGAAGATAAGAAATAAGTCTTTTTTGTGCATGACCTGCACATGTATTATACCTGTTTGGATATCATAATGTATCCAGTGTTTCATTGGTTGTTGGTGGGTTGTACCATGTTTCCGGGGGTGGGGTTGGATTGCCCCATTGTCTTTATGTAAACAATTATAAGCTGTGTTTGAATATATTTCTGTCAGTCAGTGAGCCAGTAGCAGCCATTTTGGATGTTTTGCTGCTGACCCACATTTTTTTGTCTAAATAAACTCTGAAAATAAGAAAATTATCAGAGGACTCTGTGTTTTGGTATCATGACTGGGTTTCTGAGTAAAAAGTGGTATGTGAGTATGTTTTTCTTCCCAAACAAAATGTGGGATGTCTACAAAGTAACACTTAACTAACTTATGGCTCTCTTCTTCATTCTGTATTCAGTGTATTTAAAGATCGATATGTATTGATGGAAAATCAGTATGTATGTTTATGTTTTGTATGATTTTATATATGTATTTATGAGATTTATATAAATAAAGAAAAGTAAAAAAATAATTAATTGCACAACAGTCTCAAGCTTGCAAAAAAGGAGTAATTAAAAAAAATATATATGTTTAATTTCAGGGTTATATCGATCAATGAGTTTATACATATCAGGGCACCCATATGGACTAGAACAGTTTTGGCACTCATTTTTATAATTTTGTATCTTGAGGGTTTGCGACCCCCGAACCTAATTGATGGATATCTAACATCCATGTTTTACTGCCATAATGATGGTGGTCTCATTTTCTATTGCCTGTTTCAAAATGGGATGTTACAGTTTTGCTTAATTGATAGTATTCCCGCCCTGAACTGCTACAGACGAGTGCATGGTTTACAGAGTCGGCTTTCGGCCCGTACCTTGAGGACTCCTTAAATTAAATAGCATGGAATCGGAGACGAACGGGAACCTGCAGCACACCCGCAGACATACGGCCTGGATCCTGCGAGATGTGGGCTTGCAATTGAATAATCTGCAATATTAACACACCCATTCTTAAAAATGACACTGAATTTTCAGTTTTATGCAAGACTAAAGGGCACGTCACTTACAGTGGTGCCTGTCTGGCAGATTTGCGGGTGCAGGTTTGTGTTAAATTAAAATTTCTTTCACATTCTCTATGCAGCAGCCATGGTCGTGAGAGGTTTCATTAAGAAAACTGTCATATGCAGTAATGTTCCTGAGCTTTGATGTCATCACGTAGAAGAGTTGTGAAGTATTTAAAGAGATTGTCTGAAGAAAATGTGTAAGAATGCCAGGCATTTCATTCTTGATCTGCTGTTACCTGACTAATTGGTATTCTATGTGTTCTGAGGAAAGTCTTTAAAATCGATCTTGATTCTCATTGATCAGGTTGAGGTGCATCTACTTTTACAAAGGAAAATTAAATCAAAACATTTAACAAAAAAACAAGTAAAAATATTTGAGAAATGTTCTTCTTCCATTACAACCCCACACGTAAAATGTGTCATTAGCGACAAAGCAAATTTTAAAAATAAAATCACTTTCAATAAATATAATCTAGAATAATTTGAAGAAAAAAAAAACATAATGGCCGCTAGAGGGAGCTACTTGACTATAACGGGAATATAGAGCGCAAAATACATTTACATTATTCCATTCCATTTAAACTTCAGGTTCAGACTGATAATACATTGCATCTTTGTATCTTTTGTTGTATGAAGCAGTTTTTCTGTGTTTTTTCATGTACTGTATGTCTTATAACTGACATTGTGGTACATTCTTGATAAAATAAAGCCTACTACCATCTTATTTATTTAGGCCACCCAATGCAATTACACATGTATACATTTATTTTCGTCTTTGTTCTGTTTTTTCTTTCCATTAGTGTATAGCACAAAGCTGCACTTCATTGTTAAATAAACCATTTGAAAAGTTCAGTATATTTCTACTCCAGTCCAGTATTATAAACTACCGTATATATTCCATAGCCAAAGTATACAGAGAAGCTGAAGGTGATATAAGATAACTAATTTATGGCTGTTTCATTCCACAGCAATGAAAGAGACTTGTCCCCACAAAGCACCTACATGTGCACAGGGTTAAAACATTCAGAGTATAATATGCTAGCATCATTTGTATAACTTTTCTATAGCAAATCTTATATCCCAAGAAATACAGTATTTCATCTTTTATTACATTTTGTTGGAGGATTTTTTCGAAAACTGAGTAATCAATTATTTCACTTCACAGGAAAGAAACAAACCTTCTTCCAAGCAGCGTGAGATTAAGACATCCAACATCTATGACATTAGCGACATTTGTAGGACTATTTTACTTTTAGAAATATGTCATATGCTGGCATTTAATGTGTTGATTACATATTGGCATTACAAAGTCAAGAGTGACGCTTGGAGTGGGAATCTCCAATACACAATATATACAAATTTAGACATGAATAGGGATTTCTTGTGTTTATTCTAACTAAATGCTTTAACATTCAGAGGGTTAATCATTTGCTGTTACTAATTAATCAACACATTTTGTATTCATGGACATACATGATCATTGGTTAATATGTATATTGGTTTTAACTAGATACCAATTAATGTTATTATATAATAAGTAACTTGCCCATCATAAATGACAGGATAATATATGATGTGTCTCTCCCTCCCCTGTGTCTCTTTCCCCCCACTCCCTCCACTGTATCTCTTCCCCTTCCCCTGTGTCTCTCCCCCATGTCACTCCCACCTCCCCTGTGTCTCTCCCCCCTCCCCTGTGTCTCTTTACCCCCTCCTCCCTCCCTGTGTCTCCCCCTCCCCTGTGTCTCATTCCCCATGCCTCTTTACTCCCTCCACTATGTCTCTTCCACACATCTTGTTTATCTCTTTCCCCCTCCCCTGTGTCTGACCCCATGTCTCCCCCCCTCCCCTGTCTCTTTCCTGCCACTCCCTCCCCTGTATCACTTCCCTCCTCCCTGTGTGTCTTTCCCCAATTTCTATTTCTCCCATGTCTCTTTCCCCCCTCCCCTGTATCTCTCCCCCTCCCCTGTGTCTCTTTAACCCCCTCCTCCTTCCCCTGTGTCTCTGCCCCCTCCCCTGTGTCTCTTCCCCCATTAATATTTCCCTCATCCACTGTGTCTCTTCCCCCTCCCCTGTGTCTCTTTCCCCCTTATCCTATGTCTCCCCCCTCCCCGGTGTCTCTTTCCCCCCTCCTCGCTCCCCTGTGTCTTCCCCCCTCCCCTGTGTTTTTCCAACCTCCCCTGTGTCTCCCCCCTCCCCTGTGTCTCCCCCCTATGTTTTCCCCACTCCCCTGTGTCTCTTCCCCCTCTTCTTCCTCCCCTTTGTCTCTTCCCCCCTTTTGCCTCCCCTGTTTCGCTTTGCCCCCTCTCACTCCCCTGTGTCTCTTTCCCCTCCTCCCTCCCTTGTGTCTCTTTCCCCCTCTCCCTCCTCTTTGTCTCTTTTACCCCTCTTCCCCCCCTGTGTCTCTTTCCCCTCCTCCCTCCCTCCCCGAGTCTTTTTGTATGTATACAGTTGACTTTTAAGAAGATGATTTCATACATTTTGATTTTTACCTGTACACAAATTGCAGATATTCTAAAATGACTGTTCCTGTTGTTTGAAAAAAGAAAGGGACTTCCTAAGTATTATTGAATAAATCTCCTTTTTTTTTCTTTTTTTTTTTCATTCTTTTTATTAAAGACAAAACTACAGCAATATAATATAAGATAGTAGGTAATCAAGTACACAAACAAAATATAACAGCATCACCTGAGCCATAACAATGATTGCTAACTTCCATAAGTCAATAAACAGTCAAGTAATGCTGAATTGTACAAAAATAAAAGCCTGTAACCTATAAAAAACCTTTTCTGTCTTTACTTTTGTTTTGTTTTTTAACATTATCGACCAAGTAATCTTAAAAATCAATAACTAAGAAAATCAAAAGATTAATAGGGGAAGGGAAAGAAGGGGGAAGGGAAGAAAGGTCTGGCAAACTCACCCACTGAAACTGTCTTGGAGTGGTAAGGGCGTGTGGCTTTCCAGGTCTCCCCTGTCCCAACATCCCCACATCAGTAATTTTGTCCACTTTACTAACCAATAGCTATATTGAGATGCCATGAGCAGAGTCAAGCCAAGGTGTCCAAATTGTAAGAAACTGGACGTATGTGTTTTGCAAAATATGAGTAATTTTTTTTGTTAATCAGAATATAGTTGATTTTTAGAATGACCTCATTGGGATTTAAAGGGTTTTTTCCAATTTTTCGCAATAGTTTCACTGCTAAAGCAAAGGATTGCCACAGCTTGTTATGGTGTCCGGACAGATTGTCTACATGTAGGACTAAGAGGCACAACTCAATTGTGGGTAATAAGGGAGTATTAACTGTTTGTGAGAACAATCTTTATCAGTTTCCCCCATAATCTCGGCACCAGCTGGCACGTCCACCAAATATGAAGAAAATCCCACCTAGATTGGCATCCTCTAAAACAATTCTCACTAAGATGTGGGTTAAATTTGTGCATTAATGATGGTGCATAGTACGTTCTGTATAAAGTCTTAACCCGAGGTCTCCAATAGGCTAGATGTAAAGGATCCTCTTGTAAGGTTAGAGCAGATCTCCTTCCATGTTGTAGTGTTTAATTCTCTACCTATATCCCGTTTTCATTTCAACATAAAGCTTGGTATTTGACTATTTTGTGAGTCATTAAAAAATAAGTATAAGGAGCCTAAAAAACCTTTAGAAAAAGGCAAATTCTTGCATATAGTCGTCAGCCAAGTTTGCCTTGGCGGCCCAGTGATAAAGAAGAACATGGGCGGAAAAATGTGTGACTGGGTAAAATAGGAAAGCACTTGAATATTGTCTATCTGTGCATTATAAGGTGAGCAAACAACACACTGTCCCATGATTGTATAGGTAGCAAAAGTATAGTTACATTGACAGTACAAAGGGTTATTAATGAAGTAATCATAATTCAGTTAACTCTTTCTGTACTCTGTTGTGAGATACAAGCTTCCAAAATAACACTGCGATTCAGACTCCCTCCCACTAAGGAGACATCTGGAGGCATGTCACCTATATGTATTGTTTGGTCATGACATATTCAACATAGGATACAGCAATCAACTATAGGCTGGATTCCCTATATTGGTATCCCATTGGCTCACTGTGCCTTAGAGAGTACAGCTACACCTCACTGACGAGGCACAAGAGAGGCTGAAACATATGTCTGGGGTTTACTGTTTTTACTGATCATGGAGAATTGCCTGGTATTTTGGGGCTGGATTGCTCTTTTGAGTGAAACCAGACTGATATACTACAGGATATTTCTGTCTGTGAAGGGCACAAGTGAACTAAAAGAGGTTGCTCTCGGAGTAGGTAACCAGACCAGAGCAATTCTACTTAGGTGCTTCTGATTTTGCTGTTGTGTGTCTCATTAACTGGTCAAATCTGGACTCTATTACATGGAGTATATAGTAATCATCTATATGATTAGTGGTGTCCATAGATATTTATAGCTGGTTCACCTGATCAGTGTTTTAGTGTACATAGATTTAATCGTAATTTTTTAATTTATATCATAAACTCATATGTATTGTATATCATAAAAGTATGTGTATGGGGTTGTGATTTTATTTATTTGAATAAAGGTTACATTTTAACTAGTTTTCTCAGTGCCTTTAAGCCTTGTATTTAATGGGATTATTATTCGTTACTTTGTGAGATTTGAGCACTATTATATCACATTTTCACAAAATCTGCAATCTAAATATGCCTTTTATGACTCATTAATCACCTTTTTGTCTAGTCCCTGCCAAACCCAGATTGTATCTCAGATGTACTTTCCTGCTTGTCAGGATTATTTATATTGTGATCCTGATTATTACTGTGTGTCATTTATTTTAGTGAATTCTTCCTTCAGTAATATTATTGGAGGCCTAGGATAATCCCGGTTGAGATAGGTGAGTTCTTCTCTTATGTTTGCCAGTTCTAATTTACCCTTTCTGGGGATTTATCCGTGCATCTGGTCACAAGTGTATACTGGGAACATTTATTTGGGTAAACTGTGGTCTATAATTATATAACACTACTACGGATAATGTACTGCTTTTATAAACTAGACCTGTTTTCTATGAGTCCACCTTTTTCCTTATATTATCTATTTAGTGTTCGTAACCTGAGTATGTATTATATTGTACTGTAACTTGTATTATAATAGTCATTTAAAGACACAAGCCCGTTGTCATAAACTTTAGAGTGACACAGTAGAGATTCTAAAATTATTATATTTTAAAACAATTGGTAACAATCACTTTCTCAATTAAATGTTATTTAAAATTGTGTTTCCCGCAGTAAAATAATATTGAAGGAATCTCTAATATAATAATTCAACACATTAACTCCATACGATTTTTATAACTGAAATAATTTGTCTTTTCAATTGACACTGCCCTGCAGCTAGCTGTCTTCTTGCAAGTATTAGCCCCAATAAGGCCTAGTCATCCCTCATACCATTCAATAGAGGATTTTTACAGCAAAGCAGCTATTTCCAAAGTGCCTCTCTACAGTTCTCCTACTCAAAATAAAAAAAAAGAAATTTAGGGGAAGTGGTTTGTGAGACAAAACAGTAATTATTATTATTATCATTTATTTGTAACTCGCCAACGTATTCCGTAGCGCTATACATAAGTTAAGTTACAGGCAATGACAAGTTCAAGATTCACACATTGCAATGAATGGAGTGCCCCGTCTCTGAGCTTGGAATCCAGCGTCCATAGCGCTTTCCCTAAAGCACCGCGCAGGATTGAAATATAGAGGGACATGTTTTTAGGACAAATGCCTCATGGGAAGCCTCCAAGCACTGAATGTTGCTCATCATGCTGAGACATTACAGTGACTGTTTAGGATGGAAATCAGACTTCAGGGTAGTCATAGTTTATTTATTCACCCATATAACTTTACCTATTGTAATACCTTAACAATAGGGGCTAGATGTTTTAATTGAGCATTGATCTTTAATACAAATCCTATTCAATGATTTAGAGAAGCAGTATTCAATACCCTTTATAAGGTAATCGAGTGGTGTGAGCAGCTCTCACTGGGACACGCTTGTGTCCTTGACTCAGCATACACAGGGCCTCATTCAAATGTCATTTGGCCAATTGAATAGGACTCTATATAAGCACACAGCATATTATTTTTACAGAAGTTTTTAGTTAGTGAACTTCTATCCAAAAGCAAGGTCTTCACTAACTAAAAACTTCTGTTAAAAAAAAAATGCTATGTGCTTATATAGAGCCCTATTCAACTGGCCAAATCGCATTTGAATGAGGACCACAGTCTCCAATAAAATAAGAACATCTACTCACATGTCTAGACTTAAATTTGTGTCTGACAATTTGGGGCTGCCTTCCAGTCAGAGTTACTCTCACCCTTTGATGATCTTCTTAGGGAAGTTTTGGTGTTGATGTTTGAAGCATTTCTAATAGAATATTGCCTTTCTAATAGCCACATTAAATTCCAAGCCCGTATGTGAACATGAGACCTGCAACGACTGCGGGCTCAAATTCTTTTCAGAGTTACAGAGCAATTAAATTAGAGCATGCTGTGAGTTACGGGGCTTGAGACGCAAACCCGTAAACCATTTGTTGCTCGGCCGTGAACGTGATCAATTAGTCAAACCCATAGTTACGGGTTTAGATGGAGCCAATGAAAACAGCGATCATCAGAATTAAGTCACTGAAAAATGGAGGGGGGTTTCAAAGTCCTTCGGGTTTCAATTACGAGTTACGATCGGACCCACATTCCAGAAATATTTCAATACTGATAAGGCCGTAAATATGATATTCTATCACATGCGAGTTCCATTATATGCATTAACACATTGATTGCCGGCATCGATATAACACGGAAATGGAACATGAAATAAAGTATTTATTTTGGCCAATTTGCCAGCTTGAGAATGTTGTGCTATTAATTCTAAGACCTTACATCACTTTCCCTGTTAATAAAAGTACAATAGTGTGTGTATTTGTGCATTTAAAGTGCTACGGATTGGACTTTACCCCCCCCCCCCACCCTTGCGGGTCCTCTATACTCTCTAGCACTCGTTGGCTTCTTCTCTCCGTTTGCGAGTTACGGGCTTGTACGGCAGTGATTTTGATGCAATTTAATAGCATGATTGGAAACGTAAAAGTTACAGGCTTGAATGAACAAGGGTTTTCTCGCCCGTACCCTGCAAGTCGTCAGCGGGTTGTTTTAAGTGGCCAATTTAATAGCAGTAAGTCTTGTGGGCTACGTTATGAGCTACGGTTTTACACGTTAGGGGAATTTAATGTGGCTGTAAGTCATTGAGTAGGAATTTTATTAAAGACCAATGCCTATTTAACCATTTAGGCCCTTATTAAATTATCCCTGGTAGTTCCCTCGCTCCTCGCAAAAGGCATTTTTTTGCTGTTTGCCAGGACCGATTCCCCAATACGTCCCTCACAGCCTGCTTTGCGAGATGACTCTGAAAAATGGCAGAGAATAGGCTGAGAGAGAGCTACGGAGTAATACACAGTCTTAAATCTTTGAGGTAAACCACGCACCTTGGAAGAATCCCCATGGGCACACAAAAGTGCCAGCAAGGGATCCTAAACCACATTTGTGTTGCCTCGGAGAAGCCCGAGACAGCCATGTGATGCACCCCCTGCTACCTAAACACATCCCCATGCTGCAGGGGTCCCGATCTGCACCCCTGCAACAACCCCACATTAACCCCATGCAGTGGGGGTTCCCAATCAGCATCGATTGGGCCCCCGCTGCATCTAACAATTTTAAATTCCATGCCGCAGGTTCTTAAAGGGCCAGCGGCACAATACTAACCAATCCAGGCTGCGGCAATGACAAGTAACCCCCCTCTATGCTGGGGTCCCCATCGGGATCCCCAAAGTGGCCCCACATTAACCGCTTGCTGCAGTGGTCCATAGGGACCCCAGCTGCCCCCCCCCCCCCACATTAACCCCTTGCAGCGGGGGGCCCCGATGGGCGCTGATCGTGACCCGGCTGCATTTAAAGGACCTGCGCTAAAATATTTTAACCCCCAATGTAAACATCCTCCCTATCTATACCTAGCCCCCAATCTAAACAGCCCCCTATCTATACATAACCCCCCTATCTATACCTAACCCCCAATCTAATAATAATGGGGTTAAAAATAGGCTTCTAATTGTCCTATGATGGTCTTCATAGACCCTTATGGGACTGATTGGGTTAACTAGAGGCTTACGGGGGTCTGTACAGACCCTCATAAGTGATGGGATTAAATAGGGCTAGATGGGGGTTAAATAGGCCCAGTTAGGGTTAGTTAAAGCTTATGGGGGTCTGTATTGACCCTCATGAAAGACAGGATTAATTAAGGGCTTATGGGGGTCTGTATTGACCCCCATTAGTGAAAGGGTTAATTAAGGGCTTATGGGGGTCTGTATTGACCCCCATGAGTGACTGGGTTAACAAAGGCTTATGGGGGTCTGTATTGACCCACATGAGTGACAGGGTAAATTAAGGGCTTATGCGGGTCTGTATTGACCCCCATGAGTGACAGGGTTAATTAAGGGCTTATGGGGGTCTGTATAGACCCCCATGAGTGACAGGGTTAATTAAGGGCTTATAAGGGTTTGTATTGCCGCCCATTAGTTACAGGGTTAATTAAGGGCTTATGGGGTCTTTATTGACCCCAATGAGTGACATGGTTAATTAAGGGCTTATGGGAGTCTGCATTGCCCCCCATTAGTGACAGGGTTAATTAAGGGCTTATGGGGGTCTATACTGACCCCCATGAGTGATGGGGTTAATTTTAGCTGCTTGGGGGGGTACTTATAGTACCCCTCACGGCAGGGGTTAATATTTTTAAGCACGAGTCCTTTAAGGAGCCGCAAGGTGGGAAATTTAAAATTGTAAATTCAGCGGGGTCACGATCTGTGCAGATCGGGGACCCCCGCTGCAAGGGGTTAATGTGGGGGGGCTGCGGAGGTCCCGATGGGGAACCCCAGCATAGAGGGGGTTAATTTTAGGATGCCTCAGGCGGGATTGATAATAGTGTGCCACGGGCCCTTTAAGGAGCCGCGGCGGAGAATTTAAATTTTTTAAATGCAGCGGGGGCCTGATCAATGCTGATCAGGGACCCCCTGCTGCAAGCGGTTAATGTGGGGGGCTGCCGGGGTCCCTATGGACCCCTGCAGCAAGTGGTAATGCGGGTGACTTCGAGGGTCCCGATGGGGACACCCCGCAATGAGATGGGTTAATTTTAGGTGCCGGGTTGGTAGTTGAAGTACCCCCCACGACAGGGCTTATATGTGGGACTGACACGGAGGTCGCATTTAGGAGCCCCGCAGCAATTGATGAGGTGTGGGAGCCTGCGAGATCATCTCGCAGGCTGTCACTCCTCATGTACATTTTCTCTGTGTTAATACAGACGCCCTGCTGCGTAGCTCACATGTTGCTCGCAGCAGGAATAATTTAATAGCGTTGTAACTTTTCACAATTTGCAGCACGTAGGGTTTAGAAGCCTTGTATCTACGAGGCTGGAATTTAATAAGGACACTAGTTGGTATTGTTAGGGTATTACAAAGGTGATTAAATGTCTCCAAACTAATTTAGTTTATTTCACTCATATCTGCTCTGTATTCATAATAACAACATATTGCTAGCACTAATAGCTATTAGCTAAAAGGATCAATTGAAAACCTCTTCAGAGATAAGGTATTGAGTTTTGAAGCTTCATATGGTTCTTCCTCAAGGTTTTTTCTAGTAGCTTTGTGGAAATAAATATGTATATCCAGTATTACAAACTGTAATTGTTACCAATCTTTACTTGTATTCCCTAGGGAGAGAAATTAATGGACTTATTCCCTGAAGTAGGAAACTAGTGTATTAGTGGAAGGAAGAGAGGGAGTATTCTGTGTCTACATGACCGAATAAATGATGTTCATGGTCAAGTGCAATTTGTATGTTTGATGCTTCATGAAGATAAATTGCACTCACACACTGAAACCCACATGAAAAGATGTGATTGTGAATCTCTGGCCACTGGTAGATCCCAAGCAGCTATTTGCAAAATGTGTATTTGTCAAACCTGATTAAAAGCAGCTTTTATGGCAAGCATCACAAATATCCCCTTATCAATTGAAATCCAATCCCAGATCAGATGTTTGCAATAACACTCTCTTGAGTGTAAAGGGGCAGCTCCTTGGACCTCTTTTAGGCTTTTTGGCCATCTATACACACCGTACTATTCATCTAATTTATGGGCCACACCTCATTTATCCATTGTTTCATTATGTCTCCTCATATCTTTTTTGTTTACGTCATCTAATCCTAACTTACAATAACAAGTGGAAGCGACTTCCAATCTAGGAAGTGGAAAATAGCAAGAAAAGCATCAGTATGCTAACCCACCTAACACTGGCACTGGCAAGAGAGTGTGTAAATTATCCTAGTCTGCAAGAATATGCACACTACTTTCCACCTTACATCATAAAAGAACATAGAATCTGAATTTCACTGCTTGATGTGCCTTTTCCTCATTTACGGCCTCATTCAATTGCTACTTATACGAGATCCGTGCCCGCAAGTGGAGATAGCAAGTTACTTAGCTATTCAATTGCCTCCTACTTGCGGGCTCTGATCGGGTTACTTGCTGCGTGCTACTATCCATTGCTATTCTTAAAATCACAAGTTACTGGCTTCCAAGCCTTTGATCTTTCATGGCCACAACAGTTGTGGCCGCAAAAATCACAAATCGCTATTCAATTGCTCTGCTTTACCCTCCCGTCAAGCCAGTAAATGACAAAAATCAAACCACAGGTTACTGGTACCAAGGAGGTCTCACAAAGGTCTTACTTACAAATTGGAGCACTTTAAAATTAAATATAAAATCAGTAAATAAAATCAATGAAAATGATGGGGAACACATTTTATAATTAAAAGCACAACATTCTCAAGCTCGCACATCTCCAAAATATAGTACTTTATTTCATGTTTATTTTCCATCCAAAGTCCTACGGGCTTCAACCTCCAAGCCTGTGGGACTTTGGAATCCAACCTCCATATTTCATTGAAGTCCTACAGGCTTGAATAACGAGTTACGGGCTTGGAGGTCATTCAAGCCCGTAGGACTTTGGACGGAAAGTAAACATGAAATAAAGTATTATATTTTGTCGATGTGTGAACTTGATAATGTGCTTTTAACTCTGATGTCAACCATTGTGTTCCCTAGCATTTACAGTGCTGGATTGAATTTATATTTGCATTTAAAGTGCTCTGATCTTACAGGCTTGAACCGCGAGTTACGAAGGGGGAATAACTTGCGGGCCCGGCCAATTGAATAGCAAAGTAAAAGTAGAGCTACTCGAGCATGCAGCTCAAAAGTAGCAAATCGGGTATTTACTCTCAAGTAACAGCCCGGAAATGAATGAGGCTCATGGTTACCTAACCTACTATAATTATACCTGTAAAGTGTGTTGAACAAATACTTTATGTACATGTTCTTCTCCTCCAGTAGATGTAAGAAATCTGTGAAACCAGATTTCCCCACTATTTGGAGAGAGGTATATCTTCAGAGTGAAATACATAATTAAAATTAATATTATGTATACTAGCGACTTGCCGGTCAAAAATGACGGGGCAATAAAATTGTAAGGTAGGTAATGCTGTTTGTGACAGACAGTAAGTGTTTTGGTTGTCTGAGATCCTTCGGTGATCATTGCGAGCCTCTTGGTTGATGTATTTTTTTTTATCAGAGGCGCTTTTTCTGTCATTGTAAAGTCCGCGCTGATCTCCTTTTTGCGTTTATTGCAAGCCTGTCCCCTGGTGTCCTTTATGTCCTATGAGCGCCGTTGGCGCTCCTTGTGAGGCACGGTGAAGGGCTTTGCCGTTTATTGCAATACTGTGGGTTTTTTTTTTTTGTGTATATGTAGTTTTTCATGATAATTAATTAATGAAATCCTAAATTAATATACTTTACCTATTTGTAATTAATATATGCAGCAAGGAATGTGCTGAAGAGCTAACAATCTGTTTTGATGTTCCTGCAGCATACAATGTAGGTTTGCACTGTCAGCAATGTGTGCAGTGTGTAGTGTAAATAGGCTGCGTGCGCGAGGGGAAACCGTTTGTGTAGCTGTGTACTTCCGCATTCTGTAAGTTAGTGTTGTAAAATGGCGGCGAATGTGTATGTGGTACACGGGTTAGGATGCTTTAGCGTCCTTGCTAATAGTGTATCTTGTACCTCGTATGGCTTTTTGTAAAAGCTGTATGTGCTTGGTGGTGTTTTGCGGCTTTAGGGTCCTGTAGCCTCATTTTCGGCGGGTATTTTTTCTCTCAATTAGGGGATTTTCGAGTGTCTAAACTCTGTAAATTGGACTTAAATTAAAAACCTCACTTTCAGAGATCCTGGGTGTCCCCCCTTGCTGTGGGTAAGGTTTTTATTTAATTTCTTGTGTATTTAGTCTTTCTTTAATGTTTTTCGCTGTGCACGGTTCAGCCGTTAAGGTCGTATTTTTGCGAGTTCGTAATGTTTTTTTTTCTAAGTCCCGTGGCTCGTATTTTTTGTGTAAGTCCGTATTTAGTCATTGCGTGTTAGAGTTTTTTGTCAAAGTCCCGCTTCTGTGGCTGTTTGTAACCGCTTGTGAGGCGGCATAGAGCCTCCACCTACGCAAATGCGGCCCCTCACTTCGTGAGGGTCCGCATTTGCGGCCTGCAAAGAGCCTTCGGCTCATTGCAGCCGACGTTGGAGCCTCCACCTCATTGGACGTTGGACCTCGTCAAATGCGGCTTCTCACTTTGAGAGGGTCCACATTTGCGGCCCGAACTGCGTCCATCACTTTGCGTGACGACGTTTCGTAGTTTGACAACTATTATATGTGATTGTGAATGTGTACTCAGATAATTGTTATACTAGGCCAACTACTAAGATGGGACATCTTAAAGAGAATACCTAACTACTTAATATATACTGAACATTGATTTTTATGATTTTTATTTTCTTATTGATCTTTATGTACATTCTTTAAATAGGTCCCCATGTTGCTTTATACATATCATTAAATTAATCATATCAATTAATTAATTAATTAATTAATTAATGATTTATCATAATTTAGTCAGTAATATCTACCCAATGTTGTAACTGGGGTGTATGTGAGGGTTATCTGCCCCCCAGAGCAACTGGGGATGCACTACTGAACACTTATGGGTGCAGTTTATATACTTTGCTCTGCCTATGAAAAAAAAACATTACCCCTCCTTTATTTAGGAATAAGTATTCCTAAAATACATTAAAAATAGACATGGATGTATGTAGCAATGGACAGATGAGGGCACTGCTTACCTTCCTTCCCTCGTGTCCCGCTAAATCAGAAATGATCAGAAGCAACAAATTAGCCTCTGTGTAAGATATTTTTCTTTCATGCAGTAAAGCTTCTTTTCAGTAAAAGAAAAAAAAATGTAATTACCAGCAAATCAAAAAGGAGACAAACTGTTCACACATATGACAATTATGTGCTTTAACAAATGACTATTTCAAGGACAGTATTATTTTTCATGTACTGATTATTCGTGTTATGTAGGTACATTTATTGCTAGTGCCATTACCATAAAACAGCAGGCTAAAAGGACAAATATGCTAATTTTACATATTGCAATGGCTAATCAATGTTAGTCTTTCATGGCTCCTGTTCCTCTAGGTGGAACACAATAACTATTTCATGTACAACTCAGCACAGAGGCAAAAAGAAATGTCAGAATCTTGGTTCAGTTATATTGAGATCATTATATTTCCACATAAGAATATGTTTTGCAACAAGATTTATATTCGTTAAATGGAAATAGCAGAACTTCTGTAATTTAAAGGACCAGCATAAGCAATTTCCATGTTAAATCAATTTTTAGCTCACTATTAATTAACATTAAACATACGTGCGCAAACAACAGCAAATCAGATATTTACCTGTCAAATATAATTTAAAAACATAGTTTAGCTCATTAATGCCTGCGCCCCTCCTCACCTCTCTATTGTCCTGAGCACTACTGAAAGGGCAGCTAACATTATTCAAGCCTTACCAAGTCAGCCTAAACAGTGTGATCAGAGCTGAAATCTTCCACATCCTTTCAGTAGTGCTCAGGACGATGAGAGAGATCAGAAGGGGTACAGCAACAGCCATGGAGGATGTAAACTGTGATTTTAAATTATATTTTCTGGCTAAAGATTGCTTTACTGCTGTTTGCACATGTATTTTTTATTGCTAATTAATGGTGAACTAATAATAGTTTAACACATGAAAAATGTGTACAGGTCCTTAAAGGTGATGTTATTTGTGTGCAAAGAGAAACACATTGAAAATGTCAATTTATATCAAAATAACATTTTAGCTCCTTCTAGTGTACATATATGTTCATAAATTCACCTCCATTAACGCTCCATTATTTTGAAATTTACAGTACAAAATATCTGTATAAGCAAATTAAAAACAAATTATGGTGTGGAAAGTTTCGTCGTAACCAAATCAATCTCCTTCCCAAGACCACTTCTCATAACTGCTCCTCTCCCGAAGACCCCTCCCATAACAGCAAACTTTCCTAAGACCCTTCCCAAGCATCAATCCCCACCCAATACGTTTCAGCAGCCACCCCCTCTAAGCATCCATCCCCGCACTGCACCTAACCCCTCTCAGGACCCATCACATATAGCATCCATCCCTATATCCTTTTTGCTCCCTCACATAACCCATCCGCGTATAATTTGCTGTCACTTTGTAGCAGGGGCTGAGAAAGGACCCACCCTTGGTTAAGAGTAATTTGACTTCTGCACCCAGCATTTATTCACTTAATGTCAAACATATAAACATAACTCACTTTTCTCTTGGTAACTTCTCCTTAAAGAGGAAAGTTCACTTAAACACTATCTGATTTTATATGAAAGAGTTCTCCTATAGAAGTTTAAATCTAAATGTAACACTTGCCTCTTATTGCTAAAAGACCACTGGATGTCAGGTGTTGTAAACTTTTGAGGAACATAGAACATGAAAGTAACTGTCACAGTCTGAACTGAGCTGAAATTTGACCAATCAGCTGACAAAACTCAGTCACCGTGACCTAAATCCATTTTAAAATGGCATCTGAAGAGGGTAATGCCCAAAGGTACAGGCAGAGAATACTGAATACACGTTACTAGTGGCCTTTAACAAAACCACTTCCCAATTCAGGATACAAACACAAAACAGCCTCACACTGTGGATATGTGAAACTAGGACTGAACATTTATTGAATCATAGAACCAACATCTTTATACATCTCCCATACCACACCCTTGTGTACCTTTGTGTATTTGTGTGATATCAGCACATCTGCCTTGCAAACTTGGTTGCTATAGAATTCCTTGAGATAAAACTCACCCGTTGTCTAAACTACATGACAGGTGTCTATAACTAGCTAGGCTAAAAAAACTCAATGTTAACCTCAAGTGTTTGCTCAGGCATCCTAAGGAGCAGTCATCTGCCTTGAATCAAGGCCTGTATGTGTGCAGATACAATGTTCTGCAGTTAAGCTTCTGTGCAGAGCAGTTTCACCATTTCCGCATATATTCAGTTCTATATCACATTTTCCCTTTATAACATATTATAACTAGGACATTTCAACAATGTCATGCACCCTTGGCCATATCCATAATTGCTGGTCATATTACAGTCACTAAACAATGTAATCATGACAATAACCATATACATATCATGCCAATGTAGCACTAATTGTATTGTATCGAACCCTAGTGTATTTATATAGCATAACCAAGTTTCCTTGAAATTGTGGCATTACTACTGGAAACTCTTCTAATTGAAAAAGCCTTTAAAACTTCTCAGTATATTTTTACATTTGTGTTTCAAATTCAATTTGATGGACAAGTTGGGCAAATGCTTTTGTTTTATTGACACCATGCACAGTTTTATATATTAATATTTATATATTTAGATATGATATGGCTTACTTTTATATAGTGCATACTATAAAGGACAACAACAAAATTAGAGGTGCTCAATCTGAGAATGGACAATACCTGAAGTAGGTTTGTCCTATAGGTCTGGTTACCTACTCAGAGAGCAACCTCTTTTAGCTCACTTGTGCCCTTCACAGGGAGAAATATCCTGTAGTATATCAGTCTGGTCTCACTCAAAAGAGTCACCCAGCCCCGAAATACCAGGCAATTCTACCCTACACGGGAGAAACAGCAAACCCCAGATACGTTTCGCACTCTGTGGGCTTTGTCAGGGAGGTGCAGCTTTACTCCCTAAGGCACAGTGAGCAAGGAGTCCACGTCTGGTTCCCCTTAGCACCCTTAGGGTGAGAAAACCCCCTAAGGGCCATTTGCATAAACAACAACAACATTTGAGGTGCTCTAAAGGCACATTAAATACTCTAAAGAAACATTAAATCATACATCACTCTAGATGGGTTCTCATGAAAATGTTGTACTAGATATTCTTCCAGTTCTTCCATTTTTACAATAACCTCAAAAGGTCTTCTGTTTAGTCCTACAGACAACAAACTGAGCAGTAATTTGAGAAACCAAGGATATTTCTAACTGGGGAAGCAGCAACCAGAGCAGCGAAACGAGTTTTAGTACTTAAATTTATCCTTTTTATATCATCATTGCATTATTTACATTTATCCTTTGTTTTACAGATATCATTATTAATTAGTATCAGTACATAATAAATAATTTCCCAAACATTTTTTTTGACCATATTAAGCCTCAAGTGGAGTTACTGTGTCAGATCCTCTAGGCTATTCATCATACCCATCCCATTAATAATTTATAGATATACTTTAGCACATTACGGTATACTCCATTTTGTATGTACAGTGTATACACTATAATTAATGTACACTAGCAATAAGGAGACTGGGATCTATTTGCCGGAAGTGAAGAAGATTGACATTTCACATGGAGATTATATTGAATGCAATCTCTATACCTCATAATATTTGAGGTCTCTCCAGGTGAGAGTCACAAACAGTTGAAAGTAAAAACCACAGCAGTTTTTCTATTGATCTGCACTAGGAGTTTGAGCGACCTCTCTCTCTCTCTTCCTTCTTGTTTGTATACATATTCTAGACACCTACATGAACGGTGTGTCAATTGAGAAAACAGCGCAGCCCCTGAACGTAACACACTTTTTTTTCCAATTAATAGAACAATTGTTCTTGCAAGAGTTGAGAACCTTCAAGTGAGCCAGTACCACATCAGGCCATTCTTTAGCGCTAACTATACCCACGACGACCAACCAGCCCCAGTATCCTACATTTCTTCTGATTTAAATACATG
Source organism: Discoglossus pictus (assembly GCA_027410445.1). Taxonomy (NCBI): domain Eukaryota; kingdom Metazoa; phylum Chordata; class Amphibia; order Anura; family Alytidae; genus Discoglossus; species Discoglossus pictus. Next base: position 510,622,571 of record CM050163.1, read on the forward strand.
GAATAATTTATCTCATCAGTAAAATCAGAGATATTTATTATTTAATATTTAACAAATTAGCTAATACATCCAGTAATTATCCCGGAGTTACTCCACTTACTATTTTAGTCCGTCAAACCCCAGAAGTACCTTTTGGCCTCTCTTGGACCTCACCAGTGAGGTGTAGCTGCATTTCCTAAGACACAGTGAGCAAGGAGCCCACATTTGGAGCCTCCTATGACCCTTAGGGTTATTTACCAATATACAGAAACAAGTTAAGAGGCGCTGAAACTGTGAATAAACAAATCTTAATAGCATATTTAAGTTTCATGGATTATGAATGCATCTCGTAGAGGAGAATCAAGCAGTGTATGCAAACATTTTTTTGCATGAAAAAATAAATAATATAAACATTATTAAACTTATAAAGTTTGCTAAATCTCTTGAGTTTGCAAGCAGTTGATTTTCAGAGTTAACACTCCTACAAATCCTGGCTAAAATTAGCATAAAATTCATAATTTTGGCCAATCACAGGCAGCTAATACATTGTATCCATCCATGATGGTAGTTTTTGTAGCAAGAAATCATGAGATATGTAGTCTTATACACAAGTAAGCAGGATGAGCCAGTCACTGTGCTGTGTGCATCTATGCAATGTGCTGCTGTTTGCTTGAAGGTTCAAATCTGTACCCAATTTTTCTATTGGGAGGTTAGCTCTCTATCCTTTAGCCACATCACATATTATAATTGTCTAACTGCGATTCGTCGTCACGCTTCAGACGAATCGCAGTTAGACAATTCTAAACTGCTGCGCATTGCGCAGAGTGCGGAGCGAGCCGCGCATGCGCAGAGCGCGGCGCGAACCGCGCTTGCGCAGAAGGCGGCGCGGCCCGAGAACAGATAAAAGAGTGGGGAAGAGTGGGGAAGAGGGGGGTAGAGGCACAGAGGGAGAGTGGGGAAGAGGGGAGGGAGAGTGGGGAAGAGGGGAGGGAGAGTGGGGAAGAGGGGGGAGAGGCACAGAGGGAGAGTGGGGAAGAGGGAGAGTGGGGAAGAGGGGGGGGGAGAGGCACGGCACAGAGGGAGAGTGGGGAAGAGGCACAGAGGGAGAGTGGGGAAGAGACACAGAGGGAGGGGGGAGAGACACAGAGGGATATGTGGGAAAGAGACACAGGGGAGGTAGAGGAGGGGGAAAAGACACACGGGAGGGAGAACAGGGGGAAGATACACATGGGAGGGAAATGGGGGGGGGAGAGGGGAACAGACACAGGGGGAAGGGGGAAAGAGACACAGGACAGGGGGGAACAGGCACAGAGGGAGAGGGGGGAAGAGACACAGGGGGGAGAGATACAGAGGGTGAGGGAGGAAGAGACACAGAGGGAAAGGGGGGAAGAGGTACAGAGAGAGGGGGAAAGAGGCACAGAGGGGGGGGACAGAGGAAGGGGTGAAGAGACACAGTGGTGAGACACACAGAGAGAGGCGGGGGAAGAGGCACAGAGGGAGAGGGTGGAAGACACAGAGTGGGGAGAGACACAGAGGGTGAGGGGGAAGAGACGGAGGAAGAGGCACAGAAAGAGGAGGGGGAAGAGACACAGGGGAGTGAGAGGAGGGGGAAGAGACACAGGGGAGAGAGTGCAGGGGGAAGATACACAAGGGAGGGAAATGGAGACACGAGGAAGGCCGTAACAGACACAGGGGGAGGGGGAAAGAGACACAGGCCAGGGGGGAACAGACACAGGGGAGGGTTGGGGGAGACACAGGGGGGGGAAGAGATGCATGGGAGGGAGAAGGGGGAAAGAGACACAGGGGAGGGGTTTAGAGACACGAGAGGGAGAGGGAGGTAAAAACACAGGGGGGCAGGAGATACAAAGGAGGTAGACGAGGTGGAAGGAGACACAAGGGAGGGAGAGGAGGGGGGAAATAAGACACGAGGGAGGAAGTAGACAGAGGGAGAGACTCGCAATGAGCTCCAAAGGGGCTCATTGCAAGGCCTGTGATGAGCGCCAAAGGCGCTCATCACAAGGCCAGTAAAGTAGAGGGGGAGAGGCTTACATTGTGTGGAAAACAGCATTGCCAGGCTTCAGTTTTTATTGCCGTCATTTTTGACGGGCAAGTCGCTAGTATCTTTATGATATGTGATATTGGGAACTCTACCGCTGAGGAACATATCAGCCAATCAGAATCAAGTATTTTAATATAGCAACTCTGATTGGTTACACAGCAACAATCAGAGAAGGCTACCACCACTTTTCTTATTGTTAATATTTCATCCAATCAGAATGCATGGATGGATATCTGTGCATTCCTATGGGTTAGTTTTTAGCCAATCAAAAATTGAATTATTATTATTATAGTTTATTTATAACGCACCAACATAGCGCTGTACATAAATTAGGTTCATACAATGATAAATACAGATTAACATTTAGAAAAGGAAGGAGGGCCCTGTCTTTGAGCTAGGAATCCAATGTCCATGGTGAATTCCCAAAGTACTTAGGATAGAAACTCACAGACTTACAATCTAAGGGATGACACGTTGTCACCTGCAATCACTTAGTAAATCCCTCCATGGACTTTTTATTGGCTTAAGACAATAAGTATGTCGCCTTTGTTATGAACAGAAGGGCCTACTGGACTGTTTGGGTTAATCAGTTATTATATGTATGGTTAGAATGTTCTCACAACTTGCTTAGCATTTATATCATGGGTATAATGCCTACATGTAGTTATATCATGGATGTAATAAGTGCATATAGTACTGTCATTGGTTAACATTAAATACTGTATCTGAATTAGAAATAGGATAGTAGGCTATGCTGATATAATGAAGTTAATATAGTCATATCTGGGATATACAAAGGTTAAAGTTAAAGATTGAAAAAAATATATATGGCTCTGCGATCGGCTACGTGTGAAGGCTCTGGCTTTAGTCATGAAGGGGGGAACTAGTTTTATGGCTCTGTAAGCAGAGAAAAAATGTTTAATGAAAACAAGAAAGCCATGTAGGAGAATGCGCTAGAACTGGGGGGGGGGGGGGGGGGGGGGGGGCGGTTGTCTTTGGTGTTTTGTGTCATATTTCTGTTTTTTTTATATATATATCTGTAACAATAGAGAAGTGGCAGTCTGATTTTGGACACTAAACAATGGTGGTGTCGGAGTCTGCTTGTACTAATCAAAGGTACATTGTGTGTGATTCTGAGATCCTAAGAAAAGGGGTCTGATGATGCCTGTCTCTTTAGAAATGATGCTGTCATCTGAAGTATCTGCTGATGTTGAGATCTGAACAAAAAGTTGCGACCCGTAGAGAGAGAACGAATTGGGGTGAGTATAGACCCCCAAAACTTGGCGGGCGTGACAGCCCTTATTATCAAAAGCTCACAAAACCTGACTTATGGAACTTTAGACCAGTAAAGTAAAATCTTGACGGCTCTCTATATGTCCTTGGCAGATAAATATGACCCCTACATGCACATTATAGCTCAATGGCTGATAGGTGCCAGGTCTAGATCAGTTAAACATTTTAACAGTTTTCTGCTTTGAGTGAATAAAACGCAGCAGTACATTATAAAATACCTTCTTTGGAATGCAACAAAATGTTTTCAATGTCCCTTTAAATACAACCATATTCTAAAAAATATCAAAAGTAATTCAATATATATATTCAATTGCACCCTATAAGATCTTGTAATATTTGTTATTTCCAGTTTGTAAATATCTGATTCTATATCTGTGTTTTATATTTTATCATGTACCATTTTTTTATTTTATTTTACACTTGTAAAAATATGCTGCATGCTATATGATGTCTAGATAAGCACAGTGGAGTGAAAATCCCCACTGCTAGCAATGGTAATGTTGGAGAGATAGTAAGAAAAGGAGAATAAATTGATAAAAGCATTAATGGAATATTTGTTCTGCTGCATCCCAACCCAAGACTCACAATGCTTAACATTTACCTTCAAATCCATTTGCTGTATTTGCAACATGGTATGCTATTTACACACTGACCATGCCATTTACCTTAAATCAGTCCAACAGTAGCAGCAAATCCTAATGGACTCTGCACAAATGTACTTTATACAGCAAAAATACTCAGCAGGAGCTCATTTCTTCTTTTTGGTAATACTATTTTTCATAATACTATTTTCAATACTGTTTTATTGACTACCTTGTCCCGGAAGCCTCTTCTTTACATTTGGACAAGAGAACACTGTGGTGCTGAAAGCTTATACAACCTACTGTCATATTTGATTGATAAGTTGCTTCACTTAAAATGATCACAGCCTAAAAGTACATGATTTTGCCTAATATATAGTTAAACAATAATAATTGTTGACTAATAATTAATTAACATTTAACAACTAATTAATTAATAACTAATCTGCATATTGTAGCTCAGAGGAGATCTTAAAAGGTTGAACTTGATGGACTGAAAGTCTTTTTTCAACCTTAATTACTATGTAACTATGTAATATATAAAAAACAATATGCTATTTTGATCAGATGTATAGCTTTGTGTACAATCAAGAATTATTTGTAATTGCATCTTGACGTGCAGCCTACTCGCCAATAAAATCAATAAAATCTAACATGGTGGGAAAACCAGCAATTTTCAGTATTGTATGTTTTTTCATAAAATATCAACTTTTTAAAGCATAAGAAACTGTAAAAAGTGTTTATAGAATCTTCAGTTTTTGAAAGTCATGGAAAACGGTATCATTAATGTATCCATCCAAGCCAAAAAAGAATAAAAACAGTTGCAATGTGTAATTCCAATTACACTGACATTAAATGGTCAGTGCACTCACTTTCCATGTTAAACCTATTTTTTAAGTAACATTCAGAAATCAGAAGCAAAGCAAATCTCTAGCCACAAAATATCACTTAAAAATGTAGCTTACGTCATTAATGACCACTGTTGGACCTCTTTCCACCTCTCTCACTGTATTGAGCACTACTGAAAGGAAATGGAAGTTTTAAACTGGATAATCTTGATTAGGCTGTCTTTGTAAGGCTTGAATAATCTTTCACTTCCTTTCAGTAGTTCTCAGGTGGGAGTTGTACAGCTAGTGGCAGAGAATGGAGCGTCATGGTGCGAAAAAAAAAAATTGGGGCCTCACTCTGGGAGTTGTAAATAATGTTTTGAGTTGGGCCCCACTGGAACCAAATCACTCAGTGCTCCTCCCCCAGACTCCTTCCCATAACTAGTCCCCTCCAGAAGACCCCTTCCCATTGCCGCATCCGCCCCTCTTAGTTCCCAACCCCAACCCCTCTCAGCACCCACCTCACATAGAACTTCTTTCTTCCTTCCTTGCAGAACCCATCCCCCCTGTACTTTGCTGCCAGTTTGCAGCCTTTGCACCCTTACTTTCTTCCCTGTTACACATCCCCAGTGTGCTGAACTGCTCCACACTGCCAGCTCTTGGAGCTTCAGTAGAAATACTTATTTAAACAGGCGCATGCCAATTTCAGACTGGGGGGGGGGGGGGGGTGCAGCTAAGAAGGCACGGGGGGAGGGGGCTGTGTGGGGGCACAAGGAGGGGCAGCCCCTACACTACAGAAAAATAATTAAATACAAAAAAAAGTTTAAAACACTTACACAGAACTGGACTCCCCAGAGGAGGGCTCTGGTGCACTGCACAGAATAAATATAGCCTTTAATTTATTAACTTTTATATGCAGTTTCGTTGCTGTGAATCCCGCCACTTAGGTCTTTCCGTTAAGAATATTTTGAATGCAGAGGAAGTTTTATCTGCTCAGTGGAAATATGACAGCTAAAACTGCCAACACTTTCAAACAGGTCTAATGGAGATCTCCTGAAAAAGGTTCTGAGAGAAGCAGCTCTCTATAGAAAATGGATCCACTCAGTAAATAATAATTGCATATATTGTGATATAAAGGTTGTGGGTATTTTTTTTTTTTACCTTTACACTTTACCCATTAACAAGGGAAAAAAACATGGTCCTTTAATAAAATTATTATAAAATACTTCCAAGTTCAAATCCCCTCTACTAGGAGTCCTATTTTGTGTATTGCGTTCACTGTGTACAAACAAAATGCCTCTTCAGCACCACATTTCCCTTTTCTGTATTTTTTCCCAGCACATTACATCCTCTTGGGGGATTTTGCAGAAATTTGTGTAGCAACAACAGCAGCTGTAATTACAGCAAAGGCTGGTCCTGCATTCACAGCAAAAAGTTGTATCTTGCCTTGGCCTGTGGCCATTGTTTGGCTCAGTCTGAGCACTAAAACTCTTGAAGTTAGTTCAGTTTTTTTTTTAGCTCTTTACTATGATAACTAACCCCTTCTGGATCGCTACCTTGTCGTGGTTAAAAGGCTTGTTTACTTCAATGAAACTGTGAAAGCAAAATGGGCAGGTCATAGAAAAGAGGTTAGACCTATCCCCTTGGAGAAGGCCCCGGCAACCCACTCCAGTATATTTGCCAAGAAAATCTTATGGATGGGCATGACCAAAGACATAACAACTGTGCCTGGCTTGCTGTGTTCCATGGGGTCACCTAGAGTCGAACTTAACTAACCTACTAAACAACAACAAATGATAACTAGGCATTCATTTACTTATCATAAAAACCTAGCTGTCCTTTTCATAACACACTCTGCCGAGTGACAGTGGTTGGTTTTATTAAAGGACCACTATGGTAAAAAAAAATCCTGTATGGTCTTTTGAATTATTAAACTTTGCAACTGGGAAAAGATTTTGCAAAGTTAAAAAAAAAAATACAGCGTTTACATTTGTACTTTTTATAACAAGTTATTCTATGCTGCAGGCATCCATTTTCTTTTGCTAGCCGATCCTGCTGGGGTTTAAAAGTCAGATCTTGGGTTATGTCATACGGGTGACCTTCCAGGTATGAGGCACCCACTGAGGTCATAGCCAGGGTAATACTAGGTATATATTTTTTTCCAGTCCATCTCAGTTTCAGCTATGATATCTTAGAACACTTATTTATGCATACCCTTCACTCGGTTCTTTAAATAATTATTTTAATTATATAAAAAAAAGGTTTATATTTTAATTCCATTTGTTCTAGTCTTCCTTCATAAATTTGGTGTTAAGCACCAGGAATTATAAACACATAAAAAAAAAAAAATAATATCCAAATAACCACTATTTTTTAAAGTTAAATTAACTATAATACTATGAATCTTCTGAGTATGCTTATACCAAAAATCATTGCTTTATTTAATCAACACATGACAGAAAATGTCAAGATGATAAGAGTATTTTTTCTGTTTGTGTAAACTTAAAATACAAACACTAAACCAAAATTAAAATCCTAAAACATCAAACTATTCTTATAAAAGAATATATATTCTAAAAGAATTAGAATATATTCCACAAAAATATAATTTTACTAATATTTGAAACAGAGGAAGCATTTATAAGTAGTATTGGAAGGTAGTTCTTGTTTTGAGCACTTTTAATGTTGTGAATTAATGTGGTTGGCTTCTAAGACCCAGCTAGCCATGTTCATTTAATGCTGTTGGAAGTGGTAAAGGATACATTACTGATGTCAAGGATCTTTTCTGATATACACAGGGTTGCTATGGAGTTGCTCTGGAATGGCCAATGAATGGTTAGATTGTCTCCTCTGCATGTTTCTGTATATCAGTTCTAGGAATTCCATGTGAAATACAGTTGACATGCTTGTATACTTTCAAAAGGGGTAATGTACTTAATTGAAACACACAGGGACTTATATACATGGAAGAACAAAAAGTTCCCAGTAATTCAATTAGCCTGAGTGCAGAGTTACAAAAGATAACATAATTAACATAGGAAGGCCAGCTATCCTAATCACACAACAGGATGCCCCATTGTGTTAGTTTCACAATGGACATCTCAGACTTCTCCTTGCAAAAAACTGAACCACATGAAATTCATTCCAAAACTACATATAAAAAAAGCAAGCGGTTAGCCACACAGTGCCCAAAACACAAAGATACAAGGGATATTCACTAGGGTTAAGGGTCTCCGGACTCAAAACAAGACTCAGGCCAAACAGGAAGAAATGATGATCACATGGTAATCACAAGGGTTTCCCCGGCTGAAAACAACAAAGCCAAGGGGTGTCAGGTCCATCTTGTGTTTGCCTAGGAAAGACTCATTGAGGTAGACTTGTTTAGGCTCATTTTGGGAAGAAAAAGAATCAAGGTTTCACAGTACTTTATTACAGGCTTCTGCCCTGTCAGGGGTGTCATCACATAGATATACAGCATGATTTCTCTATTGCATTCTCATTGATACATTTCTTAAAGTTACATTTCCCTTTAGTTATAAATCTTAATATGACTAAATCCTGTCAATGAGTCTGTTTGTTACATGGTCCTTTATAATGTGAAGCTGTGGATAACGGTGCTGTTAAAATTCTTGCTAGTGAAAAAATCTTAACAGGAGTTTTAACAGGGCTAATTTGTTTGAGCTCATTGTCTACAGTATAATTTCGCAACTCAGATTTTACTACAAAAAAAACTGGAATTTTGGATACTCAAGTTTGAAAACAGATGATTCACAAACAGTATTAGTGAGGCTGATTGGTAAGTAAGAGGGTAAAAAGAAAACAGTATATATAGTAAAATGAATATGGTGCATGTAAATACTTGAGGTATCACAGCAGGGCATTCAGAAACTTGAAATGTAAAAGCAAGTACTTACAGAAATGCTGAAAATGAATGATGGAAAAGTAGCCAGCAGGGAGAAAGAGTGCACAGAGAAAGCACAAAATGCAATTATGTAGAGAATATGTCACACAGAGTGAGGAGGAATAGAGGGGAGAAAGATGACAGAAGAGGATACACACAGAAAGAAGCTCAGCATAAAAACTAAGTTGGACCCTGACTCTCATTCATGCGGTCTGTGGAACTACTGGTATTACACACAGTTATGAAACTTAATTAAAATGTACTAAAGGCACATGGAGAAGTAGTACAGAAGTGTATTGTTTATAAGTGCAGGCCTTATTCTACAATATCACAATGCATTCCAATTGCTAAATAGGAGGCAGACAAATCATATAGTGTTCTGCAAAGACCCTACACAGCATTCAAGTGGTTCATAGGGAAAATAAAGCTTGGGAGAGACTGTTTTATAACACAATACTCCGTACAACATTCTGCCCTGGCTATTGCCTTAAATAATGATGCAAAGGCTTTCTGTCTAGAGGGCTGCAAAACATGTATTGTATGAAATAGTTCATCTATTTAAAAGGAATATACTTTTACATCTATCTGTATTTGCCAGATTGTAGGTGTTAATTTGTTTCAGCTAATTCCTGATAATATATAAATAGTGAAATAGTGTCATCTAGACCTACAGTATTTGGCAAGAGCACCTTATTTGTCTTTGAAGCATACTATAAGGTCAGTAGTTGCCAGAAAATAAGTGGATCTAAGGGACAGATGTAAAGCTGACAGCCTAGCTTTTGAACCAGGGTCCAGATCCACTTGAATGAAAGTTGTTTAATGTACATTCAAAATTCAGGCGCAGACAGCAAAGTCACAAGCAAGTAAGTAAATGCTAAAAACAAAGGCAAGCTACACATTTGGATAGTCAATGTCAGTAATGAAAAATAATTTCAAATATTAGAATCCCACACTTGGAGCATATGTATTTGCACATCCAAGCTGGAATCAGGCTGACACCTGCATCATCTTTGGGTGTCCTCATCACCAGGGATAACTTACTTATAAAGCCTAATAAAGCAGAAACGTGGCAGAGGTCCTGATTTGGACACAAATCTTTCAATTTACTAACCCCAACCTACTGAACAGTGACTTGCATAATTATTCATCCCCTTTAATTTTCCACAATTTGTAGTATTCCAACCTTGAATTAAAATTGATTCAACTTGGATTCTTAACATGTGATTTACGAAACATACTTAACACTTGGAAGATGTAAAATATGTTAGTGTTACACAAAAGGTAAAAAAGCAGTAATTGCATAATTACTTAAATTTATAGATCAATGCATAAGTATGAGTCAATACTTTGGTAGAATCACATTTACTGCAGTTACAGTTGTGAGTATGTTGGGTATTTGAATTTTGTAAGCTTTACAAATTCTTCATTGCTTACGCTCTGTCAGGTTAGGTGATGAAGAACATTTTTTAAGTGTTGTATTAAATTCTCAATCACTCAATGAGACGTGGATTTTGACTGGGACTTCTAATCCTTTCAGGTTCTTGGTTTTAAATCATTCCAGTGTACATTTAGCTGTGTGTTTGGGGTAATTTTCTTGCTGGTATTTGAACCACCATCCAGTCTCATCTCTTGCAGACTGGCACAGGTTTTTCTAAAGAATCTCCCTGTATTTGATTCCATAAATATTTCCCTCAATCCTTACTATTTTCCCTGCCAATGAAAAGCATCTACACTCATGCTAGCACCACCATATGTCATCATGGCGATGGTGTTCTCAGAGTTAAGAGCAGTGTTAGCTTTGCATCACCATAGCATTTGCCCTAAGACCAAAAAGGGTCAACAGCTACACGCTGCGCTCCTCTGCCGAAAAGCCAGGTTAACCTCTTAAGGGCATAACAAACATAAACCCCTATAACTATATACACATACCCTGCATTACTGTATGAGCCTGCATGTGTGTGTCTCGTGTGTCTGCAGTGTGTGCCAGCAATAAATGGACCCCGGGGAGTTAGAGGTCTTACTGACCATGGTCAGAATTCTGGCATTAAGCCATGGGGTTACATGGGTCCAGGACAGAATGAACTCAGGCAATTTGGGGGGGGGGGGGGTTATCCTACTGAGGCACAGGCCCGGACTGCAGTGACCAGTAGCCTAGGCCAGGTGGACAGGCCTCATAGCCTAGATAGGCTGGCGGAGCAGCGTGCTAGCTCTGATTTGAGCAATAGGGCTAGGAGCAGCCTGGAGGGCACGGATAGGGTTCTTAAGACCGAGGAGCTTATCCCCCTCACCGCAGAGAGTGTGGTGCCAGCGGGAAGCGCAGGTGAGGGCCAAGCCATCCGGCCACCACCCAGCGACTTGTCCCATGGCCCACAGCAGAACCCAGGATCTGGCAACACCCCATATCAGCCTTGAGGCTCTAGGGGTAACAGCAAAAGCACAAGGAGCTCTAAAATAGCTCCTACAGGTTCTCAGCTATCGCCCCCTGCGGTCCCCACTACGGAACCCACTGCCAGCGCTGCAGGTGTTTCGCAAGGATGACGCAATGCCGATGGAGAGGCCGAGAAGAAAAAAGAGACCATCAGAGGAAGAAGAGATCAGGTGATCTGCGAGATGGCTGCAGTCTGGTGGTCATTGACGAGGTTCCAGTGACGGCCAAGGTGGCACGGCAGACGCGCCCCACCAGGGTCTGGAAGACAACGAATAGGTACAGTCCTATGATTTTCACCTCAACACCAGCCAAGAGACAAAAGTCCCCTGACAAGGTCACAGCGCACTTCACCCATCCCTGACATCATTAGGGATACAGGGACGCCCATAGTGACTCAGGGGCAGGACAGGGGTATGGATAGCATCGACCGCCATAGGCCACCGAGCCGGAAGGAATCCTTATGCCCTAGCATAGCCGCAAAGTTAAAGTACTCCTCTGGGGGGGTACAGACTGTGCGGTCACTAACGGGGAATAGATGAAGGAGGTCTAGTGATTGTTCCTCATGCTTTCCCAGAGGCAGATCCAGGTCTCGGACCAGATGGTCTTGCGGCTGCAGCTGCAAAAGGAGTCCTCGGAGGTTGAGGAAAGCAGGTACGCACGCTTGTACAGACCGGCATGTGGCCCCCAGGTTAGCAGCTGCCCCGGGGCAAGGAGAGTCAGGTGAGAAGCGTGGAAATTCCAGGGAGGTGGGGGTAGCGGTACATGAAGACTCCCCCAGGGCATCTCAATTCTTAACGTCCCTGAAATCCCTAATAGAAGCTAATAACATTGCCGTCTCCAACGCGGATGTCAGGGCATGGGTGGGGGGTTTGGCCGGGAAGGAGGAGGCGAGGACATACATCGTCTGCCCACAAGACAATTTGGGGGCGCATTTAGCCTTAGACATCAAAGAAAAAGGCGGGCGACGGGATTACATAGAGATATTTTCTTTGTTGCCAATGTCACGTCTGGCCGATAATCCAGAGAGGTTCCACAAGGAAGGAGATGACCTGAGACCTACTTTCAGGTCGCATATTGAGGACGTTTGACAACTGGTTACAGGCCTTTGCCATTATGGCCTGTGTCATGGGAGAAAGACATCTGGAGCAATGCTCTGGGCTGTTTGTGTATCTGGAGGAAATCAGGAACGCATACCGGACGTATGGCGGAATGGCTTGGTGGAGGTATGACGAGGAATTCCGGCAGTACATGTCCTCCTGACCGGAGATGGCGGTGGCCTATTGGCTGAACATAATGACATCAATGCGGGCAGTGCCGCCATTTCAGGGAAATTCAGGCGGGGCTAGAGGCCCTGCCACCGCGGGTACAGCTGTTCGAGGTGTCTGCCACTCATTCAATGAGGGCAGCTGCAAGTAGGCACCAAACTGCCGTTTCAAGCACGCCTGTGCGAATTGCGAAGGGGATCATGCTGTCTCAAGATGCAGCAGACAAAAGGGTGGGGTCAGGGCTGGAGAGCCCGCTCAAAATGGGACGGACCCCCTATACGTTTGGTCGCTATGCTGCCGTGGCTAGAATGCTACGGTAGGTTGCCATCAAAACCTGGGCAGCCGCCCTACTGCGCAAGGGTTTTCGGGAAGGGTTCAAGATTCCGTGCACTCTCGCCCCGCCTAATTCGCGTCTTCGAAACCTGAAGTCGGTGAAGGAGTTTCCCGGGGTGGCATTGGATAAAATCCGGGCTGAGGTAGAGCTGGGCAGATGGCGGGGCTCTTTTCCTCCATTCTTTTCCAGGGTTTAGTCATTTCCCCTCTGGGCATAGTGCCGAAGAAGGAAACGGGAAAATTCCGCCTCATCCAGCATTTATCCTATCCTCCGGGCGGCTCGGTCAACAACGGGATCGACAAACAGTTTGTCAGTTTTTTTACGATTAGTTATCTATTAGTTGTATGTTTTGTATAACTCAACATTGGTTATTCTCCAGAACTTTATCCCGGATCTGTTTTGATACCTCATCCTGCCAACATGATGCTCTTTGTTTAGCTCTCATTCAGCTTAAAATTAAACTTGTGAAAGTGATTTATTTCATTATAACTTATATAGGTGATCCACAGAAATACTTAAGCAAATAACACTTTACATTTTTATTTGGAAATGTTTTTAAAAGAATTTGTAGAATGTTTTCCTCTTCAGGATAATGGACTTATTTAAAGTACCGTATATACTCGAGTATAAGCCGAGTTTTTCAGCCCTTTTTTTAAGGCTAAAAAGGGCCCCCTCGGCTTATACTCGAGTCACTCTCCCTAGTGTCTCCCAACCCCCCCGTGTCTCTCTACCCCCCTCTGTCTCTCTAACCCCCCCGTGTCTCTCTAACCCCCCCGTGTCTCTCTAACCCCCCTTGTCTCTCTAACCCCCCCGTGTCTCTCTAACCCCCCCGTGTCTCTCTAACCCCCCTTGTCTCTCTACCCCCCATGTCTCTCTACCCCCCTGTGTCTCTTTCCCTCCCCCTTCCTCATCCTCAAACCCCCTCCTCCTCATCAACCCCCTCCTCAATCCCCTACTCACTATCTTCCCTCTAATTACCTCCCCCTCACTTACCTGCTTCTTCTCCGGCCTCTGCTCCGTCTTGACCCCGGCGCGCATGTGAAGTCACATGCGTTCCCCATCGTAAGCATATCCCGGGTGAAATTGAGGGGGGATGAGGATGAGGGGGTTGAGGATGGGGTTGATGAGGAGGAGGGGGGTTGAGGGGAGGTGAGGAGGGGGTTGATGAGGAGGAGGGAGGTTGAGGTTGAGGAGGGGGGTTGAGGCTGAGGGGGGTGATGAGGGGGATGAGGATGGGGGGGTTGAGGATGAGGATGGGGGGGTTAAGGAGGGGGGTTGAGGATGGGGGTTGAGGAGGGGGTTGATGTTGGTGAGGGGGGTTGAGGTTGAGGGAGGGTGAGGAGGGGGTTGAGGATGGGGGGGTTGAGGATGAGGATGGAGGTTGAGGGGGGAGGATGAAGATGGGGGGTTGAGGGGGGAGGATGAGGATGGGGTGTTTGAGGAGTGAGGTTGAGGGGGGTTGAGGAGGGAGGATGAGGAGGGGGTTGAGGATGAGGAGGGAGGTTGAGGATGAAGAGGGGGGTTGAGGTTGAAGAGGGGGGTTGAGGTTGAGGAGGGGGTTGAGGATGAGGAGGGAGGTTGAGGATGAGGAGGGGGGTTGAGAAGGGAGGTTGAGAATGAGGAGGGGGGTTGAGGAGGGTGATAAGGGAGGGGAGAAGAGACACAGGTAAGGGAGAGGGGAGAAGAGACACGGGAGAGAGAGGGGGGACACAGGGGGCAGCACATTTCCCACCCCCGGCTTATAATCCAGTCACTAATTTTACCCAGTATTTTGTGGTAAAATAGGTGCCTCGGCTTATACTCGGGTTGGCTTTTACTCAAGTTTATACGGTAGATTAGTGACTTACAGCCTTATTAAATTGCGATTCGGTAAATTTAAAAGGGCTCTATTTATGCACACAGCATATTTTATTTACAGAAGTTTTTAGTTAGTGAACTTCTATCCAAAAGCAAGGTCTTCACTAACTAAAAACTTCTGTAAAAAAATATGCTATGTGCTTATATAGAGCCCTTTTAAATTTACTGAATCGCAATTTAATAAGGCTGTTAGAATCCAAATTAACGCTATGTTAATTCCAGGTTCTGACACCACAAATTGTGAAAAAGTTAATGAATACTTATGCAAGCCACTGCATATATACGGAAAGATCATCTTCTCTCATACCAGCAGTGGACAACTTTGTTCTAACAATCTAGAATTTAAATATTGCTTATCTTGGGTCCAGGTAGATCAGACACTTGAGTGAAACTGTTTAACACACCTGGGCTCAATAAGAGGGAATATGAACAAATAGAGAGACACAGAATTAGAGAGACACAGAATTCCTGTACTGTAGGACTGAGTCGCCCACCACTGCCCTGTAATCTCACATTATACTGGTAATTGGTTACTGATTATTTATTTAGCTAAACTGCCTACCTAAAAATAAGTATTCAGCTTAATTATTATAAGGAAATATGTATAATAAAGACTATTTATCTTACTATTTACAGTATTATTATGTATTCATGACTCTCTCTAATCTTACATGTCTAAACCATTATTTTCTGCCCTTTGCCAGTTGCTGTGGATAATGTAAGGATAGTATAACAGTCTATAATGTGCTTTCAAAGTGTAAAGTGGGTGGAAACTCTCATCAGGAGATTCTGTGAAATGTGGATATATGAATTATTTGTCCTTGCAGTGGGAAAATGTTTTGAATTATTGAGCACTCTACTGCAGCCTACACAAATTATTTTTCTGCAATTACGAAATTATCCTCTGCATTCATTACATAATTCCCACAGTAATCAAGGTACATTATATTAAATGTGTTTTTATTCCACATAATAACCTCCCAACAGTTTGTGTATTTCTCAAGCTCGTTTTGAAAGCATTTTTTTCAAATTATCATTTTACTCCTCTAACATAAGAGTAATTTAGGGTGTATTGTCCAGTTTTGATATGATTGCAGAACTTTCCGTATTTTTTCTGCAAAGCCAGAGGCGGGTGAGCCAAACTGCTTCATGGAACACTATTGTGAAATGATGAGTTTATAGCACGGTTTTGTGGTCTTCCAAGTTTTGGAACACAGAACCATAGTGCAAGTATTGTGTAAAACAATTATTATTATTATTATTAATGTTTGCACCAACATATTCTGTAGCACTATAAATGTTTTTTGTTCAAAGCAAAACCATATTAACACATTGCAAAATATGGAGGGCCCTGTGCCTCAGTTAAACAGAAGATCAACATTTGTATTGAAAGTTTCCATCTTGCACTAAATGATAGCTTGGAAAATGAGAGTGAAGGGAGATGGGTGGCAAATTTGTTAAATCACTGATACTTTTGGAATTTGACACTGACCCCCTTTTGCCTCACATGCTCTGAAACAGGACGTACACAACACAAATTGCAAGTCCTATCCTGCAAAAATGTAAACCCTTTCACTAAAGTATCATGGATGCCAACCTGTCCAGCACAGGTATTATAATTATTTTCAATTAAAATCTAGTCTTATGACATATTGTCTAATGATGCTGTAAGAATTAAATGTTTCCAAGTATATTTTAATGTAAAACTTAGGTAGAAAATTTCAGTATAAATAAATTAGGCAACGCACAGCACTTTGCTATGCCCATAAAGTGCTATTTATTGTAACAGACTTTGCACAATATTTTGGTGCGTCTGCTCTCCCTTGAAGGACTGTTGCACCATTGCAGCCATCAGCAAATCACTTTGCAGCCCCGTGATTAAAGCTTATTGAATCTAGGGCATGAATTAGCAACTTTCAGCTCTAGAGCAAAATGTGGCTTAGCAATGTTCATACTACTTCTCTTCTGCAATTACTGAATCTATGGGGTAGATAGCCAGCAATGCAGTACACACTAAGACCCTCATTCAATTGCAATTTGGCCAATTGAATAGGGGTCTAAATAAGCACATAACATATTTTTTTAAAGACGTTTTTAGTTAGTAAACATCTATCCAAAAGCAAGGTTTTCAATAACTAAAAACTTATTTTAAAAAAATATGTTATGTGCTTATTTAGAGCCCTATTCGATTGGCCAAAACGCAATTGAATGAGGGCCTAAGGACCTAATTCAATTCCCTAATTTATAAAGTTACACCACTAAAAGATGGTCAGTAACTTTAGCTTTCTATTCAATTGACCCTGTTCTTCATGATTGGGAGTGAGCTATTCGCAATGCCTGCGAACAAGCAGAACGGTAATTTAAGGCAAGCTTTCCAGTTGATTTTCTGACATCAGTAATATATTATGAGTTGCTTTTGCACTAAATCCCTATTCAATTGGAATGTTCTCAAAATTACTTATGACTCGCAACTTGAAACATTACTGATTTTGCCTAAAAATAATTACGTCCACAAAATAATAGCTGCAATAGCAAAAAGGACCGTTAAAAGGACCTCAATGGACCCCTGTGGCACAAATAGATAACCCCAATGCCACAGGGTCCTATTAGGACCCCAGTGGCATGAATGGCCTAATGAGTCTTGGAAGGACCTCCATTGGCTCTAAAATGAGCCCCCAAGGTATGAAAAATTAACCCCTTCCACTGAGGTCCTTCAAAGACCTTTGCAACATCTAAATGTTAACCCCATACCATTATAATTAACCTCCAATATGTATTGGGGGTCTATATAGACCCCCATGGTATGACAACTAATCTCTTATTTTACCATGGGGGTCTATATTATTAACTTCTTAACTACCATGAGGTCCTTAAGGCACCACATGGTACTTAAATTAATCCCTAACAGGTAACCTAAAGTTAACTCCTGATGTAAAAACCTAACTGGTAACCTACAGTTAACACCTGATGTAAAAAAAAACAGTGCATTAATAAAAAATAAAAAAATAAATCACACATAAAAAAACTATATATTACACAAAATAAAAAACCCACTATTACACACTCAAAGTAATGATCTTTAATACTATGTGACAATTTCATACTAACTTCTTAAGTAAAAACTATGTACATAGAAAGGTACTATAAGGTCAATGAAACACACTTCAAATAAACAGTATTTTGTTGCTCCAAGACTGATGTGCATTTGAATAACTTATCACAGTAATATGCTGCTAGTTAAACCGAAAAACAACATCAAATTCACACAGTCTAAAACAAGGGGCATACAGAAAGGATTTTTCATTACATTATATGAGCAATGTGTATCCCTAATATAGCTGCAGAAACCAGAACACCTGCTAAAAGGAGGGGGAGAGAGCAATCCAAACAGCAGTTCAGCAAATTGACTATAAACACGGGGCTGAAAACTATGACTAATTGCTTTTCAATTACTGTTTGGGCTATGGAAAATTAGCACCGCAGAAAACCAGCATCTCAAAAAAAGCATATTTTTTTAGCATCTTTGTGAGATCTTTTTATTTTTCAAATTTTGTGCTAGCTATATATGGTAAAAGGTTTTTACGTAATTGTTACTTTAATACTATAAGGCATTATAAAAATATAAAAGCATTTTATGGACAACTGCAGCAAGATTATTTCTGTAAGGTTATTTGTACAACAAACCTTAATAATGAGCAAAGTGTTTAAAACATAAAAAAATAAGCCCAGCCTTTAAATATTTTGTGTATTTACAAAGTAATGAGCATACTGTCCGGCGCGGAGATAACCCCAGGCACTGGGTCTGACACAGCGCAGCATGACCCAGCGGAGCCTGGAGCGCTCCTGATTGGCTGGGAGAGTGGAGGAGGGACTTCTGCCCATTTTGCTGGCTTCCTCCTTCACTCTGCGCCGGGAGGGGAGTTGCCCGGCCCACTGGCTTAAGTGGACGTTGCCCTGCCTCATGGGCGTGCTTGGAAAAGCACTGGGTGGCCCTGGGCATGGGCCCAGGGCGTGAGGTTACTGTCCAGGCCGGGCTCCTCCTCCATTGTGTTAATTATGCAATGATTATGTTAATTACGGTAATTATGTTTAAGTTATGGATTATGTTAATCCATTGGTTAATAAAGCTGTGGCCCGTGTTACTCCCAAATTGGTGTCAGTCGTTATTTCATAAGCTAATGGATCTTGCTGGGGTCATGTTACTTCATTGAAACCGCTGCCAGTTTTAATTACACATTTTGGTTGTCTATATAGCAGTTCTTCATAAAAATATATTTTAAATTTAAAATTACATAGGTCCTTTAAAAAAAATATAAATGATCACTTTGAAATAGTATAGCAGTTAGAAAAGGGGTTCCAACCTTTTCACAACTGGGACTAAACTGGAAATTATTTATAACTCATAAGGCCAATGATCATATTTCAGAAATAATATGAATTGGAATCAATGTATATATGCAAAGAAAATTTAAATTCTAAAAATATTATTAGTTTTTTTTCTTAGTCATTGCTATATTTAATGATGTTTTTTTTTACACTGAAGTCATCTGTCTAATTTGATACAGTATTTTGCTGCCTTCCAAAGAACAGCAAAATAACAGTATGGTGGTATACACCCCACGTTTTCCATCTAGTTTAATACAAAACATTTGAAGTGACTCCACTTTTGTTCTACCTCACAAGTCCAGCTTGTATCAGGATCGCAAGCATGGCGCTACAGAAATGTAAATACCTCTCTCGTGCATACAGCTTCCACCACTGTATCATGGACGTCTCCAGGGTCCACGAGAGTCATCAACATTTAATTGTTTATTTCTAATAAAAAATTAGCTTTATTACGTAGTCACATGTTATGTATGCTCTCAGTCAGACTCAACATTTTGAAACATATACGGTATATGTTTTTATTGTACAGCGGCCCTTAAATGCTAGAATGGACACAAATTCAGTGTTCAGCGAAACCTGAAAAAAAGGCTGCAAGCATCTACACCAAAAAAAAAGAGGAATTAACATACCATTGCAGTTCAAGGAAAAAGACACTTGTCTGTCAATTATGTACTAAACTCTGTTTATTAGTATAAAAATCCATATTGTGAAGATGTCAGTTGAGGAATGGGGGGTGGAGAAGAGAACAAGCAGAATTCCAGAGCTTTTGGTTGATAGCTGGATAAGATTGAAATTGACATCACATCCCCTCCCCCTCACTGGCCCAGAAGCAGGATGATGCATCAAAGGATACAACCATAGCTCTTACACACAACTGCACACAAAATTGTTTTTTTTCCTACTTAAAAACTTGCATTATTACTTATTTCTGATTAGTTATGCTCTTAGACTCAAAGTTTATATATAAAAAAAATTCATTGATAAATTGTCCATTAATATGCATGGCCAAACGATGGCAATGGTACCAAACAGATAAACCTACACCAACAGTGGGTATTAGCAGGTTGTGCCTCCTCTTTAGTATGGATTGGATGCAAGCATGAAGCCCATACATAAATACTGTATACTGTCAAGATCAATATTAAAGTTAGACTTGTCCATAGGACTGGTCAACATGCACTTAACTGGCGTGCCATATTTGTAAAATGACAATTGGGATGCATAATTATAATTATTATTATTGTTTATTTGTTACGCGCCAACATATTCCTTAATGCTATATATGGGTTAAGTTCAAGGCAAAATACAATAGCAATATTAACAAATTACAAATAATGAAGGGCCCTGTGTTTAAGCTTCAAACCCAGTGTCTAAAGTGCTTTCCCCAAAGCACTTTGCAAGATTTAAACTCAAAAACGTACAATCTAAAGGGTTTTGATGAGGTACGGGAGGGTGAAAGAAGCACTGTGCATATTAAGGTGGACGGTGATCAGCTTCTTTAAACACACCATTTTTAGTGAAGGTTTTGAGGTAGGGAGATAGTCTAGTGGTGCAAGGCAAGGAGGTCCAGGAAATTGGGTCAGCACGAGAAAAATCCTGAAAAGAAGGTCGTTAGAAGAACAAAATGGGCAGGTGGGGGAGTATTTAGAGATGAGAGCAGAGACATAAGGGTATGCATCGTTGTTGAGGACTTTGTAAGTCAGGGTCATGATTTTGAATTTTATTCTGGAAGCTACAGGAAGCCAGTGAAGTGATTGACAGAGATGTGCTGCAGATACTGAGCATGGTAGATGAGGAGGATTGTAGTGGGGATAGATAGGTGGTGAGCAAGCCAGCAAGAAGTAATTTGCAGTAGTTGCAATGAGATATGATGAGAGGATGTATTAGAATCTTGGTTGTGTCTTGTGTTAGGTGGTGGAGTATTTTGGAAATGTATTTTAGATGAAGAGGGCACAGTGAGTGTATGTGAGGAATGAAAGAGAGGATAGGGTCCAGTAGAACCCCAAGACAACAGGCTTGGGAGGTGGCAATGATGATGGCATTGTCGACGGCGAGAGAGATGTGAGGAATGGAAGCTGTAGAGAAGGGTGGGAAGATAAGGGAGTTCGGTCTTCGACATGTTGAGTTTGAGATGGTGGGTGGACATCCAGGAGGATATACTTGAGAGGCAGTTGGAGTTAGAAGAGAGGGGCATAGATGTGGTGCTGAGAGGTAGATTTGAGTGTCATCTGCATAGAGATGATACTGAAATCCAATTTTTTTTATTAGGATACCAAGTGAGGAGATATAGATGGAGAAGAGGATGAGGCCTGGGGCTGAACCTTCGGGGATAGATGTGAAAAAGAGGTGCCAGAGAAGGAGACTCGTATTGAAAGGTGTCGAGAAGGGAGTTGGAGGAAATAAATTGGTTAAGGCGATTGTAGATGAGCCACTGGAGGAGTTTGGAAGGCTAGGGGAAGTAGAGAGACAGGATGATAGTTAGATGCAGAATCAGAGTCAGATGAGAGTTTCTTAAGAATGGGTTTAATTATGGCATATTTTAGAGAGGATGGAAACGTGCCAATATTTAGAGAAAGGCTGAAGAGGAGTGTGATGGAATAGGATCCAGAAGACAGGTAGTAAGGTGAGAGGTTGATAGTAGAGGCAAAAGTCCTTCCTACTTATCACTTCCAGTGGAAGCAATAATAATTCTTATATCATAAATGTTTTGGTAAAGAAGGAGGAATTTTACAGGTAACCTATGTCGATAATACATAGTTTTAAATCTCATTTATTCACAAATTTTAATGACAACCAATTGCAATTGAATTTATTCATATGTATACTTTTCTTTTCTGCAATTACTGGAATCTTAGCTTTACCCAAAATATATGATCCTCAGAGAGGAAAGTCACTTGGGTGAATACAGTGATGTTAATTCTGTGAGATGACGTGCATCCTAGTGCTAAATTAATTGCTTGTTTTTTTGACTAGAGGGGAAAAAAGTAGTATGCTTTGAGCTTAATTTGCATGTTGCTACCCAGAATCCTTAGCAGCTGCAGTTCACAGAGAAATTCTGTGGGCAAAATATATCTTTAAGTGTATTCAGATTGTTTTCTTCTTTCTGTTCACTCCAGTAATTTAACAACATTAGCTGGTATGCAAGACAAGAGCATACAAATATTTTAGAAAAAGTATTGTATTTAGATGACTTGGGAATCAATCTTAGACTATTTGTCTGTAGTTTGGATGGGAGAGGGGGTGTTATCTTTTGGAGCCTTATACTGACAATGAGATCTATTGTGAAAGGGCTATGTGAGACATTTGAACAGAAGCAAATACAGATCTCTTTCATGTGAAAACATTTCTCCAATTCTTATGTTTTCTTATGGGACTATTTATATGGGGATAAACTGTAACTGTGTTTAACAAATAGCCCCTGAGCTTTATTTTTAACCTCTCTATTATTCACTTTAATACATAAACTCCAATGAGTCCAATTCAAGGTATTCAGAAGGACCACATTTTTATTATACAGAGAAAAAATTATAGCTTCACAGCATTACTATTAAAGTTTCCTCACATATTATTTTAAAATATAAATAATTAATTTATAAAAATGAATGTGCTGAACTTGTGTGTCACAAACAAATGATCTCTTTTATGCTCCATTATTTTTCGTAGAGAAAAAAGTATTGGAGCCCAAGAATATTTTTTATCCTTTGTACTTTGAAGAAAGAATTATGAGTAGGGGGATGCTCATTAAAATGATTGTATAATTACTATGCTGGCCTTCTTATCTGGTGTTGGAACTGCCAAAAATAGTCCTGCCATTAAAGCATGTTCTAAATACTGATAAGCCCTTTTTTCTTTCCTTCTCACAACCCTGTACGATTTCTAAGTACATCAGAGACTGAGATAAATGATTCCTATCGTCTTTAATTACGGTCCTTCAGTGTTCTTTTGATCAGCTCTGGAAATCTGAAGTCCAATATGCAAGCACGCAAGATTAGACTGCATACTATTTATATTATCGGAAATACTAAGCTGGAGAAACTGGCATTTAATGAGACTGTGGTTTACCTAGAGTCATGTAATAGCTGGAATTCTGATGAATTTGTGGAAAATGGATTCTTTATTCTGATCACAGGATCAGATCAAATCAATTGTTTTTGAAGGTTTTATACCAGTATGAAATGAAAGAGGAAAACAACAGGGTGCTGGTATCCCACAATTTCCCTGTAGTAAAGAGAACTCTCAAGAAGTGAAACAGAAAAAAACAAAATAGCATCACATATATAGATGTGAGTGTTGGTAACGTTTGCGATGTTGGTAATGCAGTTGTGACCTTGCGAAGCGATCTAAGAAGCCAGTGGCGCCATCACACATGCAAGCCTCGTGAAACGATGCAAAGCAGCAGCACAGTACCCTGGCTGCAATGAGCGCCAAAGGCACTCATTGCAGCCATCGGCACAGTGAGGGCCGCAACTGCGAGCCAAGCACATAACTCGAAAAAGCCTAAAAACAAAAAAATATTTAACAAATATAAAAACACACTCACTGACAGCACAGGGGGAGAGCTAGAAGGCTGGGAGTGAGGTTGGAAGTGATTTTGAGCCATATTTGGGGGGTCTTGTTAAATGGGGTGCTCCATATCATGTGCCTACTTCGAGGCTTTCAGCTGATTCTTACAATGGGTCGCACGCAAGGAAGCCGGGTACAGGAGCATTAAGCACTATCTGGATGATTTCTTGTTCGTCGGTCCAGCAGGGCAGGACACCTGCCGGTTCATTTTGGAAGTGTTCACCAAAATCTGTAGGGAATTTGGGGTACCACTGGCCCACAAGAAAACTGAGGGCCCCACGACAAAATTGACTTTCTTCGGGATCCAGATAGATTCCAAGACAATGGAATGTAGTCTTCCCCTGGAAAAGGTAGTGGACATAAGAGCGGAACTCAGTGCGCTAACAGGTGTGCGTAGGGTTACCCTGCGACGGTTACACTCCATTATGGGTAAGTTAAACTTTGCCTGTAGGATTATTCCTATGGGTAGGGTATTCTGAATGTCACTTGCTACTGCGGGCGTCATTAAGCCGCATCACTCCATAAAAGTGTCCTGGGCCATGCGGGACGACGCACAGGTGTGGTCGGTCTTCCTGGCCGATTTCAATGGTTCGGAGATTATTCAGAAAAGGCGCGCTAATAGCGCTGATCTGAAACTGTTCACCGGGGGGTCTGAAGCAGTCGAATGCGGCGCCTATTTTCAAGGAAGGTGGGAGGTGGCAGGTCTCACGAAAAACCTGACATGCCTCGATCTCTTCCCCATAGTAGTGGCGGTGCACTTATGGGGTTCAGAGTTTAGAGACCGGCGGGTGTTATTCCACACGGAAAGTAGGGAAGTTGCACAAGCAGTGAATAACCTCACGGCAACTTCCATACCGGTAGTGAGACTACTTCGGCACCTAGTGCTGTGTTGCCTGCTCCGGAACATATGGTTTCAGGCGAGACAAGTACCGGAGTTAGAGAATGGCATTGCTGACGCCCTTTCTCGGTTTCAGAAAGAACGGTTCAGGGCTCTGGCCCCTTGGGCGAACACGCTGGGGGAGGCCATTCCCGAGGAAATCTGGGAACTTGGAGCAGCCAGGTGACGAGACTCATCAGACAGTCTGTCGTCCCGGTGACGTGGTCCGCGTATAAACGCGTATGGTCAAAATGGAACGACTTAGTAAAAATGGCTGGTGGGTCTACATCAGAGGATAAGACCCTAGGGATATTGCTTTGGTTTCTGCTGTGGTGTGCCGGGGAGGGCGAGAAAAAAGCAGTAGTCGATAGAAAGGTCACGGCCCTGGCCTTCATGTTTAAACTGGCGGGGAAGAGGGACCTTACAAAGGAATTTATAGTGCGCAAGGTGGTGCGCGGCATGTTTAACGGGGAACGCAGGCCAGACACTAGGCAGGCGGCCGATCACCTTCTCTTTGTTACTGCGAATTGCGCAGGTGTTGGCAGTAAAGTGTAGGACCCCTTTTGAATCTCTGCTTTTCCGTACGGCTTTTTCCCTGGCGTTCTTCGGAGCATTCCGAATAGGGGAGTTAGTCGCGAACAGTAGATACAGTTCCGGGGGCATACAAGTGGTGGATACCTGCCTCAGGGAAGGCACGGTGGTGGTATGGCTCCGGAGGTCCAAGACCGACCAAAGGGGAAAAGAAAAAGAGGTGGTGTTGCACTGAGTAGGCACAGAGTGTTGCCCCTACGGGTGTATGGTGGAATATCTTGGTCAGCGACCGGTAGGACGGTGTTCGCTGTTAATCCATGCCGATGGGACGGCGTTATCCCGGTACCAGTTCGAAAGGATGCTAAAAGTTGCACTACACAGTTTGGGCCTGGAGCAGGCAGAGTTCGGAACACACTCGTTCAGAATAGGGGCTGCGACAGAAGCAGCTAGGTTAGGCTTACCCGCCGCGGCGGTCAAGCGTATTGGTAGATGGGAATCAGAACGTTTTCGGTCTTACGTAAGACCCAAGGCTGTAGTCTAACGTATGTTGCTTTCTACTTTCAGTAGGACAGAAGCAACTGTGGATTGTGGGTCACTCGTACGTGTACTGGGCCCACAGGTTGGCTGCAGTTACAGAAGGAAGGAGACAACTGGGTTTTCCTGTTACGGACTTACACGTGCGGTGGCTTGGGGTTCGAGGCCTGCGGTGGGTTCAGTTGGATGGGTTGTTGGACACTTACGGTTAGCGGTACGGTCAACCCACGCTAATAATAATTCACGCCGGCGGTAATGATCTAGGAACGGTTCCCATGCGGAGAATGCTGAAGGTTATGAAGAGAGACGTGGAGAACTGGACCAAGAAGTTACAGGGTACATTCCTGATATGGTCAGAAATGATGAAGAGAAGATCCTGGCGGAACGCACGAGATCCCGTCGGTCTGGATAAAGCGAGGCAGAAGATTAACCAGCAGCTGTCAAGTTTCGTTCGGAAGTTGGGTTTCATCGCCATTAGATACAAAGAATTCGAGCCGGCCGGTGCCGATGATTTTTTCGGGCAAGATAAGGTACACCTTACGGAAATGGGGCTGGAGTTAGTTACGTTGGAGTTTAGGGAGAGCGCTGTTCGGGCTTTGGCTTTGATGGAAAGCAGGGGGGAATCGCAGGCTCGGTAGGAGTCCCTTGCGTGCTCTGTGGCGGGAGGTGAGTTGCCCAGCCCACTGTACTAAGTGGGCGTGGCCCTACCTCACAGGGCGTGCTTAAGATAAGCATTGGGGCTTTGGGCAGGACCCAAGGCGTGAGGTCACTGTCCGTGGCCGGGCTCCTCCCCTATAGTTTAATATGTTAATATGTTAATATGGATAATATATGCAAGTTTTTAAGTTATGTTAATTGGTTAATTTGTAATAAAGCTGTGGCTCGTGTGTTCTCGCAAACAATCGGTGTGGTGTCAGTTATTTTAAGATAAGCCTAAATGGATCATGCTTGGGTCATGCTTAGATACAGCCAAGTTTATACTACAATTAATTGGTGTTTCGAAGTAAAATTTCTGACCGGGCTCACAATGCAGCATTGTAGAAATCAATAAAACTCATTAAAGCAACTGATCTTGCCCAAGCAGGTTCCATAATATGTATTACCCCTTGATTCCCGAGATCGATATAACACAGAAATAAAAGTTAAAAATAATTATTTTATTTAGCAGATTTGCAAGCTTAATTTGCAATTAATTCTAATGCCTTTCCATGCTTTATTAGTGTTTTAAAGAACAGTAGAGTGTGTTTAATAGCTGTTGCAGTTGTCAGAACTAGTGTCTAACCCCCCTACCAGTCCTATCTAGTACTCGTAATATTTTCTGATACATTTTTTTTGCTAGGTACTTGAATGGGGACTTTTGTTTCCATTTCTAGCATCAATACCATTCGTACCTTCCTTGCCTTATGTTCTTCTGACTGTTCTTATCATCCAAATCCCAGAACAACTGCAACTCTCAGTCTTGATTAAATCTCCACATCTTAGGTTGATCTTTTCAGCCCTATGTTTTCTCCTTTAGACTGCTAATATTTAACATTTCCACAGCACAGCCCAAGCCCAGGGGCATCCTTCCAGTAATATGCAGTGCAGTGGAGTAGCTAGAGCTTTTGTCGCCCGGGGCTATCCTTGAGTTTGCCGCCCCCCCAGTGCAAACATATATATATATATATATATATATATATATATATATATATATATATATATATATATATATATATATACAGTGCCTTGCAAAAGTATTCACCCCCCTTGACTTTTTACCTATTTTGTTATATTACCGTCTTAAGTTCAATGTTTTGTTAATCTGAATTTTATGTGATGCATCATAACAAAATAGTCTAAGTTGGTGAAGTGAAATGAGAAAAATATATACATAAAACTATTTTTTAGAAATAGAAAACAGAAAATTGGCATGTGCGTATACATTCACCCCCTTTGTTATGAAGCCCATAAAAAGCTCTGATGCAACCAATTACCTTCAGAAGTCACATAATTAGTGAAATGATGTCCACCTGTGTGCAATCTAAGTGTCACATGATCTGTCATTACATATACACAGCCTTTTTTGACAGGCCCCAGAGGTTGCAACACCTAAGCAAGAGGCACCACTAGCCAAACACTGCCATGAAGACCAAGGAACTCTCCAAACAAGTAAGGGACAATGATGTTGAGAAGTACAGAAGTCAGCTTTAGGTTATTAAAAAAATATCTAAATCTTTGATGATCCCCAGGAGCACCATCAAATCTATCATAACCAAATGGAAAGAACATGGCACAACAGCAAACCTGCCAAGAGACGTCCGCCCACCAAAACTCACGGACCGAGCAAGGAGGTCATTTATCAGAGAGGCAGCACAGAGACCTAAGGTAACCCTGGAGGAGCTGCAGAGTACCACAGCAGAGACTGGAGTATCTGTACATAGGACGACAATAAGCCGTACGCTCCATAGAGTTGGGCTTTATGGCAGAGTGGCCAGAAGAAAGCCATTAATTTCAGCAAAAAACAAAATGGCACGTTTTGAGTTTGCGAAAAGGCTTGTGGGAGACTCCTAAAATGTATGGAGGAAGGTGCTCTGGTCTGATGAGACAAAAATGTTACTTGGTCCATCAAAGAAAACGCTATGTCTGCCTCAAACCCAACACATCACATCACCCAAAGAACACCATGTGAGGATGTTTTTCAGCAGCCGAGACTGGGAAACTGGTCAGAGTTGAGGGAAAAATGAATGTGCTAAATACAGGGAATTTCTTGAGCAAAACCTGTACCACTCTGTGCATGATTTGAGGCTAGGACGGAGGTTCACCTTCCAGCAGGACAATGACCCCAAACACACTGCTAAAGCAACACTTGAGTGGTTTAAGGGGAAACATGTAAATGTGTTGGAATGGTCTAGTCAAAGCCCAGTCCTCAATCCAATAGAAATTCTGTGGTCAGAATTAAAGATGGCTGTTCACAAGAGCAAACCATCCAACTTGAAGGAGCTGGAGCTGTTTTGCAAGGAGGAATGAGCAAAAATGTGGCAAGCTCATAGATACTCATTCAAATCGACTTGGAGCTGTGATTGCCGCAAAAGGTGGCTCTACAAAGTATTGACTATAGGGGGGTGAATAGTTATGCACATTGACTTTTTCTGTTATTTTGTCCTATTTATTGTTTGCTTCACAATAAAAAAAAATATTCAAAGTTGTGGGCATGTTCTGTAAATTAAATGACTCAAATTGTCAAAAATCCATGTTAATTCCAGCTTTTGAGGCAACAAAAGACGAAAAATGCCAAGAGGGGGTGAATACTTTTGCAAGGCACTGTATATGTATATATATATATATATATATATATATATATATATATATATATTGCCTTCTCTCTCATACTCCCCCTTCTCTATATCTCCCCTTTCTCTCTCTTCCTCCCCCTCTTTCTATCCCTCTCAATGTCTATCTCCCTATTCCCCTCCCTTCTCTCTCTTTCTCTCTCCCCCTCTCTCTCCCCTTTCTCTCGTCTTCCCTCTCTCTCCCAACCCCCTCTCATTCTATCCCTCTCTTTCGCTCTCTCGTTCTTATCCCCCCTCACTTTGTCTCCTCCTCTCTCTCCCTCCCCCCTCTCTCTCCCCTCACTCTCTCTGTTTTCTCTTTCTCTCCCTATCCCCACTCTCTCTCTCTCCCCATCCCTCTCTCTCTCCTCCCCTTTTTTCTCTCCTCTCCCCTCTCTCTTCCCCCGTTCATTCTATCCCTTTCTCTTTCTTTCGCTCCCCTCTTTCTCTCCTTTCTTTCTTCATTTCACTCTCCCCTTTGCCCTGAATCCCCCTCTCCCCTCATGCCTCTCTCTCCATGTGTCTTCCAGCAGGACAATGACCCCAAACACACTGCTAAAGCAACACTTGAGTGGTTTAAGGGGAAACATGTAAATGTGTTGGAATGGTCTAGTCAAAGCCCAGTCCTCAATCCAATAGAAATTCTGTGGTCAGAATTAAAGATGGCTGTTCACAAGAGCAAACCATCCAACTTGAAGGAGCTGGAGCTGTTTTGCAAGGAGGAATGAGCAAAAATGTGGCAAGCTCATAGATACTCATTCAAATCGACTTGGAGCTGTGATTGCCGCAAAAGGTGGCTCTACAAAGTATTGACTATAGGGGGGTGAATAGTTATGCACATTGACTTTTTCTGTTATTTTGTCCTATTTATTGTTTGCTTCACAATAAAAAAAAATATTCAAAGTTGTGGGCATGTTCTGTAAATTAAATGACTCAAATTGTCAAAAATCCATGTTAATTCCAGCTTCTGAGGCAACAAAAGACGAAAAATGCCAAGAGGGGGTGAATACTTTTGCAAGGCACTGTATATGTATATATATATATATATATATATATATATATATATATATATATATATATATATATATATTGCCTTCTCTCTCATACTCCCCCTTCTCTATATCTCCCCTTTCTCTCTCTTCCTCCCCCTCTTTCTATCCCTCTCAATGTCTATCTCCCTATTCCCCTCCCTTCTCTCTCTTTCTCTCTCCCCCTCTCTCTCCCCTTTCTCTCGTCTTCCCTCTCTCTCCCAACCCCCCTCTCATTCTATCCCTCTCTTTCGCTCTCTCGTTCTTATCCCCCCTCACTTTGTCTCCTCCTCTCTCTCCCTCCCCCTCTCTCTCCCCTCACTCTCTCTGTTTTCTCTTTCTCTCCCTATCCCCACTCTCTCTCTCTCCCCATCCCTCTCTCTCTCCTCCCCTTTTTTCTCTCCTCTCCCCTCTCTCTTCCCCCGTTCATTCTATCCCTTTCTCTTTCTTTTGCTCCCCTCTTTCTCTCCTTCTCTCTTCATTTCACTCTCCCTTTGCCCTGAATCCCCCTCTCCCCTCATGCCTCTCTCTCCATGTGTCTCCCTCTTTCCCCTTGCCTCTCTACCCCATTCCTCTCCCTCTCTCCCCCATGCATCCCTCTCACCCATGTCTCCTACTCTCCCTTCATGTCTCCCCTTGCCTCTCACTCCCTCCATGTGCCTCCCTCTTTTCCCCATGCCTCTCCCTCTCCCCCATGTCTCCCTGTCTCCCCCATGCCTCCCTCTCCTCCATGTTTCCCCGTATCCCTTCATGTCTCTCCCATGTGTCTCCTCCTTTCCCCTTGCCTTTCTCCCTCTCTCCCATGTCTCCCTCTCTCCCCAAATGTCTCCCCTCTCACTCCATGTCTCCCCCTTACCTCTCTCTCCCTCCAGGTGTCTCCCTCTTTCCCCTTGCCTCTCCCTTTACATCCATGTCTCTCTCTTCCCCATGTCTCCCCCTCTCCCCCATGTCTCCCTCTCTCCCCCATGCTTCCCTCTCCGCCATGTATCCCTCTTTCACCCCATGTTCCCCCTCTCCCTCCATGTCTCCCACTTCCCTTTCTTCCTTCACGTGTTTCCCTCTTTCCCCTTGCCTCTCTCCCCCATGCCTCTCCCTTTACATCCATGACTCCCTCTTCCCCATGTCTCTCCCTCTCTCACCACGTCTCCCTCTCTCCCCCATGCTTCCCTCTCCCTCATGTCTCCCTCTCTCACCCCATGTTCTCCCTCCATGCCTCCCCCTTCCCTTTCTTCCTCCATGTATCCTTCCTCCCTTTTTCCCCTTTGCCTCTCTTGCCCATGCATCTCCCTCCATGTCTCCTTCTCTCCCTCCATGTCTCCCCCTCTCCCCATTCTTCCCTCTCCCCATGTCTCCCCTCTCCCCCATGTTTCCCCTTCCCTTTCTCCCTCTATGTGTCTCCCTTTCCCCCTTTGCCTCTCTTCCCCATGCCTCTCTCCCTCCATGTCTCATTCTCTCCCCCAATGCCTCTCCCTACCTCCATGTCTCTTTCTCTCCCCCATGCCTCTCCCTTCCTCCATGTCTCCTTATCTCCCCCCATGTTGCCCCATGTTTCCCTCTTCCCCATGTCTCCCCCATGTTTCCCCCTCCCCCTCCATGTCTCCCCCTTCATTTCCTCTCCATGTGTCTCCCATTTTCTACTTTGCCTGTCTTTCCCATGCCTCTCCCTCCCTCCATTTCTCATTCTCTCCCCCCATGCCTCTCCCTCCCCCGATGCTTCTTCCTCCCTCCATTATCTCCTTATCTCCCCATGCCTCTCCCTCCCTCCATGTCTCCTTCTCTCCCCATCTCCCCCATGTTTCCCCATCTCCCTCCATGTCTCTCCCTTTCCTTTCTACCTCCATGTGTCTCCCTTTTCCCCTTTGCCTCTCTTCCCCATGCCTCTCCCTCCATGTCTCCTTCTCTCCCCATGCATCTCCCTCTGCCCCATGCTCCCCTCTCCCCCATGTCTCACCCTCTCCCTCCATGTCTCCCCCTTCCCTTTCTCCCTCCATGTGTCTCCCTTTTTCTCCTCTTCCCCATGCCACTCCCTCCCTTCATGTCTCCTTCTCTCCACCCATGTCTCCCTCTCCCCCTCAATGTCCGCCCTTCTCCCCCATGCCTCACTCTCCCCCTCTCGTCTCTTACCTCTTGCTCCTGCTCTGTGCTGCCGGCCTGCTGGCTCTTCCCTCTGCTGGCTCCTCCCCCTGCCAGCAGACACAAGCAGAGAGCAAGGAGGAGGGGGTGGGGGAAGGGTAATGTGTGGTGGAAGGCAGTAGTGGGCATTTTTGCCACCCCCAAAGAGGTGATACCAGGGGCGCTCCGCCCCCCCCCCCCCCCCCACACACACACACCACTTCCTACACTACTGATGCAGTGTTAAATGTGTTTTACATAAGATGTATCTTTAATTTTTCTGAGCCAAGGCTTCTATAAAATTCTAAGGCTAATCTTAATGTAGAGTGACCAATGTGGCACCAGGTTATCAGTGACCACTTCCACAATTGGCATTGTTATTATAGGTAAAAATCTCCCTCCCCTTTGCCTTTCTTCCCCATGCCTCTCCCTCCCTCATGTCAACTTATCTCCCCCCATGTCTCCCCCTCTCCCCCATGGGGCTCTACCCCTGACTGACCAGCAGTAGAGCAAGATGTGAAGTAAAGCAATGAATGCCAAGAACATGTTTTTTGCCTTTTTAAGACGCACCAGAGTATTGTCCCACAAAACGTAGATCTCAATAAAGCAGAGGATTGTCTATGGTACAGAAGAGTAATCAGTGAAAAATTATAATCTAAACTGGAGCCAACAACAAATATATAGCTGGCAGATCTTTGCTGTCTGAACCTGCCTTTTGCCTTCTGTAATTCAGGCATATAAATTTATAAACAAGTGTCTGACTTTAATTGTGTGAATCAAACCATTGGCACTGCTGTTGTCACAGTCACTTAACAATATTTTAAGAAATGTGCGAGGCATATGACTAATGTATTCAGGCTGGCAGAGCATATTGCAAGATAATTAAACATTTAGAATAGAATAACATAATCAAAGCTTTAATAAAACAAAAAGAACTGACCTGGACAACTGACAAGGGGCACTACACTTATCTTCTAATAAAGTTGTAGGTATTTTGATGAACCCAGTACTCTGAGGCTTCAGGAAATTTGATGATTCAAATACTGAATAATCTCCAGTAGTTGAAATGCATGAGGGAAAGAGTGGTGGTGATGATACAATCTAAAAGGTAAAAGTAAGTGGAACTAAAAATAAATAAATAGTAGAGCACCCCAAAATTCTAGCATAGTGTAAACTGAAAAAGCTTGACTATTATATATTGCACTACCTCAAGCACATGTTCATTGCTTCAATTATGTCATCTATCCATCTCCAACTTTGCTGTCCCCTTCTTCACATGCCTTCAATCTTTTCCAGCATCAGAATATTCTCTAGAGAATCCTATGTCAAAAATATTTGAGCTTCAGCTTCATGATAAAACCTTCCAGTGAATAGTTTGACTTGATATCCATTAGTCTTGATTGACTGGATCTTCTTGCCATCCACAGCACTCTAAGCTGTTTTCTCTAGCACGACAATGCAAAGGCATCTATTCTATGGCTCTCAGCCTGAGTATTTTACTACTAGAAATACCATAGTTGTAACTATGCAGACATTTGTTAATAGTGTAATATCTTTAATTTTTTAATAGCTTGTCCAGAGTTGCCATACCTTTTCTCTCCAGAAGCAAATGTCTTTTCATTTCATGGCAGCAGGCACCATCTGCAGAGATCTTGGAGCCAAGGAAAACTGTCACTGCCTTCACTTCATTCTCATCTGAAGTTGCTTTTTGACATGATCTGAGCAGCAGGTCAGCTTTTGCAATGTCTTTTTTCACGCTCATCAATATTCCCTGTAGTTACTCCTCATTTTCAGCCATCAGAGTAGAATTATCTGCGTATTTAGTTATGAATTCATCTAGCCCAACCTTAACCATGATGTATTCCGAGTATAATTTGAATAAATAAGGTGACCATTTACAAACCTTCCTTCCCAATCTTGAAACATTCGGTTGTTCCTGACCATGCATTCCTGGTCCACATACAGATTTCTCAGGAGGTGGTTCAGATGCTCTGGTACCCCCATCTCTTTAAGAATGTGTTACATTTTGTTGTGACCCACACAGTCTAAGGTTTTATAATAGTCTATAAAGAAGGGGTACATATTTTTCTGGAACTGTTTTCTCTATTATCTAAAAGACATTCACAGTTGGACCTCTTGTGCATGTTGGAACCGAGTCTGCTGGATCTTAAACATTACCATGCTGACAGGTGAAATGAGCACAATTGTTCAATAATTTGAGCACTCTTTTGCACTGTCTTTTTTGGGACCGGGATGTAGATGCTAAGTTCTCCAAATGTGTTGGCATAATGCAAGTTATATATATATATATATATATATATATATATATATACACATACACACTATATATATATTTATATATATATATATATATATATATATATTGTGACCAGGATGGCCGTGTATAGCTGTGGTTTCTTGAGATAGAAACGGATACTTTCTGGTAATGCAGCAAATTGGTTTATTATGAAATAAGAAAAACAAACGGGAGCAGTAACTCTGCTTAAATAATGAAAATAAACATCTACATAAACGCACTGACTGTGACACAGGAACGCCCTGACTATACCTGTGCAGCTTATCTGCAACAGGGACAAAACTCTACACCACGGTGTCTTCAGGACAGAGCTCCAACTCCGTTGTACTCGGAAAAGAGTAATTTCATGGAAACAGCGCCACCTAGTGGCAAGGAGTAAGACAGTCTCTTATAAATTAGGAATTGCCACCTTGTGGCCAGGATACAAATAGTCTCTGATTATGGTTATATTGCCACCTTGTGGCCAGGATACAAATCCTCTCTTGTATATCGGAAGTCTTTTCCACGTTTCTAAATAAGTAGCCGCGGATGAAGCATAGGGTCCGCCCGTCTCTCCCGTATGCTTCACCCCAGGGACCCTTTGACTTTGCAGTATAAACTTACTGCCTATAAACCGGTTAAACACTCAGCATCTTCCCTGGGGCATAATCAGTCTGGTACCTTCATACAGGGCCTCTGTCAGCTCCACACTTGTCTAGGCCTTTAAGGCAACTCTGCCTGGGGATCCTCAATATTCCCTTCACTTACTTGGTACCTTTGTGCTTTCACCTCCTGAGTCTGTAGTCTCTTTCAGCTCTATTCGTTCAGTCACTGCAAACAGCACACTCTTCTTACTGTTGTCCAAAACTCGCAGCCACAGTAAACCAAAAGTGATCTCTTTCCGGTTTGCTTCCCAAAGGTCAAACTGTAGATCCACTTTGTGGCTGGATCTGGCAGCAGCACACAACCTGGCCGGAGTCTAAGCAGCCCCACCCCTCTCTCCATGTCTGCTTTTCAGGCTTTAAAGGGAAGTCGCACCTGCATTAGGAGTTCTTCAGAAGTTTAACTCCGTCACTCCTGTCAAGAACTCTTTACTCCACTTTACTTGGCACCATCCTCTAGGGGGCAAACGGTCACAATATATATATATATATCCCTTGAGAATCCTCTTGTCCTCTTATAACGGCTCCCACAATAACAATCCAAAGGCCCAATATAAGTTTTATGAATGATTTTAGTAAAAGAGGATAACAGGTAATAATGAAAATAAAAATCCTGATATACGAGCTGACTAACTTCAGGAACAACCTCTTTGTACCTGGGAAGCTTGTCTGCCACAGGAGGAAAAACACAGCATGCAAAAATACAGTATCTGTTTCCTGTAGGAATCTTTTTCTCTACTTGTAGCAATAGCAGTGGGTGGTGCACTGGCCCACCTTTCCCTCCAGATGCCCCACCTCTTAGTTTTGCATATCTTACTATAGAGAAAGTCCAAACACACAGTTTCTTCCCTGGGGTTTATACATAATATTATTCTGGTCCCTTTTACATTCAGTGTCTTTGTCAGTTTTAGCAGCTCCACAATGGCAGTACAATTTTCTCTCCGTTTGTCTTTACTTCTTGCAGCTTCTCTTGGGAAACTCTGTCTGTGAAATCATCTGCTTTCCAATGTTTTCACTTTTCATTCTCTGTGTCTTTGTATCTCCAATCAGGTAACTGTCTCTGTCTGTAATCTCTCTGCGCGCACTCCTTCTGCTTGCATGAGACTCACTCCCCAGGCCCAGCTACACCTGTGGCCTAAATAGGACTGTTGCAGCCTTTCAGGTATGTCCTAATTGCAGTGGCTTGTTAACTATGTCTGGTCTAGATAACTCCTTCTGGTCTGGATTGGGCAAATGTCTTTGTTAAGTCTCAGGCTCAAATACCTGCCATCTATTAATCTTCCTTAATTAATATATAATTGTTTCCTTTCCTATTTTATAGTAGCAGATGTTGTGGCATATTGCTATGTGACCCTTTAACCTGCTTAGAAGGCTAGAAAGAGTAGAGAAGGTGTGTTTTGGTATGAGTTGATAGGGATGAATGATATGTATGTGTAGGTGGGAGAGGTCTGGGAGAGTTAAGGTGTGAAAAGGCTTCTCCCACAACTTCTAAGTTACTTCTGGATTTCTGTGGTTGGTAGCTGATGTTTTGGCATATGCCTACATAGAGAACTATAGATGATGTAATGCTTAGGCCAGTGTTTATGATGTGATCTTGTTTAAAGCTTCCTTTATTTCAGATCTTGTAATAGGAGTGTAGTGAATGAAGCATGTGAATTTCGAATGTGTAAACTGTTGAGGAGTACGAGTCTAATGTATTGAATAAATTATGTGGTTGATAAAGGCAGGCTAGAAATGCTGAAGAGGGGCTGGAAAGTTGGTTTGTAGGCAGTAGAGTGTAGTAAGATTTGGATGGAGGTGACCAATTTATGTTTGTGGAGTAGTAGGTTATTATCTCGTTTTTTTGTGAAGGTAAGAGGTAAGAGTGAATTGGTCAGTGGAAAAGATAGTGTCTTGTTTTGTGATGTATAGTGGATTATTTTGAGATGTTGCTAATTCCCATGGTTGAAGGAACCCATAGAAATCCAGCATAAAAGTGGTGATGATGATGAGAGATGTTTCTGGACCAAAAGGTTCTATTGGTTATATCTATTGGTTTTCTTTAGGATTTGGCAGGTTTGGTTCCTGAAAAAAAGGACTTGACTTGGGACTAAGTGCGAAATGAATTTAATTACATAGTTACATAATAACATAGTAATCAAGGTTAAAAAAAGACTTTTAGTCCATCAAGTTCAAACTTTTTAGATCTCCTCTGATCTGCAATATGCAGATTAATTGTTAATTGATCCAGAGGAAGGCAAACAGAAAAAAACCCAAGTGAAACTTTGGCAATTGTCTCAAAAAGGGAAAAAAAATAATACAATTCCTTCCTGACCCCAGATACTCCCTCTCTAATTATCCAGGATAGCCCTGAATGCCCTTTTTAGTTAAAAATATATCCAACCTCTTTTTAAAGTTTTCCACCGAATCCACTGTCACCACCTCCCTTGGTAGAGAGTTCCACAGATTAACCACCCTTACTGTGTACCTTTTCTTTCTTTAAGGTGAAATCTTTTTACGTCTAATATCAAAGGATGTCCTCTTGTCAGTTGAAAACCTTGGCACAAAGAGCTAACTTGACAAAGCATTGTATTGAACCTGGATATATTTATATAAGGTAATCATATTCCTGTGTAGACACCTTTTCTTCTGGAGAAAATAAGTGTAATTTGGATACTCTTTCTTCATAACTTAGCCCCTTTATTCCCCTTATTAGTTTTGTTGGCCTTCTCTGTAATTTTTTTACAGCTCTAAAATGTCCTTTATATGTAGTGGTGCCCAAAATTGTACTCCATATCACATATATAGTTGTCAGCAGTCGAGTTGGCAAAAGTTGTTGCTAACGCTGCGGCCCTCGCAAAGTGGTTACTGGCAAGGAGCGCCAAAGGCGCTCCTTGCGCTGCTGATGAGCGCCATAGGTGCTCATCCCTACCACCCCCTACGACTTTAGGCACGCAAATGTGGACCTTCGCAAAGTGAGGGGCCTCATTTGCGGAGGTGGAGGCTCCCACGTCGGCTGCAATGAGCCGCAGGCGGGACTTACACCGCAAAATTTACGGACTTAGCATCCACAAATACGAGCCCCAGATGTAGAAAAAAAAACATTACGACCTTGCAAAAATGCGACCTTAGAGCCCGAACCCCGCGCACATGAAAACATTAAAAACACAATAAATACACACAACAAACACATAACAAGTTTACCCACAGCAAGGGGAGGCACCCAGGACCTCTGCAAGTGAAGATACACCTCAATTTAAGTACAAATTCAAGAGTTTAGACACCTGAAAATCCTCTAAGCAAGAGAAAAAATGGCTGCCGCAAAAAACAAAAACGAGGCTACGGGACCCTAAACACGCAAAACACCACGAAACACATACAGAATGTCCAAAAAAAACGTACGAGGTCCAAGATACACTGTTAACAAGAACGCAAAATCATCCACAGCCGCGTACCACACACATTAGCCGCCATTTTACAACACTAATTTACACAATGCGGAAGTATACAGCTACCCTAACGGATTTTCCAAGGCTCGCAATGAGCGCAGAAGGATCTCGGAACACCAACAAAATTCATGTCTCAACCAAACAGCATTACCTGCCTTACAATCTTATTTCCGTCATTTTTTGACGGGCAAGTCGCTAGTACCATTTATATTATATTATATTATCCATGAGCAGATATTTACTGCAATTCCTGCATCCGTTAGTTTGCTCAATAGTCTCCCATTTGGCACTGAATCAAAAGCCTTTGCAAAATCCAAAAAGACTACATCCACTGAGTTGCCTTGATCCAAGTTCCTACTAACCTATTCATAGAAACTAATTAAGTTTGTTTAACATGACCTATCCTTCATAAATCCATGTTGTCTCCTACTTATAATCTTGTTTAAATGGACATGTTCTTGTATACTATCCCTTATTAACCCTTATAAAAGCTTTCCCACAACAGAAGTGAGGCTTACAGGTCTATCATTTTCTGGATTTGCTCTTGCTCCCTTCATAAATATAGGTATCACATCTGCTTTTCTCCAGTCATCTGGTAGAGACCCTGTGTTAAGTGAATCATGAAAAATTAGATATAATGGTTTTGCAATTACAGAACCCAGTTCCCTCAGTACCCTTGGATGTACTTCATCAGAACCTGGGGCTTTATTAACATTTATTTTTTCCAACTTCTTTTGGATTTCTTCCTGCGTTAACCAATTATAAGGTGAAAGTAGTGTAGCCCTGTTTTGTTTCAGTGGCCTAATCACTGGTACCTCCCTTCTATATATCGAAGAAAAGAACCTATTTAGCTCATCTGCCTTTTCCTGGTCACTAACTTTCAGACGGCCTGTGTCACATTGTAATGTTCCTATAGCTTCCTTCCTCGCCTTCTTCCCATTAAAATACTTAAAACATATTTTAGGGTTAGTCTTACTCTCTTTTGCAATGAATTTTTCATTTTCTATTTTAGGCAGTCTAATAGCCCTTTTGCAAGCCTTGTTGATTTCCTTGTACTCTTGTAAAGCAGTCTCTATCCCCTCTTGTTTGTATAATTTAAATGCCTGTTTTTTACTCCATATCTTGATCTTTAAATCATTGTTAAGCCACATTGGATGTGATTTACTCCTTTTACTGTTATTCCCACTTGGTATATGGTGATGAGTATGTATATTTAGAAAGGATTTAAATGTTGTCCATTTATGTTCAGTATTTTTACCTGACAGTTCTTTGTCCCAGTCTATACTTTGTATTGTAGCAGAGTGTCATTTCTTCAGTGTTGTTACATGAAAAAGATATAATAAAATATTTACAAAAATGTGAGAGGTGTACTCACTTTTGTGAGATACTGAAAATATCTATACATATATATATATGTCTTCTATCACATCCCTATATTTCCTAGCCACAGTCCTTTCTTATGGGTCTGAGTACCAGGCAACCTAAAAAACTAAACATTGCAACCCACCTGTGACATTCTGTGTTCTCTTCTTTGGAACTGCTACGTGTGTACTAAACCTTTAAATATCTATATTATAAGCGGTTAAGACACTTATGTAGAAGATGTGTATTTATGTGGGACCCAGTTGAAGAGTAAAGTACAATGAAGGACCGTATTCTATGACAGCTTGAGGTGCAGTACAGAGAAAGTTGTTTTTATGTTAAAGGATAGAGGTTATGGAGCAGAGAGAAAGTGCTGTGTGCACAGTTTACTTGAAGAAAAAGAAGCTGGATAGAG
This sequence comes from Discoglossus pictus, assembly GCA_027410445.1. NCBI lineage: Eukaryota > Metazoa > Chordata > Amphibia > Anura > Alytidae > Discoglossus > Discoglossus pictus. The sequence continues at coordinate 510,662,597 of CM050163.1, forward strand.
AGAAACACAGAGAGAAGTGTTTTGTATAAAGGCTAGAAGAAAAGACACAGAAGTGTGTACAGCTGGTTTGGGTTGGGAAAAGAGACACCCAGAGAGATGTGTGTATACTGGTGTCTGAAGCTGGAAAAACCACACAGACATAGAGAAGCTTAGAGCTGATGTTCATTTTGAAGAAGAGTGGAAAAATAAAGCAGTGCTTCCGAAACCTCTCCTCAAGACCCACCAGACAGGCCATGATATAATTTTAACACTGTGCGAACAAGGAGGAGCAATTAGCATTTCAACAGACTCTGATTGCCTTATCTGTATTCCAACAGTGGTAAACCAAAATCATGGCCTGTGTGACTTGTCTTGAGGAGAGGTTTAAGAACCTCTGTTCTAAAGGATAAAAGCTAGTCATTGTTAACTGGGACTGCTTTTGTTTGATTTTTGCTCCACCCAGGTTTAGCTGGATGAGAGCAGATAGTTAGGGAACCATGATTTGTTTTGGTGTATTATTTTGTAACATTTGGAAAAGCATAAAAAGGCTCCTGTAATTGTGTTCCTCCATCTAAGTGCTGGAAACAAGGGCACAAACCCAGTGGAGACTGATAACGTGTTACAATATATATGTAAATAAATACATTTGTTTTCACATTTTAATGTCTAAAACAAATTTAAAAAATTTTTTCCTTCCGAGAATTTTGAGAAATACAGTTATTAAACTGCATTCTGGGAACCCTGGCAGAGACATGCAAATGTGCGCACAAAGGCTTTGCTCTTGCAATCCATAAACATATCAAACACGGGTTCCATTAAACATATACCTGCTGTGTCAAACAGATTTGAGCAAAACTAGGGTTGGATTATACACAAGCCAGGAATCCCACCAACGTATAGCTGTTTCAAGGTTATTGCCGATCATCAGAGTGGGGCCGGTCCCTTAGCTTGTGTAGTGGATATTTCGATGAGGTATTTCACCACAACAATATGAGATTGGAATAACTCGAATAACTGTCGAATTTGGCCTTAGAGTACAAAATTAGGCAGGTCAGAGATTAGTAGAAAATTGTCAAGAATGTTCTCTGGTTTTAGCAAACACCCTCTTCCAACAGCCTCTGAGACAACGCTACACATGGACATTACCAGATGGATAACATAGAAATCAGATTGACCATATGCTTTGCATCCAAAGATGGAAGAGCTCTATACAGTCAGCAAAAACAAGACCTGGAGCTGACTGTGGCTCAGAACATGAGCTTCTTATTGCAAAGTTGAAAATTAAACTGAAGAAAATAGGGAAAACCATCAAACCAAGTAGTTACAAAATAAATGATATCCCTCGTGAATATGCAGTGGAAGTAAAGAATACATTTAAGGGACTAGACATGAAAGGTAGAATTCCTGAAGAACTTTGGACCAAAGTTTGCAACATTATCCAGGAAACAGCAACAAAGAATTTCCCTAAAAGAAAGAAAAGTAAGAAGTCAAACTGGCTGTCTTGAAAGTAGCCCAGGAAAGAAGGAAAGCGAAAGGCAGGGGAGATAAGAAAATATTTGTCCAACTGAATGCAGAATTCCAGAGGATAGCAAGAAGAGACAAGGAGACATTCTACAATGAGCGATATAAAGAGATTGAAGAAGATAACTGAATGGGTAAATCAAGAGATCTCTTCAAGAAAATTGAGAACCTAAAAGGCACCTTCCATGCCACAGTGGGCGTGATAAAAGACAAATATGGTAGGGACTTAACAGAAAAAGATTAGATAAAGAAGTGGTGGCAGGAATACACTGAATATCTATACAGGAAGGATCTTAACAGCAGTGATGACCTCAATAATTTGTCTAATGAGCTGGAGCCAGACATCTTGGAGAGCGAAGTGAGATGGGCCCTAGGTTGTTTTGCTGATAAAGGCAGTGCCAAAGAGTGCTCCAATTATCGAACAATTGCACTCATTTCACATGCCAGCAAGGTAATGCTTACGATTCTACAAGCTCGAGTCCAACAATATATGGACCAAGAACTACCAGATGTGCAAGCCGGGTTCCGCAGAGGAAGAGGCACAAGAGATCAAATTGCCAATGTCCGCTGTATAATACAGAAAGCAAGAGAGTTCCAAACAACATTTACGTCTCCTTCACAGACTATTCTAAAGCCTTTGACTGTGTGGATCACAACAAAATGTGGCATGTCCTTAAAGAGATGAGAGTACCAGATCATCTCATCCTCCTCCTAAAGAATCTGTATGGCGACCAAGAAGCCACGGTCGGAACCAAACATGGGACAACAAAATGGTTCAAGATCGGAAAAAGAGTGCAACAAGGTTGTATATTGTCACCTTATTAATTCAACTTACATGCAGAGTACATCATGCGTAAGGCAAGGCTGGATTAATCCAAAGCCGGAATCAATATTGCTCAGATACAACCTCAGATATACCGATGGTACTACTCTGAAGGCTAAAAGTGAGAAAGAACTAAAGGACTTATTGATGAGGGTTAAAAAAGAGAGTGCAAAAGTTGGCCTGCTGCTCAACGTTAAAAATACAAAGATCATGGCACACGGCAATCTCACATTCTGGCAAATAGATGGGGAAGAAGTGGAGGCAATGACAGATTTTATTTTCATTGGATCCAAGATCTCTGCAGATGGTAACTGTAGTCATGAAATCAAGCTTGGACAAGCCAGTAAGAAGTAAAGATATTAAACTATTAACAAAGGTCCACATAGTTCGAACTATGGTATTCCCAGAAGTAACATGTGAGATGTGAGAGTAACATGTAACATGTGAGAGCTGGACCATAAAGAAATCTGAGCGCCGTAGTATTGACGGCTTTGTATTGTGGTGTTGGGGAAGACTGCTTAGAGTCCCTTGGACTGCAAGAAGATCCAATAAATCAATACTTCAGGAAATCAAGAGAAACTGTTCACTAGAAGGTACTGACTCTGATGCTGGGAAAGATTGAAGGCACAAGAAGAAGGGGACAACCGATGTGGAGATGGATAGATGAGGTCACTGAAGCAATGAACATGAACTTGATGGAGCTCAGAGGGGGCAGTGATTTAGAAATGTACCTGGCGTGCTGTGGTCCATAGAGTCACAGAGAGTCGGACGCAACTGAATGACTAACAACAAAATAAAAATAAATATATATATATATATATATATATATATATATATATATATACCACAAAAAAAAACATACATACTTATGATTTGAGGTAGAGAAAAGGGAAATGAGGCACTACAAGTAGGGCATGGGGGGCACCCAAATCTGGTGATCTAGAGCAGTATAAAACCTAAATACACCCGTGAAGGAATCCTCAGAACTGGATCATGGTGGTGTTTGTAGTTATCAATGGAGGGAGGGATGGGGAAGGAGGGAGCACAGATAAATCAGATGGCTTTGTTAGATAATTGGATCTGACTGAAATTGATGTCACCCCCTTTCCCCCTCATAGGCATGTATTATTCTTCCTGCATCAAGAAAAATCCAAGATTTGTTCTCCAGAAATGAAGACACCTTTCTCACATACACTTATGTCTCATAGATGCCTTCAGGATGCAGCAATATTTACTGTTTTCATACATAAAAATGTATTTCTATAGAATTTTTTTTAAATGTTATTAATAGAATGAAATGTTGCAGAAATCCAGTCTATATTTATTGTTGTTTGTCTAACCAATGCAATATAACTTGCCGTTCCGATGTCTTTTATTAGTAACTTCTTGCAGAATATGTATTTACAAAACCCCATACTCCTCTGAGATCCATATTTCCCTAGAATCTGTTAGGTCCATGATTGAAGGGACTAATTAAAAAGGCCAGGTTCGGTAATTGTAATGAGCCTAGGGATGTATAATACACCAGAGCAGGTATCATTAAAATAAAATGCCAATGTCATTTGGGGTTATTACTTAATTAATCGGAATATTTAAAATATTTTATTTTTTAAAAGGTGCATTTTATTAAGTTTTTCTATCAGCCTTTTGCTGACATTTTGTAAATGAAGTTAATAAACAAAGCATGCTGGCACACAGTTCAGAGGTCAACGTCATTCCTAATTATACATTTTATTTCGAAGGTAACTTTGTACATGCTAATGATATCCATTTATCTTTAACAAAAATATTTTAAGATCAACTTACTACCACATGTAATGTGTGTCCTAATTATTCCTTGAACTATAACAAAGGTTCATAGCTTAGCGTAAACACTTAGCCATTATATGGATGTTGTTTATAGCACGTCTTAAGGTTAGTGACACTAATGTAGAAGATTATTTCATTAACTCATACCAAGTAAATATAATACAATCTAGCTTGGAAGATCTTTTAGTCATGTTCCAGAAGCTACATCATTACTGCTCATTATTACTGTAGTTTTCTTTTCTTACTACAAGGTTGTTTATTGCATTATTAGGATATTATATTAATGGTGAGAAGTAAATTGCATTATAGCTCTGCCAAGAAGTTCCAAAATACATTGATTGTGTGTGCGTGCGTGATGACTATTGAAGTATAACATAGTAAACTAATAAAAATGTTTGGACCTTTCCTGGTGGTTGGTCGCAAGTGCGGTAAGCGGGCTTCAACTCTGCCATGCAGCACCTCCTAGTGATCGGAATGCAGCAGCGCACTCCCTGTATCGGAGCATGAATGGGGATAATAGTTTTAGGGTTAGGTTTGGAGTTAGGGTTGGATTTAGGGTTAGGGGACACAGGTTAGGGTTAGTGGACACAGGTTAGGATTAGGGCATACAGGTTAGGGTTACAGTTAGGTTTTAGGATTAGGGGGATTAGAGTTGGATGGAGGGTTAGGGAATACAGTTTAGGGTTGCAGTTAGGTTTTAGGGTTAGGCTTGGAATTAGGGTTATTATATAAGTTCTGCTGAGTAGCAGCAGTACAGAAAGGTGCAGCAGCCTTGTGGCGCAATGCTCGCACCCCTACTGTGTCAGGAATGGCACATCGCCCACCCAACAGGAAAGATCCAAATGTTTTTATAGTGCATTAGACACATATAGCACTGTGTCTTTGGTATTAGCCAGGTAATCATTTTAATTTCAAATATTTTTTGCCCTTGTATCTTCTTGAAGATCCCTTGTTCAAAGTCTGTCATTTAAATTCTAATGCTAGGCTCTTAAGTGAAATGGTGTCCAACTCTTGTATGGTAGTTTTTTCATTATTCATTTTATCGGACTTTGTGGGTAGGTCCATTCTGATGAGTAGTTTTTAGCCCGTCTCTCCAAAGCAGCACTTCTGCGAACACTTTGTACAATGAAGCATATAAACAACATTTACAGATCACGTTCCCTATATGTACCTATTCATTAATCAATGTTTTGACAAAAAGTCTTGTTTCATTTTCGAATGTTACCTGAATGTAAGGATAGGTCGGAGAGGTAAGTAGTTATTCCAAATAAATTATCAGGGCAGAGTTGTGTGTAGCCACTACATGTTGAAGTTTCTTTCTTCTAAATAATAGTTATGTAGCACATTAATTACTGTTCATTTAAACAATTAGGGCCCTATTAAATTCCAGCCTCGTAAATAAGAGGCTTCTACTTAAGCCCTACGTACTGCAAAGTTTCTCTAACTTACAATGCTATTAAATTAGCCCTGCTGCGAGCAACGTATGAGCTACGCAGCAGGGCCGTACGTATCTACACTGCATAAATGTACATGAGGAGTGACCGCCTGCGAGATGATATCGCAGGCTCCCACTCCTCATCAATTGCTGCGGGGGTCCTAAAAGGGACCTCCGCGGCAGTCCCCCACATAAGCCCTGCCGTGGGGGTACTCCGAATACCCCCCCGGCACCTAAAATTAACCCCCCCTCAATGCGGGGGTCCCCGTCGGGACCCCCGAAGTGTCCTCACATGAACACCTTGCTGCAGGGGTCCATAGGAACCCCCGCAGCCCCCACACATTAACCCCTTGCAGCGGGGGTCCTCGATCGGCACCGATCAGGTCCCCTGCTGCATTTAAAACTTTTAAATTCCCCGCCACGGCTCCTTAAAGGGGCCGCGGCACACTATTACCCAATCCCGGCCGCGGCACTTAAAATTAACCCCCCCTCTATGCTGGGGGTCCCCATCGGGACCCCCGAAGTGTCCCCACATAAACCCATTGCAGGGGGGGTCCCCGATCTGCATAGATCAGGCCCCCCCGCTGCATTTAAAACTTTTAAATTCCCTGCCGCGGCTCCATAAAGGGGCCGCGGCACACTATTACCAAATCCCGGCCGCGGCACTTAAAATTAACCCCCCTCTATGCTGGGGGTCCCCATCGGGACCCCCGAAGTGTCCCCACATAAACCCCCTGCAGCGGGGGGCCCCGATCGGCACCGATCGTGACCCTGCTGCAATTCAACTTTAAATTTCCCGCCTCGCGGGTCCTCAAAGGACCGTAAAGGTCCTGAAAGGACAAAAAACTAAAAATATTAACCCCAGGCAACTATAATTACCCCATTAACTCATGGTGGTCAATCCAGACCACCATAAGGCCTAAATTAACCCATTAACTCATGATGGTCAATCCAGACCACCATAAGGCCTAAATTAACCCATTAACTCATGATGGTCAATCCAGACCACCATAAGGCCTAAATTAACCCATTAACTCATGATGGTCAATCCAGACCACCATAAGGCCTAAATTAACCCATTAACTCATGATGGTCAATACAGACCACCATAAGGCCTAAATTAACCCATTAACTCATGGTGGTCAATCCAGACCACCATAAGGCCTAAATTAACCCATTAACTCATGATGGTCAATCCAGACCACCATAAGGCCTAAATTAACCCATTAACTCATGATGGTCAATACAGACCACCATAAGGCCTAAATTAACCCATTAACTCATGATGGTCAATACAGACCACCATAAGGCTCTATTTAACCCCATCAGTCCCATAAGGGTATATTATTACCATTATGGGCCTGTTACAACCCAACATTAACCACATAAGTGCCATGATGGTCCTCAAGGACCATCATGACACTAACTACAAACACTACACTATAACCCCCAATAAACCATTTAATCTAAACTAACCCCCCTCTACACTAATCTATTAACACTTACACTACCTACCTACACTACCTACCCCCTAATAAACCTCCCCAACACTCTAATTACAAAAAACAAAAAACCTACAGCACAGAAAACAAAAAACCTACAGTACAAAAAACAAAAAAACCTATAGTACAGAAAAAAAAAACCAATTGCAACCCCACCCCCCACTACAGAAAACAAAAAAATACATTACAACCCCACCCCCCACTACAGAAAATAAAAAAATTACACACCTGAAAAGGAAAGACAGATAAACACAATACAATACATACATATAATACATTACATACATTACATACAATACATGACATTACATATAATATATTACATATAATATATTACATATAATATATTACATATAATACATTACATATAATACATTACATACATTACATACAATACATGACATTACATATAATATATTACATATAATATATTACATATAATACATTACATACATTACATACAATACATGACATTACATACATTACATATAATATATTACATATAATATATTACATATAATATATTACATATAATCCTAATCAAATACCCCCTATCTATCTAACATACAATCTATTTAATTTAAAATAAATCCTAACTATATCAAATACATCCCCCTATCTATCTAATATACAAAAAATCCTAACTACCTACACAGACCCTTATTCTAAACTAAAATAAAATAATTACAGTCCTAACTACATACACAGACCCTAATTCTAAGCTAAAATCAATAAATTAAGACCACTTACCTTTAAGATGTTGCTTCAGATCACTAACCTATGGGTCAAACAAAAAATAAAAATTAGTACAAAACATTAACATCCAATAAATAAACATTATATACATTCTAAATATTCAACTCACCTTTACAGCATGTCCAGTCACTGTTTAGCTCTTCCGGCGCGGCCCTGTTAAAAAAAAAAACACAATACATGAATACATGAATACAATATATAAACAATAAATAAAATACACAAATAAACATCTAAATATACATTTAACTTACCTCCCCGCGATGTCCCCGGCCTTCTCTCCTTCAGCCCTGGCTGGGCCGCGGAACCACCCGCGCTCTAAAAAAAAAAAAAGAAAAAAAACTAACGGAGGTCTGCACTGGCAGACCTCCCCGACGCTAATGAACCTCCCGGAGTCGTTTCCGGGAGGAAATTGGCATTGTCGGCTTGTGATTGGCTGAAAAAGCTGTCAGCCAATCAAAAGTCGTCAATGTAGGAGCCAATCAGGATGCGCAGATGTCTTCTACCAATCACTCCGTGGGGGTGTATCCCATAGTGATTGGCTGAAGGCATCTGAGCGTTGTGATTGGTTCCCAGAAAGATAGACAAGTGTTTTAGCCAATCAGGGTGGGATATTGGGGTGTATCCCATCCTGATTGGCTCACACATTGACGACTTTTGATTGGCTGAAATTGATAGACAGCTTTTTCAGCCAATCACAAGCCGCCAATGCCAATTTCCTCCCGGAAACGACTCCGGGAGGTTCATTAGCGTCGGGGAGGTCTGCCAGTGCAGACCTCCGTTAGTTTTTTTTCTTTTTTTTTTTTAGAGCGCGGATGGTTCCGCAGCCCAGCCGGGGCTGAAGGAGAGAAGGCCGGGGACATCGCGGGGAGGTAAGTTAAATGTATATTTAGATGTTTATTTGTGTATTTTATTTATTGTTTATATATTGTATTCATGTATTCATGTATTGTGTTTTATTTTTTAACAGGGCCGCGCCGGAAGAGCTAAACAGTGACGGGACATGCTGTAAAGGTGAGTTGAATATGTAGAATGTATATAATGTTTATTTATTTGATGTTAATGTTTTGTACTAATTTTTCTTTTTGTTTGACCCATAGGTTAGTGATCTGAAGCAACATCTTAAAGGTAAGTGGTCTTAATTTATTGATTTTAGCTTAGGCTTAGGGTCTGTGTATGTAGTTAGGACTGTAATTATTTTATTTTATTTTAGAATTAGGGTCTGTGTATGTAGTTAGGACTGTAATTATTTTATTTTATTTTAGAATTAGGGTCTGTGTATGTAGTTAGGACTGTAATTATTTTATTTTATTTTAGAATAAGGGTCTGTGTATGTAGTTAGGATTTTTTGTATATTAGATAGATAGGGGGATGTATTTGATATAGTTAGGATTTATTTTAAATTAAATAGATTGTATGTTAGATAGATAGGGGGTATTTGATTAGGACTATATGTAATATATTATATGTAATATATTATATGTAATATATTATATGTAATGTATGTAATGTCATGTATTGTATGTAATGTATGTAATGTATTATATGTAATATATTATATGTAATATATTATATGTAATGTCATGTATTGTATGTAATGTATGTAATGTATTATATGTATGTATTGTATTGTGTTTATCTGTCTTTCCTTTTCAGGTGTGTAATTTTTTTATTTTCTGTAGTGGGGGGTGGGGTTGTAATGTATTTTTTTGTTTTCTGTAGTGGGGGGTGGGGTTGTAATTTTTTTTTTTTCTGTACTGTAGGTTTTTTTGTTTTTTATACTGTAGGTTTTTTGTTTTCTGTACTGTAGGTTTTTTGTTTTTTGTAATTAGAGTGTTGGGGAGGTTTATTAGGGGGTAGGTAGTGTAGGTAGGTAGTGTAAGTGTTAATAGATTAGTGTAGAGGGGGATTAGTTTAGATTAAATGGTTTATTGGGGGTTATAGTGTAGTGTTTGTAGTTAGTGTCATGATGGTCCTTGAGGACCATCATGGCACTTATGTGGTTAATGTTGGGTTGTAACAGGCCCATAATGGTAATAATATACCCTTACGGGACTGATGGGGTTAAATAGAGCCTTATGGTGGTCTGTATTGACCATCATGAGTTAATGGGTTAATTTAGGCCTTATGGTGGTCTGGATTGACCATCATGAGTTAATGGGTTAATTTAGGCCTTATGGTGGTCTGTATTGACCACCATGAGTTAATGGGGTAATTATAGTTGCCTGGGGTTAATATTTTTAGTGCGAGTCCTTTCAGGACCTTTACGGTCCTTTGAGGACCCGCGAGGCGGGAAATTTAAAATTGAATTGCAGCAGGGTCACGATCGGTGCCGATCGGGGCCCCCCGCTGCAGGGGGTTTATGTGGGGACACTTCGGGGGTCCCGATGGGGACCCCCAGCATAGAGGGGGGTTAATTTTAAGTGCCGTGGCCGGGATTGGGTAATAGTGTGCCGCGGTCCCTTTAAGGAGCCGCGGCGGGGAATTTAAAAGTTTTAAATGCAGCGGGGGGCCTGATCTATGTAGATCGGGGCCCCCCCCCGCAATGGGTTTATGTGGGGACACTTCGGGGGTCCCGATGGGGACCCCCAGCATAGAGGGGGGTTAATTTTAAGTGCCGCGGCCGGGATTGGGTAATAGTGTGCCGCGGTCCCTTTAAGGAGCCGCGGCAGGGAATTTAAAAGTTTTAAATGCAGCGGGGGGCCTGATCTATGCAGATCGGGGACCCCCGCTGCAAGGGGTTAATGTGGGGGTGCTGCAGGGGTCCTGATAGAGACCCCTGCAGCATGGGGATGTGTATAGGGTGCAGGGGGGAGCCTCACACTGCTGTCTCGGGCTGTTCCGAGGCAGCACGTAGAGGCTTTCGGATCCCTTGCGTGGACTTTTTGTCCACGTAGGGATTCTTACAATATGCGAGACTCGTGCATAGATTTAAGGCTACGTAGCTCTCTCAGAGCCTATTCTCGGCCATTTTCTCGCAGTCATATCGTAAGGCAGGCTGCGAGAGATTCGGTTCTCACAAACGGCAGGAAAACTGCCTTTTGCGAGCACCGAGAGAACTACGAGGGAGAATTTAATAGGGCCCTTAGTTCATATATTTTTGAAGGATCCTCCTAGACTCTCTGAAACATACATTATTAGCAAGGTGCTATAACCTGAGCACCGAGACATGTAAACACACACTTTCTAGTCACTACCCACTATCGTACTGCAGCTGTGATATGCCAATTTAGATAGCAGCTTCACTCCACCTACCAAACTTAATTCAGAGGGTGGAGAGAACAGAAGCTTACACAGTCTGTGAGAATCATTGAACCTTTTTTATTTATTGTTTAATAAAGTTTTATCCTTGTCAAGCCCTATCCCAACTATTCTTTGGAGAGCCATTAGTAAGATCACTTAAGTGGTCCTTTAATTGACAGTTTATTTAGAGGGGTAGATTCTGGAAGATGGAGTTTTGGAGATAAATACATCTTTGGTCTTTCTGTATACAAATGTGTGTCGCAATTAATTATTAGCATCTAGAAAGTTTACATGTTTTTGAGAAATAAGTACTCTTCGCTGCTATTATTATGGATGAAAATGACTAATCTCTAAACTTTCCACTCCCTGTAGAAACAATACTGTTTGCTGTGATTATTATGGGTTAAATTATTACACTCCAAATCTTCCACTCCTTAGATCTCACCTGAATGACAAGAAAATGGAGAATGCAGGAAAGTTCTCCAAGTTATAGTCATTGTGTGCAATGAGGAAGAGTGCACCCCAGAACAATAGTACCACCTACCATGAAGGAAGACATGTAGAAATACTTTCTGTGCCCCCTGGAGTAATGCAATCCTGTCTCTTAGAATATGGATAAGACACAGTGATGGTTTCCCTAGGTAGAAAATTGTGCTTGTGCTGGGCCAAATCATACTGAAAGCCAGATGGAATCAGGCAAAGGATTACAGGTTCTTCACCAATAGTTTAAACACTGATTCCCAACCAGGCCAGGCCATGTTTAGAGTTGTAGAGGTTTCAAGGCTTGTTAAATACTAATTGCTTCACCATGGCCCCCATTCAATTAAGGTTTTCGGGAGATCCGGAGCCCCGTAAGTGAGGTCGCAAGCTACTTTGCTAGTCAATTGGCGTCTTTTTGCAGGCTCGGATCGGCTTCCGAGTTAGGGGGTTGAGAAAATGCTGATGGTTAACCTTACAACTTACAGCCTCCAGTAGCCTTTTGATCTGTCACTTCCGCAAGGCTAAAATCACAAATCGCGATTCAATTGCTCAATTTCCCCGAGCTCGCAAATGTATTCACACCCATAACTGGCAAATGAAGCAGAAAATTCTGTGCTAAAGAGGACCCGCAAGGGCATTAAACACCTATTTGTTGGACTGTAAATGCAAATAAAAAATCACTACTGCACTGTAAATAACGGGGAAAGCGATGACAGACATTAGAATCAATTGCACAACAGTCTCAAGCTCGCAAATCGACAGGAAATTAAAATTAGTTTCACATGTAATTTCGGGGTTAAATCGATCTCAAGTATCAATGAGTTAATACATATCAGGTCACTAATAAGGACTAGAACAGTATTGGCATTCTTGTTCATAATTGTTTATTATTGTGATTTGCGAGTCTGATCGCATATCGGACCCCCAAACCTAATTGATTGGCATGTAACCTCCATGTTTTACTGGCATAATAATGACATTCTCATTTTCTATTGGCTGATTCGAAATGGGTAGTTACGGGCTTGCTGAACCAGTGCATGGTTTACGGTTTTGGTTTGAGCCCCGTAACTTGTGGCCTTGAGCAACTGAATAGCATCAGAGACCAACAGGAGCCCGCAACTCACTTCTGGAAATGGAATTTAATATGGCCCCATATCTTTGCACAGTATTTAACCTAAATCATAACATGTATTGAGGAGAGGTTTGGGAATCACTGGTTTAAAACATGCTGTGTTAAATACATGATAAAAAATATGAGAGTTCATGACCCTTTAATTAATTTATTTTAATTCACCCTTTCCCTCTCTAATATAAGTATTTTAACTCCAATTGTGTATGATAAACTTTGCAGTTTTTATAACTTATCATACAATGACCATTTTTTTTATAGACTTGGCCACTGGAAAAAAATGCACTCAATATGCCATAAAACCAATGGTGTAAAAGGCAGCATTATCACTTTGTTCCTGCCTGCTGGCCATACCTTTCCCTATACAATGAAGCACCCTGCCAGCTTTCCTCATTTCATTCTCACATTCTCTAGCTGTTTTTGAAACTGTAGGTGTACAGTAATAACCCCTAGGTTACTTTATCTAAGGTGGTTGACATAAAAAGCCATTGATCATGCATTCAGTCCCTGCGTTCCTATAGCCTTTGTACATTATTTTACTCTCTTTAGCATTACATTGTTGTTGCCATATTTTGAATCATTTCTCATTGTTTTTACCCTCCTGTAGTGTAAACCTTGTCACAGGTATTTGTGTAGTCTGCAAAAATTCATAATTCCCTTCCAGCTAGCCAGTAATGTGGCTAATAAAGACATTACAAGACACCCCGTGTCACTGCTAGCGCCTAAGGCTTCACATTAGTTACTCTCTCTTCTATGAAGCATCAGGAACAAAATACATCTAATTATTTTCTAGCTTGAGTTGCAAATCTTCTTTATTGCTATTATAAACAATAAAAACTTCTCATGATTAGAAACATTTAAAAACCTCTCAAATTACTTTATAAAAGAAATTGAGTTAATTAAATAATTATTTTATGAAACATATACCTATCTAAATGATGTAGCATGATTTCCTCTGGTACCAGATTCATATAATGTTGTTATTTTGTATTATTTCTCTTTTCTTTTGTACCATGGCTCATATTCCCTACCTGTCAAGATACTTGTGAGGTGAAGAGAGAGTAAATATGACAGAAGAGAGCACTTGAGTGTTTCTGCCAGGGCCTAGGGCAGGACATTTTCAGGTTGCCTCAAATTGCCGGTGTGGCACTATGGAATATCCTATATGCAGTGATATTTCTATCTGTAAGTAAATCTGACACTTTCTGATACACAGCAAATATACAAATAAGTGCTGGCGCTTTTGAAACATAGAGTAATAATAATACACATAAACGCACACACAATTGTGTTTTCTATATTTATGATGCAGAGCTGACAAGGGGGCATACATAATGAATAGGCCCATGGCAACATAAAGCATGAATACACCTTTGAAAGATGACTTGTAAGAAACTTTCCTTCACATCACAGCCATTTGGTATCTTCTGCATCGCCATGATAGAAACAGAGTTGAGGAAGTAAAAACAGTAGGCCAAATATGTCACCGAGTATAACAATGTATTTAGTAATATTTTAGATATGGTTCCATTCATTAGAACCACAGATGTGTCCAATGTTATAAATGAAAGGACCACTACACTAGTGAAATATTTTTGGAATCCATGAGTAGCGAGACCCCCATGAGAAATAAAATGGCTTATGTGTAACCCTATAGCGCCTCCTCTGTACCCAAAATGGACCCCCAAAGACAAAATCACCTTTCCGGTCCATAAAATGAACTACAAGACTTTACAGTGCTAACAGAAATCCATACCCTCTTCAAAACAGGACAATTTTAAGGATATCATTTAGCTTTCAGAGACAGAAATACTTGGGTGTAAATGTCTCATAGAACCCTTGGTGACAGAAAATGGAACTCAGGGCTCCACAGAAAACAATTTGGGAAAGACTAGTCTTCAGGATATACTTTATTTTACTCCTTACCAGTGGCGGCTGGTGACTTTTCAAGTTGGAGGGGCGACAGGGCGAAACATAGCCACTCCCCCTTTTTCAAACCACACCCATTTTTATAACTCCTCCCCCTGACGTCATAATGACCTTTATAAGCCCCGCCCAATGACCTTATGCTTGTAAAGCCCATTGAAATACATGATCTGCAATGCAGAAATGTCAAGAAGTAAAGTAACAATGTGTTAAATTCATTGGTATACAATATAGATTGAAAAAACTCATGTGACAAGACTACAGCAATATCATAATTGCACCTATACGTATTAACAGAAAAATTAAAGGAGTGACACCTACCATTAGTCGGCTCTTCTTCTCAGGGTATTCATGTTCATTAAGTTGACCAATGAGTAGAAACAAATCTGCAGCCACATAGGGTTTGCACCTGGGGTTGAAAGAAAACAAGCAAATCAATCAGACCATTCAAGAACAAAACCATACTTTCAAAACCTTAAAAGACCAAGTGGAACCATATAGGCCCCAAACATACCTTATAAGACCAAGTGTGACTATATAGGCCCCAAACATACCTTAGAAGACCAAGTGTGACTATATAGGCCCCAAACATACCTTAGAAGACCAAGTGTGACTATATAGGCCCCAAACATACCTTAGAAGACCAAGTGTGACTATATAGGCCCCAAACATACCTTAGAAGACCAAGTGTGACTATATAGGCCCCAAACATACCTTAGAAGACCAAGTGGGACTATATAGGCCCCAAACATACCTTAGAAGACCAAGTGGGACTATAGGCCCCAAACATACCTTAGAAGACCAAGTGTGACTATATAGGCCCCAAACATACCTTAGAAGACCAAGTGTGACTATATAGGCCCCAAACATACCTTAGAAGACCAAGTGTGACTATATAGGCCCCAAACATACCTTAGAAGACCAAGTGTGACTATATAGGCCCCAAACATACCTTAGAAGACCAAGTGTGACTATATAGGCCCCAAACATACCTTAGAAGACCAAGTGTGACTATATAGGCCCCAAACATACCTTAGAAGACCAAGTGTGACTATCTAAGCCCCAAACATACCTTAGAAGACCAAGTGTGACCATAGGCCCCAAACATACCTTAGAAGACCAAGTGGAACTATATAGGCCCCAAACATACCTTAGAAGACCAAGTGTGGCCATATAGGCCTCAAACATACCTTAGAAGACCAAGTGTGACCATAGGCCCCAAACATACCTTAGAAGACCAAGTGGGACCATATAGGCCTCAAACATACCTTAGAAGACCAATCAGCACTGCATAGGCCCAAACCAGTGGATCTTGGGATTCAAGACAACAACAACATTTCACTTCTGTTTAGACCACACAATAATCAATGTCAAACAAACACGTTGAATTAGCATATGGATAACCATATGAGCAGTAACGCCAGGCCAAGGCTTCAACAATTGTTACTGACCATTCACACACCTTTCATAGCTCCTTCAATATGCACACCCACACACCATTCATACTTTACTTACCACTAGTTATTTTTGGTAGTGAGGTGGTGCCATTTTTGAGAACTTTACGTACCCTTGAAGGTGCCTCCAATTCCTTCAAACCAATGCATTTAACCGCTACAGGGCCATGGTGCTTTTTAATTACTTTTTTGATCCTCTTCAATGTGGAGAAGCATCTTTCTGGTTCTTTAGTAGTCTTCGTTGTTGTAAGCAGGATTCCTTATAGCTTCACTCACTCTGTTAAATTATGTAGATTAAATTGATGCTAAAGTTGCTGCAGAGCAACAGCACTTGTACAGACATGGAATTCTTGCTTCCTGTACACAAGTGACAGCTACCCTTGGAAGTGCCTCCAATTCCTTCAAACCACGCCAAGGCTTCAACAATTGTTACTGACCATGCACACACCTTTCATAGCTCCTTCCATATGCACACCCACACACCGTTCATACTTTACTTACCACTAGTTATGTTTGGTAGTGTGAGGTGGTGCTGCTTAACGCAGTTTATCTTTGCACACCTTGGGGGTATGCATTCTTCTTTGCTTCAATCACTTGTATTTTAATTTTGCACGGCGATCTTTCAAAGAACAAAACTTCTCAATGGTTTTTTCATTGAAGTGTGGGATCTCGGAAATCAGTTGCTTTTCCATTGAGAGCATCGCCAATGCATTCAACCGCTCCAGGGACATGGTGCTTCTTAAAAAGGTTTTTATCCTCTTCAATGTTGAGAAGCATCTTTCTGATTCTGCAGTAGTCATTGGTGTTGTAATCAGGATTCTTAATAATTTCACTGTCTCTGTGAAATCATTCTGCAGATTAAATTGATGGAAAAGTTTGTGCAGAGCAACAGCACTTGTACAAGTATGAAACTCTGTCTTCCCATACAGAAGTGACAGCTCAGTGCGTAATTGTTCCTTCTTCAGTATTGGATATGCTTGCACGGTGTCTTCCAGAGCTTGGGTTGGAAAGCAAGTGCCATGGGTTTTATACAAGTCACTTTGAACAAGTTTGGCACTGACTAGGTGATTTGAAAATGAAAATCGTTCTTTTGCATGAACCACCACTATGTCACATACCTCTCTTGAAAGTTGTCTCAAGGTTGAGATCTCCGCACTCCGTCTGTTGACTGTTAGATCGCTTGGCAAACTTGCTTCTATCTCTTCCACAGAATTCCGGATTTTCTGGATGCTGGCGACAAAGTCTTCTGTGACTTTTTTGATATAAACAGTATCCGTGTCTCGCTTCTGAAGCTGACTATAGAGGATGTCTACATGTGGCATTATTAAATGAAATAATTTAAGGAAGTAAAGGAACTCCCTGTCTTCCAGCATTCCAATGAAACCTGCGGCTTCCCGTATAGATGTTGGATCAAAGTTTAGACATGCCTCAATTGTCTGGAAACACTCAAGTAGCGCATCTCTGTTCTCGTAGATCACGTTCACGGTCCTAACGTTGAAGTTCCATCGTGTCGGTGCACCTCTTGGAAGTCTTCTACCAACTACCTCATCCAGAACTCCAGTCCTTTTTGGAGAGCGTGAAAAAAAAGATGGTATGCCGCCTATGTTTGAAAAAAAAACTCTAACTCTTCCAATCCTTGAAACTGCTTTCTCCATTATTAGGTTCAGTTGGTGAGCATAGCAATGGACGTAGTGTGCGTTCGGGTACACGTCTTTTATTTTTCTTTGAACTCCTCCTTGATCTCCACGCATCACACTGGCACCATCATAGCTTTGAGCTATGAGTTTCTTCTTGTCTTCTGGCTCTGGGAGAACAGTATTCAGTGTTTCCAGCACAACAGCAGCAATGGAGTCTGCATCCGTTGATTTCATTTCCGTGAAGCCATCAAATCTTTCCACCACTTGATGCTTCTTGTCAATGTAGCGATAGACTACAACGCACTGTGTCCTAGCGGAAATATCGGTTGTTTCATCCGCTTGGATTGCCACAAACTGGGCTTCCTTAAGCTCTTGGTGAATCACTTCCTTTATAACTTCATGCATGCAGTCCAGTAGCTCATTCTGCACGGTTTTGGAAGTGCCCTTAAACACAGTTGCAGTCTTCAAATGCTGTTCCATTGCACTATCGATACTGCCAACCAAATCCACCAGGCCTCTAAACACTCCTGGATTTAGCGATGTTTCACTCTCGTCGTGTCCTCTTAATGCCAGTTCAAAGGCGCCACAAAAGCGAACACAATCAATTATCTTCGAAAGGATGTACCGGTTCTTAGCCACTTCTTCGTTGTGTTTTTGAATGCTGACTTGGTATCCTTGGTCCAGTTGAACAGCAATGTTCGCCTGTCCAAGCATCTCAAACTTGATCCTGTTATCCAAGTGAGCTTTAGAACTTTTGTGTTTTGCCAATTTGTCAGCTAGATGTTTGACGTCAGTCACTCCAGTTTTGGTCCAAGCAGCGTCACCACCAAATAGGATGCATGGGAAACAATATAAGGACTTCCTAGAAACGCTTCCAGAAAGCCAGTCGTTCTTCTTGTACCATTCAGTATTGAAATTACGGACATATTGCTTCCCTCTATCTCTTGCGATTTGCTGCAGATTTATCTCTGGTTGGTCAGCTCCTAACCGTTTTACTTCCACCTTCTCCTCATAGGTTAGGGTGGCGAAAGGCTTCACAAGTAGAGAGTCAATAGTATTCATTTCTGATATTGATACCAATAAAAGAAAGAGATCACGGTATATTAATTTATATTATGTCACAAAATTACTTAAAAATAACAGTGTGTTGATTTCATTGGTATACATTACAGATTGCAAACCCTCATGTGACAAGACTACATCACCATCAAATTTGCACCTATACACATGGACAGAAAATTAAAGGCAATGATACTCACCAACAGTTGACGCTCCTTCTCGGGGTATTCACGTCCAGTAAGTCAACCAACGAGTCCAAAGAAATCTGATTCCACAGATAGTTTGCACCTGGGAAGTTATAGAAAACAAAAAAAAAAACATTAGAACGTTTAAGACCCAAACCGTAACGTTTAAAACCTTAAAAGAGCAAGTGTGACCATATAGGCCCCAACCGTACCTTAAAAACCCTAAATAACAAATTGGGACCATATAGGCCCCAACCGTACCTTAAAAACCCTAAATAACAAATTGGGACCATATAGGCCCCAACCGCACCTTAAAAACCTTAAATAACAAATTGGGACCATATAGGCCCCAACCGCACCTTAAAAACCCTAAATAACAAATTGGGACCATATAGGCCCCAACCGCACCTTAAAAACCCTAAATAACAAATTGGGACCATATAGGCCCCAACCGTACCTTAAAAACCCTAAATAACAAATTGGGACCATATAGGCCCCAACCGTACCTTAAAAACCCTAAATAACAAATTGGGACCATATAGGCCCCAACCGCACCTTAAAAACCTTAAATAACAAATTGGGACCATATAGGCCCCAACCGTACCTTAAAAACCCTAAATAACAAATTGGGACCATATAGGCCCCAACCGCACCTTAAAAACCCTAAATAACAAATTGGGACCATATAGGCCCCAACCGTACCTTAAAAACCCTAAATAACAAATTGGGACCATATAGGCCCCAACCGTACCTTAAAAACCCTAAATAACATATAGGCCCAAAAAAAAAAATATATATATATATATATATATAAATATATATATATATATATATATATATATATATATATATATATATATATATATATATAAAAATTGATATCAATATATCACAATAAATAAATATATATATATATATATATATATCAAATTGTTATATATATATATATATATATATATATATATATATTTATTTATTGTGATATTTTGATATTAATTTATATATATATATATATATATATATATATATAAAAAATTACACATAAATATACATAAACATATACATACAACAATATATATTAATTGATATTTATTATTTGATTAATTGATGTTCTTTATTACATGGTATATTATATTGTTCATGCATTTCTATTACACTTTATTTGTTATACATATTACAGTGCTATTTTTTGGCTATACATGTTACAGGATATTATCCTGTAACATGTATATCACATAAAATAGCCCTGTAATATGTATAATACATACGGGGTCAAACAAGTTCACACTAACCTTTTTTACCCTTACAGGCTTCCATACCTGCTTGCTGATTTGCTAATTTTTTAAAGACTCTCATTGGTTGAAATCGATGTCAATCAAAAATTTCAGCCAATCAGAGTCCTTCAAAAATTAGTATATATAGCAGACTGTGGGAAAAAAACAATTAATCGCGGGAGGGGCTCCTTGTAGGAGGAGCTCTTTTTAGTGTGTTGTTTTTTTTTTTTTAGAGCGTCGGTTTTTTTTTTTTGGAGGCCTCTTTCAATGGGCCAGAATGGATGGATGGACAATGGCTTCAATCAAGATTGGATTATTTTTGATCATTGGCTTCAATCAACATGGATTATTTTATTTTTGATCATTGGCTTCAATCAACATGGATTATTTAATTTTTGATCATTGGCTTCAATCAACATGGATTATTTATTTTTCATCATGACTATATCCAGAGAGGACAGAAGGCCAACGCTGGAGGGGTCAATTTTACAGGTAAGTATGTGCTGTTGTTTATTTTATTTTTTATTAATGTTTGTTTAAAGCTGTTTATTTTTGTATACAATGTGTTGTGTTACTAACTGTACTAACAATGTGTGTATGTGCTGTTTATTTTATTTTTTATTAATGTTTGTTTAAAGCTGTTTATTTTTGTATACAATGTGTTGTGTTACTAACTGTACTAACAATGTGTTTGCTTACTGTGTGTTTAATTGTAATAATGTTGTTACTGTATTTTTTTTTTCCCTTCCCTTATTTTTATTTTATCTTTAGAAGTGACATGCACATATACATGCCTGTTACTTCTAAAAATGGAATAAAAATAGGGGGGGGGGGGGGGGGGTAGGTAGTTGGTTAATGGTTCATCCAGGGTGGGGTCGGTCACGGTCAGGCGCCCATCGGTCGCCCATAGGCCACGACCAGGGGTGGCACAGGCCTCATGGGGGTGAACATCCACCCCCATGTGGCCTGGTCAACCCCGCTCACTGCCCGAATACCCGGGGTAGCATAGGCCGCATCGGGGTGGTGCCGGGGGCCCGGTGGTGATCGGGCCTCGGGGGTGGCATACATGGAGGTCATCAGGGGTGGCACAGGCCTCATCAAGGGGGTGATCCGATCACCCCCATGTGGGCCTGTGCCACCCCGCTCACCACCCGACTACCCCGATCCCGTGATCGGTGTAATCCGGTGGTGGCATGATGGCATAGCTAGGCTAGCATAGGGCAGGCCTGATCGGGGGTGGCACAGGCCACATGGGGGTGATGGCTGGGGTCGTCGGTGGTAGTGGGTGGCTGGGTAGGTGGCACTGGCAGGCTAGGCAGGCATAGTGGGGGACTGGGGGTAACTGGTCACCCCTAACTTTTATTAGGGGCTACTAGGGGTTTTGGTTTGGCCAGGGGCAGGGGCAGGTGCCAGGCAGAGGCAGGTGTAGACTTACTGTGTTAGGCAGGCAGAGCAGATGAGAATATTCAGCCAGGGAGGTCTCTCAGTCTCAGCGTGACCAGGGTCAGGAAACAGAAAGGGGGAAGGGACAGGGAACTGGTGGTTTTATTGACTGTATCAGTCAATCAAAATCAAACTCGAGGCTCTATTTGCTGGCGGGCGCTCAGGGCTAACGGTCTGGGTGGGTTTAGATTGATCACTTAGTAACTGGACAGCCTTCCATCATTGATTGGTCAATGATGGAAGACTGTCATTTATTAATTGATACATTTATGACCGCCCATGCATATCGTCACTGTGATGGTGGGCGGCATGCATTAACGGTCAGTGGGCCAGGCCAGGACTCATTGAAGAGAGAGCAGATGCAGAAGAGTCTAAAGGTTAGTGTACACAGTGTATAAATAACTATTGTAATTTGATCACACAGGGTGCAGGCAGGGGGCGATAGATACACAGCATTAGTTAATGTAGCGCAAGGGTTATTTTAAAGTGACAGTGTCCCTTTTCTAACTTTAATTCATTTTAATACTATTTAGACTTGAAATGATGATGTACACCTTATATTTATTTGTTTTTGGGTTATACTAATACATTGTTGTGTTTTTTTTATTGCAGGGTGAAGAAAATATTTGGGGGGGCGTTTGCCCTGACGCCCCAATGGACGGGCCGCCCCTGCTCCTTACCCAGACTACTTTATAAAGAGGGCATTGAGTTATTGCAGATAAAACCCTGTTAGCCTATGGCATGCAGATAAAATCTGAAAATAATGCTCAATGCTGTATGCTATGAAGTAATAACATCATCTCCCTTGTATTAATTTGTCTAATGTCTTATTGTATTACCTCATAAACTTTCTGATCATTTTTCTAATTTGTTCTCTCATGTAATTACAAGATGCTTGTGAGGTGAAGTTCACAATACATCTCCTATCACATATAATAGTTGTGGATCTACGGGCCATTGCTCATCGCTAGGCCAGTAGGACTTAGGCTGCAATGAGCACAGAAGGGCTCGCCACAGCACTCATCGCGAGGCCCACAAGGCTCCCATCACACCCGGATGCTCCAAGTGCTCATCGCGAGGGATGCAGGGCTCCCATCACCCACTGTGTGCAACTCTCTCATCTCCCCTCTGCCTCTCTCATCTCCCCTCTGCCGCTCTCTCATCTCCCCTCTGCCTCTCTCATCTCCCCTCTGCCTCTCTCTCATCTCCCCCTCTGACTCCCCCAGCGCCCGGAACTTACCTTTCCAAGACTTACGGACCGCGTAGGCTGTAGGCTGCTCCTTCATTGGTGGTTCAGCGGACCAATGACGTCCCACCTCTGCCGGCGCGTCTTCTTTGCAGCATCATTACGTCATTGCTATGTCCCTACCTTGAACAGAGGACGCGCCGGCAGGGGTGGGACGCCATTGCTCCGCTGAACCACCAATGAGATCAGGTATGGAAGGGAGAGAGAGGAGGGGGGAAATGAGACACAACGGAAAGAGAGGAGGGGGGAAATGAGACACAAGGGAGGGAGAGGAGGGGGAAATGAGACACAAGGGAAGGAGATGAGGGGGAAATGAGACACAAGGGAGGGAGAGAGGAAGGGGGAAATAAGACACAAGGGAAAGAGAGGAGGGGGGAAATAAGACTCAAGGGAGGGAGAGGAGGTGGGCGCCGAAGGAGCTCATGGCGAGCCACACGATAAGAGCCAAAGGCGTTCAGCGCGGGGCTCGCAATGAGTGCCGAAGGTGCTCACATTGGGTGGCAAACAGCGTTGCCAGGCTTAAAATTGTATTTCTGTCATTTTTGACAGGCAAGTAGCTAGTCATTATTATAATGAGAGATCATAGTGAATACAATTAAGCATCCAGAGGGGGAGTGTTGTGAGACCCTTACTCACTTTGCCTCACACCTTAGTAAATTTTGCCACAAAGGTATACTAAATATGTATTATCGTATCAATTTCTAGCCAGAGTTATAAAGGTTTTATGCTTGATACTGTACATTAATTGTGTTAAAGAAAGCTTTGATTTCCGTGATTGCTTGGCAAGTGAGGTGTATCAAGTGATCCTTTACTATTTATGGTATGATTTTTTTTCTCTGACCAGATGACTAATACTGCTGTTAGATTTAGAAAAATATATTGCCTACTGTTAGTTTCATTTATGCTTGAATACATAAAAATTAGAGAAAACGATAACTTAGAATACATTTGATTGTGCCTTTTCTTGAGTCATCAGAATAAATAGATAAAAAACTTTAAATGTAGGCCTGGATGTGGCCAAAAATTTGAGGGGTTCCTCACAAGTAAGTTGGACCTCTCTAAATATAGTAGACATGATATGTACCAGAATAATATTTATATGACAACTAGCGAATTGCCCGTCAAAAAATGACGGCAATGAAATTGTAAGTGAGCTAATGCTGTATGGTGTATAATAATCAAATAAATAATACATTAATAAATTAATATACTTTACCTATTTTGAAGTAATATATGCAGTAAGCATTCTGTTGAAGAGCTGACAATCTGTTTTGATGTTGCTGGAGCATTAGTGATGTGGAGCTGCTGTGTAAGCGTGATGAATGTGTGCAGTGTAATAGTGTGCGTGCGCGAAACCAAACCGTTAGCGTAGCTGTGTACTTCCGCATTGTATAAGTTATTTTTCTAAAATGGCGGCTAATGTGTGGTATGCGTCTGTAGTGGAATATCCATAGGTGTTTTGTGTGTTTCTGGTGGTGTTTTGCGTGTTTAGAGTGCTGTAGCCTCGTTTTCGTTTTGTTCGGCGGCCATTTTTCCTCTCGCTTAGAGAATTTTTTAGTGTCTAAACTCTTTTATTTTGAGTTAAATTAAGGTGTAACTTGCTTTTTTGAGGTCCTGGATGCCCCCTCTTGCTGTAGGTAAGCTTTTTATGTATGTGTTGTGTGTATTTATTGTGTTTTTTATTTTTTCATGTCCGCGAGTTGCAGACGATTTTTGCGAGGTTGTAATGGGTGTTAACGTGTCTCGTATGTTGTTTGCGTTACGACCTAAAGTTTGCGAGGGTCGCAGTTGCTGGCAAGGAGCACCGAAGGCACTCCATGCCAGCAACTGAGGCCCTTGCTTCGCGAGCCCGCAAGCGTGAGCATCGGCTCGTATGTTCACAACTATATATGTGATTTAAACATTTGTATTAGTGAAATCTTGACTAATCTTTCATCAAAAGCTCAGTTTTGCTTTTCTGCACTTAGGGGATACAGGGCAACATTTCCTATAATACTGATTATCAAGTAAAATACATTTGTAGAGTATAAAAGCAGTCACATAACAGTGAAACTACTAGACATTGACACTGGGCTATAGTTTCCAAGTGCTGGGCCAGAGAAAGGAAACACCCATTTATTTAGCTTCACTGACAAGGTACAGCATATTAATATGAAAAATGTAATGGTAACCAAACACATTAAAACGAAATAATTAAACAGTGGTGTTATTAAAAACAATTACTTGCTAATGTATTCAAGATTAATAGATCAGAAGGTAAAGTTAACCTAATTACTAGCTGTTGCATAATATGTGACTGGTTAGTAAGTTGGTTGTTTGCATATCTCCACAGGAGGCCTTCAGTGACAAACTGTCCTATTTAAAGCATTGTGCCATCTCCACAAAGGACCTTTGCAAACAATAATTTGATTACACTTCCATACACCACATACAGTAAACCTTGAATTACCACCACAAATATAATGCATGTTTAACAGAAATATAATTACTATAGCAACCTGTTACACACAAATATAATGCACCCAGAATTACAGTACAGCAAAATAAACACCTCTATAGTACCATGAATATACCCAGAGAAGAACATGGTACCTATATAGTACAGTGAATATACCCAGAGTAGAACATGGTACCATCAGTACAGTGAATCCCTTAGCCGAGAGACCCATGCAAAGAGAATACTTCACACAACATGGTGGTTCATGACACACCTAATACCTTATCTCTTAAGTTCCTAGTAGGAAACTTATGCTGTGTGTCCAGCCTCTGTTTCAAGATGAAGCGGTCTTACCAAAACATCTCCAAAAATTTGCAAATAGGAAAAACAAGATCCATTAGATAAAATAGGCATTATTGCCCAGTTAAATTACCTTAGTTGGATCTGTTATACGCATTTTATTATTCTAACAATCTGTTTTTGTGCAGCATGAAAGATAGTATTTTTGGAGTATACTTTACTTTATTTGAAATGTGTGTAGATATATTTGAGATAGCATTGCTAGTTTCAGAAATGTCAAAAGTTTTTTTCTTTTACATTTCAATTATTTTTCATTTGAAAGAAAAACAAGCAACATTTTAAATAGAATAAAAAAATAAATAAATCTCAAAATAAACCAATAATCTTAATAATTTTACCAACAATAAGACATGCTAAAAACAAAAAATTACTTATTAAAATCTGAACTATCTGAAAACTAAATACAAATAAAATTAAACTAATGTAAGTATTTTTCATAGATTTTCTAATTTTTATTGATCTAATCATAACAATATGCACCAATATGCTTAATGCGTCAACATGCTGTCTATAAATGTAACTTGGCCTTTTGTACATCACATGATGTGGCTGCTATCCCTAATAAAACAAAACAGTATATTACAACAGATATGTTTCAACAACGATTACACAAAACTTACCATAATAAGAACATTCAGATATCCCACACATGTTGAAGTTTCAACCGATGGCATACTTTTAAGTATATTTTATACAAAATATATACTGTATATATTTCACACATGTGTATTCTTATATACTTTTTTTTATATCTGTCTCTGACCTTGTGCATTCATACTCATACACTTTTTTTTTACAAAATCACTTACCCTTACATTTGCATCTCTAATTGTTTTTCTATTTTTTATTTTTTCATCCACTTACGCAAATATATAATGTGTAAAATTGAAAATGAGAATTGCAGTGCTTACAAGCTTGTCACATTATACTGTAGACTGTAATAATCTTATTTTGCATCTGCAAGTATACATATAAATACAATAATAGTTGTTATAATATTTATAAGTTATTCCTTAATATTTTATTAATATATTTTAATATTATTATACATATATTTTATTATAAATATATAAAGTACATAATTATAATATATTCTATTATATAATAGCAAGAAGTTAAGCTTTTCCCAAAAAAGATGGAGTATTGAATGGCTAAAGGTTTTGGGTAAAACATGCCTTCATCAGGTCATCTGGAAAAATTGATGAAGGGATAAAGTTACTGTGTTGACAGCTGTTGCAGAAACCAGAAATAACAGGACACAGTAGTTTTCAGTGCACTGATTATTCCCACTGATACTTAACTGCTTACTATTGAGTGATGCAAGGGGGGATTGAGCAACAGCTGTCAACACAGTAACATAAAATTCAGAATCCAGATGTAAATTCCCACTACTTTGATATGAACAATTATTGCATTTCAGTATTCCTTCAAATATCTAGTCTTGTGGGATAATCCTCACAGTCCTAGTTACAGTTCGTAATACTGTGAAAAGATCATACTAAATAATGTTCTCAAATCGTAGAGGTCCTCAGTGAGAAAAACATCAGGAAATGAACTCCAAGATATGCGTTACCAGGAGACATTGTTTTAGATTCTACAATTCCCAACACTGCACAGGTAGCAGGCCATTGATAAACAGAAGTGAGATTTCTTTTGTTGTTCTTATGATATTCTAGTGCTGTTGTACTGGGGCGAAAGAGGGTGTATCCTGGTAATATAATGAGATTTCCATTAGTCCTGGTAGTTTTAGATGCCACATTCCTATGAATATAGAAGCCTACTGCGCATTCAAAGTCTACTTCCAACTCAGGAAGTTGACTAGCCGAAACCAAACTGGCAGATTCCACAGTGTCTATTTAAGAGTGGATGTGGGTGAAATGTGCATTAATTGGTTGAGAAGATTTCACTGCATCACACCTTCCCCTTCCCTCCCATTGGCTCAGTAGGGACAGCTTGCTTCTCATGTTCTAAATCTGCCCTCTTATACATACAAAAGTAAGTATCATATTTATGGCAGCTTCCATGCTCTACCAGAATCTGCTAAAATTACGATTTTCTCGAAACGTTTTATGCCCATGAATTACATAGATGCTGATGTTGTTACTTTGGTTCATACTTCACAAACATGTGATGTTTTTACTATTCTACAGTGGTTCTTTATAGTGATCCTGCTGGGCTACAAGCTGCAAAGTCTGTTCATAATTAATTCTAGATATTTTATGTTAAACGTTAGATACTAAAAGGTTGTATTTTTGGGGCGGTCTTATATTAAAAAGAGAATCACAATTAAAAATCAATTGTTTATGGTGTCATAATATATGTACCTGATAGACTATCCAGAGATTGCAGCACATCAGTGCTTACAATCTGTTTTTCACAAGCATAGGAAATTGCATGCATTATTTAATTTCCATGTCTAAACACCCTCCTTTTTAAAAAGCATTTCCATTTGCTAAAAGGAGATGGATTGTTATGTATTTATAAGTTTAAAGGAATACGTCCATGTCACCAAGATGCATTTACGTTATGGGGTGTATTTATAAAGCCATGATAATTTTTGGGATTAATACAGTAAGTTAAATATATCAATTTCCTATGTTTTATATAGGACTTATTTATCAAACAGTTTATCCCCCCTTAATAAATAATTCAAATAGAAAACTCAGGAAATTGCGCTATTCTATGTTTTATCTCTGATATGTGTTTACTTTTATTCTTTTCTATTCTTTAAACTATAAGTTTTAAACCTAGCTTGAAAAGGCACATATACTCACCAACAGGGAAAGATATTAGAATACAGTAATAATTAGGTAATAGATAATAAATGTGAAGGTTACTTTTCTTTTTTATAGTGATTTTTAAAGTGATTGCCAATTATCAATACTGGTTCTTTAAAATAACATAATACAAACATTGGACTACTGTGTAATACCCTAACAACATGAGCAAGATGGTTTAGTTAGCCATTGATCATTAATACAATTCATTTTCAATGATTTAGGAAAGCAATGTTCAATATTAAACTTGCTGTCAAAGATCAAACTCAGCTACTGCTACAATATCAGCCTACAATAAGGTTAATGAGAGGAGGGGGCATTGTCTAGGAGGAAGCTATGACATTTTCAGACACAATGTGCACAACCACACAAGGATCTCCATTGGTGGAGACTTGTTGTGCTAGGGATTACATTTGGCAACAAGCTTTTGCTTTGAACTGTATAAGAACCTCCAAATATCCCCAAACCCAAATCACACAAGTGACACCAAATTTGGGATTAAAACAGGCTACAGCTTTATTGATAAAAATAACATTAACAACAGACGATGATTGCTCCAAAGTCTAAATTAGCCCAAACCAACTAAGGTCTCAAGGAACCCCATGCCCAGGAGGCCTCCGGACCAACCGTTGTCTAAGAACATCACCAAAATAATTGGGGTCCACCCCATAGTGGGCAGTCACCCCCGCAACACCAAACTGTGACATAGAAATAATATCATGCAACAGGGAGGGATACTCAGCATGTGCTCCAACCTGAATAACTGCCAAGGGCAGGAAAAGACCAGTTTTATTAAAATGATAACAACTCCCACCAATACAAACCTACCAATGACTACCTAGCACTAGCCTGGTTAAAAGCCCCCTCCCCATGTTATCCCAGGGGCTGACTTTATTGCTAGCCTTTCAATGACTGTTTATTCTCTCCGCCCTCAGCAAACCCCGCCCTCCCCTTAATGACATTATCTGGGAGGAGCTACCAGCTTGTTCTAGTTAGAGCATTACTGAGAACATAGACTGTGACAGGAATGTGGGAGGGGTATACAGCATTTACCCGACTGTGTGTATGTAACAGACTAGATCCTTACATTGTTCCTTTAATTCTCCTCCTTCTACTCTCTTCTTTTTTGTAATCTCATTCATTACCTCACTACTACCTATATAAACTGAAAAGCCTCCTATTACTTCACATGGTATGTTGATTACCACTACAAGATTGTCATATGAAATACTTACTTCCTTGTTGGACAATGTTAAAACAAACAAAAACTGCAACTATTCAGATTTCACAGTCATGCATTATTATGAGCCTTTGCATAAAATTGCTTTGGGATATGAGAACATTTTCTTTAATACACAGCAGGGTCAGGATCTGCATTTAATTGGCGCTTATATTTAAGACTTTAGCTGTGCCTGCACATGTGCTTATATATTCCTGACCTTTCATACAGATCTGCTTCATTCCCTATGCACTTTGCTGCCCTTGCAAATATAATTCAGATTGTATGTTGGTGAGTCATTAAACTCTGATAGTGCTGACTGTGGCATGGTCACATGCAAACTCACTTTGAATAAACGTAAGGGAATTTTCAGTGAATTAGTACTGTGATCTCCACCAGCAGCTTAGTCAATAACTGGCCATGATCCGACAGAACAACATTTATCATGAGAGGTTGCAGGATGATATATGGGATGGGGATAAGGATAGGTAGATGACGTTATGGATGAAGATACTAGACTTAAATCAAACCTTTCACAGCGGTTATTAATCAAGCCTTGTAAAGTTTTCATATTACATTAATCAAATATTTATAGTGAAGTCTCATTCGTCCAAGATTACATCACCCACAAATTATGGACAACATTTAACAAAAACATGCTTCTATTGCAGTATTAATATTAGATAATTACACTATCTATAACGCACATTTAAATAAGCTCAATATATGAGAAAATGTGCTATATGTTTAGTTTTTCCTATATATTTATATATACTCAGTTGTACAGAATATTGATGAAAAGCATGATATTATAGGATAACTAATATTTACTTACATTTAAATGGCAACATTTCTGATAATTTATTTTAGGATGTTTAATACTATAATACTTATTGAGCGGCACTCTTTTTCTTTAGTAAAGAGCAATTGTTATCATTTTATATTTTTTATCTACTTATTTTTGTATGTTATTTGTAGAGCGCCAGCAGATTTTGTAGCGCTAGGGTACAACAATGGATAAATATTTACATGCATTTGAAGACAGTATGGGCAATGCATGGCAACATATTAGTAAAGGAGGAGATAAGAGAACAAATATTGTGAGAGTTCATAATCTTCAATTGATTGCATTATAAAACATGAGAGAAAGAGATGGGGAGAGTGGAGGGGATGGGTAAAAGAATGAAAGAGAAAGAGGGATAGAGACAGGGAAAGAGGGATAGAGACAGGGAATGATAAGAGAGAGGGACGGAGAAAATATATATATATATATATATATATATATATATATATATATATATATATATAGAAAGAGAGAGATAGGCAAATAAAAAATAATGGTGTTTATGATATATTTTTTATTTTATATTTTAACTTGTATCTGTTTGATTTGTTCGGTCCTTATTCAGTAGGTTCATACTTCACTTCATTTAGTCACATAATGATCAGCATTTTATCACATCGATGGTGTATTTTTGTGTGAAATGCAAACAAACTCTTTGTGTATGTTTGTCATTTATATGTGTTTCTGTTGATATGTTTTTTTTTATATGTTTTTTTTAGATCTATTGTGAATAACATAATGCTATAACAGTATCGAATGAAAACTTGATATCTATCTTTTCACCAACATTATGACAATTCTACTTTTAACAAGATAATAATGATGTTATTATTTCCAAGTGCTTTACTAATTCAATATGTATTTGTTGAAATACAAATGCCTTCATTCAATTCCCTGTATTAGAGATTTTACCATGTTTATGAGCAAAGTAAATCTCCCTAACTATTCTATTCACCCATCCCGGAAACATTGCAGCAAACTTTTTCATTGATTTTTGCACTGCTTGAATATTGTGACTTATTCTGTTTGACTTTTACATCAAAACAGACTTTACGGATCACTCACAAATAGGGC
Organism: Discoglossus pictus; assembly: GCA_027410445.1. Lineage (NCBI taxonomy): Eukaryota > Metazoa > Chordata > Amphibia > Anura > Alytidae > Discoglossus > Discoglossus pictus. The sequence goes on from CM050163.1 coordinate 510,694,206, forward strand.
AGTGCCGTAACTACAAAAAAAGACCACTCGCAAATGGATTTAAAATCATTGCTGAGTGCTGGAGCAGCAGTGCACTGCCAAAAAACAATAGAAAAGCATGAAAATCCAACACATTCCAATATACACATATGTGTAATTAAAACATATAATATTTTTATTATTTTGTCCGTATCATTATTCAACATCCAGGGTAGTCAAGGGGAAAATACATATCTGGAAACTATGTGGACTAGGAACAGAGCCCCACGTGTGTGTATATATACAGTAAAACCCCTGTTATCCGGGACTTACGGGGACTCCCTATTGCCGGATACGTGTAGTTTCCAGTTAATGGTGAGTCCCTGAATTTACTGGATGCAATTTGGGACTTGACCATTCAAATCCTTTCAAAATTCTAAGGCCTCCATCAATTGCAAGCCCGTAATTACCTTCATACAGTCCATGTGTCTGCGGTTAGAAATGTGTTACAATTCCGGCTCAATTGACTCAAGCCGCCATTACAGGGCTAAAGTCTAAAACTGTAAACCATGAAACCGTACGTAGCAATTCAAGGCATGATCATGATCAACTAAGCAAGCTAGACAATTTAGACAGAGACAATAGTAAATGAGACCGTCATCATGACATCAGTAAAACATGGAGTTTAAACTACAATCAATTAGAGTTTTGAAGTCCGATATGCGATCCGACTCGCAATCCAGAAATGTTGAAATTAATAAAAATGACTGAAGGAACTGTGCTAGTCCATGTGGGTGTTCTGACATGTATTAACTCCTTGATTCCCGGGATTGATATAACACAGAAATAAAACGTAAACTTTTTTTTTATTGCAGATTTGGGAGCTTGAGAATGTTGTGCAGTTAACTCTTATGCCTTTCATTCCTTTCCCTGTATTTTTAAGTAAAGTAGTGTGTGTTTATTTGCTTTTACAGTGCTACAAACAGGTGTTTAACCCACTTGCGAGTCCTATCTAGTACTCATAGACATTTTTTATACATTTGCCATTTATGGGTTTGAAGGAAATTGTGGTCTTGTTAAATTGTTGTAATTGAATATGGATTAGCATTTACGGGCTTGAAACATAGTAGATAGAACAGAGTTACGTTTTTTAAAACCGCAGTGATTTTGAGCCTGGATTGCGATTAGCAAAATGTAGCCAACTGAATATCAGTAACTTTACGGGCTACATTATGGGCTCCAGTAATTACAATTTGGTAAATTGAATGAGGACCTATATGTATCCCCTCTCATTACAGTGAGTTGTAGTACTATTATCAGACCAGTGTGAGGAGCCATGCACAAATTAGTAACACAGAATGGCTGCATAGCTTGCTGTAAATTTTGTTATGCATTCTTTGCTAGACATTAGATGCATCAGAAATTGTAATAATTTATTCATATATAATGATAGTTTAGGAAAACAAAATAATGGTATAGATAGATTTAACTTGTCATATTAACATTATTATTATTGTTATTAATATTATTATTGTTTATATAAAACATTCCATCATTTATGTAGAATTACTCTGTAATTATGTTTGTATACTTAGAAAATCAAGTAGTATTCAGACAACCAATGCAAATGGATTAGAAGAGGATATGCAAGTAAACAAATGGAAAGGAGAAGTAAATTTAAATAATTATATGGGTTACACTCATTGTAGTGAGAGTTTTTCATTATTGGCTTAACAACTGTCTTAATCCTATGTTTTTTTTTTGGTTTCCCTTTATTAAGGTGGATGTGTTGAGCATTATCATCTCACTAGTATATACCTCTCACCATCATGCTTTTTTCGTGATACAATTATATTCCATTTTGGAAAACTGATTTGGTGAAGAAGATGAAGAAGAGGTGAAAAGTTAAAACATATATGTTGTATATACTTACAGTTTATTGAATATGCAATTAATTACTAATCTCGCTGAGAAAGATGGTGATTTACTGACAGTTTTACTGAAAATTAACTATTTGACTTTGACACAGCTATGTGACAGTGAATGCGATTGTCACAGCAGTATCAACATGAAATTGTTAACTGTGTACTGACTGTATACTGTATGTTCCTTTGAAGTCTTGGGGCATAAAGTATTTATGTGTTATCCATGGTATACACCTAGTCACCAGCTGAGCTATATAGAAAATATAATTATCCAAAGAAATGCTGTTAAATTTGTTTAGAGTCTATTGAACAGCAGGTGAATGTTGGTTTTATTCCTGACATTTTTTGCAATATCTGGAAAAAAATGTAATGGTAAATTAAAGGACCACTCTAGTCCAATATTAATAGTACAGGTGGTCGTTGGGTTACAGACAACCCGACTTACAGATGATCTGTACTTAAAAATGGGCTCCCAAGGCTTTTTGTACAAGTTTGTTTTTATGTTCTGTTTGTTTGAATTAAAATAAAGAGCACAATAGTTTATATAACTTATTATTACAGTACAAGGGTATTATTATTATTATTTGTATTATTATTACTGTCATTATCTGCTGCTTCAAGGGGGCTTGATATCAACCTAGTTCAAACCTACCCCAGCAGAGTCGTGTAGTTCTTGTTGTCTGTGGCACAAAAGATGGCTTCTGAAGAGGGCAATGCCCAAAGGTACCGGCAGAGAATACTGGATACAGGTTACTTAGTGGCCTATGGCAAGACCACTCCCTAAGTCAGGATACAAAGCACAGAAATAGTCTCACACTGTGGATATGTGAAAACTTTAACTGAACCTTTATTGGATTATGGAATCAACATATTTATACTTTCCAATACCACACCCTTGTGTACATTTGTGTATGTGTGATGTCAGCACTAAGACCCATCTGGCTTGTAACCTTGGGGCTATCAAAGCTATTGAGATCAAATTCACCAGATATCTATAGCTGGCTAGTGAAATCCTTGATGTTAATTTCAAGTGTTTGCTTAGGACTACTTGAAGTACATACATCTGTCTTGACTCAAGATCTGTATGTGTGAGGGTGTAATGGTCTGCAGCTAACTTCTGTGCAGAGCATTTTTACCAATTCCACATATGGTCTATATCACATTTTCCCTCTTATAACATATTATTAATATTATTATTATTAACTTTATTTATATCGCGCCAACATATTCCATAGCACTGTATAACTATGATACATAATAACCATGTATAGGCAACATATAACCATACATAATAATACATAATCCCAATGCAACAATGTCATGCTTCCTTGACCATATTCATAATTACTGACAATATCAGTCCTTAACCAATGTAATCATGACAATTACAATATTACATTGTATTATTATTAATACATATGAGCCATTATAGTATTGTTATTATTATTATTATTATCATTATTATTCATCATGGATCTGAGTTACATACAAATCCAGTTTAGAGACGTTCTCAGGAACGTATCTCGTATTTAACCCGGGGACCGCCTGTACATTCTTTTGAAGAGGGGTAATTTTGTTTATAGAAAAAAAAAATGTAATGTTTAATTTATTAAAGTTCCATTGTGGTTATATATTTAAAATATACGCCTTGAAGAACTATGTTTGAAAATATGTAAAATGTTCTTAGAGTGGAGATAATACAACCACTATTATATTTATTTTATATGAAATGATCTGTGGGATCTACACAACTTCCTGGAGGGCCTGGAGGCCACCCCAGCCTGCTGTGGTTGGGAGTAGGGCCTTTTGACCTGGCAGGACCGGTATGGAAGGAGGTGGCTAGCTGGGGGAGGCGGAGCCGTTATAGGCTGGTTTGCCGCCAAAAGCTATCAGTAGTCCCCCAGCTAGACATGAGGGAAGATACCCACCCACCCATCCCTAAAGTATTTTTGTTTAAAGTTTATATGTTTGTAATAAAAGAAAGAAAGAAAGAAATAAGTAAAGAAAGAAAGAAAGAAAAAAAAAAGGAAATGGATTAAACAAATGATGGTTGTACATTGTCAAGCTTAAAGATTGTCTTGTTTGGTGGAGCACTTGTGATTGTTATATTGTTTAAGTGTGCATTATATGCTAACAAATTATGTTTATGTTGTTGTCACAGCGGCGGGTCGTGGGGGGAATCGCCGGGACAGTGGAAAAATGGTTAAGATCCTACCCTACGGTGGTACGGATGTTACAACACGGTAGGCCCTGGATGAGGCTTCAGGGTGTAGGGCCTACTGTCTCTGGCCAGGCTCCTCCCCTCACATGGTTATGTTTATTTATTAATGGTTATGGTTATTATGTTTACTTGTGTTTACCAATAAACGCTTTGGCCAGTCTTCCTCCCAACAAGTAATCTGTGTCTAATCATAAAATTTAGCCTATGAAGTAGTTTGGGTCTAATTGTCATATGTTAGAGGTAATTGTGTTTAACCTATATCTGTACATACCAACTGGGCATTGCTTAGGTCATGAGGTGGGAGTAGTCTTCAACTGTACAGGAAGTTTCTATATATACAATAGTAATGTGGCAAATACAACTGGCAGAGCTTTAGTAACTTTGGTATGAAAGCTACAAATGTAAAGGCTGCTTTTATTTGTTTTACTCTTTAACAACATTTTGACCGCTCTCTAATTCAGTTATTCAAAAGATTGTATCGAAGAGTACTGACCACAGTAGTGCTTTAACTGTTACATACAATTATTCTTCAATACTATCAGCCTTTATATGCCTTCCTAATTTGTAGCCATTAGCAATGATTTTCCTTTGTGAGTCTACTCATATTGTAAGTTTCATGTGACTGTGGCAGCCTTTTCAACAGAACTGAATACAATATGCCCCAGGTTAGGAAAAAAATAATGTCTGCTCCCAGTAAAACATAATGCAATATAATAGTTAACATTTTAATGGTTGTATTTTTTGCTTTCTAAGAACATTTTACTCGTTATTATGGAAGCTTTGTCATAGAATTATACTATAAAAATGCTCTTTCATTAGTTCTGTAATTAATATTAACGTTAATATTAAAAAGGTCTACACCAAAAAAATCCTTAATTGAAGTGTATAGTGGGAAATAAGTGGAAGATTCCAGCAAGGATAGAAAGATAAAAAGGAGACTAGTGACGAACTCTTACATTTTCCAAGTTAGTAGCAAAATTAAAATAGGGGAATGCCCATGATGTCTTGTGCGTGGACACACTCCTGTATTAAAGATACTCAAGTACCACAGAACAGATAGTTTTTTTTTTTTACATATTTGTAACACTCATGATTTTGCTTAAATGATAATGAAGCCCGCCTCTGTTAACACTTTTTATTTGCTCCTTCCAAGCAATATTCATTGGCTAATTCACTCAATGTGCATTCCTCTTAAGCTAAGAGATGAACCGAGATTTTTCCTCCTCTTTGCCCAATGAAATTTTAATCATGCCTGATAAAGCATTCTAATACATTAATGAATTTCATATGTGCAGTGAATTATGCCCGTGCTGTGACAGTAAGCAGATGAAAGAGAAAAGATTTTTTATTTTTTTATCTGGGAATAAGAACTTTAAAGCTGTGATTATTCAATAGCCAGACCAGCTTACTGGACAATAGATGCTTTAACAGAATTAAATGTATGTGACATGTACACAGGGTACAATACAATTATTAATTTACAAAAAAATATTTAATTGCAGCCCTTCAAATGAAATAAAGTTGTTCTACAATGCTTGATTTAGAAATACAATATTATTTTTCTTTCTCTGTCCTCTCGCCATTCTCTCTCTCCCACTCTCCTCTCTCTCTCTCTCCACATTATATACAGAGATGCATACTTATATAGATCTATTTCATGTTTATCCTGCCCAAGACCCATTAATGTATATGTAAGTATTTGTGCTTTGTGTGTGTATAAAAAAAATAGGCTACAAATGGAAATTGATACCAGGTTTTCCCATTGTAGATATTTGATATCCCATATTTTGCTTGCTGCAAAATGAGCTTCATAAAATCTTGGAGACTTAACCAGATCCCTACATGGTCTGAGATTGTAGACATAGAGTCATATTCAATTTGAAGCCAGACAGCCAAATGTCTGTGAGTGTGTTGCGGGCTCCCATTCGTCTCTGATTGCGATGCTATTCAATTGCTCAAGCCCGCAAGTTACGGGCCCAAAGCCAAAACCATAAACCTTGCACTGGTTCGGAGCAGTTCCGGGGGCGGGAACATGATCAATTCAGCAAGCCCGTAACCGCCCATTTCGAATCAGCCAATAGAAAATGAGAAAATGTCAATATTACGGCAGTAAACATGGAGGTTACATGACAAACAATTAGGTTCAGGGGTCCGATATGCGATCAGACTCACAAAACCAAACAATAAAGAATTATGAAAATGAATGCCAATACTGTTCTAGTCCATATGGGTGGCCTGATATGTATTAACTCATTGATACCCAAGATCAATATAACCCCGAAATGACACATAAAGATTTTAATTTCCTGTCGATTTGCAAGCTTGAGACTGTTGTGGAATTAATTCTAATGTCTGTCATCGCTTTCCCCGTTATTTACAGTGCAGTAGTGATTTTTTATTTGCATTTACAGTGCTACAAATGGGTGTTTAACCCCTTGCAGATCCTCTCTAGCACTCATGAGATTTTCTCCTTCATTTGCTGTTTATGGGTTTGAAAACATTTGCGGACTTGGGGAAATTGAGCTATTGAATAGCGATTTACGATTTTAGACTTGTGAAAGTGAGAGATCAAAGGCTACTGGAGGCTGTAAGTTATGAGTTTAACCCGCCCCATTTTTTCAAGGCCGCTCCTCGGAAGGCGATCAGAGCCAGTGAAAAGACGCCAATTGAATTGCAAATTAGCTTGCAAACGCACTTACTGGCTCCCAGATCTCCAGAAAGCTCAATTGAATGTGGCCCAAAATCTCTAGAAACAGAGATATGGAAAGAGATTGGGTATAGAAAATAAAAAAAGTAAATCCCTTAAATGGCAATCTTTTTTTTTTTCTATTAAAATTATAAAAAAATAGGCTATAACGCTTATATATACATTTCAGTAGTAAATGTCAGTATATATACAGTATATATATATATATATATATATATATATATATAGTAAATAAATATTACATCTGTGTTCACATTTGAATGTCTAAAACAAGTTAAAAAACCTGCTTCCAGCTCAGAATTCTAAGAAAAACAGTTATTACACTGCATTCTTGGAAGCTGAGCTGGGACATGCAAATGTGGCCACAAATGCCTTGCTCTTCAATCCATAGCCATTTACAAACATGGCTTCCTTTAAGCTTATGCTTCCTGCATTACACAGCTTTTTTGCAAAGCCAAGGTTAGATTAAACACAAGCTGAGTATCCTATCCATGTACAAATGTTTCAAGCTTACTGGCTATCATCAGCATGGAGCAGGATCTCAGCTTGTGTTGTGGACCTTATTAGTAGGTAGTTCACCACAACAATCATTTATAATATGGTGGGCAAAAGAGCGATAGAAGCCCTCCACTGTACAGTAGCATCTTTGGAAAGCCTACCTTCCACTTCTCCTGTTCATTGTAGGAGAAGCTGCTCCTCACTTCAAATCTGAACTTCACTGTCCCACATGGAGGATATCAAATGTGTACTGCACCACAGGAGACTTTGCAACTAACCTAAGAATTGTGCCTTTGAATTATGGTACTTGTGGTTCTGCTGCATATATTTGATATAACTAATATCAATACAAGACTGCATTATGTTATAAAAAGAAGAGAGGAAGTATCTTGATGAGCAGCATAATTAACCCAGACATATGTGAGCTTTGACAGTATTTCCTAGAAGGAGTACTATGTACGCATCAGAAGTTTCTAACTGTGTTTAACAGACATTGCGCATTGCTACCACTGCAGACAGGTGCCCCTATGCAGCTGCCTACTATGCTCTTTGTAAATGGGATAATGAGGGAATAACACACACCTGGCCATGGAACAGCTGAGCAGCCAATTGTCCCATTACTTTTGGTCCCTTAAAAAGTGGGAGGCACATATACAAACTGTTGTAATTCCTACACCGTTCACCTGATTTTGATGTAAATACCCTCAAATTAAAGCTGAAAGTCTGCAGTTAAAGCACATCTTGTTAGTTTCATTTCAAATCCATTGTGGTGGTGTATAGAGCCAAAAAGTTTAGAATTGTGTCGATGTCCCAATATTTATGGACCTGACTGTATATATATATATATATATATATATATATATATATATATATATATATATATATATAACCCCGAAATTAAAGATAAAAATAAATTATTTTTTAATTGCCGATTCGCAAGCTTGAGACTGTTGTGCAATTAATTCTAATGTCTTTCATCGCTTTCCCTGTGTTTTACAGTGCAGTATTAATTTTTTTCTTTGCATTTACAGTGCTATGGACATGTCTCTGATACCTGTAGGAGTTTCTTCTACATTTGCTGTTTACGTGTTTGAAAACATTTGCGGGCGTGTAGAATTGTAGCAATTGCATAGCGATTCACGATTTTAGCGTTCATAACTCTTGTGGACATAAAAGATTTTCAGCCCGTAACCCGTAGACCATTTGCGGCTAGCAAAAAGACGCCAATTGAATAGCAAATTAGTTTATAGCCTACTTTACGGAATCCAGTAACTTACAATTTCTCAATTGAATGAGGCCCAAAGTATATATCAGGGCATGTGAACTTAAAACTACATTCTGTAACGATGGAAAACTAAGTACATATGAACACAGGAAATAATTGGAAATTGGTATTTCAGCTTACCATGAGCCTCATTCAAATGCAATTTGCCCAATTGAATAGGGCTCTATATAAGCACATAGCATATTTTTTTAACAGAAGTTTTTAGTCAGTGGACTTCTATCCATCAGCAAGGTCTTCACTAACTAAAAATGTCTGTAAAAAAAATGCTCTGTGCTTATATAGAGCCCTATTCAATTGGCCAAATCACATTTGAATGAGGCCCCATGTCTTCACATTGTGCAAAAGTACAGCATTTCTATGGTATTGTGCTTTTCTGTAATCTAATTTAATAATTAAATGACACTCCCACAATTATATGTTTTATAATAGACACAAACAAATAGAAAGGATCATGAATCTGGTATTGTCATAAGCATATACAATACTTTAGTATTCCCATTATCCATGTCCAATATTAGCAACTGATTAATTAGTTCCTTGAAATGCCATTGATTTTATTCATGACAGCAGTGCGTTGTTTGTGAAATAATGCTATTTTATTGATATCTGACTGTGATTGCTGTCTCCTACGGGTATTGTTCCAATGGTCAACATCGCTGAAGAGCCTGTTCTTGGGCATGTTTAATCTTGACTATTAGCTAGTAAATCTGAGAATAGAAATACAACAAGAATTATAGAGTCCTACATTGTAATTCCTCTTACAGAAATGGCTGAGCGATCAAGTATTCTGTTCACTCTTCTGTAATACAAGACGTTTATCTCGGACAGCGACCTTGCCGCCTTAACAAATCATTAAAAGAAAAGAGTTATACTAATATATTGCTTTCCCAAACCCTGAACTTTAATTAAGGTCACGGCAAATGATCATGATTTAACTTCACTCTCTATTGATGGCTTTTAGGAATGTGTCAATACCAAGATAATGTAATTTCATTTGTTGAATTTTGCATTGAGTAGAATTTTAAATAAACAAAATAAACACTGCGTTCAGCATATTGTACATATTTGCTTACAGCTTTACAAACACAATTTTATAGATTTAGCACAGATCATTTAAAGCACTGACTTTGCACTACTTCCGAATGGACATACGCTCTGTACAATTTCCCTTTTTGGACTCGTGGGAGCTGATTACTGGAAAATGCTTGAAATATTATTTCATTCACATACATGCTCAGCAATTATTAACATAAACAGCAAAAAGAAAGTCTTAGTACTTGGAAATAAGAAAAATATTTTCAATTAAGACTATTTGTTCTTGTTAATTTTAAGCGAGAAATCATTACAGAATTCCCCGGTAGTTTGAAAAGGGCACTATAAGTTTTGAGCAGTTTCTAAGATGTAAAAGAATGCAAGGACAAAAAACCAAGTCAGAGGTGCTCATAAGAGAATGAACCAGCCTTAATAGGTTAGTTCTTTGGCTATGATAATCCACTCTGAGAGCAACTCTTTTAGCTCACTTGTGCCCTTCACAGGGAGAAATATACTGTAGTATATCAGTCTGATCTCACTCAGAAGAGTGACCCAGCCCCGAAATACTAGGCAATTCTACCCTGAACAGGAGAAACAGCAAACCCCAGACACGTTTCAGCCTTTATGGGCCTCATCAGTGAGGTGCAGCTGAACTCCCTAAGACACAGTGAGCAAAGGGTCCACTTCTGGAGTCCCCTATTACCCTTGGGGAGACTAAACCCTAAGGGTAATTTGCATAAACAAAAAAACAAATCAGAGGTGCTCATCAGAGAACGAACCAACCTTAATAGGTTAGTTCTATGGCCATGATAAGCCACTCTGAGAGTAACCTCTTTTAGCTCACTTGTGCCCTTCACAGGGTGAAATCAGTCTGGTCCCACTCAAAAGAGTGACCCAGCCCCGAAATACCAGGCAATTCTACACTGAACGGGAGAAACAGCAAACCCACAAACGCGTTCGGCAAGGTATTTAATGACTAAATATTTAATTACTGAATAAGGACTATATGAATAATTATATTACCAGCAAAAATATATCAAGTAATGAGAAATTAAAAAGATATTTTAATAGTCCAAGATTCAGAAGTAAATGTCAATATAATCAGCTTTTCATTATTTTTTTTGGTTTTGTGATTTAAGAAAGTGGATGCCACTGCTCTGCTAAGTAGATTTTAAATGATGGGGCTATTTTTATTGTATGTTTTCTCACAAAAGATACATTGTTTTACCACAATCAACTGAAAAGTAGTTTATACTGACCTTTACCATTTAAGAATTAAAAAGCTGGACCATTAGTGGCTCTTTAATTTGTTTGACAGGCAGCTTATAGATTCACATTGACACTTGAAAAAAGCACAAAAAAATTTGTGGGCTTCCAGGCGAGCCATCATCTTAGATTTCATGAGGAACTGGCATATTAAACAGCTCACACAATCTGATCAACATCCCCAAAACATTAAACCACCCAAGAAGCACTGCACTGGGACACCGTACTTACTCTTGGCTATACCAGTTTATTATTTTATCTAAAAATTCCAGGAAGTCATAAAAAGGGGTGATACACCTCATTGTACATAAGTTCTGATTGCAGTTGAATTTCATTGTTAACCATAATAATAATTGCCTATATTCAATACCTATCTTCTCTCCTGATAAATTTGGGCCCCACCAATATGACCATGGCAGCCCCGTCCAATGGGCTCGTCATAAACATGCACTCCATGTAGCATATCATAGGCTCCCCAGACCACTGGTTATAGAGCTGAGAAAGGCGAAGGAAGAACATATTTAAAGTGGTCATAGGTAGATATTACTTTCACCTACAATCCATATACACAACCCAGTAAAAGATGTTGAAGCATTTACAAGAAACTGTGGTGTGGTTGTTACAGAGACTGGGCATATTAAGGACCATTACCTGTCCATACAATACCTTCCTAAACCATCAGACTTGCCAGCTGTAGAAACTATAGAACTCTATAGGATTTGATTATGGGTGCCACCGTGACATCAGAAGCTAAAATGCTAAATAACATTCTCTCTAGCTCTTTGATATGAAGGAAAAAAACTACTGACAAGATGAACACTAGGCAGAGAAGCAAGATTATTCTCTGCATGTTGTTTTTCTGAAACCTTAAACAACTCCCTGACTATAGTGGTGCTCTATCTGAGCTCAAGACCTCTCTCAATCTACCTTCTGGATGAATAGAGGTGAACCCAGCACCTTTCAAGAAACAAAAACATGAAACTTTGTATGTTTCCATCCAGCTATTCTGCTGTATTGCCAAGGTATTGGGTAAACAGTAAGCACAAAAACTACTTATCAGACTAGCAAGCCTTTTACAGCTTCATATTTACTTTTGTAGTTTATGATTAGCAACCATATATTTCTCTTGAACTTGTTTTATTATTTAAGATTTTTGGTTACAATCACAGACTAAAAACTATATGTATTGTTTTTGTGGCCTGGAATCTTTTAGCTATACCAAATTAAACGTGGTCCATATCAACTATCTGAGGTAGATAGGTCCATACAGAGGTACATATCAACTCTCTGAGGTAGAGAGGTCCATACAGAGGTCCATATCAATTCTCTGAGGTAGAGAGGTCCATACGGAGGTCCATATCAATTCTCTGAGGTAGAGAGGTCCATACGGAGGTCCATATCAATTCTCTGAGGTAGAGAGGTCCATACGGAGGTCCATATCAACTCTCTGAGGTAGAGAGGTCCATACAGAGGTCCATATCAATTCTCTGAGGTAGAGAGGTCCATACGGAGGTCCATATCAACTCTCTGAGGTAGAGAGGTCCATACAGAGGTCCATATCTACTCTCTGAGGTAGAGAGTTCCATACAGAGGTCCATATCAACTCTCTGAGGTAGAGAGGTCCATACAGAGGTCCATATCAACTCTCAGAGGTAGAGATGTCCATATCAACTCTCTGAGGTAGAGAGGTCCAATGTAAAAATGAGAAATCAGCATAATTTTAAACAGCATACAATACAACAACATGATGTAAAAGACAATTTTTGTAAGGTTGCGAATTTAAGCTACTCCTGAACTTTTCACATGTGAAATTTGTATAAAAAGTGTGGCTCATTTTCACTATTCAAGGGTAAGTAAACATTTGAATCAGGTTATTCTGAGATGGAACTTTCAATTAAAAAAAAAAAAAAACGCTGTTAAACATTAAAATCTTTTTTATGATCCTGATTCCCAAAATCAACAAAGAAAATAATGCTTTCCATGGTAATGATAACTACTTTTAAGCAATATTATTATAATAGAAATTATAGGGGAAATGCTTTTTTCCTACAATTATACACAATTCACACATTTTATTAAAATAGAAGCAGATTGGTAGCAGGCCATACCCTCCAAGATTAGTGAATCTGGCCCAGGGCATATTGCTCATGTGCTGCTCTGCATATATTGCTTTGCTGTAGGGAAGAGAATTATTATAAACATTACACATCTTTATGGATGTACATAAATGAAAATAACCCAGCTAATTTAATTCAGATTTTTCTTTTATCATACATTGATTTATTTACTACCATTAACAACATAACATAGTGGAATGCCTTTCCTTGTACAGGGAAAGCAATGGTAATTAATCATTTTTATCATGGGTATATTAGAAATGTGTTTGCATTGAAATGTACGCTTTAAAATTTTGTAGTACTGCAGTTGCTTTTTTGTTATGGCATCAGATTTTTTCCAACTCACAGCAAATGTTCCCTATTTATTTTATATATGTGTGTATTATGCACATCTACTATCTGTCTATCGCTGCTGATGTCAGTGGTCAATACTGTCTCAAGTGGTAGGGCAATTTTTAAGTCTACAGGTAATTAAATAAATTATCCATCGACCATTTAGCATTTATTACACCTAGAACTCCTAGAAGCTTTAATGGTAATTTGTAATCAATAATAGCTAAACAAGTCATTTTGGTTTTTAAATTACAGCCTACTTTGCAGGTTCGTTTGAATACTTTCTAGTAATTTTGATTAAAAAGCAAATCATTGAATCTGTTATTGTTTCAATAAACTAGGATTTTGATATATACAAGGTGTTGTCATTAACATTAGCTAGTGACTTTCTAGGCCAGAAACATGTTAGACACCTGTGAGTACCTCTCCTTGTTTCCATAGCTTCAAACGCTCATTACTAACACATATTTTAAAAAATGCAAATTACCTAAATACTCTAACTAATAATGAGTATAATGCTATATATGTGCTTGCGTTGTTCAGAAGTGTTGAAACCCTATGACCTCATGGACTGTAAGATAATTGTAATACATTTGTAATACTATATGTGATTATAATATATACATTTAAAGGTTCTTTAAAAATTCTTGTTTTTTTCTATATATTTTTAATTTTTTTTCTATATATTTATATATTTTTACTTCACATTTTTTACATTTGTATTTTACATTTGAACTTACAATTTATATCCAATCATTTTTATAGCTTTATATCAAGTGTTATACTTAGAAATATATATGGTATATGTTGCTTTATAGGTAATCCTATCATTGAAAAAGCCAAAATTCAGAGTGGAGAAACACCTCTGAGCACCCTGTTTTATATGTTTTAACATTTGAACATCAATACATTTACATATAACTATATACCCTAAACATGGTTGTATTCTTAATAAAATTATGGTCTAATTTAGATTAATTGTATTACTCACCGACATTACCATAATTGAGATATGTACAGATTAAATTAAGTTTCACATAGTTGATAAACGTATATATATAAACGTATATATATATATATATATATATATATATAAAAAGAGTGAGGTAGCTGTGAATCTCCTCCACCGAAGCTCCATCAAAAAGCACCATGAAGACAGCTATTGTACTCCAGTTGGACACCATTTCACCCAGGAGAACCACTCCATCCAGAACCTCAAAATAAAAGTACTCAGAGGGAATTTCAGAACTATCCAACAGCGGAAAACTTTTGAATTAAAAATGATTACATTTTCTAATACAAAGGATTTGAGCATTAACATCGACTTAGGCTTTCTGGCTTACTATCTTAATGTCTTATAGCACATACATTCCACATACCCCAGCCCCTTACTCTGCTGTGTTCTTATCTACAATCTGACTTACTTACTGACCTATCAGGACATTATTCACAATGCTGGTCTATTTATCACTTAACTCTGGCCAATGAATTTTGTTTTAACAATTTTTTTTTTCCCCATCTCTTTCTGTTTGCTGTTTTTAGTTCATATTTGTATCAGTATCGCTTTTTGACTTGATAAAAAGAGGCATTATCTCTCAAAAGCTCATCGCTTTATTATGAATACGTTTGTCCAATAAAAAAGGTATCACTATTCACTGCAGTGTTCTGATTATTTAACTATACAGTATATATATATATATATATATATATATATATATATATATATACTGTATATACACTCCCATTCCGTGTTGTGGATCCTTGGGAAACCAAACGGAACGACAGTAGTACAAGGAGTACCAATCGTACAGCAGTTACGGATTTGGAAGTGCTGACAATACCTCATTGCATGAGATTATCCAAGGTCAGGGTTGCACCTCTAAACCATGGTCTCTGCACTAGGAATTGGTGCGCTATCTCTCCCTCACCCCTCTTGTTTTCTTTCCACAGATACTGGAGTGGCTTGCCAGTTCCTTCTCCAGTGGGCAACAGCATACAGCTCCTGGTATTCCTAGATGGTTTACCATCCAAGTACTGAACAGGCCCTACCCTGTATGGCTTCAGGGTGGTGTGACCTTGTGGTTCCCTGACTGGTATCAAACCCAGGTCGCACTGGTGAAAGCACATAATCCTAACCACTGGACCACCAGTGAACCATATAATGCCATATAGCTAGATAGAAAGTAGTCTGGTTCTGATTTAAGAAACTCACAATCACCTTACAAACTTCTCTCACTCCTCCGCCACCTATCTATTTAATGTACAGTAAATAAGAGCATGCTCAGGAAGTGCTCACGTTGGACTTAGAAAAAAGGAGCACAGAAGGCGCTCACCGCAACTTAGCGACGCCAGCGAAATTACGGGCCGTACGACGGCAGAGAAATTACAGCCCCCAAAAATACGCATTTATCGGCCAAACCACCAAACTGCAAAAACACACAAATATGCCTCAAATTTGCTTACACACTCACACACAGCTCAGGGGGGGGTGCCAGGGAACCTGTGAGTGAGGTTGCAAGTTAATCTGAGGCATATTTTGGCTTTTTTTCGATCGACATCCAAGGTACCAATGGCCTGACCTGATCAGTATATATGATGTAAAAATAGTGTCTGCAGTCAGTATACAATCCTGCAAAGTTATGAAACCAACAATGTGATTAGTGCTTTGAAGGAATATACTAGTAAAAGAGGGAGAGAGGAAGAGAGGGATAGAGAGAGGGATAGATAGATAGAGAGGGAGATATGGATAGATAGAGGAATTGATAGAGAGAGGGAGAGAGGAATAGATATAGAGAGAGGTATATAGAGAAAGGAACAGATAGAGAGAGAGGGAGGGATTGATGGAGGGAGGGAGAGAGAAAGAGGAGTGGATAGAGAGGGGGCTTACGTCCTGAGCTAATATGTATTCATATGTGTTTTATTTAATTATTGTATATTATCAACAAAATGGAGGAACTTCCCAGCATAAGAAAAGTGAGCAGAACCAGCACCACTTCACCCTTGTCAAAAAATGCAGGCACTTCCCAGCATAAGAATAGTGACCAGAACCAGCACCACCTCAACCTCATCAAGATAATAAGTAAGTGAAGTGACAGAAAAAAAAACAAATGGGCGGAGTCTGTGTAAGTGGGCAGAGCCTATAGACGTGACATGTTGTGAAGGGGAGGAGTTTATACTGTTGGGTGGAGTAAATGTAAGTGGGGGGGGGGGGCAGGTCTCTGTCTTCCGCCGCACCAACTTGGAAAGTCACCAGCCGCCACTGGAGATGACGTCAGTATGTCAATTAGGTCATGAACTACGCCTGAGAGGAGCCTGTGATATACTGTATCTGGCAGTACTCTAATTATATTTGTGTTGTAACCCACCATTGCTTTGTCCTAGAATCTATTTCTCATCAGATCTAATCCTTGATCCCAGCCTAACATACATTTTAGCCCGGCTACTGATTGCAGACTTACTGGCTACTGATTGCAACCGGGCTTACCGCCTTATTAAATTGTGATTCGGCCAATTGAATAGGGCTCTATATAAGCACATAGCATATTTTTTTAAAGAAGTTTTTAGTTAGTGAAGACCTTGCTTTTGGATAGAAGCTCACTAATTACAAAACATCTGTTAAAAATATATGCTATGTGCTTTTATAGAGCCCTATTCAATTGGCTAAATGGAAATTGAATGAGGCCCTATGGAAGGATAAATTAAGGTTCATTAATCCGAGTTAAATTAAGTGACAATAACATAGCTTTTCTTAAAACATAGTAGCATGTATTATCTCTAGATATGACAACTAATTATATGCAGAAATAATTGAATTAATTAGAGAATGATTAACTGGAATGTAATTAGTGAGAGTCACTTATAAATAGAACACATGTAACAAATGTTACTACATGTAAATCACTAGCCTGCTAATTAAGTACAAAATGCCTGGTTTTCCATTATTCTGCTTATTTTCTTCAAAATCGAACCATTCTAGTGATAGTTTGGGTCTTTAAATAAATTCATTACACTGATTACCTCTAAGTGCGTTGCATTACTGCACAAAGCAATGTGTAATGTGACGTTATAGGTTATTTGCAAAAGCGTCAATTTGCTATTGATGGTTTAAATAGAAAATCTGATTTTGGGGATAATTGAGAATAATTACTTTCGATGAGTTATTGATTTTTGAATCCCTAAATATTCTAAGACATTTAGGGTCTCATTCAATTGCAATTCAGCCAATTGAATTGAGCTTTATATAAGCACATAGCATATTTATTTTACAGAACTTTTTAGTTACTGAACTTCTATCCAAAAGTAAGGTCTTCCTTTTGCTAAAAATTTCTGTAACAGATATTTGCTCGGTGCTTATATAGAGCCTTATTCAATTGGCAAAATTGCAATTGAATGAGGCCCTTAGACATTTGTCTGCAGTTAAAGGACCAATGTAGACAATTGTTTTCTATATCTTAGGTTTAAATAGCTAAATGTTTTAATGAGCAAAATTAAGTTAGAGAGTAAATATAAATAAATAAATTCTAATGAACACTAAGGGCCTCATTCAAATGCAATTTTTCCAATTGAATAGGGCTTTATATAAGCACGTAGCATATTTTTTTTATAGAAGTTTTTAGTTAGTGAAGACCTTGCTTTTGGATAAAAACTTCTGTAAAAAAATATGTTATGTGCTTATATGGAGTCCTATCGCATTTGAATGAGGCCCTAATGCTGTTAATTCTGATAATCATGAGGTAAAAATCACAAGTGTGACGAGATCAGTCTCGTCACTGCGAATTGGAGAAGCTTGGTTGCCCACATTCTGCCATTTGACTATGGCCCATGTTGATTTCCCCCCTACAAAGACATGGAAGCCATGCTTCATTTGGTCAGAAAGGACTATGATCTAACGTTTGAACCACTGGACCAATTTGTATCATTTTGACACATGTTTGTATTTGGAGTATGCTGATTCTGAAAATGTATGTTTTATGTGAATGTGATGCATACTTTTAAAGTTATGAAAAATGTGTAGAAATGTGTTACAGATTCTGACCATCTAGGTAAACACTGAGGTAGGAGCTAAGATCATGAACAAGATAAACCTCACAGGGTGTCGCCAGGACTTGAACAAAGGGCCAGTATATGGGGTTTCCCCAGGGGCATAGTCCAGGAGGAAACAGGAAGTGTCCACAGGGACAGTCTGGGTGAGAATGAGCATAGTAGCCACGCCTGGGGTTGGCCCATGGGAGGAGTCTCATGGTTCCCACGTAGGGACCCTGTCTGATTCGCCAGAGGTAATTAGGGGTTGACCAAAGGTAGTCACTGCCCCTACTGTGTATGTGGAAATGGTTTTTATATATGTCTTTGTTTTAATAAAGAAGGGAGTTCACTGCTTGACCCTCAAACACAGAGCTTATGTCTCATGCTTGGGGGAATTCATGATTTACTGACTGCCAGGAGAGTAAGCATCTTGGGGGTGCTTTTCCTGCTCAGCTGCTAGTGGCTATTCGTGAGGTTCCAGTTCAAGGCTTGCAGTATATTCCCCTTGGATCCGTTCCTGGGGGATTGGGTGTCTTGCAGTAGCTGTCCCTATATCACTGGACGGGCGGATCGGCTAAAACGGCCTGGGCGCCCCCTTATATGTCTTGGGGGTACCGTTACAACAAGTTTGCTTCCATTTTTTCAGAGTTTATCAGATAACATTTTTCTTTCTTCAGGATGCTGACATTTTATAAATAAAGGTGATAAAACATTAATAAATGTACTTCTCATATATATGTTCAGTTCCATTTATGTAAAGATGACTTCTCAAACGCAATACAATAAAATGTTGCTTTTATTTGAAAATCTGAAAATATACTGTAGTACTAATTTTTTCAAAGGTCCATTTTATTCTTTCATGCTTTTTGTAAGAGCAGGAGTTAACAAAATGGTTTCATTTTGTCCAGCCAATTAGGATCTGTACAGCTGTATTTTGTGCACTTTGGGCTTGTAAACTAAAAATACTGGCACAGTGCATGTAAAGAAATGGTTGGGTTTAGATTACTCTTATCTTAATGCACAAAAAAAAACAACAATATTTTTTAATAGTGATTGAAAATGAAGAGTTTCAATTTCTCTTTGAATAAAGAAGCAAAATAAAATTGCATTGTTCATCTGAGGCTAACCATGAGCAGTAAATGTTTGATCAATACTGTGATATTTTGTTTTCGCCCCTGATGGTGATATACTAGGTATGCATAAAGTTGTTATAAATGAATGTAATGCTTAATGATGTATAACACCTTCAGCGTAGCAGCATGGGATTGTGTTATTGATGAGTTCACTTTAATTTTAGGAGATTAAAAGAAAGAATGTTTGCTGCATACAAAATGTTCTCATTTTTATTTGTGGATATAAAATTTGCATATTCTAAATGACTGATTTATTTAAAGTCTGTGCTTCATGTTGTAGTATTTGTACAATCTTGCAAGGCGTATTTGATTATTAGGAAAAAAAATATTTGCCTTTTTAAAAATGTATGTTTAGTGCAGACTTTGTAAATTTGGCTATATGTAGACTCCAACATGCTGTGAGTACCAAACAATGCTTGCACGTGAGCACTGAAATTGCAGAATGGGTATTTGGAAATATGCAGGCAAAGCGTATGTTAATTGTTCACAATATTCCTGTATATTCCCCTTGCATTGTTGTAACACTGATGGTTGCTAAACAGGTGGTGGATCCATGGGGTAGAGTTAGAGATAGCAGACTGTGCCTCGCACTGGGGCAAAGATCCAATTAGTAGAAACGTAGTCAAGTACAGGTATGAAGGTGGTGATCACTCAAGGAAGGATAGAGATGATAGAAGACAATAATAAACATGAGACAAAGCAGAAGGTTGGAGCAGGTGAAGGTCAAAGAGGCGTTTTGGGAACTAGCCCTGGTCTGGCCGGCGCGGAGGCAGCCCAGGCACGCCGAGTCTGACGGAGCGCGGCGTGACCCAGCGGAGCCTGGGAGCTCCTGATTGGCCAGGGGGAGGGGGGAGAGATTTACGCCTGTATCGCAGGCTTTTTCCTCACTCTTCGCCGGCCATTGCCCAGATTCTCTCCCTCCCACCCTTATTTGGAGGTAGTTTAAAAAATAAAAAAAAATGTGTTGTATGTGTATAGATATATTTATATATATATAGATATATAAGTTGGGTAAGAAAGTGGTTATGATTGCCCGATAGGAATTGAAGGGTTAATAGTGTAGAACGGATAATGTCATGTGGATATGTGTTTGGTATGGCGGGAGGTGAGTTGCCCGGGCCCAGTGGCTTAAGTAGGCGTTGCCCTGCCTCATGGGCGTGCTTTGGAAAAGCATTGGGGGGCTCTGGGTGCAGGCCCAGATCGTGAGGTTACTGACCTGGCCGGGCTCCTCATTCGGGACGTTAATTAAAGAAATTGTTTAAGAATGTTAATTATGTTAATTTATGGTTATATAAATTGGTTGGTTTAATAAAGCTGTGGCCCGTATTTTTCCCAAAGTCGGTAGTCTGTCTATTTATTGACAAAGCCAAATGGATCATGCTGGGGTCCAGTACAGGGACACAACGAGGAGTAGTTTCACCTGATATTCTTATATGGCCATTTTAGTGCCACAACTAATGCCAGATATTGTCTGATACGCCTGGGTTGACACACTCACTAAACAACATATCATTAGGCCCGCCCGAATGACACACACACAGACTGTCATAGATGATCAGGATAGGAGGAGGCAGGGTACAGTGACCGTAGCGTTGTAATACAAATCAAATTCAAGTGCATATTTATTGTATTTACAGTTCACCCAGTGTTATGTACGGTAAGAGAAGCTGAGAAGTAAAAATATGTGTATTAATTTTTATTATAACACAAGGCGAGTATATAGATACTGTGAGTTATCAGAGTCTACCCATACATACCACCATCATGGTTATAAAAAATCAGTATAGACAAATTAGCTGTCAAATGAAGACTGAAAGACGGATCACATATATAGTTGTGAGCGTACGAGTTGTTGCTAACGCTGCGGGCTCGCTACGCGAGTCGCGGCCCTCGCGTACCGAGGGCCGCGGCTCGCGCAGCGAGCCGAGGCCCTCGCAAAGCGAGGGCACTGCCCGAGGGTCTCAGTTGCTGGCATGGAGCGCCGTAGGCGCTCCATGCCAGCACCTGAGGACCTCGCAAAGCGAGGGCCGCAGTTGCTGGCATGGAGCGCCGAAGGCGCTCCATGCCAGCAACTGCGACCCTCGCAAACTTCACGTCGCAACCCAAACAGTACGACACACACATTACGACACTCGCAAACAACATACGACACACGTTCACACACATTACGGACTCGCAACACTCGGACGCAACTCGCGAACATTACAAAATGTAAAACACAATACATACACACACCACATACATAAAAAACTTACCTACACCAAGAGGGAGCACCCAGCACCTCAAAAATACAACTTACACCTCGATTTTACTCGAAATAAAACAGTTTAGAGACTAAAAAAAAATCAAAGCGAGAGAAAAAATGGCCGCCGAACAAAACGAAAACGAGGCTACAGCACTCTAAACTCTCAAAACACCACAAGAAACTCGCAAAACACCACAAAACACCTACGGATATTCCGATACAAACGTATACCACACATTACTCGCCATTTTACGCCAATGCGGAAGTACACGACAACGGTTTGGGCTCGCGCACGCACAGTGTTACACTGCACACATTCAGCACGCTTACACAGCAGATCCACACCACTAATGCTGCAGCAACATCAAAACACATTCACAGCTCTTCCACACAATGCTTTAAAATAGGTAAAGTATATTCATTTATTAATGTATTATATATTTCATTATTACACACTAAACAGCATTAGCTACCTTACAATTTAATTGCCGTCATTTTTTGACGGGCAATTCGCTAGTAATGGATATAATAAACAAGAATGTAGATAGTGTTTTACATGGAACCGTATTTCCAACAGTCTTAAAGGATGCAACATTAGAGATGATGGGAATGACTAATGATGAATTGGGGAGAACATGCATACTGGCAATTAAGCATAACTATGCCCTTTCGTGATGGTGATTTCTGGTGTCATGCGGCCTTTTGGGATTTAAGGGGCAGTAATGGCTACTCTTAGTTATAAATGTGCATATGTACTGGCCCAATATAAATCCACAATGTCCGGTCCCCATGCCTGAGGTTCTCACTGTATTAAAAGAACAGCAAACAAGAAAACATAAGTGTTCATTTACAATATATTTACAAATAGTATAAACACCAAAAGGTTGACTTAATAACATGGATAACAGTAAAATCTATTCTGGCTGGAGAGCCGTTTCTTCTGTTTACTATGTTTAAATTATTGGTTAAATTGTTGATTAAAATATTATGAAATTAATAGTATATCAAATAAATCCTAAATACATTAACAATAGTAATTAAGAAGTTTATTTGTTAATATTCATTACAAAATGGAATAAAATGGCACCATTTAAAATTGTTGCAGGAAAGATTTAAACTTGTGTCTTCAGCAAGTGTTAATCTCTCAAAAAGTAGCATTAAAACATTATTTTCAAAATGGTTATTGTAATCCTGCTATTGTGAAATATTCCTAAATGCTATAATTTACTAATGCTTCAATCCGTTTTTTCACTGTTCATGTAAGGCTTGCAGGTCTGTAATTTCCTGGTTGATCTCTGGTTTAATTTGTAAGTAAAAACACCTTGTTTGTTTTACGTCAATAACTTGTTACTGAGCCTCAGGAAATGTAAATTATAATTTGTCTATTACTGAGCTAAATTTCCTAAAATCATTAAATACATGCCGCCTGGACTAAGTATCCTATTTAACCCAATTTTATCTATTTGCTTCTGGACTTCTCTCACGAAGCACCAAGTTTTAGGTAATAGTACTTACTATAATAAATATGTTATCTTGGATATGTGGAATTGTTATACATCAGAAAATAATTTACAGCACTTTTTCTACCTTAAAATAAAAAACTATTTACAAATCTAAAATTTTATAGTTTTTAACTCGATATCCAAATAAAAAAAATATTTACAAATCTCACATTTTATAGTTTTTAACTCGATATCCAAATAAAAAACTATTTACAAATCTAAAATGTTATAGTTTTTAACTGCATCACCAAATAAAAAATCTATTCATAAATCTTACATTTTATAGTTTTCTTTTATGTCACCAGTTAGTAATTATGCAGTCAGTATGATGAGGAATTTATTAAATGACCACTGTAGTTAAACAATAAAGACACTTGTTTGTCAAGTATGAGCCAGACCAACACTAGCAGCTCTTTAAACCATGGACCTAAAACAGGAATCCATTTTGTGTTTGCTTCATCACATCTGGTGAGCTGGATAGTGAGAGTGTGTCTTAATAGCTATAAGTGGAAGTGTGTTGGAGGAGGGAACAGGAAGAAGCCCAGAGTCTTACTTAGATAATTGGATAAGATTGAAGTTGACACCACATCCTGGAATACCACTCTACAGAAATGGAAACCATCTCGCACACACAAGTTTAATCAATCAGGGGACCTGCAGAGGCATCAAAATGTATTTTTCTCTAGTGATGTCATTCAGGATTTCCTGTCTTAAGAAAAGACACCGCAGGGGAGGCAGCATTGAAGGAGGCGGTGAGGCAGAGGGGGATCGAGAGGTGGACTTTGGAGAGGCTGGGTTAGTGCGGATCAGGAGGAGCCAGGCTGGGGGGGGGAGAGGGACAAATTAGAATTGTTTTTATATAAATAATAAATAAATATGGTAGATTTGACCCAGGCCTCTAGGTCCTGAGAAGCTTAGTGAATCTAGATAAATATTTATTTATTTATAAGAGAATGCTTTCACCCATGTAAAGTTACAAACTATTCTGTGATTGGTTCTTTCAATAGCGATCACATAATGTTAGTTAACATTACTATTAAGCCCTTTTCTAATTGAATGCCATTTTAACCAATTAGAATAGGGTAAAATAGAGCCCCCTAATCGGTTAAAAGTTAATTAAGGGGTGATTATGATTGTCTGAAATATGATGGACAAATATTTGAGATAATCAGAAGCCATAACAATAGTATATAAGGTGAGGGTGTGGTCAGAAAGCCATTAGTTGTATATTTAAATAAAATTATAAAATCAATATTAGCCTATTAATATACAGCATACAACTGCTAAATATAAAATCTAGCAGCATATGTTGTATGTTAATGAATGAATATTGTAATATAATTTTATTTAAATATAAAATATATGTTATTTTTTATATCATACTAGCGACTTGACAGTCAAAAATGAAGGCAATAAAATTTGAAGCCATGGCAATGCTGTTTGCCACACAATGTAAGGCTTTTGCTCCTCTGAGGACCTTCGGCGCTCATTGCGAGACTCTCCCCTTGTGTACTTTTGCTCCTCTGAGGGCCATTGTGTACTTCAAGTTTCCTGCTTTGCAACGATCACCTTCTGCACTTATCTTGAAGACAGTACAGTGTAAAATATCATTTTTTTTAGTACAGTGTAAACTATCCATTTTTGGAGGTCACAGAGCATAATAAAGTAATTTAAAAATGTAACTGCTTTGAGAGTCCTATCGCTATCAGCAAATGAGCAGTAATACAGATATGTAAGTGCAGTGTAAAATATAAAAACAATGTGTGCAGTGTAAAGTAGACATGTTTTGCAGGTCTCAGAGCATAATAAAGTGATTTAAATATTTAACTGCTTTGAGAGTCCTGTCGCTGACAGCCAATGAGCAGTAATACATATATATATAAGTGCAGTGTAAACAATAAAAAATGTTTAGTGCAATGTAAATTAGACATTTTTTGCAGGTGTCAGAGCATAATAAAGTGATTTAAATCTTTATCTGCTTTGAGACTCCTATCTCTGTCAGCCAATGAGCAGTAATACAGATATATAAGTGCAGTGTAAAATGTAAACGTTTGTTAGTGCATTGGAAAGGATTTTTTTTAAATTACTAATTAATTATTTTTAAATTTATGTACGTTAATAATTAATTAATTAATTAATGAATAAATGTATTAGAAAGTGCAAAGCATTTATGTATTCATAAAGTAAGGGCAGTGTAAAATATGATATTTAGCCTATTTATTTTTTTTTTATTTTTTTTAATTTTTATAATAATTAATTAATGAATACATTAATATACTTTACCTATTTATAATTAATATGCAGCAATCAATATCCTGAAGAGCTAACAATCTCTTTGGATTTTCCTGCATCTGAAAATGTCCAGTTGGACTGTTGATCACCTGAGGAGAAAGTGTCAGCAATGTGCCAAGTGTGCAGTGTAAATAGGCTGCGTGCGCGAGGGCAAACCGTTTGTTTAGGTGGGTAAAGCGGCATTTTAGAATCGTAATGTCATTAGTTGCAAGTTAGTGTTGTAAGATAATGGCTTTTTTCTATGTGTTACTTGGCTCGCGAGCATTTTCTGTCCGTTGTAATGGAAATTCGGCTTAAATTTGCGTGCAACCTCACTCCCAGGTGTGTGTGAGTGTGTTTTTATTTTATTTATTTTTTGTTATTTTTCGTGTTTTTTTATTTCCGCGGTTCAGCCGTTAAATTCGTATTTTTGCAAGGTCTATTTTTATGCCACCGAGATTTTTTCTGCGTTCCTCATCTGCTTGCAGCCTAAGTAAATCTGCATTTCTCAACTGATTGCAAGCTAAGTCCCATGTGCTTCAATGCCTCAACTGCTCCCCTCACTTTGCGAGGCTTGCAGGAGCGCTTTCATTTCAGTCTAAGTCCCTCGTGTTCCAATGCCTCAACTGCTCGCCTGGCTCAGACCTCGGAAGGCTTCTATGCCTCAGCGGCTCGCTTTGCAAGTGTATTACATCGTACTTACCTTGCACCAGTTAAGCTATATAGATGTTACCAAAATGTACACTCTAATTATATTATCCACATATTTTGGCAATGGAATAATGGAATTGGCTTCAGTATTATTACACCGCCTTGTTTAGAAAATTGCCTCCTGGGTATCTATATCTCAGATCTTTCTCACAAGTACATTTTTACAATTTCTTATGCAAGCTACCAAAAATCTAATTGCTAAAAGATGGAATGCTCAGCCACCTTGTCATATACTGAGGTTATATCCAAATAAAACGTATTTATGATCAATGAACGTACAACATGTTATATGAACCTATGGATGTATTGCACAAAATATGGAACTTTTTGGTTCAGCTTTACAGCTGTCCTCACCTATCCACTTGAATTTAAGTGTACGAAGTTTGCATTGAATCTGGAAGGGGGTAAGTGCAACTCCTTTATTCATGAAAAGTGGTGGGATCCCAAGAGAATCATCTTTAAGGAGACAAGCTTTTTTTATTTTATTCCTTCCTACCAATTCAAATATATTGGTCTATGGTGGGCTCCTCCAAAAGTAAACAGGTGTAAATAGGAGTGGTCCTTGAACATCTAGCTTACATTCATTTTTACTATCAGGGGAAATTAAGCTGTGGGGCACGAGGAGGCATTATCTTGAGATGCCTTGGAACATGAAGAATACTTCAGATGTTGTACTACCCTTTGACTCTTCTTTTAGTGAAATATGTAAGATTATTTTATACTGTTATTTTGTTATTGTTTGTTACATCTGATTGTAATGGGTTTTCACTTGATGTGATAAACAAATCTACTAAAACAGATTGTGGCCTCCATTCAATAGCAAGCCTGCAGACTTACGATCGGTATGAATTCAATTGCGGGCTTGCAATTGAATGGAGGCCATAGTCTTTTTTTTTTTTTTTGCAACAGTTACAGAGCGATTGAATTGATCAAGCCTGCAGCTAACTGGCCGAAAGTCTAAACCTTAAACCATGCACCCGTAAGTAGCATTCCAGAGCATGATCAATAAGGCAAGGCCGTAACTACCAATTTAGAAACAGCCCGTCATCATGACGTCAGTAAAACATGGAGGTTACATGTCAATCAATAAGCGTTTAGAAGTCTGATATGCGATTGAACTCGCAATTCGGCAATGTATAAAATAATAAAATAAATGAGGATACTGTTCTAGTCCATGTGGGTGGCCTGATATGTATTAACTCCTTAATTCCTGAGATTGATATAACACGGAAATGAAACATCAAAAAAAAAAAAATATTGTAGATTTGCGAGCTTGCGCCTGTTGTGCAATCACATATAATAGTTGTCAAACTCCAAATCATCGTTTCGCTTTGCGAAGCGAGGGACGCAGTTTGGTCCGCAAATGCGGACCCTTGCGAAGCGAGGGGCCATATTTGCGGAACTGGAGGCTCTACGGCGCCTCACACGCGGTTATAAACACCCACACACGCAGCACTTTAAGAAAATAGATCTAACACGCAATCACTAAATCACTAAATACGGACTTACACAAAAAAATACAAACCGCAGGACTTAGAATGCAAAATTTACAGAATTAGCCTAAAAAAAACACGAGCCGCGGGACTTAGAAAAAAAAACATTACAACCTCGCAAAAATACGACCTTAACAGCCGCGTACCACATACACATTCGCCACCATTTTACAACACTAACTTACACAATGCAGAAGTACACAGCTACCCTAACGGCTTCAGCTCGCGCACGCAGCCTATTTATACTACACACTGCACACATTGCTGACACTTACACCTCAACTCCACAACAGTGCAAACCGCATTGTACGTCAAACGTCCTTTTAACCCAAACCTACTCAAAATTACACTGTACTGTAATAACTGGTGCTGTTACAATGATACTAATAAGTCTAATGGAGATATTTCCCCATGTTATTTTCTATAGACTGTAGGCATAATTTTGATTGCGCCATTCCTGGGCTTGTAGGTCCTCACATGCTTGGCTCACTCTGCAGCCTGGGGAAGCACAGGGGGAGCTTCAGACTGATACCTGAGATTGGAAACCAGCCTTTTATTCAAACAGACCAACAGGAGTATCTGAAGTAAACTAGCCACTTGCATGTAAAATACTATAATCTCGTGTGTATTGTTACTTACTGTATCTCACTTGTTACGACCCAGGTTTGATGGAGCCAGATGCACCGCAATTTTCTCCTTCCAGATCGTTTCTTTTTGTGTTCAAGATCTTAGCATCTAGCCAATTAATCCAGATCAGTTACAGTCACAATCAGATCAGTGTTCTTAGGACATAAGCAGAGCACAAGTACTGTTGACTAGTACAAAGCAGACTGACCTTTATTCTAATTTCAGATACATTTTTAAACCAAAAAAATTAAAATAACACATGGCTTTCCCCCTCAAACTACTGTTACCAACCTCCCAAATGTCCTTCCCCTGAGATATCTGATATGATATATTTTACAACCCCCAGAGGTGCCCACTCTGACAGAACCAACATTCCAATAGGCCATATACACAAATTCATGCAGAGTTAACTCTTTGTTGTCACACTAACCCCAACCTGTACACTACACATTATAAACAATTATTATTAGGCCTGAATACTCACAGGCCATGCTCCTTTGGGATCCGGGGTACCGGATCAGAGCATGAGGCCTAACATTACACAGGTTATTATGGTCATAACAAAATAGTCCATGAATTTGGAAGCTCAAATTGGAGAACTGGAGAGTAGAATTGCAGCACTTAGTGAAATTGCTCCACTGGAAAGAGAGCTGGTGCTCATTGAGCACAGTTTAGATAGGCCTAGCATGGAGGGTGGAGCTTGGACTAGTGAGGATGTCCAGAGAGATAGCTGGGTTACAGTTACAAGGGGAAGCAGGGGGATCAGGAGGAGGCAGGCCAGTACTGAGTTGGCAAGCACCAACAGATTTGCCAGATTGAAAGAAACTGTTGGGATGTCCATTCAGGAATGTCAATGCCAGATAGAGCTGTTCCATCTAACAGCCGGGAGAACAGTTCTACTGGAGGAGTGGGAGGGCAGAATAGGCAGAGAAACAGACAGGTTTTCATGGTAGGGGACGCTATTATTAGGCAGGTAGGAAGGTTGATTTGTCACCCAGATCCCAGCAATCGATCAGTTTGCGATCTCCCGGGTGCTCGGGTTCGGCATGTTATGGATCGGGTAGATAAATTATTGGGAGGGACTGGAAATGAACCAGCGGTCTTCGTACATATTGGTAAAAATGGCAAAGTTAGTGGAAGATGGAGTGTCCTAAAGAATGATTTTAGAGAACTAGGGAATAAGCTTAAGGCAAGGACCTCCAAGGTAGTATTTTCTGAGATACTACCAATGCCACGTGCTAGCCCAGGGAGACAGATGGAGCATAGGGAGGTTAATGTACGGAATATGTTGGCGCGTTACAAATAAACGATAATAAAATGTGTGGCTAAAAAAGTGGTGCATTAAGGAGGGGTTTGGGTTTTAGAGCACTGGACTGACTTCTCACTTGGGTACAATCTCTATAGCAGGGATAGATTGTACTTTAATTAAACTAATAGGTGGGGGGAGGGACTAGATAGAAGTAATGGGGTAGTAAGTGTAGAGGGGGTAAGGAATTAATTAACTAGTCATGTGGGAGGAGATGGGGGAGGGTTAGTATAGTCAATAGGCAGGTACTGCTTAGTAACTCAAGTAGAGTGGCAGGCACTCCAGAACTACAGACTCATAGCATAAGGTGTATGCTTGCTAATGCCAGAAGCTTGGCAGGAAAAATGGGAGAGTTAGAATTATTAGCAGTTAATGAGAAATTGGATTTAATAGGCATTACTGAAACATGGTGGGATGACTCTCATGACTAGACTGTTAATCTGGATGGTTATAACCTATTTAGGAAAGATAGGGGCAATGGTAAAAGGGGAGGAGGGATTTGTCTGTATGTTAAGCCTGAATTTAAGCCTATAGTCAGAGAAGATATTTATGCTGGAACTGGTGATAATATTGAATGTTTGTGGGTAGAGATAAATAGCAGAGCAGCAAATTCCAAAAGAATATTAGTAGGAGTATGCTATAAACTCCAAGATATAATTGAAAGTGAAGACATGCTATTATTATTACAGATTGGAAATGCAGCTAAGCATGGGCAAGTTGGATCATTATCTGGCCCAGGTTATATAAGAGCTAAGTTGGATTTAGTCATCACAAATAATATTGATATGGTATAAAATGTTGAAATAGAGCAACCTTTGGGAAACAGTGATCACATCACAGTGTAATTTAATATTGAATAAAAAAAACTGTAAGGGGCCGAAAAAACTCTTAATTTTAAAATGGCAGATTTGAATGGTCTAAGGGCAGCAATACAACGTATAGACTTGGACAAAGAACTGGCAGGTAAAATTATTGAACATAAATGGAAGACATTTAATTCCTTACTAAATATACATACACATCGGCATATACCATGTGGAAATAAAAGCAAAAGGAGTAACAATGATTTAAAGATCAATATACAGAGCAAAAAACAGGCATTTAAATTATACAAACAAGAAGGGACAGAGACTACTTTATGTAAGTACAAGGAAATCAAGAAGGCTTGCAAAAGGGCTATTAGACTGGCTAAAATAGAAAATGAAAAAATTGTTGCAAAGGAGAGTATTATTATTATTATTATTATTATCTTTATTTATATCGCGCCAACATATTCCGTAGCGCTGTTAGTACATGGCAAAAAACAAACTTAACACCTTAAAGAATGGAGGGCCCTGTTTTTGAGCATATAATCAAATGTACATAGTGCTTGTTTCCAAGACACGGACACACAATTGAAAACTTGCGAACTTACAATCTAAGGGTTTAGATGTGATACAAGAGGGTGACAAATACAAAATGGCAATGTGAATGCAATTTGTTTAGTCAATTGGAGGGGTCTGTGAGCTGTACTGTAGATTGTGGGTGGGAGTGTTATTAAGCTGTGGAGCGTGCAGTTGTAATTATAGAGGATGAAGGTGATATGATTTTTTAAATAGGTGTGTTTTTAGTAATTTCTTAAAGGTTTTGAGGCAGGAAGTTAATCTAATGGAGCGAGGCAAGGAGTTCCAAATAGTAGGGGCTGCACGAGAAAAGTCCTGAAGACGGGAGTGAGAGGAGGTGATGAGAGAGGAGGAAAGAAGAAGGTCGTTAGCAGAACGAAGGGGGCGGTTGGGAGAGTATTTTGAAACAAGAGCAGAGATATAAGGGGGTGCACTGTTGTTGAGGGCTTTATGCGTTAAGGTCATGATTTTAAATGTGATTCAGGAAGCTATAGGAAGCCAAGGGAGTGTTTGACAGAGAGGAGCTGCAGACACTGATCGTTTGGTATTGAAGATGAGTCTAGCGGAGGCATTCATTATGGATTGGAGGGGAGACAGACAAGAGATGGGGAGGCCAGCAAGAAGGGAATTGCAGTAGTCGAGTCGAGATATGATAAGAGAGTGTATTAGAATTTTAGCTGTGTCTTGTGTAAGATAATGACGAATTTTGGAGATGTTTTTTAGGTTAAACTGACAAGATTTAGTTATAGATTGGATGTGAGGAATAAAAGAGAGGGCGGGATCCAGTAGAACCCCAAGACAACGGGCCTGGGAGGTGGGAGTGATGATGGTGTTGTCAACAGTGAGAGATATTTGAGGAGTGGAAGCTGTAGTAGAGGGTGGAAAGATTAGGAGTTCAGTCTTAGACATTTTGAGTTTGAGTTGACGGGTAGACATCCAGGAGGATATGCTAGAGAGGCAGTTGGAAACTTGAGCTTAAAGAGAGGGGTATAGTTCGGGTGCAGAGAGGTAGATTTGAGTATCATCTGCATAGGGATGATACTGAAATCCAAAGGATTTTATGAGGGTGCCAAGGGAGGAGGTGTAGATGGAGAAGAGGAGGGGGCCTAGGACAGAACCTTGGGAAACGCCAACAGACAGAGGGAGAGGTGAAGAAGAGGTGCCAGAGAAGGAGACGCTAAATGTACGATCTTTTAGATAGGATGTCAACCATGAAAGAGCTGTGCCCTGGATGCTAAATGAACGGAGAGTTTGGATTAGAAGAGGGTGGTCAACTGTGTCGAAGGCAGCAGAGAGGTCCAGGAGAATTAGAATGGAGAAGTTACCCTTTGATTTGGCAGTTAGCAAGTCATTGGTGACTTTTGTGAGGGTTGTTTCTGTTGAGTGTCGGGCACGGAAACCAGATTGGAAGGGGACAAGAAGGGAATTGGAAGAAATAAATTGAGTGAGGCGATTGTAAACAAGACCACTCAAG
Organism: Discoglossus pictus; assembly: GCA_027410445.1. Lineage (NCBI taxonomy): Eukaryota > Metazoa > Chordata > Amphibia > Anura > Alytidae > Discoglossus > Discoglossus pictus. The sequence goes on from CM050163.1 coordinate 510,726,714, forward strand.
CAGTTTAGAAGCCAGGGGAAGTAGTGAGATAGGGCGGTAGTTGGAGGCAGAAGCTGGGTCAGATGAGGGCTTCTTGAGAATGGGTGTAATTACGGCATGTTTTAAGGAGGATGGAAACCTACCAGTGTTTAGGGAGAGGTTGAATAGATGTGTGAGAGCTGGTATAAGTGCGGTGGTTAGGGGAGGAATTAGCTGTGAAGGAATGGGATCATGTGGACATGTGGTAAGGTGAGAGGTTGATAGTAAAGTAGATACTTCATCCTCGGTAACAGGGTCAAAGGAATCCATAGTGGAGGAGGTATTGGGGAAGGGTAAGGGTTGGGTGTTGTCGGCTTGTGGAAAGGATGGTGGGATAGGGCCAAGCTGGGAGGAGAGCTCATTTCGGATAGTTTCAATTTTAGTTTTAAAGTGGCTGGCAAAGTCATCAGCAGTTAGACAGGAAGGGGCAGGAGGCGGGGGTGGGCAGAGGAGGGTGTTAAATGTAGCAAATAAACGTTTAGGGTTGGAGGACAGGTTTGATACTAGTGATGAGAAGTAGTGTTGTTTGGCAAGATTGAGGGCAGACAAGTAGGAGCGCAAGGTAAACTTGTAGTGGAGAAAGTCTGCTGAGGTGCGACATTTCCTCCATAGTCGTTCTGCAGTGTGTGAGCATCTCTGTAGATAGCGTGTTTGTGTAGTGTGCCACGGTTGTGGGTGAGAGCGAGGGCGTTTGCTTGTGATTATGGGGGCAAGATAGTCAAGGGTGGAAGTTAGAGTAGTGTTGTACTGTGAAGTGGCGATGTCAGGGCAGGCAAGGGTGGTGAGGGGGCTGAGAAGGGGTTTTAGTACATTTGACAATTGTTGTGGGTTGAGTGCTTGCAGGTTTCTGCGTGTTCTGATGGCAGGATTTGAAGAAGGGTGGTGAGCGGAAGATGAGGTGACGTTGCAAGTTAGCAGGTGGTGGTCAGATAGGGGAAGTGAGGAAATGTCAAGGTTGGAGATAGTGCAGAGATTAGTAAAAATAAGGTCAATGGAGTGTCCACCACTGTGAGTTGCAGAATCTGTCCATTGTGAGAGGCCAAGGGAAGGGGTAAGTGCAAGTAATTTTGCAGTTGTTGGGGAGGTGGGGGTGTCAGTGGCTATGTTGAAATCGCCAAGAATGAGTAAAGGTATATTGGAGGAGAGAAAGTGAGGGAGCCAGGCGGCAAAGTTGTCCAGAAATTGAGAGGGTGATCCAGGTGGGCGATAGATCACAGCTACTCGTAGAGGGATGGGAGAGAAGATGCGGATAGTGTGGACTTCAAAAGATGAGAATTGGAGGGAGGGAACAGGGGGTATGCAGTGAAAAGTGCAGCGAGAGGATAGTAGTATGCCCACACCTCCACCTTGTTGTTCCCAGGTCTAGAAGTGTGGCTGAAGTGCAGACCACCATAAGAGAGTGCGTCAGGGGAGGCAGAGTCAGATGGAGTGAGCCAGGTTTCCGTGATAGCCAGTAAATTAAGGGAGTTGGAAATGAAGATATCATGAATGAAGGTAAGTTTATTGCAAACAGACCTTGCATTCCAGAGGGCACAAGAGAAGGGCAAAGTAGATGGTTTGTGACAAGTGATGGGTATTAGATTATGGGTGTTTTGGGCATTTGCTGCCCTGGGGACTCTGCGTGGCTGACAGCAGGTGGGAATGAGTGAGGGGCCTGGGTTAGGGGATATATCCCCACAAGCCATCAGAAGAAGGAGAGAGAGAGTAAAAGGAGATGGGAATAGGACTTACATTTCTGCTTTCCAGCTTTAGGGGAGGGATGAGATAGTGACTGGAGGAAGGAGAGGAGCTCATGGGAGAAGAGAAGAGGAGAGGAGAGCAGGGAAGGTCAGATTGTTATATTATTGGAGACATGATGTGTAGAGACAGTATAAGAGAGTCTGAGAAAGAGGCAGGAGGTTATAATAAGGAAGGTGGTGTTAGGAAACATAATGGCACTGTGTAAGCAAGTATTCTTGAAGGGGGTGGTTAGAGGTGATAATCAGATGTCACTGATTGAACATGTGCAGGTAATTAGTATGCCTCTATATATTAAGTGTAAACAAGGGTGGGTGGGTAGAGGGGCAGGGTGGGAGGGGACTGCTTTCAGGTGGACTTCTTATGGGAGTAAGACTAACCTTAATATAAAATAAATTTTCAGTGGATGTATTCCTTTTAGATTTTGCAAAGGCTTTTGATACAATGCCACATGGGAGACTATTGTGCAAACTAATGGATACAGGAATTGCAGTAAATGTATGCACTTGAATTGAGAGAGCTGGCTAAAAGACAGGTAGCAAAGGGTTGTTGTAAGTGGAACATACTCAAATTGGACTAATGTGGTAAGTGGGGTTCCTCAGAGCTCAGTTTTAGGTCCTCTCCTTTTTAACATATTTATTAACGACTTAAAAGTAGGACTGGAAAGGTGTGCAAGGTAATTAAATCAGAAAATGATGTACTTTCGTCCAAAGGGATTTGCATAAATTAGAGAAATGGGTAATTAAATGACAGAGGAGATTTAATACAAATAAATGTAAGGATATGCATCTGGGAAGGAAAAATAGCCATGCAATTCATAAACTTAATGAAGCAAATCAAGGGGTATCAGATATTGAAAGGGATTTGTGAGTGCTAAAATATAGTGGCTAAAAATATTAGCATGTATTAAGAAGGGTATTGAAGCCAGGGAAGCAAATATAATTCTGCCACTATACAAATTTCTAGTACTCCCTCATTTGGAATATGGAGTACAGTTTTGGGCACCACTTCATAAAAAGGACATTTTAGAACTGGAAAAAGTACAGAGAAGGGCAACAAAGCTCATAAGGGAAATGTAGGGGCTAAGTTATGAAGAAAGACTAACCAAATTAAATGCATTTTCTCTAGAAAAAAGGAGTCTATGAGGGGATATGATTACCATATATAAATACATCCAGAGTTAGTATAAAGATTTGTCAAGGGAACTTTTTGTGCCAAGAGGTTTTTAACTGACAAGAGGACATTCTTTGAGGTTAGAAGTAAAAGATTTCTCCTTAAAGAAAGAAAAGGGTTCTTCACAGTAAGGGTGGTTAATCTGTGGAATTCTCTAGCAAGGGGGGTGGTGACAGCGGATTCAATAAATAACTTTAAAAAGGATTGGATTTATTTTTAAATAAAAAGGGCATTCAGGGTTATCCTGGTTAATTAGAGAAGGAGTATTGATCCAGGGAGGAATCCGATCGCCAGTATCTGGGGTCAGGAAGGAATTGGCAAAGTTTCACTTGTTTGCTTTTTTCTATTTGCCTTCCTCTGGATCAATTAACAATCAATCCGCATATTGCAGGTGAAAGGAGATCTTAAAAAGTTGAACTTGATGGGCTCAACCTCAAATATTGTGTAACTATGTAACTACCCACTCGTATCTTTGTAATAAGCATTATACATCCATGTATATACCCTGAACATGGCTTATTCTGAGAATCCAACTACTCAGAGTATCACTGCCCTTGATATGTATTATAGTATATTTATCACTGTATATTGCATTTGATATTTATTTATTATGATGTTGTGCAGCCAGAAATAGTACCAGACAATCATAAAAGAGTCAGAATTCCTTTTTTGCACACTGTTTTATTATTACGTTATATTACCAGCTCTGTACTATAACCTTCCCCACATGTATATAATTGTGGATTCATAATTGCTGTACAAACTGACATTACTGTGCCCTGATGTTTTAATATGTGCCTACACCAAAAAACATGCTTTACTGCCCACATTGTGGTGATCTAAAATGGCTACTGTTACTGTACACCGGTTTGAGCTGGTTTCCCATTCATTCCCCTTCTATTATTTCCCCAAGAGGTAGCTACCAGCAACCAGACCACCCAAGTAGCAAATGATTCAGATTGCACTCCAGCATGGGTGGAGCCCTCTAGGAGGTGTGTTCTGTCCAAAGGGGGCAGATTTCCTCATAGTGGTGCTGAGATCACCTAATTAGTTTAACTAGCGTAATGATTGGTTCCTAGGTGGGAAATTCAAACATTGTCACTCCTCTGTTTATGGTGTTGTGGGTTGTTCCTCGCTGGTTTATTCTGTATAAATATCCACACATTTTCCTCAATAAATCAGTTCCAGTTTTGATTACATAATATTGCGTGAGTGTCATTCTTTGACTAAATCACTCTTTGGTACTTTGCTATCACTACCTGGGTTCTACTTTAAAGGCACCCTACAAATGTTCCTGCTGTATCCTGATGATGGTATCCTGCTAGGTCCTATGCTTAAAAGGACCTACACCTGTTCCTGCTCCTGTGTTCCCAGTTTCCTGACATAGTTCATGACCAGGAGGAGCAGCTGGAACCCTGACCATCTAGGTATGTTCCTGTACGCCGTAGACAGGAAGGTTTTGCGATGCACCGAAAACCCTGGGTCATGACAACATTGATTTGGGAAAATATGATTTTTTTAAGAATCTTTATGTGTAAAGGGCATGTGTTTTGGAGAGAGGGGTTTGGGTGGAAGGGAACAGAGAGCTTTTGTTAGATAATTGGATACAGTTGAAATTGGCACCACACCCTATCCCACTCAATGGCCATAAGGCAGTAAGTTGTATAAACAAACGCAAGCACAGCTTTCCAGAAATGTAAACACCCTTTCTCACACACACACACAACTTCTAGCAATGTATCCTGGATTCAATCAGGGTCCAGCAAAGGGATTACCTTTTTTTAATTAAAATCTAGTTTTATGACTTTTTTCCTTCTTAATTAATATAAGAATATAAAATAAGACTATTTTTTTTATTATATTGCCACTTTATTTCCAACATTACCTCCCTCTTTCAGAATTTCTACATTTTTATTTACTCTCTCCTCTGCTAATTTGTCCACCATTACTCTAATATGCACTGGGCTGTCGTGCTTTAAACATCATTAGAACCATGAGTTAAAATTAGTATCATGAGAACATGATGGTGATTGATCCTCCTCCTTCTTTAGTGTGCATGTATATATATATATATATATATATATATATATATATATATATATATGTATTATACATATTAATATCACCATGTTCAATATATTCTCTACCAAGAAGAGACACTGCCCTAATCAGGAAGATTGAAGCTATTTCCTACTATCACCTTTCCTTTAATATTATGTACAAGGTTTAAAACCCAACAAAACAATAACACTTACAATCCAGTGCTTGTTCTTCCCAAATACTCGTTTGCACCAACATACAAATCATTTTTTTTCGATTCTTAAATTATTTTTACACCCAATAGGAACTATAATACATTTTTGTTTAAACATATGTGCACAATCAAGATGTTGAAACATTTATCAAATATTGTGTATTTTACAATACTATAAAATGTTATAATAGCCAGCTGTGCAACTACATTTAAAGAGGAATATTAAAGGTCTATAGTAGATTGGGAATACAACAAGAAAACTCATTATGCATAATGGCGATGTTGGCAGTGCATGCCAAATGGTTACATCTAATGTAGCATACAGTTTCATTAAGGCACTACAAAATGAATCTATCCTTTCCCACCAGGAGGTTTAAACAAAACCAATAGGGAAGTAGGGAGATACAAAAAGCAGCAATTCATTAATGAAATGAAGACATGTAAAATAATTAGGCTTATAACAATATATTCAGAGAATACATTAACTCCTTGTAGTAACATTTCCATTGGGCAATTTAAAATTGAATTGCCATAAAAAATATTAAATGACATGACATGAGATAAAGTTTAATCTGTGAAAGAGGCACTTCTCAATTAAAATGTCATCTATTTGATTATTGAGGCAATTTGGACCTGTTGTGCGTTACAATATGAAATCTCATATGGATTTTAGTGACAAACACAGCTAAGTAAACATTCACATCATGTCAAAATGTCTGAACCGCAATGAATATTTATCTCTAAGAGTCTCATATAAAGCAATAGAGATAATGTTTTTGGCTCACATATTAATAGTAACAACTGGATAAGTATATTAAATTGTTAATGGTTTTAGTATCTTTACAAATACAGATGATTGTAATATTTTAACAGCGAAACATCACTTTAATGCACTAACAACAATCATGCATTGATCATTAATAAGAAAGCTATTAAATGATTTAAAAAGCAGTATTCAGTATTAAAATGAGCCACTTGTCTCCACCCCGATGAGGTCATCATGAGGATGAGAGTAGCTCCAGCTGAGAGGCTGGTCTGAAGGACTTCAGAACATCTGTCTGTAGAGATAGATGCTGGAAGATTACCTCTAGATTAATGCTGAATAAGCAGTTTCATTTTACATCATAACAGGTGCACAATAAGTTAAAATGTATTGATCAACATAGTAATATTCACCACTAAAAAAATGAATTATTTGGAGGAATTTACAGCTGAGTTTCCCATAGATAAACATTCCTCCGTTGACCCCCTGTCACATATGATCTTTTTTTGTGAGTGCTGGCACATGGCTCCCCCTTCATGCATGAGCCCCTAGGCAAGTGCCTACTCTATCTAATAGGATATCCTTCTATGCTGACATCATACTGATGTATGACTGGCCCACCACTAGAAACAGGACCTTTTAATGACTGAGTATTGTTAGATTGCAAACTTTCTGAAAACAAAAGAGTTCCTCAGGCAAAACTTTGACATTCTAACTTTATTTATTAATTGACCACTGTAAACCGCCATTCGAAGGAGCTTATTTTACATATGACACAACATGGTATTTTTTTGTGTAGAATATATAATATATTAACTTAAGAAATGTAACACTAAAGCAACACAGAAATACTGTACACCAAAAACAATCTGTTTTATCTGCCATACCCTGAATTTGTTGTTCAGTTGTGTCCAACTCTCTATGACCCTATGGACTGCAGCATGCCAGTCACATTTATCAGCCACTGCCCCTCTGAACTCCCACTAGCCCATGTTCATTGCTTCAAAGACCTCCTCTGTCCATCTCCCTCTCTACTGTTTCTTTCTTGTGTGTCTTCTCATAATATGGCAAGAAGTATTTGAGCTTTAGCCTCATGATCAAACTATCCAGTGAACAGCTTGGCTTGTGTTCTGTAGCATTGATTGAATGGATCTTTTTGCAGTTTTTGCCAACACCAAAATGCAAAGGCATCAATTTTCTGGTGATCAACCTTCTTTATAGTAAAACTCTCACATCCATATGTTACTACAGGGATTACCATAGTTCTAATGATGCAGCCCTTTGTTAATAGTATAATATATTTCCTTTTTAATAGCTTGTCCAGACTTCCCATAGCTTTCTTCCCCAGTTACAATTTTTAGTTTTTTATTTCATGGCTGTAATCTTTTGTCACTGCCTCCACTTCTTCTTCATCCACTTGCCAGGAACTGTGATTGCTCTTTGCCATGATTTTCATCTTTTTAATGTTGAGCAGCAGACCAGCTTTTGCTCTTTTTCTTTCAACCTCATTAATAGGTACTTTAGTTGCTCCTCATTTTCAATAAAATCAGAGTAGAATCACCATGTAACTGAGTTTGTTGATATTTGGATTCGTCCAGTTCAGCCTTACGCATGATGTATTCTGAGTATAAATTGAATAAATAAGATGACAATATACAACCATGTCTCAGTCCTTTTCCGATTTTGAACCATCTACTGGCCAATGTTGAGTTTTCCAAATTTGTTGGCATAAGGCAAGCTACACTTTCACAGAATCCTCTTGTAGGATTTTAAACAGTTCAGCTGAGATTACATTAACTCCTTCAACCTTGCCATTAAGGCTTCCTAGAGCCCATTTCACTCCACTCTCCAAGATATCTGGCTCATTGGATAACATATTAAGGTTATCAATGCTTCCTTCCTATATAGATCTTCTTTGTATTCCGATCACTGCTTCTTTATCTGATCTGTATCTGTTAAGTTGCTGCCATTTTTATCTTTTAATACATGCACTGAGGCATGAGAGGTTCCTTTGAGATCCCCAATTTTCTTGAAGAGATCTCTTGACTTTGACATTCTTTTGTCTTCTTTTATATCTTTAGATCGCTCATTATATAATGTCTCCTTGTCTCTTCTTGCTATCCTCTGGAATTCTGCATTCAGTTGGACAAATCTTTTCTTATCTCCACTACCTTTCGCTTTCCTTCTTTCCTGGGCTACTTTCAAAGCATCATCAGACAATTTGCCTTCTTAGTGTTTTTCTTTTTGGGATATTCTTTGTTTCTGTTTTCTGAATAATGCCGCAAACTTCTGTCCAAAGTTCTTCAGGCATTCTGTCTCACACGTTTAGTCCATTAAATCTGATATTTACCTCCGCTGCATGTTCACAAGGGATATTATTAATTTTGTATCTGTTTGGTCTGATTATTTTCCCTTTTTTCCTCAGTTTAACTCTACATTTTGCAATAAGAAGCTCATGTTCTGAGCCTCAGTCAGCTCCAGGTCTTGTTTTGCTGACTATATAGAGCTCCCTGATCTTTGCTAGTATATAGTCAATCTGATTTCTTCATTGTCCATCTGGTGATGTCCATGTGTAGAGTCTTCTCTGAGGCTGTTTAAAGAGAATTATCTTGACATAATTCTGTTAATTTTGAAGTCCAAGGCCCAAGTCCCCCATCATTCCATCCTTTGATCCCATCCTTTAGTATTCCAATCTGCCAGGAGTAACACCTTTTCTTTGTGTTATGTCTATAGGGCTACTCCATTTCTTCTGCAGGATTCTTGACCACATTACAAAATCTGGTGGTTGTCTGATATGAAATGTAACATCCCAGTCCATTTGACTTCACTAATTCCCAGGATATCAATGTTTGACCGTGTCCAGTTTGCCTTGGTTCATAGTTCTAATGTTCCAGGCAGAATTTTTCTTGGCAGCAGCAGACTATCCTTTCTCCTCCAGACACATCTGCAGATGGGTATCATCTTGAGTTTGACCCAACCATTCATAAGATCTGTTGCTACTCGTACTTGCTCTCTGCTCATCCATAGTGATGTGGTAGGCACCTTCAGACCTGAAGGGCCCGTTTTCCAATGCCATATCAATATGTCTCTGGTTGTGCTTATCCATATGTTTTTCTTGGCAAATATCCTGGAGTGGGTGACCATTTCCTTCTCCAGTGGACTGCAATTTGTCTGATCTCTCTGCTATATCATAAAGGTTGCAATTTATTTGAATTACACAAGTCCCTTCAGCACGACATGGTAGCAATCCAGAAGGAGCATAACCTGGATAGGTACCTGAAATAAAAATGAGAGGGCTTGTGGAGAACATGTTTTCTTATCCAAAAATGTATTTAAAGACATTAGGATTAAACAGGGATTAAATAACAATGATTTTGCAGTCTAGACATCCACAAGACTATAAATGTATATTAGTATAAAAATAAAAATAGTACATGATAATATAAAACAAATATGGATGTTGTAATGTTTTTAAAACTAAATACAAATATTGATGTAAAAAAAAAAAAAAAAGGGAGGAAAGGATTTGAACTCCTACTCTAGAGTTCAAAAATCACATCTCAGGGGAGTAGGAGCCAGAATAATTCTGGGGGGATATAGCTCATTGTATACACAGGCCTTAAAATAGCTTATTTATATATACACTAGCGACTTGCCCGTCAAAAAATGAAGGTCAATAAAAATTAAATGTTGTGAAATTTGTTTGCAACACAAAATGAGTCACCTACATTTGTCCCTTTTTTTTTTCTAAAAATAAAAACACATTAATTTTTTTAACTTTTTATTTTTGTAACTTTCAACTTATATTTCACAAACATTAAACTTTGTAACATGCAACTTGTATATGAAACATTCGTTCAACATTTTGTTAACAATACTAACACTTTTCAATACATATTTATCACTGAGTAACTGCGGACTATATTAACTTAGAGTAAGTAAATTGTTTTAACAATAACATGCTTTTTATCATTTGTAACATATTTGTTAAACTCTTGTTAAACTAAATTAGCATTGAATCCAAAGGAAGGCTATCAATAAAAAACCCCTATTGAAACTTGTCCAATTGTATCACATAGGAAAAAAAAAAAATTCCTTCCTGACCCCATTAACTGGCGATCGGATTTCTCCCTGAATCAATACTTTGTCTTTAAATAATACATTTCTAATTATTATTAAATACTTCAACTTTATACTAACAATACATATTTGACTATACCACATATATATTTACCAAACTTTTTTAAACATTCCAAAAACACATATTTAACATCTGAAATTGTAACATCAAACAATAACATTTAACTCTTGTAAATTATGAAAAATTCAGTGAATTGTTTTGTGGGGCCAATCATGTAAATATAAAACTTTGAACCCATTCAAATCTGTTTAAGGATATTTTACTGTTGTTTTTTTTTTTTTCATTTTGTCCATTCTGCAAATATCACATATATTTTCATAAGTGAAATAGTGGTCCCCTATTTAAAGAGTGCCAGAGTACTCTAATTTTGTACTGGAAGTCAAACCACTGTTCTCTATGTTTTTCTGTCCATTCTTTAGATGTTTTACTTGAAATATTGTTTTTGTGCAATCATATTGAGTCCCATAAAATGTTGGCATTAAAATGAAACCATTGCCCTCTATCTTTCCAACACCTCATAGTAGACAATGTTTTTGGTGTAAACACATCCATCGTCCAATAAATGACCTTGAGTTTTGTTTTCTTCAACATGCACTTTAATTTCTTTTGGATTAGTGCACTTTGAAAAAGCCACATAGAGTTGTCCATGTGCAAAAACTGGTTCCTTTAAAAAAATCCCAACTGACTTAAAAGTTTGTCCTTGGGATTTATTGATGGTCATGGCAAATGCCATGATAACTGGAAATTGTCTCCGTTGAAGGACAAAGGGCAAACCACTCTCACTTGGAGCTAAATCAATTCTTGGTATAAAAACTCGTTCACCTTTATGGGTCCCAGTTATAATTTCTGCATGTATAAAATGATCTTTTAACTCATGCACAATTAATCGGGTCCCATTACAAAGCCCTTTTTTTTTAATTCATATTTCGCAATAACATAACAATTGCGCCTTTTTTCAATTGTAAAATATGTGCGGGAATTCTAGATGGTGTTAACGAATTAATAAATTCGATACTAACATTCGATTCACTGTCTTTATCATCTGACAGAATTGAATCTGCACTGTAATAATTCTTTTGTGGTGCATTGATATATTTTAAAATGTCGTTATTTACATTCAAGGCATCGATATTTTTTGATGTTAATATCACTTTGTTTGCAATGTCTGTGTAATCCTCATTATTAAGAGTGTTTAGAAATATGGCTGATATGAGTTATTCATTGCAAACCATTTCTGATGGAATTTCAATGGTATCATTTGGTAAATGCTGTATTTCTGGATGTTTTCCATCTCCGATTTTAATGAGCCAGTCATTGAATTCATTTTGGCCTTCAGATCTCATATTTAATTCTAATTTGAGATGTGTAAATATTTGCCACAGTTTACTGGTCTTGATACATGTTTCAATGATCTCTGTTCTATTTCCGTGTGGCACAAAATCGCCTCCTAACAGCATCACCTTTCCACCAAATGGCAACTTATTATCCATCACTTCTTTTAAGAATCTGTCAATACATTGCAGTGCATGACATGACATCATTGTTGCCTCGTCTATGATAATTAGTTTAGTTAGTTTAATTTTTTTTGCTTGTATGGAATTGAGTCGAATATCTGACACTGGTGTTTCCAAAATGGGAACTGGCAGCTTAAATCCACTATGCACAGTTCTACCACCATCTAAGAAAAGTGCAGCAATTCCAGTTGTTGCAAATGGCATAGCTATCTGACCCTGTGATCGAATATAACTCATCAAACAATTGTACAGATAAGTTTTTCCTGATCCACCTGGTCCGTCTAGATAGAAATACCGGTCTTTGACCATTTCATCATCTGTAGCATTTGTGATGGCATGAAATGCTTCTAACTGTAAAATATTTAAAGTTGCCAGTTTTTCTTGGGTTTTTTGTTTTTGAAGCTCAGTGTCATAATCATCAAAATTGATGTCATCTATAAGTCCTGGATCAGGTAAATTAAAACTTGCACAATTTAATCCATGAGCCAACAATATTTCTTGGATTTCCATCAATGTTTTTAACAAAGCTATTGGTTCTCTGTAACGTTTCAAGAAATCTTCTGACATGTTTAATTGAAATGTTTCCCACAAAGTGAAAGCATCAGGTACATTGCAAAATATACAAATGAATGCAAATTGTTGTCTCATTTGCTTAGGCATTTGACATAGTGCTGCTTCTTCCAGACACCTCTCCCATTCTGTATCATCAGCTATGACATTTTTATGTCTTGCAGCTAATAGGAATGTATCATAAACTATGTCATTCACTGTACGTAAATGCTCAAAACTCTGTGCACCGGGAACATGTAGCAAAAGTAATCTTAAGCTGAAACGTTCAATGTCCCTTGGACTGACGGTATAAATGCGTGGTATGATTTTATGTGCATCTCTTCTTCGTTGTCGCCATAGACCATTTACAAAAACATAGTGATATGGTATCTCTATGTATAAAAATTGTCTGGCCTATCCTGACAGTTTAATTTAAACCACGCAGTAAGTGTGGTATCTCTGTCTTTGATATAATGCAGTTTTTTAATTTCCTTGAGTAAAGCAAACCAACTGACTTTGAGGCAAATGTACAGCTAAACGATAGATAGCATGTGACCGATCATGCATCTCAAATTTCAAAAGGAACCACATTGCTTCCGGAGCACTCACATACCGAGCATCTAAATAATTTGATAGTTCATCATGTAAAATTGGATTTTCGTTTTCATTTCCAGCACCTTGTACAACAACAGTAGCTGCATCATATCCTTTGTATATATATTTATACACATACTTAATTGATTTAATCGAAGTGCAAGCTTCCACATTGATGTGTGCATTGTACTTGATGAGCAAATGTGGATTGTATGGAACGACAAATCTATTATCAACCTTTTGGCCACGGATAATAGCTGTCTGTCCTTGTGTTCTTTTATACAAAGGATATCCATCACAATTTGCATAGGTTTGCATTTGAAATTGTTTTGGAAATTCTTTAGTACATTTTTTATTTTCCATACATGGTGAATTAGGATTCATCTCTCCACATGGGCCATGAATCATTCTATGTGTAACAATCTCCCAAAGTTTTGTATATTTTTCTTGGTCTGGCAATTGTGCAGAAATTACTGAATCCACTCTCTCTGCAGTGTTCACTTATCTTTTTCCTGCAGTATTAAAAGTATGTGAGCATGTGGCAATCCTCTTTTTTGAAATTCAATTGTGTAAACAAAAGCCATACATTGTCCAAATAAGTGTGCTTTAGTGATATCATGTATTAATGAATTGAGTTTGATTTTGAATACTCTTGCCACTAAATCTGGTCGGTCAGAAGTAGTTTGTCCCAGATTAAAATTTTCCTTGATCTCTGGCCATTGTGGATTACACTTGAATGTAATAAATAAATCTGGTTTTCCAAATTTTGTAACAATAGCCATGGCATCATTATACCTTTCTCGCATATTGCGAGGAGATCCTTGGAAAGAGGATGGCAAAAAAATTGCTCTTCCAGCTGGAATGTCTCTGTTGGAAGCTAAATCTGCTACATAATCCATTAATCCACAATACTGTTCTACTCGTAATTTATTTTGTTGATATTTAATGAAATTTAGATTATTGGCTTCAACTTGTAAATATGAATCAATAATCCATTGTTGAGTGAGTTTTCCTCCATGTAAAATTGGATTAAAACAATCACGGATAGCAGTTTGTGCCACTTTATATTCCAGCATGGAAATATTAGATCTGATACGAAGTTTAGTATTGGGATAACTTTCCAATTGTAATTTTGGTTCCCATCCTGGTTCCCCATTTGGAAAGAAAATAGGATATGTCATTGGATCTAAATTACAGCTTAATATATTGATGTTGATAAATGGTTGTTCTTCATTGCGTGCATATATACTAATATCCCGCTGAAAAGGTGGTTCACCATCTTCATTTTTAAACACCATGGCAACCTCATTTACAGTAGGTAAATTATATCTTCTTTGATCAGTGTTGCAATCTCTTTTTAACACCATATTGACTCTTGGGGTAGGCAATTGATGTCTTTCAGCATGTTCCTGTTGTTCTTTTTCAAGCTGTGCTAATTGTTTGTATGCTTGACTATATGGGTTTTTTTGCATAATTTTTTCCAGCTGTTCAAAGACTATGCGCAAACACTGTCTATTTTCTGGAAGTGTCATTCTTTGTTCCACAGCTTCCATCATATCTAAGACATATAACTGTGCAAATTTCCTTTGCTCTCCTTCTTGTGGGTGTAAATGTGAAGTTCGTGGTATATTTGACCTTGAACTCTGAAACAGTAAGGACCATGTCCTGGTACATTTTCTGCTAATGTTGCACCCATTGAAGCAAATGAAATTGCACTGTTATAAGAACTTATGTTTTGTTTGAAATTATTATAATTTGGAAATGTTGGATCACTCATAATGCATTCTAAATAATATGGAAATGGGTGTCTTAGTGGAAGTTTCACCTTTCCTTTCTGACAGCAACTAATGAAATTTCCGTCAGTAGATCTTTCCTTTATAAAATGATAGGCCCCACAAAACTGACAAACCACATTAAGTAACCCACAATAATGAGTATCTACTTGTACTGCAGTAGTAAACACATTGTCATGCATTTCTTCAACATAGATATCAGACCCACTTTCTATATGTACATTTTTTTCTTGTGTGTCTACATTTAAGTCATTCTGCAAAATAGAATCATTGGACAATGGTTCACAGAGATGTTTTTGTTTACTTTTACGTTTCTTGGAAGCCCCAACACACTCACTTGCGGCTTTCTTACTCATCTTTCTTTTATTTAAAAGTCTCTGTCGATCTTCTTCTCGCAAGCGTTGTGAAGTTTCCTGTTTCTGAGCATCTCTCCACCTTTGCTTCCTTTCCCTTGCCAATCTTCTTTTGCGTTCAATTTTGTCTTCTCCATTCTCCGCCATTTTAATCTGTAATTGTAAACAGACATGTAATTATTGTTTGTTCTTTGTTTTGTATACATTTTTTTCCTTTTTGTACTGTTCCAATAAAGTAGATGAATAAACTAATAAAACAATTTCAAATATTGCACTTTAGACTGAAAGAAATTAAACCATTTTTTAAAGTATTTTATTGACATATATGAAATCGGAAATAGCTGCACATATCTATCTTTATATTATTAATCCTTCAATTACATTCCTTCTTGATTGATTTCACAGCATACCATCAATTTCTTTTTTTTTGCAAGTGTTGTAAGCTTCTTATTTTCTTTAAATATTATTATTAATTAGTATTGTCTTTTCAACTTTTTTCAAGTTATGACTAAATATCATACATTAATGACTCAATAAGTACTCTCCATTTTCAACAAATATCAATTTTCACCAAATATATAATATCTAGCCTTTTTCTATGCATCAATAAAAAATTAAATTTTATACCTGTGAGGATGATGTTGATGTTGTTCAAAGGCTTCAAACGTCACGCTGTCTGTTTATTCAAATTGAGAATATTTTTAAACTTTTGCTTCATCGATATCATTAAATGAACATCAACATATTTGGCTACATTAAAAACCTAAAAGCATATTTTTTAATATCTTGCTGTAGTAATATAATTCAAATTCTGTACCTGTCCAAATTATCCTTATGATGTTCAATGTGTCCAAACGTCACTATCTCTGTTCATTCAGCTACAGTTCACTGCAATTATACAAAATAGTCAAATTAATGTATAATATGTTGCTTCATCTGTATTAATCAATGAGGCTTAACATACCTATTTTTGCATAGATTAAAAACATGAAATAAATATATCAATCAATCAGCATGAACACACATATGAAAGCATAGATAATAAACATACACTCACTATTACTGTTATTCTTTAAATAAGAATCAATTAATCTGTATTAATCTTAAATTAATGTCTGACTAAATATAACGTCAAGACATAAGCATGAGTCTCTTCCCTTTTTTTTTTTGTGTGGTATTTTAATATGAGTATGTTACAACTGAAATCTTAAAATAATGTACATTACTAATGAAATTAGAATCAATTAATGTTCATTAATATTAGTAAAAGTAATGTGTGACTAAATCTAACATCAACATGTAAGCATGAGTATATAGCCTTTAAATTTTTTTTTTGGTTTATTTTATACAAAATATATAAGAACAGAATTATTTAAATAATGTACATACATTAATAATTAATTAATCAACGTGTTCCTTTTTTTATGCACTTTCTTAAACGTTAACCTTTTTTGATATTAATGATTAGTAATGATACATTATGAATGTTATTTACAATTCTTTCCCACAGGTAATCCTGATATATAACAAAATAATTATTAAATTAATGTACATTAATAATTAATGAATCAATGTGTTGCTAATTAATTAATGTACATTATGAATGTTATTAACAATTGTTTCACACAGGTAATCACGATATATAACAAAATAATTATTAAATTAATGTACATTAATAATTAATGAATCAATGTGTTGCTTTTGTATTCACATTCCTAAACGTTAACTAATTTTGATATTAATGATTAATTAATTAATGTACATTATGAATGTTATTAACAATTGTTTCACACAGGTAAGCACAATATTATTTTTCTATTAATTACATTTCTTATTTTTTATTTATTAAGTACCAATTTATTAATTAATAATTATAAATGATATTTAATTAATAATTATAAATGATATTTACCTTTTTTAATGTAATAATGCTGAAGCAGTGTACTGAAGAGCTAACAATCTCTTGAGATTTCCCGGCATCAGAAAACGTCCAGTCAGACTGTCATCACCTGAGGAGAAAGTGTCAGTTATGTGTCAAGTGTGCCCTATATATAGGCTTTGTGCGCGAGACAAATGCATTGTTTTCGGCGGGAAATCCGCAGTTGCGCGAGCCAAATGCGTTGTTTTCTGTGGGAAATCCTATGTGGCGCGAGACAAAGGCGGGAAATCTGTGTTAATGCGTAAATCGGTAATATCGTTTCGTAAAATGTACTCGCTACTGTCTTTTTACTCATTCTGCGGTTAATCCGCATCCTTTATCTTGTTGTTTTTCGAACACATACGTCTGTGGCTGCATTTTACGCAGTTCGTAGTAGTATAGCCTCGTTTTCATTTTTTTCGGCGGCCATTTTTTTCTCGCTTAGCCGATTTTCGATCTTTGTAACTCGTCTAAATCGATGTAAATTGGAGTTCCAACTCACTCCCAGAGGTCCTGACTGGTTCCCCATGCTGTAAGTGACCTTTATTTTATTTTTTTGTGTGTATTTAGTGTTTTTTTTATTGTTTTGGTTCCGCCGCTTATCTTGTAATTTTTTTCATCTCGTATTTTTTTTCTAAGTGCTACGGTTTAACGGCTCGCCTCGCTACGCAAGGCTCGCCTGCAATGTACGCCTGCGGCGCTCATTGCCAAAGTGCTACATTTTAATGGCTCGCCTCACTGTGAGTTTAACGGCTCGCCGCGATGAGCGCCTGCGACGCTCATCGCTAACTCGTACGCACTACGCAACGCAGCGTGACGACGAATCAGAGTTAAACAATTATAATATATGATACAAACATAGAAAAATCGGGGGGGGGGGGGGGGGGATTGTTCCCCCAATCCCCCCCAGTTCCTACACCCATGCATCTCTGAAGGATAACAAAGAGTATAGAAATCACTAAAGCCAAAATATAATTGTTGTGACAATCAGTGTAAACCTCATCTATGCAGTATCTTGTAAGAGGAGTGTAGGGGCTATACAAGCATTCACTAACATGTCTATATCTATGTCCATCCTTTATTAATTAAAAAAAAAACATTTGCACATGCTTTGTCACCCTCTATCATATTGTGCAGATGGCATTTGCTGACTTCAGTGTCCCTATAAACCAAACATTTTAGGTTGACAGAATTGGCAGATAATTGGGTCTTTTGGTCTATTTGCAATCATATATATGCTTCTATGCTAATTTAGATTGTGTAATTGCTCATTGAAATGCCCCCCGCAAACACAAAAACACTAAAAACACACTAATAAACCCAATAATGACAAAAAAACACTCACCCACGGCATGGGGGGACAGCCAGGACATCTGGAAGTGAGGTTACATGCAAATTTAACCCCAAATTACACCGTTTCAACACTCAAAAAACGGCTAAGCGAGGAAAAAAATTACCACTGGGAAAAAAATGAAAATGAGGCTCCACGATCCCGGACCGCCCAGTCACGTACAACTTACCCTTGAAGGAATCCGAGATAAGCTCGGAAACCCGCATTAACCCCAACGGGATCCGAGATAAGTTCGGAAACCCGTATTAACCCCACATTAACCCCCGCTGCAATCAAAATTCCAAATAGCGTAAAGGTCCTTAAAGGACCCGTAATAAAAAATAACCCTGTCACTCATGGGGGTCAATACAGACCCCTATAAGCACTTAAATAACCCGGTCACTCATGGGGGTCAATCCAGACCCCCATAAAGCCTTAATTAACCCTGTCCCACATGGGGGTCAATACAGACCCTCATAAGCACTTAATTAATCCCATCACTCATGGGGGTTAATGCAGACACCCATAAACCCCTAATTAATCCTGTCACTCATGGGGGTCAAAACAGATCCACATAAGCACTTAATTAACCCTGTCTCGCATGGGGGTCAATACAGACCACCATAAGTACTTAATAAACCCTGTCACTCATGGGGGTCAATACAGACCCCCATAAGCACTTAATTAACCCCGTCACTCATGGTGGTCAATACAGACACCCATAAACCCCTAATTAATCCTGTCACTCATGGGGGTCAATACAGACCCCCATAAGCACTTAATTAACCTTGTTACTCATGGGGGTCAAAACAGACCCCCATAAGCACTTAATTAATCCTGACACGCATAAGGGGCCAGTACAGACTCCCATAAGCACCAAATTAACCCCGTCACTCATGGGGTCAATACAGACACCCATAAACCTCTAATTAACCCTTTCACTTATGGGGTCAATGCAGACCCCCATAAGCACTTAATAAACCCTGTCACTCATGGGGGTCAATACAGACCCCCATAAGCACTTAATTAACCCTGTCAAGCATGTGGCTCAATTCAGACCACCATAAGCACTTCATTAACCCTGTCACTCATGGGGTGTCAATACAGAATCCCATAAGCCAATAAATAACCATGTCACTCATGTGGTTCAATACAGACCCCCATAAGCACTTAATTAACTCGGTCACTCATGGGGGTCAATACAGAGCCCCATAAACCCATAATTAACCCTGTCACTCATGTGGGTCAATACAGACCCCCATAAGCCAATAAATAACCCTGGCACTCATGGGGGTCAATACAGATCCCCATAAACCCTTATTAAACCCTGTCATGCATGGGGTTCAATACAGACCCCCATAAGCACCTAATTAACCCTGTCATTCATGAGAGTCAATACAGACCCCCATAAACCCCTAATTAACCCTGTCACTCATGGTGGTCAATACAGACCCCCATAAGCCAATAAATAACCCTGTCACTCATGGGGGTCAATACAGACCCTCATAAGCCTCTATTTAACCCCATCAGTCCCATAAGGGTATATTATGACCCTTATGGGGCAGTTACAACCCTAATATTAACCACATAAGTGCCATGACGGTCCTCAAGGACCTTCATGACACTAAGTACAAACACTGCACTATACCCCCAATAAACCATTAAATCTAAACTAACCCCCCTCTACACTAACCTATTAATACCTACACTACCTACCCCCTAATAACATCCCCACCACTCTAATTACAGAAAATAAAAAAATCTAAGTCACAAAAAAAAATCTACATTACAGAAAATAAAAAAAATACATTACAACCCCCACCCCCACTACAAAAAAAAATTACACACTTGAAAAGGAAATACATATAGCATACATACAATACAATACAAATAAAATAAAATAAAATACAATACCCCCCTATCTATCTAACATACAATCAATCCTATCTATCTAAAATAAATCCCCCAATCTATCTAATATACAATAAATCCTATCTATCTAAAATACATACCCCTATCTAACATACAATACAAACTATGTAATATACAATACAAACTATCTAAAATATATACCCCTATCTAATATACAATAAATCCTATCTATCTAAAATACATACCCCTATCTAACATACAATACATACTATATAATATACAATACATACTATCTAAAATATATACCCCTATCTAACATACAATAAATACTATCTATCTAAAAAACATACCCCTATCTAACATACAATTAATACTATCTAACATACAATAAATACTATTTAAAAAAAATGGAGATCTGCAATTTTCATTGGCGGCTTCTGATTGGCTGAAAACGCTGTCTATCAAATTCAGCCAATCAGAAGGCGCCAATGTATGAGCCAATAAGAATGGGATACACCCCAAAAAGTGTAGGTAGGTAGTGTAGGTGTTAATAGGTTAGTGTAGAGGGGTGTTAGTTTAGATTTAATGGTTTATTGGGGTGGGTTTTGTGCAGTGTAGTGTTTGTACTCAGTGTCTTGAGGATACTGGAGAACCCTCATAGCACTTAGGGGGTAATGTTAGGCTTCTAACTGTCATATGAGAGTCTTTAAATACCCTTATGGGACTAATGGGGTTAAATAGAGGCTTATGAGGGTCTGTATAGACCCCCATAAGAGACCAGCTTAAAATGGTGTAGTGCTTACACTTTGTGTCATGAGGGTCCTGGATGACCCTCATGGCACTTATAGTGTTATTACATGCGTACATTAGTGTGTTATAGGGGTCTATATAGTTGAGGCACACAGTACACTCACATTGTGTGACAAACAGCATTTCAAAACTTTTTTATTGCCCCGTCATTTTTGACGGGCAAGTCGCTAGTTTAATATATTATTTGTAAGATAGTGGGTGAGAAACAGCATTTCGATAAATCAGTATGCTTGTGGCAACTCACATCTTTTTATCAGTGGATTTATTTTAATTATAATGAATAGAAAATTTAAATTGCATACAAAATCCTTATGATTTCTTAATATTACTTTCAACCTATCCCAAATATGATAACAGTTAGCTAACAGACCCTATATCTCTCTCCCTATATCTCTCTCCCTCTTTCTATACATATCTCTCTCTCCCTCTCTATATCTATCCCTCCCTATCCCTCTCTTCCTATCTATCCCTCCCTCTCTCTAATCCCTCTGCCCCTACCTATCTCTCCCTTTCTCTCTCTATCTCCTTCTCTATCACTTTCCCTCTAGCTCTCTATCTATGCCTCTCTCTATCCCTATGCACCAGCCGCCCCTGAAAACATCCATTATATTTGAGCATTGAATTTTTGCTCTATATTGAGAAATGAATTCACATTGCAATGGACCAAACCACAGTTCATTCTGTTTTTTTTTCCAGTTTATGGTAAAAATATATACATTCTAGCTGCAAAATGAACCCACCTGCACTAAGCTCTATTCTGAGAAGACCCACAGGCAATAGAAAGCAATGAGCAATGTAGTTTAACAAGAGAAGGCACACACTGCCTCCAAGATGTTCCTTATCTGCCTCAAGATTTTTTTTTATAGTAGCACAAATGTACTTGCCTTTAAGCAGTCCCCTACATGGAATTTATTCTCGAAAATACTGAGTATAACTGTTAAGAGCTTTGCTTTTCTTTAAAGAGGATATTCCAGTAAAATATAAGTTGCTTTAGTATGAAATAGTGCAATTAAAGGGCCAATGTAGTGGTTGAACAGGGTTTCATTAGTTCACTTTGCAAGTGTTAGTAATAGAAAAATATTTAGAGAAAATGAACACATTACATTTGAAATTAACCATTACTAGGGACCCTACTAAATTCTCCGATTTTGAGTTCCCGAAGCCTGTAAAGTAGCCTGCAAATGTTACGGCTATTAAATTGGCTTCTTTTAGCTACCCACAAATAATCTGATTACTTCATATTGCATTATTTCTGGAATGCAGGTCCGATCACAACTCGGACTTCAGAACCGTAAGTGATTGAAATCTAACTACCATTTTTTTTCTGACGTGATGATGACGATCTCTTTTACTAATTGATCACTAAATGTAAATGGTTTAATGTATATTGAAATGTATTTATCAAATATTGATTTTACTATTAAACATATTAAATTAACAACTGTAACCCTGTTGCATAAGCAGTACATTGGTCCTTTAAGGAAGTTTTTAATGTGTATGTAAAAGTCATGGATATTGTCTATATGTTACTGATCCAAGTTTGAGGTTGCAATCTGATTTTGGTGTTCTCTGTGTCAGTTGCAGATTAGAATTATGCGCCTATAAAGTGATTTGACGTTTTAATATTCTTCTCTGATCAGATGGCAGACCAAGAATTCTAATATGCCACGGAGAGAAATAACATGGAAAAAATAGCTGTTCCTTGTCTTCTCAAACATGAAGCCGGAAAAGAGAGACAAGACAAGTTCCATAATTGTTATATGCCTACTAAAAAGCAACAACAAAAAATATTTTAATGCTCATGCAGATGTCATTTGAAAAGGGTGAAGATCTCCTTTTGACAAACTCTAAATATGGTGTATTTCCCACCCCCAGGATATAGTGCATAATAAACCAAATTATATTTAGTAAAACTCCCCATTGTGAATCTAGGGTATTGCTTACATTTTAAATACCCATATCTGATATTTGTGGTTCTATCAAGTTCCTAAATGTGTAATGCAAATGTGTTCCCTGGTGGTGCAGTGGTTAGGATTCGTTGCTTTCACTCCTGTGACCTTGGTTCAATTCCAGTCAGGGAAGAAGGAACTGGCAACCAACTCCGGTATCTCTGCCATGAGTACCAAGTGGATCAGCATGGTGTGTTAAGGTCCATGAGGACAATGATGTAAACAGATACACCTTATTAGCACAAATGATGATAATTGCAGGTTTGACATGAAAAGAGCTTACACTGGCCCTTTACCTCGCAAATGTTACTCCTCCACACTCATTATAACACTGTCATCCAATCCCAAATGTCTCTTTCCACTTTCAGCTCTATCCTCATCCCCCAATACTAATCCCTGTTTCCAACCTTACAGCCCAACACTTCACTACCAATTCAAAAACAAAATAGACTCTATCAGATCAATTCTATGTGCCACCCCACAGACATGTTACCCCATTTTCTCTCCACTCCAAGAGACACTCTGAGCTGCTTTTCACCAGCCACAGAGGTATCCGAACTTCACTTCTCCTTACTAATAAACACTGACAAATGCACTGGCTTTGACACGGTAGACCAAGCACTCCTGCAAATTCTTCACTCACCCGGTTAGACTGCCCTTTGTTGGTTTGAGTCATATCTTTCTAACTCCTACTGCACTGTCCCCTACTGTGGCACCACATTTCATCCACTACCACTATCCAGAGGGGTACAGCAAGACTGGGTCCCTTGGTTTTCTTGATCTACACTTCCTCTCTTGGCAAACTAATTAGCACTTTTGGTTTTCAGTACCATCTTTATGCTGATGTACCCAAATCTATCTCTCCTGTCCAGAATTATGTGTCTCCCTAGTAACCCATGTCTTGACGTCTTTCTAACAGCGATTGAACGGTGAGGGAATACAACCCAATGGACATTTACAGGGTCAAATAAAGTATAATCACACGAATATCAAAGGAAAAGATACATATGACCTCCAAAAGGTAATAAGATTAAAACCCCATAATTTATGAGAGGGTAAAAAGTACTAAAACAAAATACATGGAACCAGGAATTCGACTATAATGGCAGTGCACAAAATCCTACTTGTAAGAGGGGAAAAAGAACGTCACCTCCTCATAATGCACTAGCCCCACTGAAAAGTACCTAAATCTGGTTACTACCAACTTAGCAGTCCCCTGAAAAAACATAATAGGAAGGGAACACTCTTATATAAGGAGACAGCAGCAGATTAATAAAGTATGGGGGGGGGGGAAGCTGACCTACTAGCCTACTTACCCTCTGGGTGAGCCCTAATGGGGCATCCATGAAACTGGAACCTATCTGTCTCACTCCCTACATAGATAACATGGTCAATTGCAATTTTAACTGACACCCTATTAATGGTGAAGTAGCAAAATAATAAACGCCTTCCCTCTTAAAGAAACTACACCATTCCCTTTGTATTCCAGAAAGCATGGTTCAATATGGACGCTCTCAGTATTTTAAAAACAGGAACTACACAAAAGGATTCTTCTACAGTCTCAGAACAAAGGATTTACATCATAGTGGGCTGAACATATGCAAACTCTCCACCCAGATTAGAAGTAACCAATCACAGAAATGGGAGAGCCAATCAGTAGGCAGGGAAAACCGTGGGCTTGGCTGGCCCCTCTTGGGGATGGATCACTGGGCCACACCCATAGTGAATCAGAGTGGCAAACAGAACAAAGGGACTGTAATTACCCCAACGTCTTGCAGTGACATCTTGTTGACAAGAATTGGAATTACTTGTCCTTTTCTACAACTATCCTTTAAAACATGACAGTATATTAGCTAAGGGCAAACTGATCTTCACAATATCACTACAACATTTTACTCCCTTGGGATTATAAGGAGTTAACTTGTCCTCTTATCATAGTGCATCATACTTGTAATTTATTTCTTATGACCAATTATCTTAAAGCAATAAAGCCAACAATAATATCTGTAGTATCTACAAGTGTGTAAAATACATTTTTCCCTACTAAGTTTCTTATATTTTTCTTTATTTAATTTAAATCTGAGAACAATTCCCTATTGCAGGTATAACATTCTCTAAGAGTGTTAATGTGTAACAATATATTTAGGTGTTACAAGTTTCTTCTTTCATTCAGCACTGCATAAGAGAGATACCTAGCAACAAGGTAAACTAAGGCTGCAATCCTTTAGTGATGCAGCGCCTTGATGATGTAATTCGCAATGTCGGCGCGCCGACATTTAAATCGGAGGCGGCCACAATATTTTTTTACTTTCCCTGAGTAATCCGCCAGTTAAGGCGGTGAAACGCGGGTCGGGGTATCACACAGAGACAGAATTTCTTGGAGTACCAAGTTTGTACCTAATTATAGATGTATCCAATTAATTAGCTTTGAACTGTTTGTTTTTGCAAAGCTGTGTAATACAGCAGGCATAAGCCTAAAGGAAGCAATGTTTGAAAATGGCTATGGATTGAAGAGTGAGGCATTTGTGGGCACATTTGCATGTCCAAGCTCAGCTTCCCAGAATGCAGTGTAATAACTGTTTTTCTCGGAATGCTGAACTGGTAGCAGATTTTTTAACTTGTTTTAGACATTCAAGTGTGAAAACAGATGTACTATTTATTTACTATAAATATATATATATATATATATATATATATATATATATATTGTAAATAAATAGTACATTTGTGTTCACATTTGAATGTCTAAAACAAGTTAAAAAACCTGTTTCATATATTTTTATATACCGTATATATAAATATAATATATATATATATATATATATATATACTATATATATACACACGCAAATAGTATATATATATATATATATATATATACATATATATATATATATATAAACTAGCTTTAATTTGTGAAAATGTTCCTTTATGTAGTACAGTGGATCCCCCTAGCTGCCCCCTCCCAGAAGCACCATTCACATATATATATATATATATATATATATATATATATATTGTAAATAAATAGTACAAGATAAAAAACCTGTTTCATATATTTTTATATATATATATATAAATATATATATATATATACATGCAAATAGTATATATATATATATATATATATATATATATATATATAAACTACATTTTCTTGTAAAAATGTTTTAATTTGTGTAAATGTTCCTTTATGTAGTTCAATGAGTTCAATGGACCCCCCTAGCACAACCAGCAGCACCATTCACCCCCAACCCCTCCAGCCCCCCTCAGTAGCACCATTCACCCCAAGCCCTCACCCCCCTAAAAACAGAGCCCCCTTCTTGCACCATTCACCCCCCCTCAAGCCTCTCAGCAGCCATATTCACCCCAGACCCCCCCCCAGCAGCACCATTCACCCCCCCCCAATCCCCTGAGATCACAACCCCGTACCCCCAGGGACCCCTCAGCAGCAATATTCACTCCCCAACTCACAGGGCCCCCTCAGGAGCACCCCCCCCCCAAGCCCCCAGGCCTCTCAGCAACATCATTCACTCCCCCAAGAAACAGGGCCCCCTTGTCCCACCATTCATCCCCCCAAACCCCTCAGTAGCCCTATTCACCCCCAGGCCCCCCCTAGCAGTTATATTCACCACAGGGCCCTATCAGCAGCAGCATTCACCCACCAAAACAAAACCAGGCCCCCTCAGGAGCATCATTCACCCCCTCGAAACCCCAGGGGCCCTTTGTCGCACTAATCACACTAATCACCCCCATCAAGCCCGCTGCATTTCAGTCACCCCCCTTCCTCTTACTTGTGCCTTGCAGTCCCTGTCCCGGATCCCATTGCTCAGAGGTTAGGTATCCTTCCCCTGCCGAGCTTCATACTGCAATGTCACATGACATCATTAGGAAATCCCCTCCCCTGCAGTATGAAGCTCCAGCAGGGGAAGGATACCCAGCCTCTGAGCAATGGGATCCAGGACAGGGACTGCAAGGCACAAGTAAGAGGAGGGGGGTAAATGAAGCGCAGGGGTGAATAGTGGGGGAATAGTGTGACAAGGGGCCCCTGTGGGTTTTGATGGGGTGAATGTTGCTGCTGAGGGGCCCCTCACAGAGCAATGGCCCTGGTGCAACGCACCGGCTTCCCCAGCAGTAGATCGGCCCCTGGTATTCATGATATCCACACACAGGTCTTCTGGCTTGCATCTTGTCAAAGGCATGTGTCATGCAAATCACAAATAGCAAAGATTAATGGAATAGAAAGAGAAACAGCACACTGCCAAAATGTTGCACCTTCATTTATTATGCAAAAAAATATAAAATGTACCAAAAGATAAATATTGTCCAAGTCAAGTTCTTCAAAAGAGCATAATGTACATATAACACCTCAGTGAAGCCTTAACATTGTGGCAGTCTGTCAGTAGAGCAAAATAAAGATCTCTTCTGCATCCTAGGTTGTTTCTAGGATAAAAACCATGTTAGGAAAACAAGCATGTGGTTCTTTCCATTTAAAGCAACATTGAATATAATAGTTTAAACGTATGTATTTACCATCAAAAATAAACAAAATATAATTATATTTCTTTGCCTCATACAATGCTTAATGTAAAGTTTCTAATCAGAGCCAAATCAGCTGCACAATGCTCAGTACTCATTTCATGAAATATTTGTAACCTATTTGGGTTATTTTTAACTATTCTTTGAGGAAAAATTCAAATGCTGGATTGTGCCTTATTCATATTCAGGTTTTGTATTAGTCACCACAGCTGACATGTGCTTTGAGGTTCAGTGAGCCGCAAAATAGCTTCACTGTTAAAAGTTTTGGCTAGAAGAAGGAAAACGTGGAAAATATTTCTGTGGATTCCTAAAACTGGATTTCCCATTACAAAATGGATATGCGTAGCAAATAAAATGTGGATTACCTGAATAATAGAGGACTTTAGTATCCGTTTTATAAACTCAAAAGTTTTTTGCACTTGGTTTTCAGTGGCCTGTTTTATCATGTAGAGAAGCATTAAAAAATCCCCTGTCTGCCTAATGCAAATGAGCACCCACAGCGAACGACAGTAACATGCACAAGCACAATTAAATATTAGAATACCTGTCTATTGCTAAATATTATAATATTAATCAACTAAAAATATATTACCTAATTATAAATAAAAATGTATACTTTGTATACTATGATACTTGTTCTTTCAATGATATTCTAAACACAAGAAATTCTAATACGGTACATTGCTTTCAATTTGCAGTTTGCAAGGTTTATTGTGTGATGTTGTGAGATTGCACCCAAAACTAGTCAGGGTACTCAGAAGAAATATCCATTCGAAACAGAAATGGTCAGTAGCCCAAATTTCTCGCGCAAGACAAATGCACGCACGTCATCTGCGCGCAGGACTTAAGGTAAGGACTTAAGGGTGGACTTAGGGGTGTTAGGTTTTAGGGTTAGGGGTCTTTGGGTGTGCTTAGGAGTGTTAGGTGTTAGGGTTAGGGGTCTTTGGGTGAGCTTTGGGGTTCATTGTCAACTCTACTGCTTTCATTGTCAACTCTACTGCTTTCCCCCTTCTCTTTCGTCACTCTCCCTAATATGAACATAACTTTCCAAGATGGCACACACTGAACCACAAGACACATTCTGAATTTACAGACTATAATATTATTTACACATTTGTTGTTGATCTTTAGTTGAGCATCAAGACCACATTAGGCAAAATGTACTAAGGAGAGAGGTTTGGAGAACTCTTGCACAACCTATCCAGATCCAGATCCTGAGCTCTTTTGTCGGGGCCCATTTGACTTTGAATACGTCGCTCAGTTGACGGCGGCCAACTGTTGGCACACTTATGTCGGCGCATTTCCCACGCACACTATAGACGGGGTGCCGAAATGGTCATATTTTCAGCACCACTGACTTGGGATTACTACAGAATGGCAAATGGTTCCTGTTAAAAACTCATATGTGCATATGTATTTACAGTATTTGTGGGTGGAAATAGTAAATCCAATTATCTAACACCACCTGCAACTTCCCCATACTTCCCATAGGGGCTCAATAAAATACCACAAATATATTTAAATGGCCACATCACCATTATGGTGACCAGATATCTTTCCTATAATATAATAAGTATCATCATATCACCATCCTTCCTTAAAGATTTAAAATTCCTTCCTCACAGCCAGTAACAAAGGTCCCCTATTCTGTCACGAGCCCCGGTGCTTTGCATCTGCCACACCAGCAGAAGCTCCGCCACTATATGTGATAGTTTTACCCCCAATGAGTCTTTGTCCTCTCTACTTATCGTGAATTTTATGCTGAAATGCAGGGAGACAAAATGTGTAAATGAATATAAATGGTAAGAAGAATTTGGAAGGTAACTACGTAACACAAATCAGTAATTACTGAACAACTGCAACTGCCTCCTTTATACAGAATTATCAAAGCACTACATTGCTTGCAGATACAGAATACTATCATGTGGTTTTTAAGAAAGTAACCTCGATCCTGCCACATAATACCAGTCTTCCATGCCCTACACCGAAATACCTCATATATTCAAACTTGGCCATCTGATATATAAAGCTCTGCATGGTCAAGGTCTGAACTTCTTTACGGAGCTCCTCAATATTATATTCCCTATGGTGCTCTGTTAATCATCCCCAGAATCTCTTTAGTAATCTCTTCAGCTTTCATGTATGCTGCACCAAGATTTTGGACTCTCAGAGATGGACTACTGTAGTTCAAGAAAAAAAGCACTTGTTTGTAAAGTATGCACCAGACTAACAACATCAGCAGCTGTGTAAGCCATGAGCATGACAATTTTTTTTTGGTAAAATCAGGATTTTGAAGACTCTGTTTATG
This sequence comes from Discoglossus pictus, assembly GCA_027410445.1. NCBI lineage: Eukaryota > Metazoa > Chordata > Amphibia > Anura > Alytidae > Discoglossus > Discoglossus pictus. Next base: position 510,756,329 of record CM050163.1, read on the forward strand.
AGTATAGAAATCCATATGTTTGTTACATCTCTGACTGAGAGCTGGCTCATGGGCGTGTGTTTTCAGCAGAGAGAAGGGTTGGGAAGAGAGGAAACAGAGAGCCTTTGCTAGATAATTGGATATGACTGAAATTCACCCCCCCCTTCACTGACCCAAAAGCAGTAAGTTGCATTAATAGATGCAACCATAACTCTTCAGAATTGTAAAGCCTATCTCGCACACACAACCGTATCATGGAATCTTTCAAGGTCCAATAAAGTCTTTTATAATTAACTAACATTATGACTTTGTTCCTGCTAAAGTCTGCTCTTAGTCAGACTCAAATATTAACACCTACACAATGGCAGACTCAACGGATCAACCTGCACCTAATGTTAATAGCTATACCATGGGGGTCTTCCTGGACCCCCATGACACCCTTAAAGCCTAACACTAAATACACTAAATACAAAAATGCTAGTGAAAAAAAAATTAAACTTGTAAATGGGCAAATAAATAGGTGTTAACATTAGATACCATAGGAGTATACAAGTTTATGATATTAGGGATATTTCGAGCACTCGATTGGTATTTCTCAGATGTTAGATTTAGGTGCGTGATGTGATAACTCAGTGGTGATTTGCGAGTGAACTTCACTCTGGAATGGAGGCCTTTATATTCAATCAATCTTTCTTCCCACCTCAGGAAGTTGATTACCAGAAACCAAAATGATAGACACCACAGCAGCATAATTGCATATACAAGATAATATATTACAGGCTATATTATTTTATTTTGCATTGTAAAAACATATTGCATATTTCTAAATGTTTTTCTTTAAACTAGTATATTTTACATATTTGATCATAGCGATCCTTTAACTTGTACATGTTCAAAAGAAAGTAAAAACATTTATCTTCACACACAACTTTCTCTCTAATTTTCACCGAAGCACTTTGAGACTCTTTTTAGGAAAAAAGTGATATATAAATGTATTATTTTTATTTGACTTTTTTTTGATCTTTCAGTCTTTCTGACAGCTTCTCTCTGTAGAAAACATCCAGTTGAGTTGTGTGTGTCTTTCTCTCTAAGGCTTAAAGGACCTCTGCAGAATGAAGACAAAATATATTTGTTTGAAAACTGTGGGTCTAACTAAGAGCATAATTAAGAAAGAAAAAGTCATACAGATAATTTTTAATTAGAAAAATACTTTTCAAAGCCTCTGTTACGCCCTGAGGGAATTCATTATACATAGGTGGACGTTTTGTGTGTGAGAGGGGCATTTACATTTCTGCTGGTATATTGTTGCATTTGCTGAAGCAAGCAGCCTGCTTCTGGCCAGTGAGGGTGGAAGGGGTATGGTATCCATTTCATTCTTATCCAATTATCTTAACACAGGCTTTCTGTTCCCTCCTTTACCACCCCTCCCTCCACCAAAAAATTATCCTCATGATTCAGCTCTGAGGAAGTGATGCAAGAAACACAAAATTAATTCTTGTACTCAAACAGATTTTCCCAAAAATGTTTTATGTCCATGGTTTATTCAGCTGCTAATACTGCTAGTTTGATACATACTTGACAAACAAGTGTATTTTTTATTGGAACTGCAGTGACCCCTTAATATTAGGAAACGGCTTATAGTCGTCAATCTCGTGGTCTCCTTGCCATCTCCTTGAGAGGTTTCTGCAGAGGTTTTTCATCTGAATGAGTCAGAATCGTGCACAGTCTCTTGGTAGAATTTGCTTTCTCTGCTCCTACTTTTTATAAGGATGCACCTCAGTATTCCTGCACACCAAATCTCAGGTTTGAATCATTTCAGTTCAAACATATCACTGTGAATATACCTTAAGGTGCTCTGCATCAGCATAAATATGTGTATATATAGTGGAACCTCTGTATTCATCACCCTCTATATTCGTCAAGTCCCATATTAGTTATTTTTTTATGCAAGAAATGCTCCTATATTCATCTAAAAATCCAATATTAGTCACAAATTTTAAAAAAACAGATAGAAACAGACAACATTAGACAAGTTCTTTACTAAATTGAGTGCTAGTGAATCGTCTGGAAAGGAACAAAAAAGACACTGATCACCAGAATTGGAGTTACCTCCAAGGTGGCACCTTCTAAACAATAATTCCTTTGCTCCTCTTTAGCTTCTGCCATCACAGCTCCTCATCTTTTTATTTATGTATCAGATAAGGCTGGAAATGGATTATTCCAAGTTTAGTTCATTATTATGGAAAAAATGTATTCTATCTTCATACAATTCTGTATCTGTCTATCTCTCAAGAACACTGTATATACATTAATGTTTGTATATGAATATTCACATATAAGAATCGGCAAGCAATGCTCTCCATTTCTTACTGAATTAATAATTACGGTAGTTAATATGATGAAGACTTGAATATTGCAAATTGGCTGTATAACACTATATATATATATCAATGTCATAAATTAAGAGGGAGTCACCATCAAGTAAATGAGAATCACAATGGGAAAATGAGGAATGGAGCATTAAAGTAACACACTGGAGTTCCAAATATGGGTGAATTTAAAAATATAGATAATGACAAGAATTTTATCAATTTAATGTTATTTTAAAAACTGAATTTTTTTACAGTAAACTAATTCTCAACTAAGAACTGTTTTGTGTGCAGTCCCCTGGGCCTATGCATGCCTAATTGTTTTATGTGCACTAAAGACAATAAACCCAATGTTTCTTGATCAAATAAATAATTAATGTCAATGATCAACAGAATATATGAATCTGTTCGTTGGCGGGTCAAAAAGACTGACTAACATCTTTAAATAACAAACTTTGATAGATGCAAATTTTAATAACATTTAATTGATAAAGTATTTGTTTTTATCTATAGTTTTAAATTATAACATATATGAAATGTCTGCTGTGTCACTTCAATGTGGCCCTTTAATGGTTTTTTTTTATAGGCCTACTCATTAACCTAAGCCAAACCAGTGAACTAATTTACTAATGATTAAATGAGAACAATTTTAATTGCAGGCAGATTCACACCTTTATGTCACATATCAAATGAGATAACGCTTGAAAGAGCTCAGCTGTCAAGGCAAGCAGGATTGTAGATACAACAGGACAGAGTAGGCAGAGTATTGCACAACTGGGTTAAAATGAAGACGAGATAAGACAGTGTATTGCACAATATTGTTTAGATGAAAAAGGCAGGAAATGTGAACCAGCCAGACTGTAGAATAACTTGGGGTCTTGGGAAGATTAGGCAGAGAATTGAGCAATTTGGACTTCATGGATCCTGTAAGAAAGGAGAGAATGAATAGGAATGAAATATACTACAACCAAAAATAAATACAATGGTTCATTTGGATACAATTAAAAATAACAAACCTTGAGAAAAAAAGATGAAAAAGTTGTGTGTCATAATTCATAGATATTTACATAGCATTAAAACACTGTGAGATTAGATAGTAAATAAGCATTGAAAATATCTTCCAAATCAATGTGCAACCTGGTTTGGCCAGTAGGATTAATGTCGAAGTAACCATATAAACATGATTTTGTGAGAAGTAGCAAAAATTAAAAAACCCAGAATATTTGACATATAACATGGGAACTTAGAGCTGATAAATGATCTAGCAGATGAATGTCATCTCTCCATTATGCAGATAAAACTTCCTGTGGATTCAATGACCAAAGTCAGACTCCAGTCTCAGGAGGTTGATCACTAGAACCTAAAATGGAAGACTCCACAACAGCAAAAATGCATATAAAACTAATAAAACACATACTGTATCATTATTATTATTATTTTTTAATTCTGAAAACATGTTTGCCTCAACCTGTTTTTTAGGTCCAGGGTGGGACTCCTCTGACCGCCGCAACCAACAGCCCTTTAGGGCCTAAAAGTGTATGTGAAGATGACTTTTCTTCAGGTTTTCTTCAGGTTTTGTTTTCCCTTGTTGTTCTAACAATCATCTAAACTGTTCTAAAAGACTAAACTCACTGGTTCTGATTCCCCTGGATGATGTATTTAAAAATTAATATAACTGATCCAAGGTGGCCCTCCTTGTCTCCAGAACCCAATGAAGGCTATTCCCCTCAGTGGCTAGCGCACTGGTACCCAATTCCCTGTTTTCCCTCTGATGTGATTGTTGTTATATGTATACTCTGTTTTGAGGTGTTTAATGCACAATCAATAGACTTCAATGGGGCTGTCTGCCACACAACATATTCAGGGTCTTCTCTCTCTCCCCCTCTCTTCTACACTCTCTCTCATGATCAGTTCCAGTAGACGTATCGCTCACCCCCTTAGTGAATGTTTGCCATTACAGGCAATCAAATATAGTAAAAAAATTAACAGTTCAGTAATTCTCATTATCAATCACTAGCCCCCAGTGAAATGTTCACCTTTAGAGATGAGTTGTAACTATAATACCACTAAAAACATCACCTGACGGAAACTGACAAATCAAAATGCTTGAAATATCACAGACGCTTAAGTGCACACGTTTCTATGGTATACCGTATGCTCACCACATTATTTTTTATATCTCAACATGGCTTAAGCTATCTATTAAATGCCAAAAAGGGCAGTGAGGCTTTTTAAACCATTATTACATTGCCAGCTTTCAAACAAATCCACTCAGCCAATTTTTTCATATTAGTAAGCAAACATTTCCTAGATTACTATGGGAAAAACCATGTCATTACCTAAAAATTCAATATTAATTAACTTTTTGGGGGGCTGGACTGAATTTCATGAGGATTATGACGAAGCAATCAGACCCCCAGTCCCCCCTAAAATCAAAATTTAAACAGACACGTCAAACCAATGCAAACTTATAAACTCAGGAAAAATGAGAATATAATGGAATGTCGGAGAGAACATTAACTATTAGAGCACGACTGTGGTATAATAATACTATATTGCAGGGACAAGATATAAATAGAAAGGCTGATGGATGAACTGTGCAGCCGACCAGCAGAGGAAACAAGGACTACTAGAGGAGAATGGAAGAAAGCCTGTGCTAGGCACCTGCTTCTTTTAGTGTATGACTAATGCATTTAGTGCATAGGTCCCTTTAGCATTTTAAAATGTTGGCAAAATGGTAACCCCCAGGATACATTGCTGCTAATTGAATATTATACTTTGGAGAACCTAACCTTACCACAACACAGCAAAACTGAAAAATACCTACCTATTAAATGCAACTAAGGATATGCAGTTATATAGATTTATAAAAGCCAGTGAGAAAATAGCCCCATGATTTTCTGGCGATGGCCCTGGCCTGGTCAGTCCTGTGCTATGGAATACTGTGTGCACAGATATGTTTATATGTAGTGAAATGTAGAGATACATAAACACACATACACGTAAACTTCAGTATGTCTGTGTATGTGTGTTATAGGGTTAGGAGAAGTAACTGCAGTGTGTAAGGTTCACAAATGTGAACAGTCCTGTGATCAGTCATGTCTGACTTTCCGTGAGCTAATAGACCGTAACACACCATGCTGATCCAATTGATATTCATGGCAGAGATACTGAAGTGGGTTGCCAGTTCCTTATCCAGTGGGCCACAGCATGCAGCTCCTGGTATTCCTAGGTGGTCTCCCATCCAAGTATTGACCAGTACCATCCGTGCCTGGCTTCAGGGTGTTGTGACCTCTTGGTTCCCTGACTGGAACTAACCCAGGCTGCAGTGGTGAAAGCACCAAATCCAAACCACTGGATCACCAGGGAACCCATATGTGAACAGTCCGAGCGCAGCATAAATTGTAAATACAACCCTGGGTTATGGACTTAACATGCTCACTTCTGCTGTACTCAATGATAATCCAACCTTCCCCCAATGCATTAAAAATTCACAGGGGGTGTTATGGGCTAAATTACTTTTTGTTTGCCTGGATACCTTTATGCCACCCAGTCTTCAGGTACGCCAGGCAGGGCAGGACATAAACCATCTAAATTCATTTAAGACAAATAATGGATTAATCATTCTTTGAATCCCCTGTTTTCATAGATGACTATACTTAATATGACTAATTTTCTGAGGCCTGGTTTAGGAATGCTACATAAAAAAAAAAAACATGGTTGCTACGGATTAAACTCATCAAAATCTAAAGATATTTTTGTTTTCTGGAAACAGAGGACCAATACATACATATTCACAAATACTCAGTAATTATACTTCCACTCTTCTACCTCATCATACACTATATTCTGTAAGAAGAAAGATTACTTGTCAGGATGTAATAATGTATTCTTCAACTTTATTAGAAAAATGGAAATGTTTTCAGGGGCTAAGTTCATATAATATATATTTAAGGTTAGAAATGAATCCCATCATATTTATCTAACATATCTAACATTATTTATCAGAAATCATCTCACCATTTGCTTGTTTCCATGCATTGTAACCAAAGGCAAAAGCTTATCCAGTTTGCATCTATTTTTTTTTTATTCTTGAATCATAGAAATGAGAAAAGTGCAATAGAATTGTCTGAAACATCTTTATTTATTTACCAATGTGATACTTTTGTCATAAATTCAAATATTCAATGTGTCAGAGTGTGGCATAATTTAAATATCTTAATATATTTCTCTATATTCTGTACAATAATTCTGTACTGCAAGATATAACAATCACAAACATAATGACAGGAGATATTCCAGTGATAATCTCTGTCACAAACACTGACTGATATTGGAAATAATTATTTTCACTTTAAATTCTGTATATCCTTGTTAAAAACATTTCTTCCATTTGATGACATTTTGTATAGTAGTTGACAACATAATATTTTATAAATGTTTCTTTCTATCTGGCATTCATAAACCAAATAAATCAAATTCCTTAAATAAATAAGGAAATTGTTGTTTCTCAACTAGGTGCTGAACACAGTTGTGATGTACAATTGCATAATTCCTGCAAAGTAATAATGAAGTAATGAAAAAATGCTTAATGTGTTTCATTTTTTTATAGTAAGGTTTAAATAGTGAAGGTTTTACAATCCATTTCTTTTATTAGAGCAAATGCATATAAAGACTTTGTAGTTGAGATTATTCAGTTGAACACTGCTTATATTCATTCCATTTTTACACAGCCGACCTATTCATCAATTACTTTGCAGTGGCACCAGAATTTAGCACACACATATAATCTTTTTATATTCATATGCAGCCTTCAGCAATAACAAAGTACTCCCAACATAAACACAAATGTTCTGCTCTTTTGTTAGTACATAGCAGCTTGTTCTGATTTGATTGCAAATCTGTGATGTAGCATTTTAATTCAGAAATACAATTGTTATTTACTAACGAGCATTGCAATGTCGGACATGCAGCATAAGCGAGATTCAGCATAATATAAAATGATGGTGCCATTAATCCTGTACCATTGATGACACACAGCCCCCCTCTGCTATTATTGATATCAATTCCATTGTCTCTAGGCCGCTCCTTCATCAGTATGCAAACTGAGTGTCACTATGATGGGTGGTGACTTGGTTGGATGCACTTTCTACATTTCTGGCAAATGAGTATAATTATTTCCAGAGCTGCGGGCAACTCATGCATGTTTTATCCTCCATCTGGACCTGCACGGTACACAATAGTGATAAAAGACGCTTTCCCTACTTGGATGTTCGTGGACCATCATCAACACAGCACTGATGAAATGGTCATGTATCCCCTAGCACTTTTATATCTGCCACAGCTTGACAACAAATTTATTTCCCAAAAGTGCAAAAACACTTCAAATATTCAAACCCTCTGTGCATACATTTGTGTTTTTAAAACCATTTGGCTTTAACATCATGTAGTAATTTATAAATTGTCAAATTAAGCATACCGAAATTGTGCAAAGGTCTGCAAGGCAGCAAAATAAAGGAATTGTACTGTGTTTTTCCTTTTAAAAATACTGATCATCTATATAAAAATATATTGCTCAAACATCATTATATCACACATACAAACCCACACATATGAACACTTACATTTGTATCTATCTATCTATCTATCTATCTATCTATCTATCTATCTATATATCTATCTATATATCTATGTATCTGTAAATAGATAGATATAGATATATATGAATGTATGAATTAATTTATATATATATATATATATATATATATGTAAATATATATATATATATATATATATGTGTAGATAGATAGATATATACATACAAACATATACATAGATAGATAGAGGTATGTAGATATATATTTATATATATATATTTATATATATATACAGTATATATATATAGGTATATATATATATATATATATATATATATATATATATATATATAGGAAGAGTGAGGTAGCCGTGAATGTTCACTAATCCAGTTGAATAATCAGAGTATTGCAGTGAATAGTGATACCTTTTTTATTGGACAAACATATTCATAATAAAGCGATGAGCTTTCGAGAGATAATGCCTCTCTTTATCAAGTCAAAAAGCGATACTGATACAAGTATGAACTAAAAAACAGTAAACAGAAAGAGATGAAATTTTTCGGGGGAAAAACAAGAAAAACAAAATTCATTGGCCAGAGTTAAGTGAGAAATATTATATCAGTATTGCTTTTTGACTTGATAAAGAGAGGCATTATCTCTCGAAAGCTCATCGCTTTATTATGAATGTTTATCGAATAAAAAAGGTATCACTATTCACTGCAATACTCTGATTATTCATCTATATATATATATATATATGTACTATATATAAATATACATATATATGTATAAATATATATAGATGTATATATAGATATACAGATAGATAGATGATAGAGATATGTGTATATATATATATATATATATATATATATATATATAATAAACACAAGTTCATAGTAAAGCAATATTTCTATATATTTGCAATGCCTTTACTTTTTTTGGTTTTGATAAAGTATGATCACTATGTTTCATTGGATCAAAGGAAATGAGTACATGTTTTTTTCTGCTGTTCTCATCACATCTGTCTGATGATTTGTGCCTGGTACACTAAATTGCCGGAGGCATGGAATTATTTGTACATTCACCATGGTGATGCATGATATCCCTTCATAATATTCCATTTGTCCAACCTATTTCAGAGCTTGCTTTCATCCTGCACCCATGTGTGCACACTCATATTCATGGCCTCACACTCCTTTTTGAATTGAATGGCTTGTACCATGCTACAGGGCCCTACCAAACATCAGACACTCTTTATCAGCGGTTGTGCCAGGGTCTCCATAGCAACAGTATAATAGATTTGCCCTTATTCAATCCCAGAGGCCACATTGAAGAGCAATGCAAAATTTGCTGGAGCCTGAATTGCTTTCAAGTCATAGCTCATGTGTCAGAGAACAAGTCAATGCTCAGACAGCAGCAAACACTCAGAGGCAGAGAAACCTTTACTCTCCAGCACTGTTTGTTTTCTGTGACATTCAGCAGCCAGGATGTATCTAGATATCTTCTTGTTGTGAAGTCTTAGGACATGGGGGTGTGGACAATTCTCCTGCAGAGAAGCTGCTGAACAACGAAAAAAATGCATTTTACTTCCCCGAGGTTATTGAATTCAGATAGGAGCCTCGCAGGGTGTCTGTGCTACTCAATACGGACATTGCAATTACTGGGCAAACTTTAATGAGAATCTTATTTAACTGTTTTTAGCTACAAAAGCCTCTCTTAGGAAATGTAAACAGGATTGTCTGTGAACGTTAGACTGGAGCGGTGCCTATACTCATTGCCCTGCAGCCACTGGATAGGAAATTCCATTATGTGTTTGTCATTTAGCCCGGAACAAAATGTCACAATAAAACTTTTGCTCTTTCGGTTTGTTTTAATCCTGAGCTGCAGGAAATTTGTTTTTGTTTTTTTCATCACAGTTGCCAATGTTAGGGTATTTATTATTTTTTTACATGATAGCAGTGAAGCTGGTTCAAAATTGATACTAATCTCTTAATTTTCATTTTGTATGTAAATTACAAATATGTATATATTCTATTAGGTTCCCTGGTGGTCCAGTGATTAGGACTCAGTGCTTTTAGCACTGCATCGTGGCTTTGATTCCAGCCAGAGAACCAAGAGATCACACTACCCTGAAGCCACGCAGGGTTGGGACTGGTCAGTACTTGGATTAAAGACCATCAAGAATACAAGGAGCTATATGCTGTGGCCCACTGGAGAAGGAACTGGCAACTCACTCCAGTATCTTTGCCATGAACATCAAGTGGATCAGCATGGTGTGTTACAGTCCATGAGGTCATGGAGAGTCAGATATGACTGAACAATGTAAACACACAACAAACATATATACTGTATTATACTAGTAAATTGCCCTGTGTCTCTCCCCCCTTCCCTCCTCTGTCTCTCTCCCCACCGTTCCCTCCCCTATGTCTCCCCCCCTTCCCTCCCCTGTGTGTCTCCGCCGCCTTAACTTCCCCTGTGTCTCTTCCCCCTTCCTTCCCCTGTGTCTCTCCCCCTTTTTCCCTTGTGTCTTTTCCCCTCTCCTGTGTCTTTCCCCTCCCCTTTGTCTCCCCCCATCTCCCCTCGCCTGTCTCTTCCCCCCTTTCCCCTGTTTTCTTTTCCCCCACCTCTACTCTCCCCTGTGTTTTTCGCCCCTCCTCTGTGTCTTTCCCCCCTCCCCTCTCCTGTGTCTTTCCCCTCCCCTCTTCTATGTCTTCCCACCCCTCTTCTCTCCCCTGTGTCTTCCTCCCCCTCTCCCCTGTGTCTTCCTCCTCATCGCCCCTGTGTCTTCCTTTCCCCATGCAGCTTGCGGTTCTTGCCGCGCAATGCATGCACACTATGTGTGCGCGGATGATGCAAGCTGCGCATGCGAGGGCACTATTTGTGCATGCGCGCACTCACGGCATCAGTACAGAGCTGCACAGACTTAGGAAGTATATTTTATAGTGATTATAGTGATTATTTTATATTTTACCATAAAGCGTTACACACTTACCACAATTATTATAGTTGATTATTAAGAGTTACATGACCACTGAAGTGTTATTTTTATCTTTTGCTCTTTTGACAGACAAGATTTTATTTTAAAGCGGTTAGACATCTTTTTTATTAGGGAGATGCTATTGAAAGTTGCATTTTCATTTTATTCTTTTGCATTCTCCCTCTTATGGAGGGTCATTTTATGGGAAAGTCCTCTGTCCATCATAGCTTCCCAATTGTAACTTTTTAAAGAAAGCCCCATATTTAAAGGCAATATATTGTTTTTCAACTATGATTATGTCCCAACTTCTCTGATTCATCCTGTTTACCATCAAAGTCTACGAGAAAAATAGAATAGAATGCTGGTCGTACAGTAAATTCTTATAGAGCTTTGTGCATGTATTTAGTGTGGGTAACTGTAAAACTCAGTTTACACATTGTCCAGAACTTAGTACATTTAAACAATTACCCTAAAGTGTGATGAATTTCTTGCATTTGCAAACTGTTTTCTATCAATGTTGACACCCCCTGGAAATCCCAGGTGAAATTAGCATACATGGCTGGCTCTTGCAGGTCATTGCAGGACCATAAATCAAGCATAAATGCTAATTCGCCTAAAAGACAAATTAGAATAGGAAGAAGAAGCTGAAATGTTTGCTTTCAGTACAATCATAATTTGTCAGAATTTATCAAGGAGAGGGTATATGTCTAAAGAACAACTGTGTAAACGCTCAAGCATTTTTACTTGAATATTTATTTATGGTACTTTAAAGACCCAGTGTAATAGTCATCTATGCTGGTTGCATTCTGCATTGCTGATTGGCTGCATATCTGAGCATGCTCAGATGGACTGGGTACACTTTTACAAAATCATACCCTGAGAATCCTAGCTCAATCCTGAGGGTGTAAACTTCACCTGCAACTGTTTTTTTTTATTTATGCTCCTCTACAGGATGCATTCATAACCCACCTCACTTTAATATGCCTTTAACTAAAATTGATTTGGAAAAATGTTTTCCTAAAGAAAACAAATAAACACAACCTTCATATTTTGTAACTTTATATGAAATTCTACTTTATTATTAGGTTCCATATTCTTTTCTCATCTGATTATGGTCTTGATTACATGATCTAGTCAGCCTTATGGGAGTTTTTACATTGTCCCCATATGCTAATTCGCTTAATTCATTATAAGACTCGAAACGGTTCTTACGAATTTACGTAAACTGCTCTTCGAGTTTCAAGCAACAAGTCAGAGACAACAACTACATTATTCTCCATAGCAACTCCATTCAGATGAGACAACTTCAGTAAACATTGCATCATTGAGTCTACATGAGTATTTGTTTCCTGCTCAAATGTTGACTGTGCCGTACTGCGTAATCTAACGTACAGGTCCCAGCAGCATAGATTTAGGATTTTTTTGCGAAGGAGTTAGAACGAGTTTTGAGTAGAGAGAGTATAAGGTTTGTTTTTTGTTTCTGCATATGTTTTTTTATGTAAAGTTACCATATATTATTCAAATGGACATACCCCCATATTGCTAATATTTAGAACAAATTTAAAGATCCCTACTTTGTCTGTTTGTACATCTAAGATGGAGGGAGCAGTCAGGATGGAAAAAGGAGATTAGACATTTAGGGAGTACTGGGTAGACAACAAAATTAAATTAAAGAAAATGTAATAAAAGTGTTTTTCTTATCAGGCCTTATATATTATAAGTATTAGAGAACCCTTTATAAGAACAGTACGTGGGCCTTTAAGCGTTATGTCATATGTTACGGTGTTAGAAATCGCAGTAAATGACACCAGATTGAAAAGGTTTATTATCATTGCACATAAGCATTGTAGTTTAGACAAATATCATTATATGTTTATTTCAAGCATTTTGCAATGTGTTAAATGTCAGGGGAAGCACATTGAATGCTAAAACAAGATTATTGTTGAGACAGATTGTAAATGTATTTGTAGAGCAGGTGAGTATGTGTGAATCTTTGGGACGTAATAATGAGGTGTGACTTAGCATTAGTTGAGTTTCAGTGTTTAACTGTGTGAACAGATATTTGTAATTGACACTGTGATTTAGCGGATGGTTCTTTAGTAGTCATTGTTCTAGATGGCTGGGTTAACCATTAGTAAGACTTCTTTAGTGTGTTAGGATGTTTAGACCATATCTTTGTTTTATTGGGGTCCTGGAAAATGCTTCTTTGGAATTTTTTATGTTACTTGGTTTTTATAGACACTTGTTATTTGAATGTGTCTTTTAAGTTTTCTTTGTAAGGGATTTAGCTGCTCTTATAGGAGGTTGAGTTTACATGTAAGGTTTACGCTCACTGGGACAACCCACAGAGCTTTTCCCGAACACATAGCCTTATCCATAAAAGCACACACAGAGGAAGGAATAGTTGACAAGTATGAATCACTCTTAAGGGTTTACACATAAGTATTTATTATAGGCAGCATGTAATATCTACTTAGGGCTTATGTAGGATTTTTACTCTGAAGATTTCCTATGGGAACTATGTAATCAAGTCCTATGTCTGCTATTTTCTCATGTAGGTGTGTCCTTGTAAACTAATGAGTTTTCTGTGGGCCCTAATGAAACCATTCACATTGCGTAGATAAAAACTATGGGCCTGATTCAATTGCAAGCCCGCATCTCACAGGCGGTATGGCTGCTTTTGTTCTGCAGGCTCCCATTCATCTCTGATTACGGAGCTATTCAATTGATCAAGGCCGCAAGTTACTGGCCCAAAGCCAACTCTTTAAACCACTGGTTCGTAGAAACGTATCAATTCAGCTAGCCCGTAACCTGCCATTTCTAATCAGCCAATAGAAAATGAGGCCGTCATTATTACGCCAGTAAAACATGGAGGTTACATGTCAATTATGTTTGAGAGTCCGATATGCAATCAGACTCACAAAATCGCAAAATACCGAAGTATGAAAATGAATACACATACTGTTCTAGCCCATATGGGAGGCCTGATATGTATTAATTCATTGATTTCCGCAATAGATATAACCCTGAAATGAAACATATATACATTTTATTTACTGTCGATTTGCGAATTTGACTGTTATGCAATTAATTCTAATATCTTTCATCGGTTTCCCCGTTATTTACAGTGCACTATTGATTTTTTATTTGCATTTGCAGTGCTACGAATAGGTGTTTAACCCCCTTACAAGTCCTCCTTCATTTGCGATTTATGGTGTGAAACCATTTGCGGGCTAGGGGAATTGGAGTAATTGAATAGCGATTGAACAGTATTGGCATTGATTTTAACAATTATTCATTTTTAAAGTTGTGCGATTGATTGACACGTTACCTCCATGTTTTACTGCTGTAATTATGACATCCTTTTTTCTATTGTCCGATTCGAAATGGGCGGTTACTGGCTTGCTGCACTGCTCCGAACCAGTTCATGGTTTACCAAGCTGGCTTCAGGATCACAACTCGTGACCTGGAGCAATTGAATAGCCCGCAAACTGAGTCCAACTGGAGCACGCAACTCGATTGCAGACATGCGGCTGTCTGCGAGCGAGTTGCAGGCTTTCATTTGAATGAGGCCCAATGCCGTCTTCCACTTTTTCCAATGGTGGATGACGAGCGCGTTTTGCGGCTGCTTTTTCATGGGCCAAGTAACACGCACGCGTCTGCCACCGCTGATGATGTAATTGCGGAGCGCAGGAGCAACTGGAAAGCCACGGTAAAACTCTATTCCTCCAGCCAATGTTTACATACTATGAGCCAATTGATAAGATGTATAATAGATGATATGATGTCTATATACAATTGCAAAGTGGGTTGAGTTACCATTTATAACTCTTGGCATATTAGATATAAGGTCAGTATTTATGTTTATATAGTGTAGTTTAGTTTTACACAGTTTAAGGGGTAAGTGGCAGGCCCAAGTGCCACCATATCTGAGTGGGATACTTTTACTTGTTAGGTGATAGGAGCGTAGAGCAGTTTTTTATTTTTTTCACAGGGGCAAGGGGTGGGTCCCAAGCTCTGCCCCATCAGATAGTTTAGGGACTGACCCTTATGATTATATAATACCAGCAGGTTAAAGAGCTGTATGGGCTCATCACTACAAGTAACATTGCACTTACATCTACTTTTGCACTTTTATTATCATTGCACTTCTAATGCACCATATTTTTGCTCTTTAAATTATTAATTAATTATAGCATACCTCCTTTTTGAGGACTGTCATAAATATTTATATTAAAATATTTGCATTAGTCACCTTTAAAATAGTTTACAATAGAATATATAATATTTTTTTGTATTTAAGAATGACCTGTTTTAAAGTTATTGAAATATACCCCCTTCACTGTTGTGATGATACCAGCCTTATGATATTGAGCCTGTATTGGAATTTGTTGTTGTGTTTACAAAAACTGGTTTGATCTCTTTGTACATTCGAAGGATACCATTGGTTCATGGACAGCCATAGAATTGCAGAGAAAACTTAGCCAGTATGCCAAACATAGGATGTTTTATTATAATAAACAGGATGCCAAAGAATGTTTTGCTTACTAATTTATGCTTTATGGTTCTGAGTATTACAGCATTTTTCCAAAAATGTCAGAATTTTTTTGATATCAAAGTGATGTTAGGTATTAAAATTTATAGCACAAGCTCACAAATCTGCAATATAAAATACTTTATTTTCAGTGTAATTTCCGTGTTATATCGATCCAGGCAATTAATGTGTTAATACATATAATGGAACTCGCATGGACTAGAATATAATATTTATGGATTTATCAATATTGCATTATGTCTGGAATGTGGGTTCGATCGTAACTCGTAATTGAAGCCCGTAAGGCTAAATTTTTCAGTAACGTAAGAATGATGATCTCTTTTACCATTGGCTCTGTCTAAACCCGTAACTAAGGGTTTGACTACTTGACCATGATCATGGGCGCACATCCAATGTGCAACAAATGGTTTACGGGTTTGCGTCTCAAGCTTGTAACTCACGCCATGGTCTAATTTAATAGCTCTGTAACTCGGCCAAATTTCAAGCCTGCAGCTGTTACGGGTATCACGTTGCATCTACGGGCTTAGAATTTAATAGTGCTGTATATCTGTAAGATTATATGGAACAGTGTAAGGTAGCAAAATAGGACAATATTTGTAATAGTCTCTGTGGCATGCTGCATCTCCCTGAATAACTGGCGCTTATCTGACAATGATGATGGGGATGCTAGGAACACAATAATGAACTAAGCATTGATTTGTTAGAAAGAATAGTGTCAGCTAGGACGAGCAGTCATATGTATATCAGATCAGCATGCAGAGCAACCACCACGATAACACAGATTAGCTATGCTAAACACAAAATCCAGTGAAGGGGGACCAATGAGGGGAAACCCCAGAGGACCAATCAAGGGAAGTCCTATGAGAAGCAATCAAGCAAAATGTGGAGGAACAATAAGCGTCTCTGCTTTATGGCCCAATGATAAAAACAGACTTTGTTTCTAATTCTCAATGGAGAGGCCAGACTGTTCAGTGGTCCAGTGTGTTAAAAATATGATTGAAAACTTTAAGAACAAAATTCTGCAGGGAAAAATATCATACTAATATCATAATATCAACTAATTATCAACTAATATCAACCATTTTTATTATAAAAAAATAATTGGAGAGCTATGGTTCCATCCTTTGATATATGTAGTATGCTTATGTGTCCAGTGGGGGATGGGGTGTGGTGTCAATTTCAATCTAATCTAATTATCTTAACAAAGGCTCTTTATTCCTTCCTTCCCCACTGCTCTATTCGCTGACATATCCATATATATCTAAATATGTATATATTTTATGTATTTTAGTATGTAAACCTTTTTTCTTTAGTTTAGTGGACCTCTCTACACAAGAGCTTCCTCCCCCTTACAGTGGACTTCGAAATCCTTCCCCTTCCTGCATGTCTTCTCACCGTGTCAGTGAATCTCAATTGGCTTACAAACCTGCATCATTTCATGAACTGCAGTGGTCATTTAAGTTCTACACAAGGGGTCAAACATTCCTGTAGCCCTTATACTTCAACAACCATAGTATACAGACAATTCCCAACAGATTCTCATAGGCAACCCCTATTGAAACACAAAAATACCATCACACACATGTAGTTATAAGGCTGTGTGCTGGATTAAAAAACACTTTGTCCAATTTTACTCCTGTTCTTCTGGTGTTTATTACTGCTTTGGCTACAGTATATATAAAAAAGAAATCAGAGGTGCTCAATCTGAGAACGAACAATACCTAAGTAGGTTTGTTTTCTTGGCCTGGTTACCTACTCAGAAAGCAACCTCTTTTAGCTCACTTGTGCCCTTCACAGGGAGAAATATCATGTAGTATATCAGTCTGGTCTCACTAAAAAGAGTGACCTAGCCCCGAAATACCAGGCAATTCTACCGTGAACAGGAGAAACAGCAAACCCCAGACGCTTTTCGGCCTCTCTGGACCTCGTCAGTGAGGTGCAGCTTTACACCCTAAGGCAGTATATATACCACATTTGACTGTACCTGTTAGTGAAGCTACAATTTTAGGTTGGTTCGTTCTCTGATGAGCGCCTCTGACTTAGTTATTTTGTATAAGCTAAAATTTTGACAGTTAATAAGAAACACACAAATTATATAATAATTATGCAATAAATAAATATTCTTTTTTAGTTTCTCATGTTTCCTCCTTGGGGTTACATAAAATAAACTTTGAAGAAGAAAACACACTATAGTTTAGCTGTGTGAGTTAAGGAGCTGAAATATTTAGGACTCATTCATAATATCCAGACCAGTTAACTTAGACTCAGTCTACAACACTCTTGTTCTATGATTGAAATAAATGTTTCAATTGTAATTTTCAAAGAAAAATATTATCAAATGTTTTAGTACTTATTTAGAGTTGATACAATTAAGTCTTTTCATGTGTAAGGTTTTGGAGTTGGGTGTTCTAACTTTACATTATAGTAACAATTTTTCTAAACTGAATAATTAAACAGACATACACCACAGTATGATAATTAATTGCAAATTATTCTAGTTATTTTCACACTATGTATAGCATTCTGATGTGGAGAAATTCATATACCTCTGTTTCACGCATTTCATGATCAAGTGCCCTCCATAAGTCAGACAGGCGTACTCCCATCCATTGCCTTGTTGCTCTGTGGAACAATTTTACTGTTCATACTATAGTATAGAGATTCACTGGTGTGACTGAATAATAAATAACGGTAAAGATACATTTTTTTTTACAAATAGTCTTCTTAATTGACCCATGGGGTTACTTGCAGTTTAAATGCTACATGTGGGTAAATTATAGTTTTAGGTGAAAAATAATATTAAAGAATTTTGGCTCTGATGAGTGAAACTGTTATAAAACAAAGGTTATAAAACAAACAGTTGCTGTAGTGTAGACAACAGAGTTACCTTTCTGCACATTCCTCTTATGTACGAACATTAATAACATCTTTGAAGTTACTATTGTTACTAACTAACTAGGGAATATACAAACTTACAATCATTACCACTAAACAAGTACCGGTCACAGCACATTCTGAACACAAATAAATTCTTTAAACATTACACATAAATGAAGACAAATTGTCACAGTCCTGAAAACACATCTCATGTCCATTTTAATAGCCTTTTGATGTTAGCAATCACATGTGCTTGGGTCCCAAGAGATAGAGGCAATGACTTGAGGGGCTTTGACAGTTTGGCTTTGGACCACAAAGGGCCTTGCATGTGGGGTCAGGGGAGTCCCACCCTGATCCCAAAAATCAGTAATGACGTAAAGAAAATGGAAACACACAAGAATAATTAAAAGAAATGGTTTACAGATGCAAAGAATACATCCAAACATGGAGCACACACACCTAAGAATGCAACACATTGGAGAAACATACTGAGCCAACTAAAATATCTTTCATCAAAATATTAGCATGCGGTGAAAGAGATAAGAGAGATACACACTTAGGGCCTCATTCTATTATCTGCCGTAAAACGGCCTGCAAGGCTCCCCTTACGGCCGGCCGTATATCTTGCAACCGGCCGTAAGCTCAGAAATCTTTAAACGCAAAAATAAATTCAAGACGGCACTATAAAGCTCTGTAAATGCTAGGGATCATATTGGGGGACATGAGGATTAATAGCAACCCCCTCTCAAGCTTGCACATCAGCCCAAATACGAGTTTACATTAACTGTTTTTTTTCCGGGCGCAGCGTGGGCGGGTCTGAGGTGCTCCAAGCCCTCTGGACTTTTTACATGGATATGTGACATAAATTAAAAAATAATTTATTTACGGATTTGAGTATAGGGGAATGTTGTGCTATTTTTGCTAACACCTACAATCACTTTATAGTCTCCTCAGAGTGCAGGATGGCTTTATTTCGGCTTTATAATGTGCTTAATTGTGTGCCTGCGGGACCTTTTTGCTGCAAGTAAGCTGCGGCTCGCTTTTAGCCTTGCAGAGAGGGTTCCCGAAACTCTTGCGGCCGTTTTAGATCGAAGGCTTTCCTCCGGCGCGAGCGGCCGCAAGGGATAGCAAGACGTCGGCCGCAAGCCTGCCGGAATCCCCGGCCGAAGGGGAAAAGAATAGCCGAATAGCTTGCGGCCGGTCCTTGCGGCCCCGCATCTCCTACGGCCGATAATAGAATGAGGCCCATAGTATCCAGAGTATCTCACACACATGCAGCCTTATTAGCCCTGAAGGCTACTCCTCACAATTAAGCAGAGTCACAATATTCTGGCCAAAGTCCTTAATATGTACTCTTTTCCCATGCAAGGAAATCACACTTTACAGCAAAACATGCTACCTACTATCAACAGTGTGATAGCTGGGAATAAATCCTGGAGACCAACTATAGTAGAGGATCATAATCTCACTACATCAAATAGCAATACCTTGACAAGCATTTCATCATGAGAAAGGTTTGCACTACAATGGATCTTTAACAAATAAATACAATTTCTGTGTGACAGTATGTCTTTGTTTAAGAAACTTAAAGGTCCATTGAAAGGACTACTGCACAATGAAAACAAAATATATGTTTGAAAACTTTGAGGCTTACTAAGAGCATAATTAAGCAGGAAAACATCATAGAGCTAGTTTTAATTTAGAAAAACATAAATGTTAATGCCTCTGCAGGACCCTGGAGAGAGCCGTGACATATTAGTGGAAGTTGTGCGTGTGGGAGGGGCGTTTACATTTCTGGAGAGCTGATGTAACGTTCTACTTCAGGGATCGTGCGAGGGAAGGGTTATGTTGTCAATTTTAATTGTATCCAATTATCAAACAAATGATCTGGACATTTGCCTGTTCCCTCATACCTCCCTTCTACTGATCTCTACAAACACATATCCCAATCATGCATCTCTCAGGTTGTGAAGTAACAAACACAAAAAAAGATTCCTGTACTCATAAACAAAGTCATGAAAAATTCAGATTTTCTAAAAAAATGCCCATGCTAATATTGTTACTTTGGTACATAACTGACAAAGAGTTTTTTGTCTTGGACTGTAGTGGCCCATCAACTACGAAAAAAAAATCACATTTTGGGTAAATCCTTGAACTATGTCATAGCTGGCTAAAAAGTGGGGTTCCTCAAGATTCAGTAATAGTTCCTCTCCTTTTTTTCCTGATGAGACTAAGTTGTTCAATTTAATTAAATCAGAAAATGATGTCCTTTCCCTGCATGAATTAGAGAAATGGGCAACTAAATGGCAGATGAGATTTAAAGGCATATTTAAGTTTCATGGAATATGAATGCATCTAATAGGAGGAGAATTTGTAGTGTATGAAAAGAAAAATGCACGATACCAAAATAAACATTATTATACTTACTCTAAAGTTTGCTAAATCTCATGAGTTTCCAAGCAGTTAATTTGTGTATAGCGCAATCTGTTTTTAAGATTGTATTATTTTTTTACAAACCCAGTTTTATTTGTAAGCAGCTGTGGTGAGAAAGAGCCAGTTCCATTTTGCACCTTATATTTACATCTTGGGTGCTATAGTTACTGTAAGTCAAAATTCCATGACATATATTCAGCTACCTGTAGTAATCTCATCATCAGGTACTGTAGCTGAGCATTACTACTTCATACTTGCATCTAAAAGCCAGAGATAGTTGTACTAAAATTCAATTTATATTAAAAAAAAATCTTCTCCAGATGATTTGTGCATGTACACTGGTATTGAGTGCATTGCGTATTTTACAAGATTATCAAAATATTTCACATGCAATCCTAATTCTAATATTTAAAACATGTTCTATTACATAATTTACAGAAAATGTGCATGTCCAGTTAAATGACCAATATAGTTTAGAAAAAAAGCTTAATATGATTGTGAATTAGGTAACAAACAATCAGTAATAGCAGCTATTTAGGCTGTGAGCATCAACTATTTTTAGAGAAATTCCTATATGAATACTCTGGAGTTAGAATGTTCCACCTTGTCTTGATTCAAATACTACTTGACAGCTTGGAGCGTGAGTGGCTGTGGATATCTTATAAATAAAGATCTATTACAAGACAGAGTCACATTTTTAAAACATATTATTTTTACTGTACAGTATTTCTTTAAAATGGGAATCCAGCTTTGCAAACCACACTATAGCTGAGTCAAAGGAATGTATAAGGAAGGGATGATAACACGGTTCAGAGATTACATTTTGGAACAATTTGTCATACTTTAAAACCAAAGGCCAGAAAGCTCACATAAAATATAAGAATTCAGATAGTGGATGCAAAGCACATCTTGGAACTGGCTCGAGAAGCAATTCACATAAATAGTGCTATTATTATTATTTTAGCTGTATTTCTTTTCACACATACTAACACCTACAGAAGTGTACCCAAATGGGTATCTCTTTGCTTAGATAAGGACATTGCATTTATAACCTTTTTGGTACCTGCATGTAATAGCTGGTGTAAGTATGAATGCTTGTGAGTCTGTAGCGAATTATATTACAGAAAGCAGAAAATTGCTACCAAGGTCAGTTTAAGGATATAGTAAATGGATTTCTAAGGTCAGAATAGCCATGACAATTAGACTTCAGAAACTGCAGATATATTTTTTATGATCTTTTGTAAGCATAAGTTGAAATGTAATTTATTACAAATGGCATATGCCATAGTGAGATTCGAGCAAGTAATCCAGAAACATGATTGTGCAGAGGTATTGAAACATGAAATTGAACTGGAATGTCTTAAGGATCCCATTGTCTCGCTTACTCATGATATTCCTTGTGAATATTCTGCTGAAAAAGTACAAAAATGTAAAAGCGCCTATATGCTAAAAATACTACTATCTTTTAATTAAAACAGTGATAAGAGATTTACTATGTATGATATTAAAATGTATACAATTTTTTAAAGTTTTTTTATACATATAGTAAATAAATAATGTTTGCTTTTTCTAATTTTCAATAAAAGTTAAGTTGTGATAAAATAGTGCAATTATAAATAAGTAAAATAAAGATCAAATACAAAAACTGTATTTAGTCTCTGCCTTTTTCTATAATTATATATATATATATATTTTTAACTTATGAATATTATATATCTATATATATATATATATATATATATATATATATATATATAGATTATATATATATATATATATATTATATATATATATATATATATATATATATAGAGAGAGAGAGAGAGAGAGAGAGAGAGAGAGAGAGACAGTAATTTAGAAATTTAGATGAATAATCAAAGTATTGCAGTATACAGCGATACATGTTTTATTTATAACACTTCTTTAAATATACTTGGCAATAAAGAGGGTATCTCTATATACTGCAATATTCGGATTACTGTGGTGAGGATTCCTTACAGAGGAAAACTATAAGCCCTCTTTAATCTCTATACCAGGATAAGCATATTATCTAGTAAATATGATTTAATATGCTCATATCACTGAGTGGTGTTTCCCTAGGATAAGATACGGTCATGTATAGGCTTGAAATGCAAGATTTCCCCCTGGAGGTTCTAAAAAAATATGTTATATTGGACTCACAGGGAAGGGGTCGTTAAATTGGGGGGTAATCGGTTACCATGGAAGGATTAATGATAGCAGTCAGCATGGCCCCTGGCCAGCAGGGGATAATAAGGAGGGATGTCATAATTTGATGGAAAGACCCTCCCCCTGTCAAGGGCATGGGCGAGGAGGATTGGCTAATTCTATATTTGTCTAAGGTTGTGACTTATTGTAATTGGTTGCTGTTCTGTTTAAATTTGCTGTGTGTTTACCAATAAAGTAGTTGTCAGTTTGAAATACATAATTTACATGTATGTTAACTTGTGAGGGAATAATAATTCTTATTATTGGGATTATTACTGCTCAACCTGCATGAGAACTTGGGTGGAACTACCAATCCTTGTTGTCTACTGATAGCTTTGGTGGATGTAAGCTGGGTTGGTTCTGTTCCTGAGATATACAATGAACCAGACGGTCATACTGGGTAGGTTTGAACTAGGTTCTTATCAAACCCAACAGAAGTAGTAGTTTGTCACATATACACAGGGATGGAAACGTTCCTGGAGCCTGCCTGGAAACTCAGGCTCCTAAATATTTATTTCCAAAATATAATACATCTCTATGAAGGGCTTCTTCCAGAATACTTGGAACAAGCCTCTTAGGGTCCTAACAAATCTTCCTGTTTCCTAATGTTTTATATTTTTGTCCACCACTATATGTGTATATATATTGTCCACCCTTGTATGTGTTTATATATTTGCAGGTATTCTTGCGGGTGATTCAAAGCAGGCAAAGCAAATATACAGGAAAAAACAATAGGATGCTTGACTGTAAAAGAAGAGGAATTAGCAGCAAAAAATAAGAAGTGTTTTTGCCACACTGTAGTTTCATACTCAAACCACACACAGAATATTACAGGGGATTTTGTGGGTTCATATAGGTTCATCAGGTCTAGAATGTATTTTAACAATAACCCAAGCACTTGTGAAATTGGCAAAGAAAGTGAAATGCAATGGTTCATGTTCGAAAAGACAAACTTAAAAGGAAAGACTTTATCAGCTTAGAGGAAAGCATGAAAATAAAAGGTATAATACAAACCTTCAAACGTATTAAGAAAAACTGTAAGATTAGGAGGAAGAAGAATGATAAAGCAATGCATCTGAGAGGGTGTGGTGGGGATTTTAGAAGAAATGGGAGTAGATACTGAGAAAGACATGGAAGAGGTAATAGAGATGGTAAAAATAGGTGTGTGGATGAGAGTGCAGGGCAGATTTGATATCCGAGGAGAGAAGAGTAGATGATATATCGGAGTGAGACAAAAAAGGGAAAAGTGGCAAAACAGTATTAACATCAACTAAAAGTACCTTGGCTCAAAAGATGTAGTCTAAAATAAACAACAGAGCTCTCATGTTGATTTACATGTTCAAAGTTTTTTCTATGAAGGTATACAAAAGAGATGCATCAAATAATAGTCCAATAAACCCTAACTCCCAAAAACTACCAAAAAAAGACTTACACATGAAATAAAAAAGATTACAGGAAATGAAAACCACTATTAAAAAAGACATACAACCTGTAATAAAGAAAGAGTTAATGAGTCCACTGACCTGGCCAAAATGCCCCTCCAGCGGTGTCCATTAATGTCTTGGTATTCAGTCTTCTAAAAAAAATCTAAAGAATCTAAAAAAATAAATAAATAAAAAGCACCTTCTGATTGGCTTAAATTGCTGTCAATCAGATTTCAGCCAATCTGAATGGGATAATAGGGGTTAATTACAATTGTAGCACGGGCTCTTTAAAAACCTTCAAGGTCCTTTAAGGACCTGTGGCGGGAAATTTCAATTTTTAAATGCTGCGGAGGTGCCAGTTGGCACCCTTGCAGCAAGTGTTAATGTAGGGACCCTGCGGGTGTCCCAATGGGGACCCCGCAGCACAGGGGAGGTTAATGTTAGGTGCTGGAAGGGTTTTTAAAGTACCCCTGTGGCCAGGGTTAACTATTTGTGTGCCCCAGGTCCTTTAAGGACCTTTAAGGACCCGCAAGGCAGAACATTTTAATGTAATGTGGGGACCCTGTGGGGTCCCGATGGGGACCCCTGCATCATGGGGGTTTAATATAGTAGTGGGGGGGGGTTAGGAGCAGTGGAGACATGTAGGGGGAGGATACGTGGTTCAACTTTATCAGCTAAGAGGAAAGCAGGAAAATAGAAGGTATAATACAAACCTTCAAATGTATTAAGTAAAACTGTAAGATTAGGAGGAAGAAGAATGATACAGCAATGCATCTGAGAAGGTGTGGTGACCATATGGGGATTTTAGAAGAAATGGGAGCAGATACAGAGAAAGACATTGAAGAGGAACCAGTAATAAAGATGGTTAAAAAAAGGTATGTGAATGAGAGTGCAGGGCAAAATGGATATCTGAGGAGAAGAGTAGATAATATATCGGAGTGAGACAAAAAAGGAAAAAGTGGCAAAACAGTATCAATATCAACTAAAAGCACCATGGCTCAAAAGATGTAGTCTAAAATAAACAACAGAGCTCTCAAAGCATGCTGATTTACATTTTCAAAGTTTTTTCTATAAAATTATACAAAAAAGATAAATCAAATAATAGTCCATGTGCACAATTTTTATCTACATGATTTAAGGATAAAAAGTTTTTCAACGAAAATTATACTGAAAACAAAAAGTATCACATATATTGAAAGGATTACATTCAGTCAGAGATAATGGCATTTACAAATCACATATCTGGAGACCTGACCCAGGCATAGGTAACTTGGTAAATTTTACCCCTGTCACTTACATGCTGATATCCTCTATGAAATAAGACACAAAACCATTGTTTGGGTATTAAACAGTCCACAGCTTTATTAACCATGTAACATAAAATCAGAGGTAGCTGTACACCCCCACCTAGGAAAAAGCTCCACCCCCACCCAGAGGCCCAATGGAACCCCGTGCCCAATGAGCCTTTGGGACCAACCAAACCGGATACCTTCAATCTACTGAGCTCCAACCTAAGGTGATATAGCGCCGCCACCAGCCGCAACCCCACTGGGCTCAGCATCGCCAAAACGCAGCATGGCCTGATTAATACCCTTCTTTAATTTGTAATTGAACAGGGAAAGGTCCACCTCGTTAAGGTGAACCCCATCTGGTAAATAATAAGACTTGGCATCCTGAATTTCCAGTTCCTGTGACTAATACAAAATCCCCCCAACTTTATAATAAAAGGAAAACATAATTTTATTTAGTCTAAGCCTAGCTTTGTCTGTTTCTTATGATCAAGTGCCCCTCTCCATTTCATCCTAGGCATTACCTGAGACCATGTAACTGGTAGGCCTGAAAAAAGTTCACACAAAAAGAGAACATCCCTTTTCATTATGCGGACTAATTCCCTTAAAGGTGTAACTCCTAAATCATTCCCCCCAGCATGTATAACCAAAATCTTGAGGTTTAAGGAAGGATATAGAATAACCCACAGGTCAAAACCTGCTCCCATTTTAACCTCCAAACCATTTAAACAGAGCGGCTTCCACTGGGAAATCCATCTGACGACCTTCACCCGTGTGAAGATCCCAGATAGGGGCGCTATTCAGCTCCAACACGCCATGTCTTTTAGCTACAGGAATTACCCTAAATATGCTGGCAATCTTCCTTGAAGAAATGGTCCTCTCGGTGACGGGCAGTCATATCAATCCTTCTTAAAGAAATACACCATATTCTATGTATTCCAGAAAGCATGATTTTTAATGTGTACTCTCTCACTTCATTTCTAAACAGCAACTGACTCAGACAAAAGCATTTTGCTCCCCCAATTACATCACAGTGGGCTAAACCCATACAAATTCCCCACCCATATTAGCATCACCCAAACATAGAAATAGAAGAGTCAATCAGGATCAGGGAAAACTGTGGGCTTGGCTTGCCCACCTTAGATAGGGTGGAACACTGGGCCTATCCCACATGGGATCAGAACGGCAAACAGGGCCTGTAATTACCCCAACATCCTGTAGTGCCATCTTGTGGACAGCAAATGGAATTACTTTCGGTTTGCAGTGTTAAAATATCTTCAAAGAAAATATATCCGACTCGCAAGTTTATTATTACAGTAAAAGCACAATAAACACAATATAATAGAAAATGTCCTTTTCCTCAGTAACTAATATGGCTGTAACATGGTTTAATCCATAAGAGGAAAACTGAACTTCACAGTCCGTAATTGCAGCAAACCGTCTTGACAAATAAATATAAGAGTGCCACACTATCCACATTTATCAAGGCCAACCTGAAAAAACATTATACATTACATCAGAGATTGTACAGGTATAAGTTTAATATAACACGCAGTAAAATTACAGCAATGAAAGGGGGGTTGTTTAGCGAGGCAGTACTCCATAGCAGATAGTCCCCGAAACTCCACCCCTGCTGCTGAAACAATTCTGGTTCTGGATCTGCCGCCGGTGCTTCTCTTCTAAACTTCTCCCAGTTAAATCATGATAACACATCAGCTATGACATTCTTCACTCCCGGTATATGTGAAGACCTAACCAATATATTAAACTGTAAACATTTCAAAACCAACTGCCTTAGCAGTCTAACCACGGGAGGTGAAGAAGCTGTTGTAGCATTAATGGCCTGCACTGCGCTCAGATTATTGCAATGGAACAAAAGATGTCTATTTCTCGGGCTATCTCCCCACAACAGCATGGCCACCACTATAGGAAACAGCTCTAGAAATGTAAAAAAAAATCTTAAGCCATTAGACTCCCACCAATCATGCCATGCCTCTGCACACCACCTACCTGGAAAATAAATACAGAAACCCTTAGCACCTGCTGCATCTGTATACAATTCCAACACTCCGTTGTCCACAGGATCTGTCAATATCAGTGTAGACTCATTAAAATGCTTTAGAAACGTATACCAGATCTGCCTTATTATCGGCTGTTACTCTGATGTGTTGGTGTGGCTTTGTCAAACCTGTCATGGCCAAAGTCAAACGTCTAGAAAATATCCTGCCCATTGGAATATTTCTACATGCAAAATTTTCATTTACCTATCAATGACTGCATTACCCTTAGGGTGAATTTTTTTGGCCGCCTTAACGGACAACACATTCCTTATCAAATCCTCCTTTATTTGCTGGCATTCAAAATAAACAGTATCTAACTGGATCCCCAGAAAGTTCATGTGCATGAGCCTTCCGACTTCTCTTCTGCTATAGGGATACCAAAATCACTAGCTATAATATGAAAAGTCTGCAGTAATCTCTAGCAGACTGTTGTACCAGCTGCACCCACAAATAGAAAATCATCCAAATAATGTGCAGCGGAATAAAAGCCTGCCTGTTTAGTTACCACCCAATGTATGAAAGTATTAAACTTTTCAAAATATTCTCATGATATAGAGCACCCCGTAGACAAACATAAATCCACAAAGTACTTTCCCAAAATGTAACAGACTAGTAAATGTTGAGAACCTGGGTGAACTGGCAGAAGTCCAAAAGCAGTTTTTATGTCCACCTTGGCTAGCAACGCTCCCCTGCCTGCCCTTCTAATCAACTTCAATGCTTGTTTGAATGAAGTGTAAGTAACAGATGAGAGTTCCCTTTCAATCCCATCATTTTACCCCTTCTATGAGTAAGGCGTCATTCCTGATCTCCTATATTCAGTTGTTAATGACCTTGTGCGGCGAGCTACTGTCTTCTGCATGCCTCCAAACCTCCTGCAACGGTATCAGTGCTTCCTGGGGATCATTTGCAGATTGCATAATCCTGTTTGAAGAACCTTCACCTAGGTCAAGAAATGTAGAAACAGGACAGTGCACAATATAAAAGTCACTTCTCATCATATCACAGCTCCTTCTCTGTTCTTCCTCCATGTCCCTTGCCTTGTCAACTTGTTCATTGCAGCTTTCTACCTCCTCCTCCAAACTGTGGTCTTCCTGCTCTAAATGTATTGGTGCCCCTTGTAGTTGCTATAGCTGATATTGCTGCTGGCATCCCCCCTCTTGTGTGCTTTCTGTTATACATCTGCGTTCCTGCCATGTTGACTCCCTTAAGAAATCTCTCCTCTCTCCAGTCTGAAAGTTCTTAATTCTGCTCTTGCCTCTAGTGGCTATTTGCCTATCCCTTTCTAGCCCTAGCCCACTTTGTGTTATTATAGCAGACCTCTCAGAAGCTGTAGAGCTCCCCTCGCTGCTCCTCTCCACTTGTTTAGGAGTAGTAGGGATGGGGATCCTCCTCCTTAGGGTGCATACACGGGTTGCAGGGGACTTTATAGGGGTCTTCTTTTTTTCCTGCCCTTTCCCCTCTTTGCTGCCATAAATTTTTGGGAGGTGCTTGTGACTGGGCTGAGCCTCTCAGGTGGTCTTGCTCTTCATCTTGGGCGACCTTCCTATTGCTAAATATGCTCAGGGACAGGCCCCCCAGCTGGTTCTTCCTGGATTCCCTTGTCTGATAATGCTCAATAATATAACCAGCCATTCCTGGCTATTTACAGCCATTTGAGCCCTTAGTTGGGCCACCAGTGGGTTGTTTATTGGTGAGGCCATCCTGAGAGATGCTCTCCTGCAGCTCCCAACTAACTGGGGTGCAAAAGTGCCCCACCCCCTATGCCTTCTGCGCCAATCACTACCCTGCACTGTGCCCTCTTAAATGCTCCTACGCCTATGCTGTCTCCAGGGCACCCTAGAAATGGACATGTTACTCAGGTAGAGCATGAACAGAAAAACAACATCAGTACAAAATTTACTATTCATCTTGTGTTCGTTTGCCTATAGAAAGGTACAATGAGATCCTTTTCAAGCTACCTACAAGAGACACAGTCCCAAAGTAAACACTCTGCCCCAGGCGTTTAATCCTCCTTGTCCTATCAAACACTACTCACTTTCTATTGTCTTACTGGCATGTGACCAAAGACAGGTTATGATTCACCTTACTTGACTTCAGGTGTTATAAAAATATAGTTTTCCTGAAGTTTCCTTTCAACAGAGAAGATAATGCTGATTCTTTCATAAAGGGTCACTATGGCGCTCTAACAGTAGGGTTTCATTTGTTTGTTTAGTTATTGTTTAGCAATAAATTCAGCAATTGAAGATAATAAACTCAAGAACTAAATAGAGATCTTATCTGAATCCAAGGGTCCTCCCATTCAGCCCAGGATTCTCATTATGTTAACAAAGACAAAACGTTGGCTGCCGTTGAATACACTAACTAAAGAAGCACTGTTCTATGCATACATCACGTGTGTGTTAGGAATACAACAAAATAACAATAGCAGCTATACAAGATAGGAACATAAAAAATGCATTTTTATAGAAAATTGTATATTTAGCTGACTCTGTGTTAAGGAGGACCTTGGACAGCTAGCCTGTCTGTACTTGGGGTGGGAGGGTTACCCTATAGGGCCATTGACTTCTGTTGTCAAGGCCTGTATGAAGAGGATGTTTTTAGAGGGAGTGAATACAGATCTTATCTGAAACAACAGTTACTCCCATTTCTCTCAGGTTGTTTATAATTATTTTACCAAGACAAATGTCTTTCATCATTAAAGTCCTTTAAGTCACAATTTACATTGCTCTCTACAATCCTTTAAACACATCAGAACAGTGCAAACACTGCAAAGTTTCCTCTGCATTGTGTAGCATTCACTTTATATGACCCATGCTAGAAGGCAAATAAATGCTGCACCTAAATAGGATGTAAAGCTCATAAAGAAATACAAAATGAGATTGGGTCCTTTGTAGTTGTCTTATGGAATGGAAAACTTTCAAGTAAAATACAGTGCTTAACTCTGGTGCAAATAATATAAATTAAGTTTTACATTATTATCATTTCTATAAAGAAAATGGAACGTAAAAGGCTCGGAGAATAACAATACATAACCAAGTACATGAAAGCTCATTTTAGTTGTTTACTGGCGTGCGCTTCACAAAAGGCATACAATTTGCTGGCAATATGTAAACTATTGTTTTGCTGCTAAGTCTAGTACATTGTGTTAATGTTACAGATAACATTTTAAAGGATTCAAACATTTTACTTTGTGAGAATAAAACAATGATTTGAAGAAAATGTGCTTTTTTTTTTACTTTTGGAGAATTCATTTGACATTCTCACGTATATATGTGTGTGCATGTTTTTAGAAAAGAAGTGAATGTGACATATTACTAATAGTCTGTGGGATGTGTTCTACATTTTGTTTAGCTTAGCTCTAAACAATGCTGTGTCTAATTCTAGTGCTTTTAGTTTCGATGAACATAATTTCTTCATTAATTTTGACGCTACAAAGAAGATAGATAACATAAATATATAATATTGATAAAATGGTGGGATACAAAATGGGCTAATCACCCCTAAAGCCCACCCACAAAATTCTGTATGGGCTGTGACTTTTAGCCTTTTTTTTTATTTCCTAGAAAACATATAAAACATATCATAATAATAACATACACATATATATATATTGTGACAAGGATGGCCGTTTACCACAAGAAGTCTTTGCGACAAAAGGTTCAGCAATACACATTTTGGATGCAGAAGACTTGTTTATTAATAAGACTCATAAACAAGGATTATAAATAATGAAAATAAAAATCTACATATACGTTTCTTACTAAACGTGCAGGAACACCCTGACTACCCCCGTGCAGCTTCTCTGCTCCGGAGAAATTATACTTCATAAAGAAAGCACACAGTCTCTTATAGTGCCACCTTGTGGCCGGGATACAAACAGTCTCTTATAGTGCCACCTTGTGGCCAGGATACAAACAGTCTGTTTTATCAGCAGTCTTTTTCCAGTCTTTAAATAGTAACAGCGGATGAAGCGTAGGGACCACCGTCTCTCCCATATGCTTCAGTCTGTAGCACAGCTCTCTCTAGATTGGTATCCAACAGGTACTTGACACCAGGATTTCCACAATGAGCAAGCAGGGCTGTCTTTTCTCCAACAGCAGCTTAACTTTGGTATCTGTGTGAGCAACCTATCACACAATCTCCTCTTATAGCAGTCCACCCAGCTGACAATGTTCTCTTGTTAGCTGCAACTCCCAGACTCCTCACTGGCATAGACCTTGTCTCTTTTTAGGCTACTCTGCCAGGGAATCCTCCTCAGTCTGCCATTCACTTACTTGGTGCTTTTGTAGCTTCACCTCCTGACTGTGTAGTTGCTCTGACCGCTCTGTTAGTCCAACGACTTCAAGACAGCACACACTTCTGTTATCCAAATCTGGCAGCCACAGGAAAACAAGATTTTCTCATTCAGATTTTGCTTTTAAAGTCCAGTATGCAGATCCACACAGGATCAGCCAGCAAGCTCCTCTCTTGTGGCTTGCTGTGGCTGCTAGCAGCAGCACACAACTTAGGCCAGAGCCTAATCAGCCACCACTTTCCATGTCTGCTTTCCAGGCTTTAAAGAGAAACTGCACCTGCACCAATTAGTAGTTCTTCAGGAGTTAACTCCGTCACTCCTGTCAAGAACTCTTTACTCTTTTCTTGGCACCATCCTAAAGGGGGCAAACGATCACACAATATATTTATATATATATATATATATATATATATATATATATATATATATATATTTACTGAATATACTCGAGTATAAGCTGAGTTTTTAGCCCTTTTTTTAAGGCTAAAAAGGGCCCTTTCGGC
This sequence comes from Discoglossus pictus, assembly GCA_027410445.1. Taxonomy (NCBI): domain Eukaryota; kingdom Metazoa; phylum Chordata; class Amphibia; order Anura; family Alytidae; genus Discoglossus; species Discoglossus pictus. Next base: position 510,788,915 of record CM050163.1, read on the forward strand.
TTATACTCGAGTCACTCCCCCCCGTGTCTCTTTCCCTCCCCCCTCCGGCACCCGGTATATGCTAATGACGTGGCGCGCATGTGACGTCACATGCGTGCCACTTTAAGACCCGGAAGGAGCGGAGGCTGGAGCAGGTAAGTGAGGGGGGGGGGGGGGGTATTTAGAGGGGTAGTATGAGGGGTGTTAGAATGAGGGGGGGTTGAGGATGAGGAGGGAGGTTTAGGAGAAGGTTGAGGATGGGGGGGTTGAGGTTGAGGAGGGAGGTTGAGGAGGGGGTTGAGGAATGGGGGTTGAGGTTGAGGAGGGAGGTTGAGAAGGGGGTTGAGGATGGGGGGGTTGAGGTTGAGGAGGGAGGTTGAGGATGAGGAGGGGGGCTGAGGATGAGGAGGGGTGCTGAGGATGAGGAGGGGGCCTGAGGATGAGGAGGGGGCTGAGGATGAGGAGGGAGGTTGAAGATGAGGAGGGGGGTTGAGGAGGGAGGTTGAGGAGGGAGGTTGAGGTTGAGGAGGGAGGTTGAGGATAAGGAGGGAGGATGAGAAGGGAGGATGAGGAGGGGGGTTGAGGAGGGGGTTGAGGATGGGGGTGTTGAGGTTGAGGAGGGAGGTTGAGGATGGGGGGATTGAGGTTGAGGAGGGAGGTTGAGGAGGGGTTTGAGGATGAGGAGGGAGGTTGAGGATGAGGAGGGAGGTTGAGGATGAGGAGGGAGGTTGAGGAGGGGGTTGAGGATGAGGAGGTGGGTTGAGGTTGAGGAGGGAGGTTGAGGATGAGGAGGGAGGTTGAGGAGGGGGTTGAGGATGAGGAGGGGGGTTGAGGTTGAGGAGGGAGGTTGAGGAGGGGGTTGAGGATGAGGAGGGGTTGAAGAGGAGGGGGTTGAGGATGAGGGGGTTGAGGAGGGAGGTTGAGGATGAGGAGGGAGGATGAGGAGGGAGGTTGAGGATGAGGAGTGGGGTTGAGGAGGGAGGTTGAGAATGAGGGGAGGGGGGAAAGACACAGGGAAGGGAGGGGGAAAGAGACACAGGGAAGAGAGAGGGGGGAAGAGACACAGGGAAGGGAGAGGGGAGAAGAGACACAGGGAAGGGAGAGGGGAGAAGAGACACTGGAGAGAGAGGGGGACACAGAAAGCACAAAAGGGACACAGGGGGCAGCACATTTCCCACCCTCAGCTTATACTCGAGTCACTAATTTTACCCAGTATTTTGTGGTAAAATAGGTGCCTCGGCTTATACTCGGGTCGGCTTATACCGGAGTATATATATACCATCAAAGCTGCAGTGCACCATCAACTAGAGGCTTGAAAATCATTTATATAGAATTTGAGATCTTTATTTTAACTATGATGCAATATAGGCAAATCTATATACCAGTTATTCATCTCACATTTATAGTTCTAAATGTATCTAATTTATTCCAGACGTCTGTTTTTTTCTTATTAATATTAAACCCAGTGGTAGAGCTAAAAAATGGAGGGCCCTGGTGTTTGGGGGTTGTAATGATTTTGCGCTTGGCTAAGTGACACTCCACAGGATTCCTTTCCACTGCATTTTTCTCCATGATTCTTTGCCATATCTGCTCCACTTTCCTTACCTCCTGTCAGCATGAAGCTCCTCTGTCTGCAGTATAGCTCCAGGACAAGCTCCACTTTTAGGGAGGGAATGGTTGAGGAATGGTGAGCAGAGGAGGTCCAGGGGGCCTACACTACACTACAGATGTACATATAAATATACTATCTCAGCCCTCTTAGCTTCCATCCTTACATAGCACCCAATTTTTGTCAGCAGCCATCCTCTCTCAACATTCAACCTTTAAACAGCACCCAACCCCTCTCAGCACCCACCTCACATAGCTACCCCTCACAGAACCCATGCCCCCTCTTACATTCTTCAGTATATATCCCCAGCATGTTGAACTTCTCCACACTGCCACCTCTTGGAGTTTAAACAGGCACGCACCATTTATATATATATATTTAAGATTGTTTTATGAGGTTTCTATAATAAATTGCTGGTCCTACTATTAGTTGTACAGAAAGATTATACACTGTCTCAAAATTATATTTGTTCTCACATGTTAGGACAGAACCCAGTTAGGATAATCTACCCCTATAAATAATGTTATAATACACATATGTATTGCCAGGAGCAAAAGGCTAATTTATACATATTACTTATTGCTTAATACAGGCATCATTAGTAGGTGGAACTAGGTCTGAATCAGGGGCTCAGACTACTTTCTTGACCTCATTTCCAGAAATAAAGTTGGACTATGGTGAAGTTATGTGAAACATATAGACTTCCCATAATTTATACATATGACTAGCAGTAGCAGGTTTCAGATTGTCATAAACCTCAGTTACTCCCAGATTAAAATTTTGAACTAAGATATCAAACAGTCTGGTTCAAATAATGAACAAGTAATTGACAGCTTCTATTCTGCAGCATCCATTAATAGGGATTTTTAGGTATATCCCTCTGCAAATTCTAGAAATGTAGGAAGCAAACAAACCCCAAGTCCAGGTGCAGTCCAAGGTGAACAAGAAAACTTTATTTGTTTATTGAAAAGTCAAAGACAAATCAACAGCACACTTGGACATGCTTGATGGCTAGGTTGAGCCTGTCAATTGCAATTTAAGACTACCTTTCTTGTCTTTAGCCAGATTCATTAGAGAATTTAGTTTTATAATTGAATATCTCGTTCTCACAGACCATTCAGCAGAACTCCACATGAATTGTCCCTTCAGGGATGCCACAGAAGATTGTGTGCATATCGGCATATTGCCTCCTTGGTGCATAGTTAGTCATCCACCAGAATAGCTCTAACTACATTGTGCAAAAGTGTGAGTTTTAAGATCAAATCTTCAAGTACAAAACATTATCATACTGGTAATAAGAATTAACCAAAACTAGTAGGGACATAGATATGTCTGGTCATGACTGCACTGTTGTTTGAAATGAGTATATCACCCTTGATGGAAATTAAAGTAAAATTAAGTATACAGAGGTCATAGAATGTTGGGGCAAAGCCTAAATGAGGACATGTGACAGTAAATGTATCAAGGGAGATATTTCCAAGGTGAAATTAATCATAGGGTAGATGATCCATTACCTGCCTAATGAGTCTTGCTTGTTGTTGGCATCTCCCAGGAGATCTCATTGAAATATTATCGGGTCGAACTGTTAAAACCTGGAAAAAAAATGGACAAGAATAAGATTCATACATATCTAGCTTGACATTTCTCTGAATAACCATCACATGAAATCAGTGCACCCTACATGAACAACACTATACTGTATATGGAAAATATATATATGTTATGTGCCAACTAGGATTGTTCTCTAGAAGGCTCTCCAACACCCTGGAGAAATTGGTTGCAAAAAGTAAAATATATTAATCCTACATGCAGTGAGTGAGTGTTTTCTTGTCTAAATATATTAATGTTTCTAATTATCACAGCTTGCTATGCTGTAACAGTCAGAGTAGGTTCATGTTGGTTGATTGACATTTTATTATATTAAGTATTATGTTAATATCTAATATAACGGGGGGTTGAATTTTATTAGAGATTTGTGACTTATCTGCTGATCAGTTGACAGCAATCTTAGCACAAACTGTGGCTTGATCGTGGCTTCACAACATGGGATAATATATACTGGGTAAGGTTATTTAATATAAAAGCTTTAGCCTATCTCCTTCCATATTAATATTGGTGAGCTTTTATTTTTCCTTTGAAAGTAGATGCTTTAACCTATGCAAGTCTAGGCTGATGTCTTATAGCGGCAGCTTATTAAGCAGCATCTGAATTTATCACAACCAAATAAAGTACAAAAGGATATTAAAGGATCATAAATCTCCTATGTGATCAGATTTTTAGATGAACTTGAATATGTGTAAATTGCTAACTCTGGAGTGCACATTCTGCATGTTATCAGGTTTGGTGGTGTAGTGGTTTCTGTTAAAAGTAGAAATACGAGCAGGTGTGGTGGTAGGGTTAGAGTATGTGATAGGGAAACAACAACGTTTGGTTATGAAATATATAACATATATATCAATTAGACAAACTGCCTGCCCATCCTCTTTTTTCATAATCTTGTTTTTTGTATATTCAGGTATGTTTAAAATCTCATGTAGGTCTATATATTTACCTGAAATGGCTAAATGCTGGTAGACTACTTAAACATTGCACGTGCAAGTCTCCAGTACCTGATCTTGGTGTCCTTCTGTCTGATTGCACTGCTAGGCCTCTTCATTTGCTCCAGTGCTAGCCTGTTGGCTCTGCCATTAGTTTGAGTACTGTAACAGTGCTCCAGTATCCAAGCTACTTCTAAACCAGCTTACTTGTGTGCCAGCAACTCCTATACCAGCTTACTTGTGTGCCAGCTGCTTGGTACTACATCAATGTATCTGTATGCTAGCTCCTCCTGTACCAGTGTACCTATATCCCAGCTACTTTTGTACCAACTAAGTCTGAATCCTTTATCAGCATACCTGTGTTGCTACTATCATCTTGTACCTGTACTTTTCTGGCAGGCCTGCGGTTAATGAAGCTTAGCCTGTATTACATTGTATGCACTCCATTTGCCCACAACTATGCCTGTCTAACTTGTCTTTGCCTTGTCCTTCTATTTAGGTGTACTGGGTACATGGAGCCCAAATCTAACTTGACCCTATTCTTTCAATACAACTAAAGTATCTACTATCCTAACCCTACCATAACTCTAGCAATCTCATAAACCTAATTATATTTCTTAGCTAATGCTGTAACCTCACATTCTAAAATGTACTCATCCCAACAATTTACATCTACACCATCTTCAATGTCTTAAACCTACATTGCATTCACTCTGCTATAACCACATCCTATTTTCTCGCATTACCACATCTCTTCCCTTAAGTCTTCCATTATTTCAACCTATCAGTATCCAAATCCTTCTATACTACTACAACTACTGTATCCCTTCTTGGATCTTTACTCTTAAATACACAGTGACAACTGCATTACCAATATATACTACATTGTACAAGGATTGATCTTTTATATATAAATATTATAATAAATGTGTTAAAATTACAACTATTTTTTGGGCTTCTGATATGTGATTAATATGTATGTGCCCTTCAAGATTTTGTTACAGTTTAATGAACCATAAGAAGAAATGCTTTAATAATATTGAGTCACCCCAAGCATTTCAGTTTGAAGCAATTAATGTGAAATGGTAACCTTCAGATACTTAATGATCCGTCAACATTTCTATACCTCTCAATTCTACCTTCCTGACCTAATAAAAGAAAACATGACAATCAACCAATTTTACAAAGTCGGAACAGTTTCTAAAACTCAAAAGATTTGGTGTTGTAGAAGACAATAACATTCTGTCAGTTTAGAAAAAGTGTTTATTAGGGAAAACAAACTATGGAGGGAAATGCAAATTTGATCTTTATAGCTAGAATGTTCCACTGAAAGATATTTAGGCATAAGATGGCTAAAGATCCTATGGCTAAATATGGTTAATCATCAAAGTACCTTATTTAACAAAGGGTAGACTGTGATAAATAGCCCTCATTAAGCCTTTTTATAAGTGTACTACACAGGTTGGTGTCTCAGAACAAGAAATACAGATCACATTTACAGTATTAATTTGATTAATGATAAGACTAAGAGATACACAGTTGCAGTACATATATCCTCATTTCATTGTATCAATCAATAGAGATTATTGTTAATTGTGTACACCATGGTCAAACAAATCCGAAAGGGATGGAGGATGTTTAAAGAAATACCATTACCAAATAGCTATATATATATTATTTATTTTCTTTTATTTGGATGAGTTTGCTAGCCCTACAAACTTTAAGATAAGTACATTACATGCAGTGGCAGAGCCCCCTCCATGTATGGGGTGCTATCTAACGAAACAAAAATGCATGTCAAAAAAGTTATACATTGATTTGCAGGTCAATAAGTGAAATAAGTATTTGATCCCCTATCAATCAGCAAGGTTTCTGGCTCCCAGGTGTCTTTTATACAGGTTAAGAGCTGAGATTAGGAGGGACAAGATTGTAGACCTACACAAGACTGGAATGGGCTGCAAGACCCTCTCCAAGCAGCTTGCTGAGAAGGTGATAACAGTTGGTGCGATTATTTGCAAAAGGCAAGAAACACAAAATAACTGTCAGTCTACCTCGGTCTAGTGCTCCATGCAAGGTCTCACCTCGTGGAGTTTTAATGATCATGAGAACGGTGATGAATCAGCCCAGAACTACACAGGAGGATCATCTCAAGGCAGCCGGGCCCATAGTCACCAAGAAAACAATTGATAACACACTATGCCATGAAGGACTGAAATCCTGCTGCGCCTGCAAGGTCCCCCTGCTCAAGAAAGCACATGTACAGGTCCGTCTGAAGTTTGCCAATGAACAGTTGAATGATACAGACGAGAACTGGGCGAAAGTGTTGTGGTCAGATGAGACCAAAATCGAGCCCTTTTTCATCAATTCAACTGGCCGTGTTCGGAGGAGGAGGAATGCTGCCTATAACCCCAAGAACACCATCCCCACAGTCAAACATGGAGGTGGAAACATTATGCTTTGGGGGTATTTTTCTGCTAAGGGGACAGGACAACTGCACCACATCAAGGGGACGATGGATGGGGCCATGTACCATTAAATCTTGGGTGAGAACCTCCTTCCCTCAGCCAGGGGATTGTGGGTTGTGGGTGGGTATGCCAACATGACAATAACCCAAAATACACAGTCAAGGCAACAAAGGAGTGGCTCAATAAGAAGTCGTGGAGTGGCCTAGCTAGTCTACAAAGCTTAATCCCATAGAAATTCTGTGGAGGGAGCTGATGGTTTGAGTTGCCAAACATCAGCCTCAAAACCTTAAGAGAGGATCTGCAAAGAGGAGTGGGACAAAATCCCTCCTGAGATTTGAGCAAACCTGGTGGCCAACTACACAAAACAAGGGATTTGCCGCCAGGTACTAAATCAAAGGGGTCAAATACTTATTTCAATCATTGACCTGCAAATCAGTTTATAACTTTTTTGACATGTGTTTTTCTTGTTTGTTTGTTTTTTGCTATTCTGTCTCTCACTGTTAAAATACACCTACCATTAAAATTATAGACTGATCATTTCTTTGTCAGTGGACAAACGTTCAAAATCAGCAGGAGATCAAATACGTTTTTCCCTCACTGTATCTATCAATTACAATCTGCTTTTTTCAGTCGGGCTTGATAAGGCTGTTGTTGCCAAACCTACCCAGCAGACCTTTCATGTTCTTTTGGTCCCTTCACCAAGACAGCCGATGTCTCTAAAATGCCCTTACTCAGATGCAACATTTAAAAATATGAACGCAGGCTCAGCATTATAAAAAAAATCAGGAACTGCTTTCATTCCTGTGGAAAAGTCATTACAGGCTCAATGGTTTAATATTTAAACTTTTAAATATTTAAATTTGAACTGATAACATTGTGTAACAGTCTATGAGTCCTCCGCTAAGGTGTCATAATATCGACTCCATTAATTGTGCAGGACCAGGGCAGCTATTTTCTTCACTATGGATTCTGACACATAAATATATCTTCCAGATATCTTATTCCATATATATATTAATCTAGTCAGACAGTGATAACTCTTATCTTATATCTTATCATAGTCAAACACGCATAGAGAAGCAACATAACATACACTAATTAACATAACACAACAACATATAACAACATATTAAATAACTAAAAATGTACTGACCTTAAAGGGTGGTCAAGGGGATCATTGCCCTATCTATCTATCTATCTCCATCTCTCTATATATCTTTATCTATCTATCTATCTACAGTATCACACAAAAGTGACTACACCCCTCACATTTTTGTAAATATTTTATTATATATTTTCATGTGACAGATATGATAAAATATTTACAAAAATGTGAGGGGTGTACTCACTTTTGTGAGATACTCTATCTATCTATCTATCTATCTATCTATCTATCTATCTATCTATCCTGTGTAAATTGATATGGGGGTCAGTGCAATAATACTTTTTAGCCACCGCCCCTGGGGACCCACACATTTTTTTTGCACCAGGCACCTCCATTGACTAGCTCCGCCACTGATTACATGCTAATTGTATTTTCAATGTAGAATTTTAATTTTAATATATTTTGTAAACTATATACCATTGACCAGGATGTCATGTTATTGGTGCGGTAAGAAAATATGAGATAATATGCTTGGAATACAGTTTGTTTTTACACTATAAAGCAATAACTATTTTATATATATATGACCATGTGGTGATGGTAATGTATTATATCTATAACCTTTTATGTCACTGATAGAGTGAAGGTTGGTTTTGTGGAATTAGGGATAATTTAAAAAGTGCTATTTCTAAAGTATGAGGCTGTTTGGGAATGTGTGAAACCAGAACAACTCTAGTTGCACATTTTCGGGAGGATCTGCAAGAAACTGCAGGTAGGTCTGCTAGGCAGGGAGTTTTTGAACCAAGTTTATGAGCAAGGAAATGATGCTCAAATTAAATGACTTTGGTATATTTGCAAAATCACTGTGAATTTACTCTGATTGGTCTGTGAAATGTTATTTTTCTAGGGCTAGTCTCAATAATAAAGATAAATGTTCTCCAAGCATTGTCATAGCCATTTATGAATATCAACATGTAAAATATGTTTAAAGTATGTACAAATTTTTAAAATAATATAGAGAGTTATACTAATTTGAAGCTCTTTGGTCTATGCATTTATTTCATTTGTTAGTTTTATTTTCATATAATAAATTATGCAAATGTGACAGCGCAATACACATATTCCTACTTCCGAACAGTCAATGATGGTTTACTAGGATATCAGTGTTATTATAGGCAAATTGTGAGGTGTGACACTGCATGTTGGAGAGATGAATGCATTTTATATCAAATAATGATATGAAAACCTGCAACTACACAGGAAATGCTCAAGGTTCAACTTTAAATTATTTTGGTAATGTGAAAACAAAATAAAATCAGCCCTGGTGACTTTTGCTGAATTGTACAGAGGCAGCTTCATATCATTCTGCTTTGTGCAGTTAAAGTGACATATTTTAGTTCATCTCACATAGCGGGTGATTTTAAATTGGAGTCTACAGAGTAAGTAATATGGAACAATCTAGATGCTTTTTCTCTCAGTTAAATATAGAAATAGTACTTGAACAGATGTAGACACTCTTGCACAACTGCTGTGAAGAACTAGGAGAAATACTGAATTGGAATTTTTATATAAACATTATACTGGATATTAATCAGGTTCCTGTCAGTCATAAAACCATTAAATATTTGATGCATTTAAAATTACAATTAAAATTGGTATTGTAAAATAGCTTAGGGCAGTGGTGGTTAATTCGGGCCCATGAGCCCTCTCTCTGAGTGAGTCCTGGTGGATCAATCAGAATAAAACTAAGTTACTCAGGTGAGCTAAAGCAGAGAGAACCTGAATACAGAGAGAAAATGTAATTCTGTACTGTTGGACGACAAATTGCCCACCACTGGTTTTGGGTGTTTTGATCCTCTGCCAGGAAATGTAGGTCCTAAAATCTAAGCAGGTGCATAAACACCTTCATTTGGTTGACTAATTTGTAATCTTATCCTTTTGTAAGTTGGATTCTGCATTGGATAAATTGTTTGCTTTATTTATTATATTATATTAATAGCTTAGTTTTGGTCATAAATATTGGCAGAAACATGCTGAAGATATCTCCTAGTTCAATATAAGGTGAAGAAATAAGTAGAAAAATTATTGTGAAATGTATTTAACAAAGTTTGAAGCCTGTGTTAAAAGATCACTGCAGATGAATACAAATAGATATGTTTGAAAATTTGAATCAGACTAAGATCATTATTTAGCAGTAAATATGTCACTAAGCTAGCTTTTCAATTTAATAAAAAAAATATATTTCTCGGATGGAGGCACGTGTGATACTTTAGTGTGAGTTGCATGTAAGAGCAGGGGTGTAGGAGCCAGAATAATGATGGGGGGATACAGCTCATTGTATACACAAGCCGTAAAATAGCTTATTTGTACATACATACAAACATAGAAAGATCTGGGGGGGTGGGGGGTGGGGGGTTGTCCTCCCCATCCCCTCCAGTTCCTACACTCATGAGAAAGAGGTGTTTAAACTTTTTACAAGGCAGTGTTTGTAATGATAGTTGTGAGCAGTCTGCTTTTGATCATGTGCTGGAGAAGGAGACAGATTTCAAAAACTATGGCAAAAAAAACCTCCTGCCCCAACCTTCCCTTCACTTTTCCTTAGGGTTGAGTATTCAAGATGTACCTAGGTCAGAGAAGATGCAAACTTGTAATATATTTGAAAAAATAAGAGTTTGTTAAAAAAAATATTTTATATATATAGATTACAAATCTGGTAATGGTGTAACCAAAATATATACATAAGCAGGGTTATCTGTCATATATTTTAGATTCTCAGGGGGTGGGTACCTGTGGATAAAAGTCCCTATGCCCCATTGCTTGAGTCTATGTGGCCATTGACATGTTTTGCCCCAGAACATACACAACCTACCCAAATAAAGCCATCATGACCTATCCAAGAGGCAGAAATGCATTAAACCAATGTGCACAGGCAGCAACAGCAGCATCAAGTTCAATAACAACACTGCATGTTGGCGATTAAAAAATGGCACATTGGCACCTCTGTTTAAATTTTTCTGTGAGTCAGTCGTCCAAAAAAAGTTTCACATGTCTGCCTTAAAGCAAAGCTACAGCTTAGAGTTTAATCATATGATCATTTTATATATCACACATTTTGGAGACCTGACTCCCTAGATCTAGTCTTTCAGCAGCCCTTTGTAATGGAGGCAAAATGGTAATTCAGCACTGTAATACATGTTTTTTGACATAGAGATTGTAGAGATTAATTATAGCCTCATTATCATAGGATAACTGCAATAAGCAGTTGCTGATTTACAATCTGTTGGGTTTAGACCTACTTACCTGCTGGATGTTTGTGGTGTTGAGTATAACCCGATAGCTTCATATTCCATATATAAATAAATATGGCAGTAGTTCTCTCACAAACCTCCACAAGACCTGAAAATGCAATGCCATTTCGACCAAGCTATCCTAATTAGATTTCTTAAAAGTACAGTATCACCACAATTTGATTACAACCTAAAGAACATTAATAACTGTGTATACATTACACTCACTGTTTTTCTCTATCATATATAATTCCTGAGATATTTAGCATTGATTGTGTGGCTCCCTGATACTAATACGTGGCTCAATATGCCAATTTGCAGATCAGAGTGCTCGATAAAGGTGGGAAGAAATCTAATGGTATGATAACCTTAGATAAGCAGACTTTCATCCTAATAAGTACATCAAATCAGCTAATTAATGTTCAGCTTGTTTGCAAAGGAATACAGCAGAAATAATGCTGTTTTATTAAGGAATTATTTGTTTTAGAAACAATTGGCTAGTGCAATGCATAGCTAGTTATTCATGCTCTTTAAAGGGCAAGTTGATGCAGCACAACTTGGACCACAACACAGTAATGATTTCCTAAAAACACGTTGAAATACTTTTTGCATTTTTGAAGTATGTGCATTTTTCACAGATGATCAAACTTTTATTTTATCTGATTGTTTGTTGATGTTTCACAGCTAGCCCAGCCGCCATGTCTTGCAGCTCAGGCAGAGTGTTGCTCTTCCTCCTAAGTGACTTCAACCAATCAGGTTCAGGGTGTGTTCCTATTAAACTCTATGGAAAATATTTTGACTGACAGGGAGAGTGTGACCAGCACATCAATGGCATCATGGATAGAGGCTGAACTTCCTGACCTCCCTGTATGTCACTAACAAGCAGTCTGCTTTATGAAACACTTTAGATAAGCCTTCCTGCTCCTTTATTTATGTTTCTGTGTGTGTGTATACTGACAATACAAGATGTGGGATATTTTTGTTTTATGGGTGTTTTAATTATTTGTTAATAAATATAGATGTATATATTTTCTTACCGTTTTGCTTATTACTCCATGGGTTTGATGTAGAGCACAGGGCACACACAGCATGGCACACATAGCACAGACTCACATGCAGTATTGTTTTCTCCTACATTCTGCAACCCCTGTGCCTGTACCCTTCTTGTGGGAGGGACGGAGGCTGCACTGCTCATTGGTCACAGGGGATGACTGACAGATCACTGAGAGCCTGGATGTAGCAGCCTGTGCTGGGGAAGTTCTGTGATTAACAGACTCCCCCATAGACCTGCACTAAAGCAACACTGAGCAGTGCAGTGCAGTGATAGGCTGAGAGGGACACACCTTTGATTTAGATGGTAGGTGTGGCCAGGGGGGAAGGTTTACACATGTAAATAAAAAAAGACAAAAAAACACTTTTATGTCAATAAATAAATAAAACTGAAATAAAAAACAAAGATTTTAGAATATCAACAGAATGCTCTGTCACATGCAAAAGAGCACTATATGGGAGGTAACTGGCCCTTTAAGGATATCTTAAAAAAGACAACTTGCCTTTGGGATGATAGATTCCATATAAGCTTGGCTATGGTCATAGTTGGAATCATGGTAACCTTGTTTCTGATGTGGTATCTCTTGAAAACTTTTAGTCCTATAACACTGGCTGTGGCAGACCACGAGCGGTATCAGTGTGCCTTGATGGAAAATAATTCACTCTCTACACACACCTAGTCCGAGTCTCATTAGATACTGGTTCCTCAAGCTGTAGCCTTACCCAAGGCCCAATGTTAGATGCTTATAACGTTTTGTCTTCTTTGAGTATGTACAAATAGTCACCTCAGTGTTTAACACTAAATATGTCCAAAATAGAGAGAAATAGTGAGGAATTTTAATACTGATCTTTATTATAATTGTGAATTAATAAAAGAAGAAAAATGCCGAAGTTAAAATACTAATAAAAACAAACAGACTTTGATGCCTTCAATATATAATATGTGGCGTTTCAATAAAGAGTACTGATTTAGCAAATCTAAATATCATTGCTGTGAATAATTGTGTAGTGCCGTATCCACTATAATGGGGATTGTTTTTAATAATATTCCCATATTTCCAGTAGTCATCATTTAACCATATTTATTTTTCATGTATAAAGGTGCAGGTATTATACCAAAAACCTGTGCCTTTGTGCAGGATGGCGACAATCAGTTGTCTTTTTAATACTCAAAAATTCTGCTTGAACAAGTGCTACTAAATAATAATATAAATATATTATTAAAGTTGTGTCTTCTATACTCTAGCAGGGACCAAATTAGCTCCTCATAGGGCCTCATTCAATTACAAGGCCACATCTTGCGGTATGCAGGTCGTATGTCTGCAGACTTACTGCAGGCTTGAACTGTGCTATAATTACGGAGAGATTCAATTGAACAAGCCCGCAAGTTACAAAACCATAAACCATGCAATCGTATGTAGCATTTCAGAGCATGAACATGATCAATTAAGCAAGGCCGTAACTACCCATTTAGAAACAGCTAATAGAAAATGAGACCGCCATCATTAGGTCAGTAAAACATGGAGGTTACATGTCAATCGATTAGCATTTAGTGATGTGCGATCAGACCCGCAATCCTGCAATGTACAAAATAATAAAAATGAATGAAGGAAATGTTCTAGTCCACGGGGGTCTTGAAAGATCAAAGGCTTAGATGGGTTGTAAGTTACGGTTGTAACAACCACAGGCATTTTAAGCCCGTAACCCGTAGATTGTTTGCGCTTGTAAAAAGACACCAATTGAATAGCAAATTAATTTACGGGCTACATTACAAGCTCCCTTAAGCTACAATTTCTCAATTGAATGAGTCTTGTAGTCATTATAGAACCTGGATTCCAATTTTAGAGCCAAGGAGATGAAATGATAATAACATTGTATTTAGGCCCCACAAAATCCAAACACGCTTCCATATGCACTAAAACAACATCTCTGGAGAAAGTGGTGTCTATATCCTGTGCCACACAATATGCATAAGTCTGACAAACCATATGATCATCAGCTCCTAGACCCCCTGTGGATGATGGGGCCGCCATTCCAGGTCCTTCAGTTAGAATCTTGTGCCTGTTCTCAACACACAAAAAACCCTAAAATGAAGATTCTCATTTATAAAACAAGACATAATCATTGTCTAATTTTATTTTACTTTAATTATTTTTTTAGATTATTTTTTTATTATAAACATATTAAAAACATACTGTAGTGTAGTTATAGGAAATGCAATATTCCTGAGGTGTTTATGCAAGAATAAAAGAAACACAACCACAATTAATAGGGATTCTGATTAATACGCGTTAAGGTGTATAGTGCGTTTTTAATTGCAGTATGTAAATTTAGTTCATTCCCCTGGAAAACACTTACTTATATCACTTTATGAAGTGCAGCTGAAAAGGAAATAATTAAAGGGAATAACACATTACCAGAACATTATTTCTGTCTTTAATTATCTTTATTCTAGTGGGTATTTTCAGCCTGTGTCTGACCAGCACATTAATAATATTCATAAATACAGAAAATGTTGGATAATAAGCACCTTGGGCTAAAGTAGCAATCAGGATTAAATGAACTTGTGTTAATAGGTATGATTTAAGCTTCTATATAATACAAAGTAAAAATAAATAGCAATATATATTCTCAGCATTTATAAAAAATAATATTCAACACATTTGAAATCAAATATATATATATATATATATAAATATAAAAAAATAAATACATATATATTATTTTATTTGATGTTACTGCTATGACGATAATTTAATCTGCTTTGTCATGTACCACCTCAGCACGTCAGATGAAAGTAATAAATGAATGTATATTAATCAATGTGACAATGCTATAAAGAGTTAGGGAGGCTGTGCTGGTGATAATATTAATTAGTATTTAATTAAAAACCCAAGACCCATCAATAATATGAAAGCATAGTAGAAGTGCTTATGCAAATTGAATTAAGGCTGCTGTAATAAGAAAGGCAATTTAACCACAGTCTTTTTTTTCAGGTATTACAGACACAAGCGCCGCACCATTTTAACTATGTACTTTATTGTATCCCACAGCTGACTAAGAGGCAGGGCAAAAGCATATTAGAGCAACTATGAGTTGCTCTGGACAGTATGGATGAAAGGCCTGGGAAAAGAGTGATAAAGGGGAGGGGGGAATATATTTGAAATTAAATTATGTTTTTGTAACCTATGGGTCTGTGAGATCCAAGATAAATATAGATAACTCTTTTGTCATCCCTACATATGGAAATGTGCCGAGGAAGCAGCAAAGCATGACAAACAGAGTCTGAACAAGGACACATTTTCAACCAATTGGTGTTTTGGTGGACCACTGAAGTCATAAAAAGGTTGTCCTCTTTCTCTATATTGCAATTTATAAAATATATGAATGATACTACTTACACATGATTTAGGCTTTCTATTTTCCCTTTATGGGTGCAGCCATTTTTCTATTAACAATAACCCCTTGATAGCAAATCCTCCATCCTGCTAATGTTGCCTTTGCAGACTTATTTACAACACGGACCAACACCTGAACACAGATAACCTCACACTTTACTTGCCAAAGCTTGCATTGATGAAACAGGCTACACCCATAGGGGAAAAATAAAAAAAGCTTAATGTGTAATTATTTCCACTATGGGTACAGCCTGTTTGCTGTCACCAGTGCAAGCTTTGCAATGAAGAGCCAAGTGTTCACTCATGGGCCCAGTTTTGAGATACACCTGCAACACCATCTTCAGCAGAGAGGACTATTAATAGGAACATGGCAGCTCCCATAGCTTGAAAATAGAAAGCCTAAATCATGTGTAAGTAATGTTATCCCTTTATTTTAATAATTCTGGATACGGGATAGCGGCTCAATTCATTGAGCTATTCCAGATCCTTTTTTAACTCCCTTCATGAAATTTTGAGGCGGAGCATTGCAATTAAATATCACTGATGAAGCTGTCACCAGATACAGCGAAACACGTTTGATTTTACATACCATTACCTAATAAACCATGTTTAGTTTATTAAGTCTATCGAGTTTGTCCCTCTTTGCCGGTCCTACCCCGGCGGTACCTCACAGTAGACCAGGGGCTGTGCTTATCGCCCACTAAGCCTCCCCAACCAAGATTATCGCTGAGCCCACTGAAATACAGCACATCGGGATTCAGAGTATCGGAAGAGTCCACAGACACTCGTACCAAGTAGGACAGTAACAGGAGCATCTTACTTCGGATACACGATTTGAGTGCTTTCAATACCTCATTCCGTTGAGGTCTGACCAGGTGAGAGTCTTACAGCTTAAACCTTACGTTACCAGGAGATCCTTGCAACAGGAGATCCTTGCACTTTTCTCTCCTACCAATTGATATTCTTTATTTTAATAATTATAATAATATTAATACAAGACAATATAAAGTGTAATACTTATTAAACAGATGTCAGATTATAATTGTGAATTCAAATCAGTGCCAGTTTTTTCATTTTCTGACAACTCACACCCACTGCCCAATATAAACTATAGACTACAACCAGTAAATGACAATTTAGGGGAGACACATAACATTTACATATTCTCAACTCCTGTCACTGGCCCTCATTCAATTGAGGTTTCAGGAGATCCGGTAGCCCGCAAGTGAGGTCGCAAGCTAATTTGCTATTCATTGGGGTCTTTTTGCGGGCTCTGAACGGCTTCCGAGTTACAAGCTTAAAGTGGTGATGGTTAAACTCGTAACTTACAGCCTCCAGAAGCTTTTAACCTGTCACTTTCGCAAGGCTAAAATCGCAAATCGCTATTCAATTGCTCAATTTCCCCAAGCCCGCAAATGTATTCACACTCGGAAATGGTAAATGAAAGAGAAATGCAAATAAATGCACTGTAAATGCAAATAAAAAATCAATCCTGCACTGTAAATAACGGGGAAAGCAATAAAAGACATTAGAATTAATTGCACAACAGTCTCAAGCCCGCAAATCAGCAGGAACTAATATTTATTTTTATGTGTCATTTCGGGGTTAAATCGATCTCAGGTATCAATGAGTTAATACATATCAGGCTACCCATATGGACTAGAACAGTATTGGCATTCATTTTCATAATTCTGTATTTTGCGGGTTTGCAAGTCTGATTGCATATCGGACCCCCGAATCTAATTGATTGACAAGTAACCTCCATGTTTTACTGCTGTAATAATGACAGTCTCATTTTCTATTGGCTGATTTGAAATGGGTGGTTATGGGCTTGCTTAATTGATCATGTTCCCGCCCTGAAGTGCTCAGAACCAGTGCATGGCTTACGGTTTTGTCTTGGGACGCCTAATTTGCGGCCTTGAGCAATTGAATAGTATCGCAATCGGAGACAAACAGGAACCCGCAACTCACTCGCAGACATTCGTCTGTCTGCGATCGAGTTGCGGGCTTCGAATTGAATATGGCCCATTGTTCTCTTTCATATAAATGTAACTTGGCATAACTGAGCCTCTTAAAAAAATCCAAGTACAAAGTTTAAGTTATGTTGTTATAAAAAAGATAACAATATCAACATTTCAACGCTGCATATTTTTAGTTATGCACTGGAGTTTTCTTATATGCTGGCTCTTTTTGATATATTTCTCTGAAGGTTGATATAGATCTTTAATTCTAAATGTTGGAAACTCCTACACTAAGCAATAGACTAATAAAACAGTTATCTCGTACCTCACTGGAAAAAATAATCATTAAATGCTAAGAAGTGGTTTTATATTTTTTGCTAAATAGACCAAACAAAATATTTGTTGATATTTTATCAAAATACAATTGTTTATACACAACTAGTGCATAGTAAATATAGAAATGCACATCTCAGCCACTTAAGTTGCTTAGTAAATCACACACACTGTTTTGAGCAATCTTACCTATACTTGAAAAATTATTTTCAGGTATAGAATTTGAACTAGATATATCAAATACAGCTTGGTTGTATCTACTGATTATTTTCTAGTGTCTGTATTTTTATTATTTATCTACTCATTTTATGAATTAATATTTATTTCTGCCTGGTCTGGTTTAAATTCTGAATAGTAGGGAGATATTTTATTTAAGTTCATCAAACACCTGGGCCACTATTCAATTTGTAACAGTTACAGAGTGATTCAATTGATCAAGCCTGCAGCTACCTGGCCAAAAGCCTAAACCATAAACCATGTACCCGTAAGTAGCATTTCAGAGCATGACCATGATCAATCAAGCAAGGGCACAACTACCGATTTAGAAACAGCTAATAGTAAATGAGACTGTCATCAGTAAAACATAGAGGTTACATGTCAATCAATTAGCGTTTCGAAGTCTGATATGCGATCAGACTTGCAATCCGGCAATGTACAAAATAATAAAAATGAATGACGATACTATTCTAGTCCATGTGGGTGGCCTGATATGTATTAACTCGGAAAAACATAAGAGAACACGGAAATTAAACATAAAAAATATATTTAAATTGCAGATTTGCAAGCTTGAGACTGTTGTGCAATTAATTCTAATGTCTTTTAAAAATAGAGAACTCAGGTTGCCCAATTAAAAAAATTAAAAAATAACACATTAGTTGAATTTACTAAGAGGATGTACGATGAACTGGGATCCCCCTGGTTCATTGTGCATCAGTGCTACTTGGCTCTCTTGCTTGTATTATAATTAGGTCTGCGATAAGCTGCAGTAATGCCAGATGTAGCATTATGTATACACCCCTTTACACATGCTATATTTGTTATATGGAGTCAGGTGTGTGCAGTGCTGTCTATCAGTGCAGGTGCTATATGGCTTGGAAAATTTGCATTGGTTGTGAATACATCAATAATGACAAACAGTATAACAACATACCCAGAGAAATTATACCATGCATGGCCAGTTTCACTGAATATTAATACATTATCTATCTAACACATTACACTACATGTTAACCCCTATGAGCCAGTGCATCCTCTGAGACTCCCCTCAACGTCCAGAGGGTGCCACCAGGTCTCCTTCACCATCACCACTTATGCTCGGGGGGGGGGGGGGGGGGGGGGACACATTAACATCATCCATTTTTTGGCCTCTATATATAACCATTGGGGTCATTATGGACTGCTATGGTATACTATTACAATGGGGTTCTCTATGGACCCAATGGGCACCTAATATTATCCCCTGTGGACCCCCATGGTATCTAAACCTGGCCCCCTTGGCCCTACAGATCCCCATGGCACCATATCTATTACCATAGGGGGCCTTATGGACCTTATGGGCCTTATGGACTCTTTCCCCCATGGGACCCCTATAGTCCATAAAACAACCCCCTTTTAAAACACATTAAACAATAAAATAAAAAAAGATGACATTTAAAAAAATATATATAAAAATAAAAAATGTAACATTAAAATAAAAAAGATTTACAGAAAAATAAATAGCATTACGAATAAAATAAAAATATATACAGGCATATATATAAAAAAAAGTTAAGCCCGTAGGGGGGAAATTATACTTACCCACCCTTTGACGTCCCTCTAGTTGTTAGCCTCTCTTTACTCCCGTATAAAGCGGTAAGTTCCACTGGTAGCTGAAAGCTAGATGCCAAGTAAAGTGGAGGGTGAGCTCCTGAAAGGTTTGTTATAGTATTTGCTAACCTCAGATTAGCCACATTTTTATGAACAAAAATCCACTTGTGGCATCTGGTGACAGGGTAACCCACCCAGGGTCTATCGCCTATAGTCACCTCCTCAGTCACAGCGAGGACCTTCAAATTGCATTATTGTTGTAAAATTTAAATCTGCAATGCCTATTATATTGTATAAACAGCAGATCTTTACAGGTTCTGATAAAGTAAAACAAATAAATTAAAAAAATTGCAATACATTTCAAGAGTGTTGGACAGAAAGATTTAATTGGAAATAACCCCAATCTTTTATCAAAAAATGAAAAAATAAATAGTGTAGGACACCAATGAGGGGTTATGGTGCTTGTCTGCCATCTTGTTGATTAGCAAAATATTCTCTCTGTAGAATTGCAGGGTCAGTTCAGAGAAAAGAGAACATTGTGAAGAAGATTGTGCTACCTTAGTTTAACTATTTGAGGTAGCACGTATCTGATTGGTAGGTCCAAGGGGAGATACTGCACTTCTTTTGTAGGTGATTCTGCTCAATGTGTGAAATAATGTTCCAGGGGACCAGAGTTAGCAAGAATGGATCCTTGCCAGAAACATGCAACACCTAAAATAATTTTACATATTTTTTTGAAATACTGGAGCAATGCCAGAAGCACTGCTAGATACGGGGGAATATTAATCAACATTTCCCAGCTTCCAAACTAGGAAGTGAATAACTGTGTAATTTAAGCACATCAAATTTATCATTTATCACATTGTGTAGCTTTCTTTATTCATTTCTCAGCCTGGAGGCTTAGTTAAACTGTGACTTGCCAGGAGCTGGCACTGAGATTCCAATTTTCAAGCATGCCCCTTACATTGTAAGGTCAGTGCTTTTAAAACCAGCCCTACACATCTTGATATATTAAACCCTTTTAAATAGAAAAAAAAATATTAACTATTTAAATGTGTAAAGATTAAAAAAAATGTGATAATGCAAAAAAACGACTGACTCTTTTAAAGTAGTATTTTTTAAATAAAAGCATTACTCAATCTAAAGTATACTTATTAAGCATGCTCTATCAATTTAAAGCTAATTTCCAATTATTTATAATGTAACAGCCATTCAATAACACAGGCAAATCACTGATGCATGAAATGTTTCATATTTTTATTCTTTTGTAAATTGGCTTACATAATTAAGCATATTTTAAGTGATCGAA
Source organism: Discoglossus pictus (assembly GCA_027410445.1). Lineage (NCBI taxonomy): Eukaryota > Metazoa > Chordata > Amphibia > Anura > Alytidae > Discoglossus > Discoglossus pictus. Next base: position 510,809,754 of record CM050163.1, read on the forward strand.
AACATTATCTCATGTCATGTAAGCTTTTTTGTACCAAAACAAACATTTAATATCCATTACTGCAAATTATGTATCACATTTTTTTTCTTAAAATGCAGAATTGAAAGTTTTTTTTGTTTTCATATATTCACGATTGTGCTTTAGACATATATAGTCCATGTCTAGTTTGCTGTAAAATTTGTGGTGGAAAAAAAGTATTTCATCTAAGGTTTGCTCATTAGCAACGTAAACTAATTTCCATTTGCTTACAATATGTTATATCTTCAATGATTCATGATTATGCAACACATTTTTTAATTAAAAAAATTAATTGAAATTCTTACTTATTTTATATATTTGGGATTTCATCCCAAATTTGTCCCTTTATTTTTTATAATAAAAGTAATGATTTTGATTGAAAATATTAACACATCACATGAATGCAGATCTAGTAACCTAAAACAAGTAATTAGAAAAACATATTAAAATGGCACAATAACAATAGGAGTAACAATGCAAAATAGTATTTGTCTGGTATCATACTATACTCAGTACACATTGATAAATGACTAAATATTATTATTCTTATTGCTTTTAAATTGCACAGTTATCATAGCAAAATCCTGTCTAGTCCACATGTTATTAACTCTTCTCTGATGACAGAAGAACAATCAAATCCAGTAAAAGCCAGAATCTCATTCGCAACTGTCCATGTGATAAACCTTATATTGTGATGATATAACTTCACATTACAAAAATATGTGTCAGGGCGATTAATTTATCTTAGCATATTAATCTATATATTATGATTTAATATAAAAAACACAGACACATTATTTTACTTATCGGTTGACAATCAAGAAGTAGTATCAATGCATAGCTAAGTATTTTAATTGTGGATTAAAGTATACAGAATAAAGATTACTGAAGACTATAGGATATAAGTATTTTTAATATATAACCAGACACAAACCCTGATTCAGTCTGTGGCAGATGGGAGTCATGGCTCAAAATATATTTCTGCTGATTCTTGAATATATTTTTGTAAATGTATATTGTATCTACATGCAAATAATGCAAGCTTAGCTAATACAATTTTTATACACAATTTCAAATATCTACACTTCGTCCTTGATGGTATAGTTTTATCAATATATTGGGTTAAAGTGCTCAAGGCCATCAAATATAGTAAATAAGCATACTGGGTTTATTATGATGGCTTTTCAAATTAAGGAGCCCCTGAAGACTGTGGTCGATATGTGAAGCTTGGAGAGGTCACATGTTAGTGTATCTATCCTACAGGAGAGCATGGAATTGCAGAGGATCCTCAAAAGTCTCCAAACTACAAAATGGAAGGGGAGGAACATCTTGGTTGATTTTCTTTGGCACACAAAAACATAAGCATTCTCACAGCATACCAAGGGCCATATTAAATTTGAAGCCCGTATCTGCAGCAGTACACCCACAAATCCTGCAGACTTGAAATTCGCCAGAGTTACAGAGCTAATGCATTCAACCATGCCGTGACCAACGGGGCGGAGACGCAAACCCGTAAACCATTCTTGCGCACGTTGCATGTGCGGCCGTGAACATTATCAACGGGTTTAGACAGAGCCAATGGTAAAAGAGATCATCATCATTACGTCACTGAAAAATGGAGGTTAGATTTCAAACCCTTACGGGTTTCAATTACGCATTTCGATTGGACCGCATTCCGTAAAATAATGCAATATTAATAAATCAGTAAATATGATATTCTAGTCCATGCAAGTTCTAGTATATGTATTAACACATTGATTGCAGAGATCAATATAACACAGAAATTAAACATAAAAAAAGTATTTTATATTGCAGATTGAGAATGCTGTGCTATTAATTTTAATACCTAACATAATTTTCTCTTTAATTTTAAGTACAATAGTGTGTGTATATTTGCATTTACAGTGCTACGGATAGGAACTTAACCCCCTTGCGGGTCCTCTCTAGTACCCGTAGACTTTTTGGCTCCATTTGCAGGTTAACGTCAGTGGATTCGTAGCAATTTAATAGTGATTTTCGAACGTAACATTTACTGTTTGACAGATAAAAGGCTTTTTGTCAACGGAGTTCCGATTTCGACATCCCGTAGGGTTTTTCCGCATGTAACCCGCAGATCGTTTGCTGGTTGCTTTAAGAGGCCAATTAATAGCCGCAAGTCTTGCGGGCCCCGTTACGGGCTACGGGTTTACACGTTGGGAGGATTTAATACTTGGTATATAATATAATATTTATTTAACTCCTATTCTCTGATTGTATTCAAAGCTGATCGGTCTTTTTCATGACATCCTGTGGCAGAGCAGAGATTAAAAGACCAATGTTTGGTAAAATCTTCACATGCTATTGAAGTATATAACAAAATAAAACCATTAACAGGTCTGAAAGATAGGAATATAAAAGCATTTTAGAAAACATATTTTATTTGGATGACTTTGATTGTATCACAGGCCATTCAATCTTACACTTCTAGTCTATCTAAAGTATGGTTGGGCGGATTATAATATGGAGCCCTGCTCCCACATTCAGCTCTATTCTGAAAAATAACATTTGGTAAGAGAATGAACACACATCTTATCTCCATTCACAGTTCCTCAAATTCCTTCCTGGTTCCTAATCCTTTTACAAACAAAGACAAAATGCCCATCATCATTAAAGCAGAACTGAATATAATAGTTAATATTTAAATGTTGAAATTATTTATATTAAAATGTGTAAAACATTTTGCACTTCATCAAGCTCTTCAAAACTGCATATTATACATGTTACACTTTAATGGTCCTTTAAATTGAATTCTGAAAACAGGTATAACTAACTGTGCTAGCAGAAAAGTCCACAGACAAACGGGAGGGACTCTAGAAAGCTGCTGGGATAGAGTCAGAAGGCAGAAGCTATTCCAGAGGCACAACCTAACAGAGCCAATCTGGAGTTCAGAATAGAAAAGAGGGAACCTAGTGGCCCTGACTGCCCTACAGTATACTGCTTTCACAGATCTGGATAACAGAGCTACTGTATTTAGCTACATGGAGAGCAGTGCCAGTGAGGTGCAGTTGATTCAAGAGCCAAGTCAGATAAGAGGGCAAAATGAAGGCAAAAAGGAAAAGCCAGACTCAGGCTGCATACACAGTGATGACTTTATAGGCTTCTATAGCAAAGAGAACCTGTACGTACATATTGCCTACAGAAACTTGATAACTTGGAAAGCATAACTGGCTAGTTTTAAGGCATATTAAAGTGAGGTTGGTTATGAATGCATCTTGTAGAATGCAATCATAACCCACCTAGCAAAAAGGTTTGCATGAAAAAATGCAAACCGTTTTTGCATTAAAATAAAAAATGTGCTGGGGGGGGGGCAAAAAATGGGGTTGGGGAAGGTCATGGGGCAATTCTATGGGGCTCCAGGGGCAATTATCTGGGGTTGGGACAATTAACAGGGGTTGGAAGAGGTCATGGGGCAATTCTCTGAGGCTGGGACGCAATTCTCTGGAGCTGGGGGGGGAAATTCTCTGGTGCTGGGGAAGTATCTTCTGGGATGTACAATCAGTGAATGAAGGGACATAAATCTAAAGGAAAGGAAAGTGTCTGAGATCATGTGACTGCCCACAGTAGGGCAGACTTCAGGTGATAACTGAGCATGTCTGCAAAATCCCCAGGCAAAAAAGAAACATTGTATAAGATATGCTAATTTTTTCTCGGAATTTCTGGGTGTGTCAACATTGAGAGAAAACTCTTTGCAAAAGCAAGAAAATCAGCAAATTCAGGCTAATGGTTTAACTGTTTACTTTGGAATTTTTTCATGCAATAGCATTTTTCCAGACACTATAAATTCTCCTCTATCAGATGCATTAATAACCCACCTCACTTTAATATACCTTTACATAAGAGTATTATAGTGATCAGTCCCTTTGGACCACATGTATGTGTATTTGCTACTTTGCTATGGGTGCAGCCTTTAACCTGACTGATATGACTACCCTTTCGTCACCTAGGTACACACCCTACTGATTTTCCATTCACCTCCAGAACTCAACCTGATTTTGAACAAAGAAATAAATGCAATGTAGTTTTTAATATTTACATTTGAACTCTAGCGTTTCAGATAGCAAGCAGAAGATCCATTAGGGATGATAGAGTAGTCTCTTATAACTAGGTTTTCCTGCAGTTGCCTTTGCTGGTAAGAAGATCCTTATTAGGCCAACCTCCTGGGCAGATCCTGTCCCACCCTCTGGATGCCTGTTTAAGCATGAAACATTAAAGGTTAAATATAATTTTTAAATGCTGCATTTCTTTCTTTTTTTATTCACACACTTATTTTATTACTAAGCAGTTATTAAATAAGCAAATGAAACCCTGTGGTACCCAAGTGGTACTTTAAGTTTAGCCCAGTTTTTTTCAGAAAAACATTTGTATGTAATGCATAATTTTACCAGTAATGATAATGTACTGTACACTATGATGAACAAATCTGTGAATTTTAACAATTAAATAAAAGTGTAATATAAGAAAAAAATCTTTATATATTATAATATAATATTCTGCTAGCTTTATCTCAATATGCGATACGTGCATTTTTCGTTTCAGATCAGGCATTGAGCCAAAACTTATTTTTTAAATCACTTCAACTAGGGTGTAGCAAAAGAAAATAGCAAACATATGCTCTTGTTTCTCATTTGTGAGATTTGCGCTAGTATTTCTTCATATCTAGATTTATTCTTCCAAGGCAATATTAAGTAAGATCATCTGAGGCCATAAAACGGAATTTATTTCTCTCTTAAATCCTTTAGACACTATAATTACTGACTATATACATGACATGTACTTACTGATATCTAATAAGATAATGATTTTCTTTGAAGCCAGTTTTTCTGTTATTTTAGTTGGACTTCGTTCTGTTTGCATGTTCTCTAATTTGTATTATATACTTTTTTCCAGATGGGTCTGTAACATGTTGTTCTAATTCAATTAAATTACCGATTTTGTAATTTCATTTTTTAGCTGTCTTTTGAATGTCCTTAAAGGACCACTGCACAATGAAAAACATATATATGTTTGAAAGTTTGAGTCTAACTAAGAGCAAAATTAAGCAGAAAAAAAGTCACAGAGCTAGTTTTTAATTAGAAATAAACGTTGATGCCTCTACTGGGTCCTGGGGGAATCTATGATACGTAGTTGGAAGCTGTGTGTGTGAGAAATGAGTTTACATTTCCAGAGAGATATGGTTGCATTTACTGAAACAAGGAGTCTGCGTCTGTGCTAGTGAGGAGGGGGTTGTGCTGTAATTTAATCTTACCCAATTTTCAGTGGACAATTAATCCTGATGTTAATTCCAGAATTTCCAATTAAAAGTCTGCTGTTGTGCTTATACAATATGGTTTCATTTATTTATTCAGTGAGTGATTAGCATAAAAAAATGTATTTAAAGAAAATACATTTAATGTAACTTTTAAATTTTACATTTGAACTTGAAAATATTCTCTTCACTCCCTATTAGGTATCAAGAGGATTTGTCCAGGAGGCTATCCTATGATGCTCTAGGTTTGTGTACAGTGGCCACTGCACTGAAGGGTGTGGATAAAGACTTCTATCAGGAATATCTCCCTGACAAGGAGATGGGAAGAAGCATAACTGTGAAAGTCTGATACTCTAATGTTCAAATATAATTTTTTAAAGATACATTTAAGTTTTTGCCATCAAGTACTAATTGTATTGTTAATAAGTTATTAAATAAACATGAAATCCTTTTGTACTACAGTGGTACATTAAAAATGGTTATATACTGTATGCCTGCTTAGCGCTACGTAATATTTTGGAATCACATATTCTATTTGTCAAACTTCTGAGTAGTTGTTACGCTTCGCAAACTCGCGAAGCGAGCTTGCAAGAAATGCGTTCCTTCGCAAAGTGAGGGACGATGTTCTGGCCCCAAACGCATTTGCGGAGGTGGAGCCTCCAACGTCCCCTGCCAATGGCGCTTAGCGCAGGACTTACAATGAGCGCCGAGGGTGCTCAGAGGAGCAAAAGTACACAAGGGCAGAGGCTCGCAATGAGCGCCAAAGGTACTCAGAGGACCAAAAGCCTTACATTGTGTGGCAAACAGCATTACCTGCCTTACAATTTTATTGCCATCATTTTTGACGGCTCAGTTTTTTTCTGTTGCACTGTACCTTAAGAAAAATGTCTTCTTTTTGCACTGATGTTTCCTAAAGTACCTGCATTGAACGTTAGGAAACATTTCCTCTTATTGCACTGTACCTTTTTTATAGGGCCTGAAAAGTGAAAGCTTTATGACCTTATTCTACCAGTGTTTTTCTAACCCATGGCAATTTTACCCATATGAAATAAACATTACAGCCTTACACAAAGGACATCACATTGCTTAATACATCTACTAAATTTGTAATAGATCAAAGAAGGAGTAGTTAATTATTTTTTATTTTAATTCACAGAGGTCCAACTGTATTAATGCAAATAAAGCATGGTCCAGAATTCACTAAATATTTAAAAGCAACAATATTCAGGACTACAAAGGGAAGAAGTTTTCATGGTAAAGGAGAATTGATAAAAGGACACCATATAACTACTGAAGCATTTGTAAGCTTCAGGTAGCAGCTGTAGCTTTCGCAATAGATAAAAAGGATCTGTCTGGGCTGAATAATCAGTTTGGTTGTGTTTTAGCAACAATCTATCCTTCTGTAGGGCCAATATTTCATCCATTAGTTTGTCTTTCTAAATATCAACGAGAGCAAGTTAATCATATGATTCTTGCTGTAGAACCCAAGTAGCATATATTATGCCAACATTACCAGTTGAATAAGGTGTGAACGAGTCACGAAGTCTTAAAGTCATGATGAAGTCTCAATGTATTCACTTAGCTGGTTTTCTAAAGGGCTAGGTGCCATCTCAATTGTACCATATTTCTGCTGTATTCACTAGTTTCAGAATTTCATCAAACCATTTGCAATATCCCCTCACTAGCTATAAGCAATCATGAGACACACGTTTCACGGTAATGAACTGTAATGTATATTAGCAAAGACTTTTACAGGTTATTGTACAGCTATATTTGTGCATAGGTGGCTCATTATACTGAAACGTCTGGGGCTAATGTTATAAGTTTAATACATGGCTCATTAAATTTACCACAGCTAGCTATACTGTCCAAGTTAATGCATAGTTCATTGTAATGTAAATCACAGATCTAATGTTATAGTTAAATAATAAGCAGCTCATTATATTTTATAGATTATTTAGCCATGGTAATATGCCCATTATTCTCAATATAATGAACCCTGTAGTAACTTAGTTGTAGTGTCTAATGTTATATCTCAATATTGAATTCTCCATCTCAATGCTTTGCTTGAAGGGATTGTGAAGTACCAAGTTTTCTGTCATACATTTAAAAGAGTGTATTTTAAACAGACAAAAAAAAACATTATTGCATATAATATAATACGTGTTCTGTGATATGATTAGGAAATGCTCCACCCTTTCCTAATTCTGAAAGGGGTGTGGCTGATACAACATTATTGCCACCAATAGCAATACAATCCATTTGCATACAAAATGACTGGCTGACACATAAAAAAAAAGTTTATCTGGTCAAATGAAACCAATCTCTGACAACATTTTGTGAAAGAAATATGAGATGATGGAGAATACAATATGACTAAAAACATTTGTTTTTTTATATATATTTGATGTTTTTTGGCAGTGTTCAAACCATGATCATTAACTTAAAGTGACACATTGGAGGTTCCAAATATTATCAATAAAAAGTACTTTGTCAATGAATATTATTACATAGAATTGAATTTTCTCCCAATAAACTTACATTCTTACTTTCAGATCCACCCACTAAGGAGAGTGTGAAGTCTCCATTGGGCTCTGAATCTATTGCATTTTTAATCAGTACCCCCTGACACCAAGGTCCAAAAACCTTCATGAAAATGATGTCAAGATCTGGAAGCCATATTATGTATACAAACACATCATTTTAATACATTGGTATTCAGTAGAGCACATCACGGATTTTATACTAAATCAAAAACATGCCTATATAAGTGTTTTAAAACAAATGTAGTAATGCAGGCTTTTTATGCTCAGCCTATCTACTTCAGAAATGTGTTTATCTACTTTATCTAATATTATAGTCTTGCAGTAGCTTTTACCTCCTGTCAAACCAAAGCAGACAGAGCCTAGCACAGGGCAGAGCTAATGACTTTGCCAGCAGAGATACAGCTTTGTTAGCTTTTCTTATGTGAATGACAGTAAGTTTTTATGCTCAGCCTATCTACTTCAGATTAAACTCACTACTATAAATGTTACAGACAATTAAGTCAATTATAAAACAAAACTGTATTACAAATAAGACTAATATATATATATATATATATATATATATATATATATATATATATATATATATATATATAGTAGCACGACTATAGGGCACCTGAGGAATGCGCGCCCGCGAATGCGCTCCAACGCATGCGCGCACCCAGAAAAGTGAGGCCATCAATAGCGCGACCGTCAATAGCTTTCTCACACACATCTTTCACCCAGCACACACAAAAACTCGCAACTCAATAGCACGCCCGTGTGCGATGATGTCGGCCGGTGCTACAGTCTGAATCCGGGTCCTTTGCCCATCTTTAGCCCCCATTGCCACCCCAGATATGCCTTTTCTATCCCACGCCTCCCACTCCCGGCCTTCCCCGGGGTGTCCTCGGATGACTCGGCCATGCAACACAGACCATCAGTCATACAGTCTCTCTGTCATACAGTTGTTCTCACTCCCTCTTCATCTCCTCTCTCTCCCTTCTCTGTCGCTATCTCTACACCCTCTTCTCTCTGTCAAAGTCTCTCTTGCTCCATCCCTATCTACTCTCCCTACATTCCTTTGTTTGCCTCCCCCATCTATTCCCCACTACCTCCACCTGCCCTCTGCTGCCCCCATCTACTCCCCGCTACCTCCACCTGCCCTCTGCTGCCCCCATCTACTCCCGCTGCCTCTACCTGCCCTCTGCTGCCCCCATCTACTCCCCGCTACCTCCACCTGACCGCTGCTGTCCCATCTACTCCCCGCTACCTCCACCTGCCCTCTGCTGCCCTACGCTGTGTGTTCAAACGGCAGTGTAAAATATGCTATTTAGTTTTTTTTATTTTTTATATATATTTTTTTTAATAGGCTGCGTGCTCGAGGCCAAACCGTTTGTTTAGTCAGGTAAAGCGCCATTTTAGATTCGTAATGTTATTAGTTGCAAATTAGTGTTGTAAAATGGATGCCATTGTCTATGTGTTACTCAGCTCGCAAGCATTTTCCTTCCTTTCTAATAGTGTATTTTGTACCTCTTACGTTCATCGTAAAAGTGGTACGCGTCTGGCGGTGTTTTGCGCAGTTCGGGGTTGTGTAGCCTCGCTTTAATTTTTTTCGTCCAACATTTTTTTTCTTGCTTAGCCCTGATTTTCGAGTGCCGAAAGTCTGCAAATTCGGCTTAAATTTGCGTGCAACCTCACTCTCAGACGTCCTGGCTGTCCCCCCGTGCCGCGTGTTGGTTTTTTTTTCCGTGTTTTTTTGATTTGTGCTGTTTGGCCCATTAAATTCGTATTTTTCCTACCTCATAATTTCTTTTTGTACGTTCTGCGCCTCACAATTTATTTTTTCACGCGTTCCTCAACTGCTTGCAGCCTAAGGCAATCCCGCGATTCCTAACTGCTTGGAAGCTATGTCCCGTGTACTTCAATGCCTGAACTGCATGCCTCGCATTACTGAAAAAAAAGTCCTGCGTCTTTCAATGCCTCAAAGGCTCGCCTCGCTTCGCTCATCGCCTAAGTGCTCCGAGCTTCAATGCTTATCGGCCAAGTGCTCCGACCTCGGAAGACTTCTGTGCATCAATGACTCGCCTCGGAAAAGATAGGCTCACAAGCGTGACGACGAATCGCAGTTTGACAATTATAATATGTGATACCATTTTGAAAAGCTATACTTGATAATGAGCAACTTTTTTTTTAAACACAAAAATACATAATTTATACATTTTTAATGCAATTATGCTGCAGTGGAATTTGCCATTTTGCTTTCTGTTGATCCACTTACACAGAAAGACTTTGGCCCATGTTCATCTGCAAGCCTGTAATTACCTTCAGACTGAACTTTTGGCTGCGGGACCCCCAGTGCGGATTACAATTTTTTTACATATATTGTTGTATTTAATAGACTCAAACCCGCAATTACATGCTCACAGCCCCAACACACAAACCATGAACCAGTAAGTAGCATTTCAGGGCATGATCAATTAAGGAAGTCCGTAAGTGACATTTTAGACAGAGCCAATAGTAAATGAGACAGTCATCACGACGTCAGTAAAACAGTTTAAACTACAATCAATTAGTGCTTACAAGTGCTTAGAAGTCTGATTTGCAATCGGACTCGCAATCCAGAAATGTAGAAATCAATAAAGCAACTGTTCTAGTCCATGCGAGTTCCATTATATGTATTATGTCCTTGATACCCAAGATCGATACAACACGGAAATAAAACAAAAAAATATATTTGATTGCAGATTTGCAAGCTTGAGACTGGTGTGCAATTAATAATATCGCCTTTCATTGCTTTCCCAGGATTTTTAAGTACAGTAGTATGTGTTTATTTGCTGTTGCAGTGTTACAAATAGGTGTTTAACCCACTTGTGAGTCCTATCTAGTACTTTTATAATTTTTGATACATTTGCCAATTAAGGGTTGGAAGACAATTTGTAATTGAATATGGATTTGCGTCTTGAAACATAAAAGGAGGACATGGGACAGAGTTACGTTGTTGACAACCGCAGTGCATCTGAGTCTGTAACTCGCAATTGGAATGCCAGTAGCTAAAAGTAGCCAATTGAATATCAGTAACATTTATGGGCTCCATTACAGGCTCATGTAATTGAATAGGGGCCTTTGAATGCAGTGGCATATTGGAAAACTGGCAGCAGTAAATAGCATTAATTAGCAGTATGGATAATTAACTAATTAATGTACTTATTCATTCATTAATTTATAGATTAATTAATTCTCTTACAAGGAAAGAAGCAATCCAGGAAGGGAAATGGAGCCCACAGTAAAATGTATTACATACAAAATGAAATTATTTAAAAGATGTATTGATTTTTATACTTTCTGAAACATTTTAACCATAATCAAGTTTAGTTATTCAAAAGACCATTGAATAAAACGACAGCGTTTCTTTAATTCCAAAGCATCCTCCCACATCTTTCAAACGCTGCATTTAAAATGAAATCTTTGATTTTGCTAAGTACAGAAGTGATCATGGCAAATTAGTTAACATATGGATGATTATGAATGAATATTTCATACGGAAGAATGAGGTCCAGCAATGTTGAGACCCAACTGCATTTGCCACTTATGTTACATCAATTGCCTAAAAAAATATCTGTCACTTAACAACCACTTTGCATTTCAGAAGACAATGGCATATGTTACGGTGGCAATTATACAAATCAGTCAGCTAGTTCAGACCTTGCAATGGCAGATGGAAGGAAATTCTGTTTGGTTATTTGAAAAAAAATCTACGCAATGTGTTCTTGTGCTTGCATAAAAGGAAGATTGGCAGTAGAAAACTAACTGACTATTTTCTGGCATATTGCTACAGTGCTGCTATATACAAATGTAAAAAACTAAATTTTGCATAGGTGAGTTAATATCTTTACTCATAATTGTCAGTTTTGCTGCACTGTAGTGGCAGTGAATTTAATATACTAGGGAAAAAGATACATTTAGCTGGTAAACCATGCGTTTTGCTGCATTGGTTACTCATCCCTGTCAAAGCGCCACTTAATTCAGCACAATTTGGAGCACATCAGATACTTTTAGAATTTTTGAACTACGTGGATTTTTTTACTGAGAATTCAATAAAGTAAAACCTGTGTATACGTGAGTCACTGACTGCCTAACCCCAGACCCGCAGCTTCAGCTCCGTGTAGTGAGCAAAAAAAAAAAAAAAGATTAACCCTCAACATATCTGTGCAGAGCATGAAATTCTAGAGGTCAGTTGAGGCTTGACTCTGGGAAAAACTCATATCAAACACTGCCCTCACCGCACAGCTCTGCTGTGTGTTATTAACCACAAAGCAGTCAGTAGGCAGGACAGACTCTGTCTGTAAACAGATTCAGAACTTTAGATTTTTTAGGTCATTTTAACATATAATCTTGTGCTCTTTCACATCATAAAGAGCACTTACAGTGAGGGAAATGGCCCTTGAAGCAAGTTATGAAAGAATATAGAGACATTAAAAGACCTCACTGGTTAAATACATTATGATGCATGGTATTTGAAATAACTAAGCAAAATAATTTTATAAATAAAAATAAAAAAATAGGTACAACCATTAAATTTTTTACTTCCATATGTAATTTTTTTCACAGAAATGCTCAATTTTCTTTTCTGTCTATTACTTTATAAGGAGGGTGTGTCCTTGTAAACTAATTAGCTTTCTATTACTGCTGTGCAAAGAAATTGCTTTTTTTTAGATACACATCACGATTGTACAGATAGAAGATTCTTGGGCATTAGAAGTCCCCTCTCGCCTCAGAAAGTTGATCAACAGAAACTAGTATGGTAGAATCCATCAAAGCACAATTGTATACAAATGGTTATAAATTTAACCTGTATTTATTTTGTTTACATTCTGAAAAATGTTTAAGTGTACTTCCTAGAAATAGTATAATTTAACGGTTGGTGTACATAATAGGGGAAGTTTGGCTTTAAATATCCAGTGATCATGTCTGTAGTAAATGGGCTCAAATCAGGCTCTAGAACTAATAGTGGCTCAGTACAGATCAACATTTGTGGCCAAATGTGGCAGTATGAATTGAGATTACAGTTAACTGTGAAGTCAAATCAGTGACAATTTACCGTATTTGCCTGCGTATAAGACGACTTTTTTGTCCTGAAAAACATGACTCCAAGTGGGGGGGGGGGGGGTCGTCTTATACGCCTGGTGCACTTTGTCTGCGCAGAGCTCGTGCCTCCCCCCTCCTCATCCTCAACGCCCCTCCTCATTCTAATCCCCCTCCTCATTCTAAAACCAGGGAAAGGGAGAGGGGGAGCTATTTAGAGGGTAAAGTGAGGAGGGGGGTTTAGGATGAGGAGGGAGGTTGAGGAGGGAGGTTGAAGATGAGGAGGGAGGTTGAGGAGGGAGGTTGAGGATGAGGAGGGAGGTTGAGGAGGGAGGTTGAGGATAAGGAGGGGGTTAAGGTTGAGGAGGGAGGTTGAGGATGAGGAGGGAGGTTGAGGATGAGGAGGGAGGTTGAGTATGAGGATGGGGGTTGAGATTGAGGAGGGATTTTGAGTGGCAATGTTGGGGGGTCGTCCTATATGCCCAGTCGCCTTATACGCCGGCAAATACGGTACTTATTTCACCAACTAGGAAAATTTGCAAATTCTAGAACATAACTGTAACTGTTATTCACATGGTCTTGCATAGCTCCCAAAAATTGACCAAAGAGGGACAAGTATACTCAGTATTACTGCTATTTTGTACCTTGTGTAGATTAAGTTTTAGATATACAAAATTAATATGTACACAATACTCCATACACACATATACTGTATATTGAAGACTGACACTCCAGACTCTTATTTCATAGACTTAAAGAGAAAACAACAGTAGGGACCAGAGAAAGTGTGGCATAATGAGGGCAGGAATACAAGGTTTTGTCCTTGAATGTGGGACCTTCTTTAAAATAGGGTCATTTGCGAGGCTAAGAGAAACGCACAGATTTCCCTTGTCCTTCCGAAAGAGAGATTGTTGGGAATTATGGTCTTGTATTCTTTATTTTTCTTGATCCTTTTCTCTAAGGCAGGGGTTCCCAAACTGAGTTTACAGACCACCAGAGGCCCATAAGCTTCATTCAGGTTGTCCATGATTGGTCAGGGTTCCAAAAACTTTGGAAGCTAAAAACGTAACAAAACTAATTATTATTATTATTATACTTTATTTATAACGCGCCAACATATTCCGCAGCGCAATACAGGGGTTAGGTACAAGTATAAGCAATGCCCCACAATGAAAATAATGGAAGACCCTGTTATTGAGCTTTCAATCTGATATACACTGTGCTTTCCCTAAAGCACCTCACAAGATTAAAACTCGCAAACTTACATTCTAAAGGGTATGGGTAAGGTACAGGAGAGTGAGAGATGCATAGTGAATGAAGAGGCTAAAGATGATAGGCTTTTTTGAATAGATGTGTTTTTAAAGAGATTTTGAAGGATCTGAGGCAGGAAGATAGTCTGGTGGTGCGAGGTAAAGAGTTCCAAAGAATAGGGGCAGCACGTGAAAAGTCTTGAAGCCGGGAATGAGAGGAGGTGATGAGAGAGGAGAAGAGAAGAAGGTCATTAGCAGAGCGAAGAGGGCGGGTGGGAGTGTATTTTGGGATGAGAGCAGAGATGTAGGAGGGTGCACTATTGTGGAGGGCTTTATATGTTAGGGTCATGATTTTGAATTGTATTCTAGACGCTATGGGAAGCCAGTGGAGTGCCTGACAGAGAGGTGCTGCAGACACTGATCGTTTAGTATGGTAGATGAGTCTAGCGGATGCATTCAAAATGGATTGGAGTGGAGACAGACGGGTGATAGGAAGGCCAGCAAGAAGAGTGTTGCAGTAATCGAGGCGAGATATGATAAGAGCGTGAATAAGAATTTTAGTTGTGTCTTGTGTGAGGTAGTGGCGTATTTTGGATATGTTTTTTAGGTGAAAGTGACAAGATTTTGTGAGTGATTGGATGTGGGGAATGAAAGAGAGGGAAGGGTCCAGTAGGACCCCAAGACAGCGGGCCTGAGAGGTGGGAGTGATGATGGCATTGTCAACAGTGAGAGATATTTGCGGAGTGAAAGCTGTAGTAGAGGGTGGAAAGATAAGGAGCTCTGTCTTAGACATGTTGAGTTTGAGTTGACGGGCAGACATCCAGGAGGATATGCTCGAGAGGCAATTGGCAACATGAGCTAGCAGAGAGGGGGATAGTTCAGGTGCAGAGATGTAGATTTGGGTGTCATCAGCATATAGATGATACTGAAGATTGTATAAGGGCACCAAGGGAGGATGTATAGATGGAGAAAAGGAGGGGGCCTAGGACTGAGCCTTGGGGTACACCGACAGTTAGAGGGCGAGGAGATGAAGAGGTGCCAGAGAAGGAGACACTAAATGTTCGATTTTCTAGATAAGATGTGAACCAAGAGAGAGCAGTGTCACGGATGCCAAGAGAGTGGAGAATTTGGATAAGAAGAGGATGATCAACTGTGTCAAAGGCAGCAGAGAGATCCAGGAGAATTAGGATAGAGAAATGACCCTTTGATTTGGAGTTGAGCAGGTCATTAGTAACTTTTGTGAGAGCTGTCTCTGTAGAGTGTTGGGGCCGAAAGCCAGACTGGAAGGGATCAAGGAGGGAGTTGGAGGAAATGAATTGTGTAAGGCGAGTGTAGACGACATGCTCAAGTAGTTTAGAAGCCAAGGGAAGTAGAGAGATAGGGCGGTAATTAGATGGAGAAGCTGGATCAGATGTGGGTTTCTTAAGAATGGGTGTGATTGTGGCTTGTTTCAAAGGTGATGGAAACTTGCCAGTGTCTAAGGAAAGGTTGAATAGATGTGTGAGAGCTGGGATAAGTGTGGTAGAGAGGGGGGGGGATCAGCTGTGATGGAATAGGATCATGTGGACAAGTTGTGAGACGAGAGGTTGATAGAAGGTTAGCAACTTCATCCTCAGTTACAGGGTTAAAGGAGTTTATAGTGGCTATAGGTTTGGGAAAGGGTGAAGGCAGACTGCTGTTTGTATTTTGAGGAGAAGGTGTGATATGGCCGCGTTGAGAGGAGAGTTCATTATGAATATTTTCAATTTTACTATTAAAGTATCTAGCAAAGTCTTCAGCTGTAAGAGAGGAGGGGGCGGGAGGTGGGGGAGGGCAGAGGAGAGTGTTAAGAGTGGAGAACAAATGTTTGGGGTTGGAGGCCAAATTTGATATTAATGATGAGAAGTAGCTCTGTTTGGCAAGATTGAGGGCATAGTGATAGGAGCGTAGGATAAACTTGTAATGAAGGAAGTCTGATGAGGAGCGAGATTTCCTCCATAGTCGTTCAGCGCTACGGGAGCACTTCTGGATGTAGCGAGTTTGTGTAGTGTGCCATGGTTGTTGATGAGAGCGGGGGCGTCTGCCTGCGGTTATGGGGGCTAGAGAGTCCAGGGTGGAATTTAGAGTCAAATTGTATTGTGTGGTAGCAATATCAGGGCAAGTGAGGGTAGTGAGAGAACTGAGAAGGGGTTGCAGTAAATTGGAAAGGTGTTGTGAGTTAAGTGTCTGCAGGTTTCTGTGGGTTCTGGTAGTTGGGCGTGATAAAGGGTAGAGATTGGAAGAGGTAATGAGGCTGTAGGTTAGGAGATGGTGGTCAGAAAGAGGGAGTGGGGAGATTGTAAGATTGTAGATAGAGCAGTGATTAGAGAAAATTAGGTCCAGGGAGTGTCCATCCTAGTGGGTAGGGGATTCTATCCACTGTGAGAGGCCAAGGGAAGAGGTAAGCGCAAGTAGTTTTGTGGCTGTGGGAGAAGTGGGAGTGTCAGTGGCAATGTTAAAATCACCAAGAATGAGTGAGGGTATGTTAGAGGAGAGAAAGTGAGGGAGCCAGGCGGAAAAATGATCCAGAAATTGAGAGGCTGGACCGGGCGGGCGATAGATGACAGCCACTCGCAGAGAGATGGGTGAAAAGAGACGGATAGTGTGAACTTCGAAGGAAGAGAACTGGAGAGAGGGAACTGGGGGAATGCAATTGAATGAGCAACGGGAGGAGAGTAATATGCCCACACCCCCACCTTGCTTATTCCCAGGTCTGGGTGTGTGACTGAAATGTAAGCCACCGTATGATCGTGCAGCAGTGGAGGCAGTGTCAGATGGAGAGAGCCAAGTTTCAGTTAAAGCTAAAAGGTTGAGGGAGTTGGAGATGAATAGGTCATGAATGTAAGTGAGTTTGTTGCAAACAGACCTAGCATTCCAGAGGGCACATGAGAAGGGCAAAGTGGAGGATTTTTGACAGATGATGGGTATTAAATTATGAGGGTGTCGGGTATTTGTTGCCCTCTGTGCTGAGCGTGACTGATAGAAGGTAGGAATGGATGAGGGGCCTGGGTTAGGAGATATATCTCCAGCAGCCAAAAAATGCATAAACAAAACTTTTGTTGTTGTTTAGTCATTCAGTCGTATCCAACTCTCATTGACCCAGGCACATCTGTCATTATGTCTCTGGTTGTGCTTACACAATATGTTTTCATGGAAAAGATTCTGGAGGGGGTTGCCACTTCCTTCTCCAGTGAATTGTGATCTGTATGACCTCTGTGCTATGGCCTGCCCATCTTTGTGACCTTATATAGTGAAGCTAACAGCTTCATTGAAGTACACAAGCCTCTTCACAGCAACAATGTAGTGACCCAGAAGGGGAAAAAGAGCATATATAGGCCTAAATACTCTATAAATGCAAATACTATTTTCCAATATAGCACAGTGAATTATAATTATTAAGAAGCAAACAGAATTCAGTGGTCCACAATATATTTGAGAAGTATGTAGGTGGTCTACCAAGACCATGGTCAACTGTTCAGTGGTCCATCAAAAAAGGTTTAGGAATAATTTCTCTAAAGACTGTCTCTTTGATTATAAGACGAGAAGCTGCATATTCTGAAAGATATTGTTGAGACATATAAAGAAAACAGTTGTCTTTCTTCTGCTGTCAGTATTTATATATGGTTTTCGTCGTTTTCTTAAACAGTCACATTAAGGCAACTGCACATTTCTAGCTCTTGTATAATGCAGTGTTTATTCAGGAAGTGTTAGCCATTTTGTTTCTAACTCCCTTGCTCATGTCTGTCATGACTCATTTATATGTGAACATCTCTGGCTGGTAGCAGAATTATATGCAGCTGACAAGTGTCAGACCTTGAGTTCAATCACTTCTTCCTTATGTTATTACCAAGAGCCTGGTTTTTAAGCTGGTTGGACAATACACTGAAAAAGACAATCAGGATCAAATTGATCCAATTCTCTGTACATGAAAGGGATTCTGTCTGCAGTAATAAGCAGGAGATTTTCCCACTTGTAGACAAATTAGCCTTTCAGAAGAAATTTGCTCTTAACCCTTCACCAAAAGAGGTTTGTTTCAGTAAATTGGTTGGAGACAGTCACTCCTATATTGTTATTTAAATATGATGAATTTATAACTTTGATTATGTTCCCAACTGATAAGTATAAGGAAGGTGGAATTTTATTACGGTATATAAAGTGCATTTCTCTGGAATTGTAAAACGTGTATGTACACAGTAAGCTAAGCCCTCCACAAACACAATGTAATCAACACTTTGTTAAGGCAGACAAAGACTTACTTATTGCTGGGCTCTTATTTTTTTTGTCAGAGATGTTCAGATCTAACACATTCAGAACTTCTCCAACGTTTCACTTTGTTATATCTTAAAATTTGGATCTTTCACTACACCAAGCTCAAAACTATTCTATTAAATGACCAACGTGGTCAATTTGTTCTATATGGTCTTTGAGTAACTAAATGGCAAAGTGTTTTTAGCCATCAAAAAACAATAAATTATACAGACCAGTGGTTTCTTTAGGTCAAGAACCAAAAGGACCCAGGCAAAGGACAGCACATTTTCAGGGGACTGCAGGCTTCATAGAATAATGTGTGCATATGCACACGAATGTCTACATGAAGTAACTGACACTTTATAATATACATAAATGCACAAATAAAAAATGAGAAGTCAGTTGCAATGGAAAGTAAGACTAACCCTAAAATATTTTTAAAATATATTAATGGGAAGAAGGCAAGGAAGGAAGCTATAGGAACATTACAATGTGACACAGGCCGTCTGATAATTAGTGACCAGAAAAAGGCAGATGAGCTAAATAGGTTATTTTCGTCACTATACACAAGGGAGGTACCAGTGGTTGGGACACCGCAACATAATGGGGCTACACTACCATCACTAAATAATTGGTTTGTAGCGGAACCCATCACTGTTTTACCCTGTTTTATGATTATTATGGTTAAAATATGATCCTACAATATGTATGCTGGTTTATGCTCTGCAGAATATTAGCCAGACTTTTGCAGACCTAGGCTAATAGATAATCCTATTACAGAGATTCAAGAGATAAGAAAGTTGTAAAGGATCCTTGCATTTTCCAAAGTGTTTTCATTCTCTGATAAGAACAAAGAAGAATGATCTAATTAATGTCTGATTGTATCCAAGTTGCCAGGGAGGTGTGACCCACCTATTGTTCTCTTTATGTGTATTGTGTGTGGCCAAATATGGGCATGGGTATTACCTGTGGCCAAAGAGATGTATAAATATTTCTGCAATAACAAAATAAAGTCAGTATTCATTTGACTCCCAAATTGTGTGTCGTCCAATATGGGAGGTCGGGGATGGTGAAACTGTAGTGCCTCTTGGGTATTTTATCGTATACCAGCGGAGATTTTGGACTGCGTGTTCCTGCTCCGTTACATTTGTTGGCAAGTGGCGGGATTGTTCCCACGGTCAGAAGGACAGCTACAGGAGACACCATTCCGTGGAGTACAAATTGAGGGCAACGCTAGTATCCGTACAGCGCCCCTGGCTACAGCAGGATGGAACCGGCTAGTTTTCAGACAGCGTTCCATCATGAGGAGGAGGAGGCGGCCGCGGACTACAGGGATGCAGACAGAAAGGAACTCATGGTTACAGTACCTCGTATTACCCCACAGAATGAGTTTGGAAGAGAACTCCAAAGCAGACTGGCCTTTTTCCCAGGTACGCTTCCCATGAAAACCTTGGAATGGTTAATGACAGATGTCCACAAATTCATAATGGAAAAGCAGCGGGCACGGGAGCGGTCCATCTTGGGAGCTGCTAACCCACCTCCCACCATTAACCCCCCCCCAGCACTGCGTCCGGGTGGTGGGAACTACCAAACCCCTGCACGGTACATCAGGTGCCACACGTGTAACCAGCAGGGTCACATGCAGAGAGACTGTCCCAGAAACAGAAACCGCTCCACGTGGAATACTCCAACTAATTCCCCTCCCCAGCGACAGTGTGTACCCCAGGGGGCCGAAGGTGTCGTCCTTCCTCCCCAGCAGCAGTGTGTACCCCAGGGAGCTGAAGGTGTCGTCCTTCCTCCCCAGCCGCAGTGTGTACCCCAGGGGGCCGAAGGTGTCGTCCTTCCCCCCCAGCACCAGTGTGTACCCCAGGGGGCCGAAGGTGTCGTCCTTCCTCCCCAGCGGCAGTGTGTTCCCCAGGGAGCCGAAGGTGTCGTCCTTCCTCCCCAGCGGCAGTGTGTACCCCAGGGAGCCGAAGGTGTCGTCCTTCCTCCCCAGCGGCAGTGTGTACCCCAGGGAGCTGAAGGTGTCGTCCTTCCCCCCCAGCGGCAGTGTGTACCCCAGGGAGCTGAAGGTGTCGTCCTTCCTCCCCAGCAGCAGTGTGTACCCCAGGGGGCCGAAGGTGTCGTCCTTCCTCCCCAGCGGCAGTGTGTACCCCAGGGAGCTGAAGGTGTCGTCCTTCCTCCCCAGCGGCAGTGTGTTCCCCAGGGAGCCGAAGGTGTCGTCCTTCCTCCCCAGCGGCAGTGTGTACCCCAGGGAGCTGAAGGTGTCGTCCTTCCCCCCCAGCGGCAGTGTGTACCCCAGGGAGCTGAAGGTGTCGTCCTTCCTCCCCAGCAGCAGTGTGTACCCCAGGGGGCCGAAGGTGTCGTCCTTCCTCCCCAGCGGCAGTGTGTACCCCAGGGAGCTGAAGGTGTCGTCCTTCCTCCCCAGCAACAGTGTGTACCCCAGGGGGCCGAAGGTGTCGTCCTTCCCCCCCAGCGGCAGTGTGTACCCCAGGGAACAGAAGGGGCCATCCTTCCTCCCCAGCGGCAGTGTGAACCCCAGGGGGCAGAAGGTGTCGTCCTTCCCCCTCAGCGGCAGTGTGAACCCCAGGGGGCAGAAGGTGTCGTCCTTTCCCCCCAGCGGCAGTGTGAACCCCAGGGGGCAGAAGGTGTCGTCCTTCCCCCTCAGCGGCAGTGTGAACCCCAGGGGGCAGAAGGTGTCGACCTTCCTCCCCAGCGGCAGTGTGAACCCCAGGGGGCAGAAGGTGTCGTCCTTCCCCCCCAGAGGCAGTGTGAAACACACGGGGCAGAAGGTGTCGTCCTTCCCCCCCCAGCGACAGTTTACCCTAACCAGGGGAGACACCAATCTCCCAGACGGCGCAGATGGGACCGTGGTCTCTGCGCCCACAGCCTGTCCAGATCCCCAACTACTCTCACTGGGACAACCGGAGGAGGGGGTAAGTACAAATTCCCCTCCCCAGCTAACTCCTAATGTGGCCCCAGGGTTAACAGAGGAAATGTTAACCCCCACTGACCCCCACGTTTCCCTGGCTACTGAGCCGGAATATGTCCCAAGTACCCCAGCAGAAGAGCTGACAGCGGGGCAGAGTGCAGTCGGCCTCTGCCCTCCCTTTGTCCCTTGTACAGAGCAGGAGGTCCTGCAGGTTATACCAGCAGAAGAGCTGGCATCAGGGCAGAGTGCCGCTGGCCTCTGCCCCTCAAGTCCCCTCAGCGTGTTGCACCATCACCCCAGCGAAATATCCAGGTGCCTGTTTAGACTTCCCCCCAAAGGGGAGATGTGTGACGAAGTGCCCTTCGCCACTTTGGCTTGGAGAGGACTGTTTGCCAGCCTCCTGCCCTGTGACTATGGCCCTGGGACATATTGCCCTTTGGAACCAGTGTTCGGCCATACCAGAGTGTATGTCACTCATTCTGGCCCTTTACATACAGGGGGGTCATTCGGTACTTGCCCTGTGTGAGCCATGATACCCCAGATAACTGTGCCATGAAGCCCATTCATATAATGAAAGACTATGGGAAAGACTTTAGCTACATGGCAATTGAACTGTGTGAAGAGGATCTGAGCGCTATTCGGTAGTTTTGTGCGCTCAGATCCCAGCTATCTGGGGATATGGGAAATGTGAGTAAATGTGAATTGCAGTAATGCTGATGGGTTGTCAAACTAGAGAATTGACCAACAAATACTTTTGTCCGGACATCCCCAGGCCGATCCGTTGGGATTAGACCGTGTATGCCGGCTTATGGTCACGGGGGAGGTGTGTAGCGGAACCCATCACTGTTTTACCCTGTTTTATGATTATTATGGTTAAAATATGATCCTACAATATGTATGCTGGTTTATGCTCTGCAGAATATTAGCCAGACTTTTGCAGACCTAGGCTAATAGATAATCCTATTACAGAGATTCAAGAGATAAGAAAGTTGTAAAGGATCCTTGCATTTTCCAAAGTGTTTTCATTCTCTGATAAGAACAAAGAAGAATGATCTAATTAATGTCTGATTGTATCCAAGTTGCCAGGGAGGTGTGACCCACCTATTGTTCTCTTTATGTGTATTGTGTGTGGCCAAATATGGGCATGGGTATTACCTGTGGCCAAAGAGATGTATAAATATTTCTGCAATAACAAAATAAAGTCAGTATTCATTTGACTCCCAAATTGTGTGTCGTCCAATATGGGAGGTCGGGGATGGTGAAACTGTAATGCCTCTTGGGTATTTTATCGTATACCAGCGGAGATTTTGGACTGCGTGTTCCTGCTCCGTTACATGGTTAACGAAGGAAAAAATCCAAAAGAGATTGGAGAAAATAAATGTTAATAAAGCCCCAGGTCCTGATGGAATATATCCAAGGGTACTGAGGGAGCTGGGTTCTGTAATAGCCAAACCGTTATTTCTAATATTTCAAGACTCACTCACTACAGGGTCTCTACCGGATGACTGGAGAAAAGCAGAGGTGATACCTATATTTAAGAAGGGATCTAGAGCAAATCCGGGGAATTATAGACCAGTGAGCCTCACATCTGTAGTTGGGAAGCTTTTAGAAGGGTTAATAAGGGAGAGAATACAAGAATATGTCTTTTTGAACAAGATCATAGGTAGCAGTCAACACGGATTTGTGAAGGATAGGTCGTGTCAGACCAATCTAATTAGTTTTTATGAGGAGGTTAGTAGGAACTTGGATCAGGGCAACTCAGTGGATGTAGTCTTTTTAGATTTTTCAAAGGCATTTGATACAGTGCCACATGGAAGACTAGTGAGCAAACTAAGGGATACAGGAATTGCAGTAAATATCTGCTCATGGATCGAGAGCTGGCTAAAAGACAGGAAGCAAAGGGTTGTTGTAAATGGAACATACTCCGATTGGTCTAATGTGATAAGTGGGGTTCCTCAAGGTTCAGAATTAGGTCCTCTCCTTTTTAACATATTTATTAATGACATAGAAGTAGGACTCGAAAGTCGTGTCTCCATTTTTGCTGATGACACTAAGTTGTGCAAGGTAATAAAATCAGATAATGATGTACTTTCCCTACAAAGGGATTTGCATAAATTAGAGAAATGGGCGGCTAAATGGCAGATGAGATTTAATACAAATAAATGCAAGGTTATGCATTTGGCAAGGAAAAATAGCCATGCAATCTATAATCTTAATGGAGCAAATCCAGGGGTATCAGATATTGAAAGGGATTTGGGAGTGCTTGTGGACAACCACCTAGGTAACAGCGCTCAAAGCCAAGCAGCAGCAGCAAAGGCAAGTAAAATATTAGCATGTATTAGTAAGGGTATAGAAGCCAGGGAAGCAAATATAATTCTGCCACTATACAAATCCCTAGTACGCCCTCATTTGGAATATGGAGTACAATTTTGGGCACCACCTCATAAAAAGGACATTTTAGAGCTGGAAAAAGTACAGAGAAGGGCTACAAAACTAATAAGGAGAATGGAGGGGCTAAGTTATGAAGAACGACTAACCAAACTAAACTTATTTTCGCTAGAAAAAAGGCGTCTACGAGGGGATATGATTACCTTATTTAAAAACATCCAGGGTCAATATAAGGCTTTGTCAAGTGAACTTTTTGTAGCAAGAGATTTTCAACTGACAAGAGGACACCCTTTGAGGTTAGAGAAAAAAAGATTTCATCTTAAACAAAGAAAAGGGTTCTTCACAGTTAGGGTGGTTAAACTGTGGAATTCTCTACCAGGAGGTGGTAACAGCGAATTCGATAGACAACTTCAAAAAGGGGTTAGATATATTTTTGAATAAAGAGGGCATTCAAGGCTATCCTAGATAACTAGCAAAGGAATATTGATCCAGGGAGAAATTTGATCGCCAGTTTCTGGGGTCAGGAAGGAATTTTGCTTTTTTTCCCCTTATGAGACAATTGGCAAAGTTTCAATGTTTTTTTTTTCTGTTTGCCTTCCTCTGGATCAATTAACAATTAATAATAAATAGTCCACTTATTAAAAAGATCAATAGAGATCTAAAAAGGTTGAACTTGATGGACTAACTCTTTATTCATCTTCCAATACTATAGTATTAATAATTATTTAACAACAAATTAATTAATAACTAATCAGCATATTGCAGATCAGAGGAGATCTTAACAGGTTGAACTTGATGGACTGAAAGTATTTTTTCTTAATACTATGTAACTATGTAACTATGTAACACATAAAACATTGATTTGGGATAAAGCAAAGGCCTAAGAGGAGTAATAACTGGGCCATGGAGCCGGGAGGGGGGCTACAAGTAACTGGGGCATGAGGGGCGCACAAATCTGAATGGGCCTAAGGGCAGAATAAAACCTAAATACGTCCATGACACAGAGTTTAAATATTTCACTTTTATGTGCAGTTAATCCTTAATGCAGAATTCCTTTTCCTTTACCTAGCCTCTTCTGTCTACTGCTGTCTAAGGAAGGTGTATCATTGGAAATGAATGAGGTTTCCGTTACACCTAATAATAGCACTTAATAAGGCCACGTTTCCATTGGGCAAATAGAAGCTTCTTCTCCGCATGTAAATCCTTGTCAGAAAAGAGATTATCTTAAACCCAAATGATAGTCCATTGAAGCTAAAGGGCATCTAAAAGTTAAAGCATTTAAGGCAGTATTATTTTTATTTCACTTTCTAAAAAGTACATTTTAAATAGAGTACTATAGTAGTACTTAGTAAAATGTCAAATAATAAGAATATGAAACTCTATTGGGACTATAACTTATATTAAGAGCATTGTGCTGTTTTATTATTATTATTATTATTTATTTTTTATTTGTATCGCGCCAACATATTCCGTAGTGCTGTACAGGGGATAAGGACAAAGAAATATACAATACTAGGAAATTGCCCGTCAAAAATGACTGGAGTAAAATAGTAAGGCTGGCAATGGTGTTTGCCACACAATAGGAGGCTATGGGCCCTCTGAGCACTTTTTACGTCTTTCTGGCTTGTTTTGCGTCCTTCGGGCTAGTTTTACGTCCTTTGGCCTCGTTTTTGTAGTGTTGCTTTTTTTCGGCAGCCATTTTTAAGTTAGATTTTCATTCTGGAAAAAACGCCAAATATGCCTCAAAATAACTTGCAACCTCACTCATAGGCTACCTGGCTCTCCCACTGTGCTGTGTGTGAGTGTGTAAGTTAATTTGAGTCATATTTGTTGTTTTCTTCAGGTCTTTCCAGTTCAGTGGTTTGGGCGTTAAAGTGGGATTTTTGCTAGCTGCACAGTGCATGTACGGGTTTAGTTCCTAAGTAGTACGGGTTGTAGGTCCGGATTGAGCCGCCTGCGATGAGTCGTACGGGTTGCGAGCCCTGCAGCCCAAGTCCTGCGTGCCTCAACAGCTTGCCTCGCTTTGCGAGGCTCACACTGCAATGAGCGCCTTCCATGCTCATTGCAGCCTAAGTCCCGCGTGCCTCAAGTACTTGCCTCGCTTTGCGAGGCTCACACTGCAATGAGCGCCTTCCATGCTCATTGCAGCCTAAGTCCCGCGTACCTCAACTGCTCGCTTTGAGAAGCTTGAAGTGCAATGAGCGTCTTCGGTGCTCATTGAAGCAAGTCCCGTGTGGTCGATGGCTAGCAGTTGTGGCCCTATGGGCCGCAAAGTGTGATCAACATCATAAGCCCCACACTTCAAATCTTGTAAAAAGTGATTTTTTTTCTCAAACCACCCCACAAGACTGGAAATTTGCCACTTACAATCTAAAGGGTGTTCATATTTAAACATAAGTTTTGGTTAATTGTGGTGAAGCACCCACACCGTTCACGTTTTATTCAGTAGCCCCTCACTTTCAAAATAATTTAAAGTGTATTTTTTATAGATGAGCAATGTAATTGATTTTATAAACTCCTCCATCAGAAGTTTTATGGTTCTTTGTTTACATAAAATCCTTATATGATGCATGTGGCAATTACAAACTAAACAAACTAATACATAAGGCGCTTGCCCAAGAGTGTTTATAGCATAAAGGAGATAAATGGGCAGCTGAGACAAGAGGGGTGAGGAGATGGATGTATGGTAAACAGAAATAGAATGTGCACTGGAGAAGGATGTCATGGCATATAAGCCAACCAGGAAATTGGTCTCAGAAGGGAGTATATGTTGTAAATAATAAAGGTGTAAATGCTAGGCCTCTCTGAAAAAATAAATTGTATGGAGTATTTTAGCTATAAAACATGATTAATGACCAGAGTAGTTGGGCAAAAACTTCACAAGTTCATGATGTATGTAAAAGATTAAAATTATATGTGTGAAATAATTTGTAGAGAAACTATTCATTTTGCAAACTCTGCGCGTATATGGAGGCTGACAGCAACTATATTAACAGGAATAGAGCTGTGGAAAAAGAATATACAGTTTTCACAGTAAGTTTTTATTGAGAAGAGGCTTAAAACATGTATATTTCTGGTTACATAGAAGACATGATATTGTCCATATCAAACCAAGCATTTATCAGTTATATCCATTATACAAGTTAATTTTGCTTTACATACGATCAAACATACATGTAATGTTTACCAAAGATACCGGAGAGCAGAAAAGTTCCCCATGTATCACAAGCTTGATCGGACTCAAGTGCCTCCAACAATTTTATCCTTTATGTCTTATTTTTTCATTTATCCAAACATAAGTAAAAGACAGAAGGAAAATTCAACTAGAAAAAAGGGAACAACTTAGTCATATCAGGATAATACAGTTTTAAGTGCAAGTGCCTGCAACTGAGCATGTGAGGGGAAGGGGGTAGATACGAAATACTAAAAAGCTGGATTAATTCTCTTCTACTCCACCCTGTGCTGAATAGAAAAGAACACCATCTTAGGCTCCAAGGCCCTCATTCAATTGCAATTTTGCCAATTGAATAGGGGTCTAAATAAGCACATAACATATGTTTTTTTAAATAATTTTTTACTTAGTAAGCATCTATCCAAAAGCAAGGTTTTCACTAACTAAAAACTTATTTAAAAAAAAATATGTTATGTGCTTATTTAGAGCCTTATTCAATTAGCAAAATTGCAATTGAATGAGGGCCCAAGTTAGCAGGAAGCATTCAATACAGACAGCACAGGATATTCTATACACAGGGATCTTCTAAAATGTGGATTTTTTTCTCAAATACTTTATGCTATTGTTTACATGACTGTAATTATTGTATGTAATTCCTTTTTATGTTCATGGGATTACACAGCTGCTACTGCTTTTTTTACACACTTCACAAACATGTTAAGCTTTTCCTGAACTACAGTAGTCATTTAAATTGCACATTTAACACCTAATCTGTCAAATTATCTACAATCTAAAAATTAGATATGAGACCATTTCCATTAAATCAGTTAAAAGCAGCAGCGACATTTATAAAACAACATAATTTACTAAAACAACAGATCAATAATATGGAAAATGTACAAATTCATAAAATTAAAATAAAAACTGTTTACACAAACAGTACTTTGGGAGCATGCTAGGTATCTTACAGCATATCTATTTATCATTTATTATCATGTTTAATTCATGAAACTCATTAAAAAAAAAACTGATACAGCACAGAAAGAAATGAAGATATTTCAAACACAATCATAATAATGGAAGCAGAATGAAAGTAATAGGAAATTAAAATATTAGTGTGCAAACACATTCTGTGTCACAGACCGATCTGTATAATAATAGATGTAGAGCTTACTACATAGATATGTCAAACTGATGGGCTAAATTCTATACTAAATTCTTATATTATTATTCAGAATATATATCCAATCAGGGCTGCATTTTATTCTCACATTAGGTGCTTGATAGCAGTTGGGTTATTTATAGGATGATGATTGACGTGTTTTATTATAATACTCTTGTATCTTCTTTCTCACTCATGGTCCTGGATGACATTTGGACCCCTAGCTCCAGATGTGCCCCACTCCCCTTCTTGCCCTGCCAGTGTGGCTCCCTTCATGCAACACACAATTCACAGGGACAGCAAGCTTGTCAGCCCAGAGCAAGCATGCAACTCAGTTACTATGGTTACGTTCACTTTCTAGTGATTTAACCATTACCTCTCATGTGCATGAACACATCTCTCCGAGCATCTGTTTCATGTGACTGCTTCACACTCTCTGATGCACAATATCTTGAATGATCAAAGTGGGTCCCATCTAGGTTCTGAGTGGTAGCCCACTAATGATCAGGCCAGTCATGGAAACAGTGTGCACCTTATAGAATGGCTCCTGGAGCAGGAATGGCTGTGCGGGTGTTAGTTCTGAGAAAGGGATACCGTGAGATGTGAGGCAACGGAGTGGCAGTCTTGGGGAAAAGAAATAATGAAACGTACGGAATACTTCATTTGGTGGAAGAAAAAGGGCAGACATGGTATTAAAAGCACAAGTGAATCTTAATTTAAGACATACTACCTGAATATTAAGCATTGCATGTAAAATGGCACTTAAAAAGATGCTTGTTTTATACATATTTATATATAGATATCCCCTTATGGATTGCTACCTTGTCGTGGTGAAGGGGCTTGTGCATCTCAATGAAGCTGTGAGCAATACCATGTAGGGTCACCTAAGATGGGCCGGCCATAGCAGAAAGGTCAAGCCTAACATGGTCCACTGGAGAAAGAACGCACAACCCACTCCAGCATCTTTGCCGAGGAAACCTTACTGATAAGCACAACCAGACACACTATAATAGATGTGCTGGTGTGCTGTGGTCCATAGGGTCACAGAGATTTGGACATGACTGAACGACTAAACAACAACATATAGATATATAAAGAGGTGCATGCAATTCAAGAGGTAAAGGATTTTTGATTGTGGACCACGCAGCACCTGCACTCATAAAATTTGCCTATTCTGGAAAATATTTTTTTTAAATGTATGTGTTTGGTGTGTCTGTCTGTTAAAAGTGAATAGGGCACATGACCTGTGAAAGGCCCACTGGGTATGTCCGTATAACCCTTTGGGCGTAACTTACTCCCTGAATAACTTGTTAGGCACAAACACTTCCTAAGCCCTCTAATTAAATAATTAGACACAACCACTTGTTGGGGGAATACTGGCCACAGCGTTTATTGGTAAACCCAAATTCACATAATAATAACAATACCATTTATTTAAATATACATAAAGAGAGGGGAGGAGCCTGACGACCGAGACAGTACACTCTGCGCCATGACCCTCGTCCAGGGCCTACCGTGATGGAGCAGCCGTACCCCCGTAGGGTAGGATCACCCCCAATTTACCACTGTCCCGGCGACTCCCCTCACCACCGCCCCGCTGTGACAACAACAAATACAGACACATCATAAATCAAACTGAAAATTGAAGGCATATCACAACTGTTAATGACGTAGACAGATTAAACTAAAATACTTGACTTATTATAATACTTTATTTTCCTTTTTTTTTTTTTTTTTTTTTTTACATTTCAATAAATTAACACCTATGCTCCCAATGTTAGGGATGGGTGGGTGGGATCTGTTTTCTTGGCTAGCTGGGGGCATAATGGCCGAATTGGCGCTAATCCCATGGTGGCTCTGCCCCCCAGCTAGCCACTCCCTCTCTTCCATCCTCCCGGGCCTGCAAAGGTCACGTGGCCCTCCGACCGAACCCAGGGGCCTGGGTAGGT
The DNA here is from genome assembly GCA_027410445.1 of Discoglossus pictus. Taxonomy (NCBI): domain Eukaryota; kingdom Metazoa; phylum Chordata; class Amphibia; order Anura; family Alytidae; genus Discoglossus; species Discoglossus pictus. The sequence goes on from CM050163.1 coordinate 510,839,785, forward strand.
CTCCAGCCCATTCAATATTTCTGATGGTAGTGCTGGTTATACAACCCTTTGATATCCCTACAAGTGAGTACAGTTGTACATAAAGAAGGTTAATAGGTGAAAATATGAGAATTACATGTACAGTTGCACAAATAACAAGTAAAGAAAAAAATCTTAGCACTACATAAGGACACATTAAAATTGTAAAAAGGCATGTAAATAACAATATCCCATAGCCTTTATCAAGTAGTACAAATTGGATACGTATAAAAACATTTATAATTGCAGCTAAAATATATACAGTAATCAGTGGTGATTTTGTTATACTAGAATTGACACTCTGCCTCTGTAACTAAGCTCATGGGCACAGGCACAAACCAGCTCAGTGTTGATAGATTAGTTTACAAATCTCTGACAACTGTTAATCTTTGGTGGGTCCTGTGCAGATAAGTATATGCCTATGTTCCCAATGTAGTTAAATGGACTCTGTAACCTCTACAGGAAGTTGATTTTATTTTAAAGAAAAACTGGCTATGAATGGTACTAGCAATTTTTCTCTACAGTAAATAATTTCTGAAATATTTAGAATTGATTTTGCAGGTCCTGCATGCTCATGTGCGCCCCAGTATGATAATGTGCCTACCAGATCATATTTTTGGTACGTATTTTGGCTACTACAAAGACAGATAAGCAGACTGTAATCCAAATTAGCAGACCAAACAATCAAATTAGTATGTATGAGCCACTCATTTGCACATAAATGTGGCAATAGCAACATGGAATTTCCTAGGATCAATTCACTTTGGAAAAAAAGTAACACAACATATAGCCAGTGTTTCATGCTCTTTAAGAGTAACATAAAAAAAAACAACTCCATTTTGGGGAGTCCCTTTAAAACGAACTCACCTTAAAATGTGGTTCAGCGTTTATTCAAGATTGCCAGTTTTCAATCCCAAGTTTGTATTATTATCAATTTTATTTTCCTCTACTTACCTGATATGCAACTATTGGTGAAAACTAGAGAATGAGAGAGATAGTGACCAACAATGTCTCAACTACATAAAGGAACAAACTAGGTGTTGATCAAATGTTAAATCTTACAGTCTTACAAGACATTTAGATTTTTGGAGATTAATTTATAATTAAGATATTCCATCAGTATCATACAATTCTTAAAAGGGAGCTTGACATCTAAATGTTATCTTCTATCTAAATTTACAAGGGTTTCAGTGTTTGCAACACCCTTGTAGCTATAAGCTAACCAGACTATTGATGTTCTTTTTAGGTAGAGCCTCCCTTATCTTGTTTTATTAAGCTGTTCAGTAAAAGGTGAATTGTTTTCTAAAATAAAATTCCCCAGGTGCAAGGAGATGCAGGTTAAAGTTTAATGCCAAATAAACTTCAAAATAAAGCCAAGTATCTTTTAAGTGTCAGCGAAGGACAACTATGACTATTTTATGACAAAATTGCGCATAAGAGGATACCAACACTTCATAAAAAGATAAACAAGTGCAAGCATCTCAGATTACTAAAGAGATAACAGGGAATATATCCTTGTATTCATTCTTTAAAAAAGTGTACAACAGCAATATCCTGAAATCAAATAATTACTGTCATATGAGATTCAACATGTCATCAGATCATTAAGTATTTCACTTTCTTGATAGGAAACTTTACAAGAGAGGGGCCACGTGGCCAATAACAAAGCTTTGTTGTTGTCACCATCATTCCATTACTATATTTATAAAGCGACAAAGAAATAGCTTTTTGTATCTTGCTTTTTTGGAGAATCATCTACAAAATATAAAGGATGACCAGATAAATGCTTTGATCATATTTCACTGTATTCCCAAGGAAATCCATCCATTGCACAGCCTTGGAACTACAACTTATGCTTAGCACTTTCTGTGTTTTAATCCCTTTTTAATTGCAATAATAATTAATTGTGCTTTACATTAATTTGTAAGTCCTAATATACAGCCTTATTAAATTATGATTTGGCCAATTGAATAGGGCTCTATATAAGCACATAGCATATTTTTTTACAGAAGTTTTTAGTTAGTGAACTTTTATCTAAAAGCACAGTCTTAACTAACTAAAAACTTCTGTAAAAAAAATATGCTCTGTGAATAAATAGAGCCCTATTCAATTGGCCGAATCGCAATTTAATAAGGCTGATAATGTGTAATTAGATGTACACGTATACTTATTGAGTTCTTTCTAAATGCTCTTAATATCTGTCATTGTGACCAAATTTGGGTTTTGTGTGATGTTTATAGTTACCTTCAAAACTTTGTCAAAAACAATAGTGACCCAGATATCTACAAACAGCACTCCACATTCCACAGCATATACTAGAACCTGCTGTTCACACTTTCAAAGCAATTCATATGAATTCATAGGACCTGATCCAATTGCAACCTCGCAACTCAATCATTGTAGACTGTATATATGCAGATGTGTTGCGGGCTCCCGTTCGTCTCTGATTTTGGAGCTATTCAATTGCTCATGGCCGCAAGTTACTGGCCCAAAGCTGACTCCGTAAACCATGCACTGGTTTGTAGCAGTTCAGGGTGGTACCATGATCAATTCAGCAAGTCCGCAACCTCCCATTTCGAATCAGCCAATAGAAAATTAGACCATCATTAGTAGAGCAGTAAAACATGGAGGTTACATGTCAATCAATTAGGTTTGGGGGTCCTATATGTGATCAGACTCGCAAAACTAATGAAAATCAATGCCAATACTGTTCTTGTCCATGTGGGTGGCCTGATATGTATTAACTCATTGATACCTGAGATCGATTTAACCCCAAAATTACACAAATAAATCTTAAATACTGCCGATTTGCAAGCTTGAGACTGTTATGCAATTAATTATAATGTCTTTTATCGCTTTCCCCATTACTTACAGTGCAGTATTCTTTTTTATTTGCATTTACAGTGCTATCAATAGGTGTTTAACCTCCTTGCGAGTCCTCTCTAGCACTCGTTGGATTTTCTCCTTCATTCGCGCTTTACGGGTGTGAAAACATTTGCGGGTTTGGGAAATTGGAGCAATTGAATAGCGTTTTGCGATTTTAGCCAACAAAACTCTTGCGAAAGGGAAAGATCAAAGGCTTTGGGAGGCTGTAAGATATGGGTTTAACCATCGCAAAGTTTTCAAGGCTGTAACCTGAAACCCGTTTGGAGCCCGCAAAAAGACGCCAATTGAATAGCAAATTAACTTGCAACCCCACTTAAGGGCTCCAGTAATATGCAAAATCTTAACTGAATCGGGCTCATAGCGTCTATTTACCACCACTGTGCATACATCCAACTAAAGAATTTGAGCTGTTGTCTACAAGAATTGTCAAATACTGATGTATGTCAATACTGTCATTTTCGACACGTATGTGTGCATCTGCATGCCAAGATATGTCAGAGAACCTAAAAAGTATCTCAGGAAATAGAATGCTTCAACTGTACTTTGGAATTTTTATAAGGCAAACTGCAAAGTAAGCTGCAAACGGAGTTTGGATTATGTCTGCCACTGTAACACACCTTTATAGAAGCTGTTTATGTTAGCTAAACCTTGAGGAAGTCATGAGTTAGGATTGGATGAAAAAAATGTTAACTTACTTGTATGTTGCCAAACCAGTATCCCCAAAGTACAATGGAAATATTGTACTTCTTGAGATTCCATGCTAAGAGCAGGTTCTCTGATTTATCTTAAATATGTAGATCTACACAAGTGTACTATTAACTTGCTATATTTTGCATAATTAAAAACTGATTAATTTACTGTTTGGCCCACCATGAACTTAAATAAACATGTAACGCAATTTTTTTGTCATACGTTTAAAAGATGAAGTTTTAAGTAATGCAAATGTTTTTTTTCTCTGAATGTGATTGGAACATGTGAGAAATGCACTGATCATGCCACAGCTATCCCCTTACATGAGGTTGATGTAGCCTAGTTCTGCATAACTTGGCTGATACAGATCTTGAGGATTACAACAACTGCAAAACCCTTTCTCATATTAATTCCTCATATATTCCTCACCATTTTAAATTTCAACAGATGACAAACGCCAGTTTACATTATCCAATGCCTGTGTAATCCAAAAACATACAATAAAAGAGAGGAATTGATACAGAACACTGTCTAGGTATGCCCAGATAAATTACCCTCAGGACCAATTCCAACTGAGTAAAGTACATGTGAACCAAGACTGCTGGTCACATGATTCTATTCCTATATTGAATATAATACTATAAGTGGGTTTATGATTGCCCAAACTTACCTCTCTAATCCTCATACACTAGTCTCACAAGCTAGCCCCAAGATTAAGTATGTTTCTCACCCAAAAACTGTTTCTTCGTTGATGTCTTACTCTATATACCCTGTAGAAAGAGATATTCATAGAAGTAGGATCACTATCTTCTAGAGATAGTATTCACCTCCTGTATCTTTCTGTATGCAATGTCTATCTTTGTCCGTATAGTATAAGTATATTAGTCTGTATAAATGTCTATTGGTTAGTGATTATACAAGTGGGCTTTAAGGGAAGGTTTGCCTTTTCTCAGATGACATACAAATCTAACGGAGCTGACATTCCTTGAGGGTAAATGAAATGAATTATGATTTAAAATAGCCTTAGGAATGGTCAAGTATGTGGTATTTAAAACTAATGTTGGTTTTCTACCCTTAGGGGTAGTAAAAGGGTATATAAGATTTTATGTCAATGTCATCCCTAGAGAAAGTCCTGTTCAGATGAAATGCGTTGGGCCATACTGTATAGCTTGTTTTCCTCCACTTTTGTAAGTATGTGTATCTTAAAAAATATGTTTTTCTTTTGCTCTCCTTCCCTTGCCCTTTCTTGTTTTTTTTTATTTTTAAGATTAAAATATTTAAAAATTATACAATTAAGCTAAATATTGGATTGGATGGCCAGTAAGTGCAATAGGTTTGTTCTAGTTCTAGGATAAATACTCCATGCAACCTGGAGTATTATCCAGGAAGTTGTCAGAAGTTTAAACAGTGAGATGTGGTATTTATTGTTGCTTTCTTTGTTGTTGTTTTTTATTGAAATAGCACTCTAAAAATTCAGTTTAATTGAATAGGTATGAAAGTATCTAATTTCTTACAAATATTTAACAACATATAGACATACTGTATGCTAAAAATAAGTTTAAAATTAAGACATACAAATGTTCAAGAAAAATGTTCTGGTCTGCCCAGTTTCCTAACCCTTTTTTAAATCTTAAACTTTATTTGTTTTTTAACCTTGAGATTATCCCCATGATCAAGGGACAGGTTGTTGCAATTCAAATGTATATATTAAAAAATGTTTAATAAAAGCGTCACCCAATGAAACAAAATTGTTTTCCTAGATGTATGTTGCCATAATAATGATCTGAAAACATCACGGCTTAATTATAAAATGTGCTAGGCAGTTATTATGTAAGATATCTAAACAATTTTGAAATAGTTTTCATGATGGACTACGTACACCTCCCAGGTCACCTGCTTGTAGGCTGAAGAACCCCTTGACCCGGTAGGTCTAGGGAGATGAGGAAGGAAATAGCTATCTGGGTGTGGAGCCTTTTATAGGCTGTCCTTGTGTCTGTCAGCCATTGTGTCTCTGCCCCCAGCTATGTTGATTTTAAAGGAAGGTGTGCAGCAGGCCATGCCGTTTATGAGGGTGGGACCATAACAGTAGGTCCTGGACGAGGGTTCCGGTCTTAGACGGTACTGTCTCTGGCCCGGCTCCTACCGTCAGTTTTATATTTATTTATTTATGGTTATCTGTCATTGTGTTTACAAATAAACACTGTAACCGGTTTTCATCCAACAAGTTGTCTAGGTCTGTTATTTTGGGTAGCATATCACTTGGGCTGTGCTTGGGTTAAGCAATGAGACATTAACTCAACTTAAAAATACCATATGTCTGCTATTAAATATTTTTAGAGAGCTGAAGAATTTCTTTAAACTCCAAGGCCAATGAATTTTTTCATAGTAATTAAAAAAGACTCCATAAACCTTAAAGCTTTATGAATTACTTTTCTACAAACAGCAAATAATCCTTACTGCTGTTTCAGCCTATGTCATTGTCAATTGTTTGCAGATTAATTCTGCATATATGAAATTACCCCCTTCTGTATCTCTACCTTGTTGTTGTGAAGGGGCTTGTGTACATCAATGTGAGTTATATCATGTAGAGTCACCCAAGATGGGCATATCATGTAGAGTCACCCAAGATGGGCATATCATAGCAGAGAGGTCAGACAAATTGGGGTCCACTGGAGAAGGAACTTGCAACCCACACTATATTTGCCAAGAAAACCATATGGGTAAGCACAACCAGAAACATAGACAGATGTCCCTAGACTTTGGCCTAGTCTTCATAGTAATAAACCAAACCCTGAATGTGTTAACTACCAGTAAAAAAAAATCATAAACTGAAGGACTGACTTAATACTTGGGTATGTTAATACTATTAATCTATCGAACAATTTATCTTTCTTGTTCCAATCTTTTTATTGAAGACAAATCACAAGAATGACAAGATAGCAATATAGCCATCAGATTGCGGATGTCCGTTGCCTTCTCCCTTTTTAAAACAATGTTGTGATAAATTTAGTGAGGAGTTCCCTCCTCAAGTCTTAACTTAAACTTTTCTTGAATCATAAAACCGGGAGCATATAAATAACAAAAAAAAATGGTAGTGAATTTAATAAGAAGAAAGTGTGAAACAAAAACACATATAAAAAATCAAAAACAAGCACAAACAACCAAAAAGAAAATAACAAAATAGAACAGCGGAAAAGAAGGGGGATATAAATGGCAAGTTACCTGAACTCCTGGTTAACCTAGGTCCGAGGTACTAATGGTCTTTCCGCCCCACCAGGAGGAGGTTGGAATACAAAAATGAGCTCACCTAATTGAAATAATATGCTGGGAGCCAAGCCACGATGTCCATATCATTAAAAACTGGGGGTATAAATCCTTCAAGATATGGGTCAATTTCTCATTGATCATAATATAATTAACCTTATGGAGGATTTCTCTGAAGTAACGTGAAGAGGACTTCCAGTTTTTAGCAATATGGTGTTTAACTGCTAGGGCAATAAATTGTAAGAGGCTATTTTGGGCTAAAGTTAATTTGTCTACATATATACCTAATAGGCAATTCTCTATGGAGGGGCAAGTTGGAGTATCGATTATTTGGGATACTAGTCTCAGCGTTTGCTCCTAAATACCCTGAACTACTGGGCAGGACCACTAAGCGTGCAAAAAGTCTCCTCTTAATTGACAGCCCCTAAAGCATTTGTCACTAATCTGGGGGTTCATGATGTGCATTCTCGGAGGTGAGAGATATGTCCTATGCAGAACTTTAACCGAGACCTCAAGTAGGTTATATGTCACAGAGCCCCTGGATAGGTTGGTAAAGGCGTCTTTCCATTTAGCAGGCTCACCATTTATCTTTGTAAAATTAGTTTAATTAGACTTTGTTCATAATCTTAACATTCAAATACTTTCTACATCTATTTTTTCCTTTTAATGACTTGTTTAATGAATTGTTAAATGTCAGTGAAATCACCTTGAAATAAAATTGGTATATACAGTGTTTTAAAAAAAAGGAAAGTAGCCCAATTAAACTATTGCTTGACATATCATATCGCATCTCTATAGCCAAAATATAGTGGCATAAAACATTAAACTACTTTAGATTTAGAATAATAAATACCAAAATAACATTGTCTGAATGCTAGGATGGTCTATTCCTACCTTTGTCTACATGGCTAGGGTAGGGTATCAATTATCGAGTGGTAACAGTCCACTACAAGCACATACTCTTAATGGGCCAATGGCAATGGCGACCCTAAATGGAATTCAGGGGTTTCTGCAAAAGCAAATACATTTTAAACATACATATTTTTATCAGAGGTATATTTCTGAATAGGCACCTGAGGGCAAGGCCTAGGCAGCATATTTTCAGGGGGAAGCAGGTTTCCTCCATGTCCCCCAAACCTGAAAGTACCCATAACTTCATGAAAACTAATCATGGCTAATTGCAAATTTACAAAAAATATTTAAGTTAACTTTAAATACAATGTATTCAAAATTGTGTTTTTTTTTTTATTTACAGTGAATTAATTTGCAATGAACTCTTTTCAGTTGTTAGTTTCTTGTATCTTATTTGATAATGATATTTTTTTTTTAAAATGGCAGTCAGTTGGACGCATAACCTTTTTATTAATTGATGCCCAAAACTTTTACTTTTAGGCTCTAATTATGGTAGAAATTAAAACTTTACCTGTACTTGGTTTATTGTAATTGGTTATGTTTAATAACTGACAATGAAGATTGCTATTTTCAGACATTACTTTTTCAAATCCTCTGGTTTTCATCTTTTGGTATTAATTAACTTTCACTATGAAAGCTTGTCACTATATATTGACTATTTATCCCCCAAAAAGGTTTGTATATATATATATATGCAAAATGTTTGCATCTGTATTAGACAAATAATTTAACTATAAATTGCAAAGATAATAGTTTATATTCAAGCCGGTCTAAAGAGAGAAGGAGATGAAGCAACCAGTCTGGGGAAAACAACCACAAGGCATCTATGGTGCGGAAAATGAGAGCCCTAAATACTTTCATAGATTGAAAAGAAGATCCTGACCCACAATATATGCTCATTTCTGATCTAGCTTACATTGCATAGAGGAAGAATTAGAAATGCTTCAGAAAATGCAGATAAAATTACAGGTTGTGATAATGTCCTTCAGAAAAGTCACCTTGGCACAGCTGTATTTTGAACAGCTTTAATCAGTTAGCTATGTTGAGGACATTAGAAGCATGTCTCCTCCAGATTCAGAGTACTCTTCCAGTCACATCTTTGGCCTCTAAGGGTGTTTGAACGAGCAGGTTGAAGAGCATTCACCCTCCTGGCCTGGCATTCAAACTACCGTGTACATCCGTATGAGGATGCAAGAGCACATCAGGCAATCTGAAGGCATAGATGCTTTCCAGCTCAGAATGGGGACATCAAAATGAGTTTCCACTTAAGAGGTAGTTCAATTTGATGCCACTTTCACTGGCTCTGATCACTTATGAGACACTTTTTGTCACAGGAATCAAGCAAGCATGGTAGATGAGTCTTCAATCACAGAGTGCATTCAGGCATCTCAGTACATAACAAACAAATAAACAAAAATTGCATCACTGTGTTCCTGGACACTGGTCTTAAGGGCTGATAGTAACTTTTTATACAAAAACGCTCCTTTTTTCATTCATTTGCAAACATTAAGAATATGTAAACCGGATAATTTGTTCAAGAGTTGTGTTTTGCATTGTTTTAAAGCATGTAAAAATATATTAACATTTATTTACAGTAAAGGTTATTTTTTACCTGATGTAGATGCTTCAAGAAAACAGGTTAAAAGGCCACTGTGATGCCCCAACAATGGGAGGTAAATTATTTACGGTAATTAGATGTATATAAAATATATATTTGATTTCTATTTGATTATTTAAAACAAGGGAGGGAACGTTTGGTCCTGGAAAGCCCCACACAGGCTAGGGATACAGGCGAGTCAATCCCTTCTTCAGTCATCCTGATTGACTCAACTGAGCACAAAAAGGATATCCTCAAATACAGGCCTTTGTGGGGCTCTCCAGGACCGGACTTTTCCATCCCTGATTTACAATATTCAAAAATTAAATTTACTTTCAAAATTAGCTTCTAAGCTTCTAGTTGGTTTCATTGTCTCCCAAAAGTGGGAGAATCACTAGCATTTGCTAAATGTCTGACACAAGCTTGTGTCTAGACAGTGCTCTAAAAACATCTGCCCCTCAGCCAGAGGTAATATAAGATTAGGAATATCATGCACACTGTTATCTATGATCATTGGTAAGATGTATGACTTATTTTCCTTATCTTATACATTATTATCATATTGGACATAAGATTTTAATTCAACCAACCTCTTTTATTCAAAATATAAAACAAATGACATAAGTAACTATATTTATTGATTGCAATAGAATATGGGACAATAATGATAGTGAACCAAGTATGCACAGTATGTTATTTGATTAATTTCAACAAAAACATGTTTTTTAATAACCAAACATTGATAACAAGCCAAATAGAAAAACTAAATAAAAATAAATGTTGAGTAAGCAAAGATGACTCATGGTATAACATATTCATTATATGTCTGGTCATAAACACTCATAGAAAACAAAATTGGCCTTCTAAATTCCCCTATAGCTGGGCATCAACTATCACTTACAGTGCCTTGCAAAAGTATTCACCCCCTTGACTTTTTACCTATTTTGTTACATTACAGACTTAAGTTCAATGTTTTGTTAATCTGAATTTTATGTGATGGATCAGAACACAATAGTCTAAGTTGGTGAAGTGAAATGAGAAAAATATATACATAAAACTATTTTTTAGAAATAGAAAACAGAAAATTGTCATGTGCGTATGTATTCACCCCTTTTGTTATGAAGCCCATAAAAAGCTCTGGTGCAACCAATTACCTTCAGAAGTCACATAATTAGTGAAATTATGTCCACCTGTATGCAATCTAAGTGTCACATGATCTGTCATTATTATAGTTTATTTATAACGCGCCAACATATTCCGTAGCGCTGAATTACATATACACACCTTTTTTGAAAGGTCCAGAGGCTGCAACTCCTAAGCAAGAGGCACCACTAACCAAACACTGCCATAAAGACCCAGGAACTCTCCAAACAAGTAAGGGACAAAGTTGTTGAGAAGTACAAGTCAGGGTTAGGTTATAAAAAATATCCAAATCTTTGATGATCCCCAGGAGCACCATTAAATCTATCATAACCAAATGGAAAGCACATGGCACAATAGCAAACCAGCCAAGAGACGTCCGCCCACCAAAACTCACGGACCTGGCAAGGAGGGCATTAATCAGAGAGGCAGCACAGAGACCTAAGGTAACCCTGGAGGAGCTGCAGAGTTCCACAGCAGAGACTGGAGTATCTGTACATAGGACGACAATAAGCCGTATGCTCCATAGAGTTGGGCTTTATGCCAGAGTGGCCAGAAGAAAGCCATTACTTTCAGCAAAAAACAAAACGGCACGTTTTGAGTTCGCGAAAAGGCATGTGGGAGACTCCCAAAATGTATGGAAAAGGTGCTCTGGTCTGATGAGACTAAAATTTAACTTTTTGGCCATCAAAGAAAACGCTATGTCTGGCGCAAACCCAACACATCACATCACCCAAAGAACAACATGTTGTTCAGCAGCCGGGACTGGGAAACTGGTCAGAGTTGAGGGAAAGATGTATGGTGCTAAATACAAGGATATTCTTGAGCAAAACCTGTACAACTCTGTGCGTGATTTGAGGCTAGGACAGAGGTTCACCTTCCAGAAGGACAATGACCCCAAACACACTGCTAAAGCAACACTTCTTTGGTTTAAGGGGAAACATGTAAATGTGTCGGAATGGCCTAGTCAAAGCCCAGACCACAATCCAATAGAAAATCTGTGGTCAGACTTAAAGATTGCTGTTCACAAGCACAAACCATCCAACTTGAAGGAGCTGGAGCAGTTTTGCAAGGAGGAATGGGCAAAAATCCCAGATGTGGCAAGCTCATAGACACTTATCCAAAGCGACTTGGAGCTGTGATTGCCGCAAAAGGTGGCTCTACAAAGTATTGACTTTAGGGGGGTGAATAGTTATACACATTGACTTTTTCTGTTATTTTGTCCTATTTGTTGTTTGCTTCACAATAAAAAAAAACACCTTCAAAGTTGTGGGCATGTTCTGTAAATTAAATGATGCAAATCCTCAAACAATCCATGTTAATTCCAGGTTGTGAGGCAACAAAACACGAAAAATGCCAAGGAGGTGAATACTTTTGCAAGGCACTGTATCTAGACTTTTAAATGCATTCTAACTTATTCAGACTTTATGAATTAAACATATCCCACATATAAATAAAATAACTGGAGAATTGAATGCCTGGAAGCTTTTTAAATCATATCTCGGAAGATGCAACTCAATCAAAATTATATCCTTCCCAGGTCTCCATTACCCTATATAACAATGGTCCGCTGATCCGAACTGAAACACAAATCGTTCCAGTCTTTTATCAGACCATCAAAAAGAACTGGGATTGTTATAAATAAACAGGAAGCTTTACTGGAGTGAGCTAACTTTCCCAACCTATGGGACAATTTTCTGGCTTCTCTATATAGGTTTACATGTGACTGGGTAAAAGATTCCATTGTGTATACATCTGTACCATTAGGCCAACAAATGTGTCCAGAAATCATTTTAATGGCTCTGTTATGCTTGAAAGCCTTGGAAGTTACCCAGTACATAAAAGACAATACATTATTTTCTTATAATACCTGGCACATTTTATGAAATCACTTACAGTGTCACTCACATTATACATGCCCTTCAAGCAAAATCCTAAGTTCTTGGCAGGAAATTCTCTCCAACAACAAAAGCTCATCCAGACAGATTGAGTATCGGAAATATTGAGTTACGAATAGGTTGAGAACCAAGGTACCACTGTATAAACTCCAGATCTTTCCACCCCTGAATGAAGTATTATGGCTGGGATGGATCCATCCAGGTGAAAGATCTAAATTAAAAACTTTTTTTATTGGGCAAATTTACTTGCAATATACAAGGCATTTGTGGGCACATTTGTGTGTCCCAGCTCAACTTCCCAGAAAGCAGTGTAATAACTGTTTTTCTCTGAACTCTGAGCTGGAAGCAGGTTTTTTAACTTGCTTTAGACATTCAAATGTGAACACAGATGTAACTTTTATTTACTATATATATATATTTTTTTTTTTATTTTTTTATTTTTTTTTATTATTATTATTATTTATTTTTCATTTTGTATTGTTTTTTTTTTTTTTGTTTAGTTGTTCTGACATGACCCTATGGATGCAGCATGCCAGACACATCTATAGTTATGTCTCTGTTCATGCTATTTCATAAGATTATGGCAAAGATACAGGAGTGGGTTTTCAGTTCCTTCTCCAGTGTACCACAATTTGTCTGACCTCTCCGCTATGACCTGCCCATCTTGGGTGATTCTACATGGTATAGCTACACAAGCCCCTTCACCACAACAAGGTAGCAATTCAGAAGGCGTATATATATATATATATATATATATATATATATATATATATATATATATATACATTAGCGACAGTGACTCAAAAATAAACTGATACAAACAAGTTTCCTCAATCATTGGTTATCCTCTATCAACACTCTACATGTATCTACAAAGCACCTACTTTATATTATATTTCATATTTATAATACATCTCATTCTAGAATCCCTAAAAAGTCACATTCTTATCCAAATACCTATTTTCAGACCTACCCTCTCAATACCTTCCACTTCTACCTAGTTGTGTGTTAAGCCCTTCAACTATAGGAGGTTAAGTAGGGAATAGTTTCCTTTTGCTTTGGTCGTCGTGGGCTTGTTAGCTACATTAGTAAGTGCTGTCTTGGTAGAGTAATGCACACTGAAACTAGATTGCAGAGGATCAAATAAGTAATTTGATGACAGAAAATAGGCTAGACTGTTATAGACAAGCCTTTCAAGAAGTTTAGAGGCAAATGAATAAAAGAAATAGGTTGGTAGTACCAAAGCATGGAGGATCAAGAGAGGGTTTCGTTAGGATTGGTGTAATAAGGGACTGTTTGAAGGGAGAGTGAAATCTGCCAATTATGAGGGAGAGGTTGAAGAGGTGGGTTAGAGCTGGTGATGGGGTAGTAGAAAGGTAGGGAAAGAGATGGGAGGGGGGTATAGTTAAGTAGACATGTTATATGAGAAGCTGAGAGGTATGAGGTCACCTCATCTTCTGTGACTGGGGCAGGCTGAGTAAGACTGTTGAACTGGAGAATTCATGTGAATCACTGTAATGTTAATGCAGAGCTCTAATAACCATTCTTTAAAAAAAAATCAGCATATACCTGAACATGTGCTTATTATCAAAGTGCAAATGCATAATTAGTGTCAAAGTGGATGGTGAACATGTAGATGTCAAATTTGGGTGGCAATATGACATTCTTGTGACATCTCTGGAGCAGATTGGTTATGGACATCCTATGAAAATAAGACTTTCTGCTCTTACCGTCTTGGCCCGAATATAAGCTGCACCTATGATATGCAAGAAAAAAAAAAATCCCAATATAAGCCGCAACTTACCAATGCTACACTCACACCCGTAAAACAGCAAATGTAACAGAAAACATCATTCATCACTTTACAGGCGTCCCCTTCTCCCTCCTTCCCACCTTATCATCCTCCTCCTCCTTCCCCTTTTATCATCCTCCTCCTCCGTCCCCTTTTTCATCCTTCCCCTCCTTTCCCCTTTTCATCCTCCTCTTCCTTCCCCCCTTTTCATCCTCCTCCTCCTTCTCCCCTTATCATCCTCCTCCTCCTACTTCCCCCTTTTCATCCTCCTCCGTCCGCCTTATCATCCTCCTCCTCCTCCCCCCCCATTTTATCCTCCTCCTCCTTCCCCATCATCCTCCACCTTCTCCTCCCCCTTTATCATACTCCTCCTCCTTCCTCCTTTTCATCCTCCTTCTCATTTCCCCATTTCATCCTCCTCCTCCTCCTTCCCCCCTTTTCATCCTCCTCCTCCTCCTTTCCCCATCATCCTCCTCCTACCCCCCTTTTCATCCTCCTCCTCCTTCCCCCTTATCATCCTCCTCTTCGTCATTCCCCCCTTTTCCTCCTCCTCCTCCTACTCCCCATTTATCATTCTCCTCCTCCTTCCCCATTTTCCTCCTCCTCCTCCTTCCCTCCTATCATCCTCCTCCTCCTCCTTCCCCTTATCATCCTCCTCCTCCTCCTCCTTCCCCCTTATCATCCTTCTCTTCCTCCTTCCCCCCTTTTCATCCTCCTCCTCCTACTTCCCCCCTTATCATTCTCCTCCTCCTGCCCCATTTTCATCCTCGACCTCCTTCCCTCCTATCATCCTCCTTCTCCTCCTTTCCCCTTATCATCATCCTCCTCCTCCTCTTCCCCCCTTTTTCATCCTCCTCCTCCTCCCCCCTTTCATCCTCCTCCTCCTCCCCCCTTTCATCCTCCTCCTCCTCCCCCCTTTCATCCTCCTCCTCCTTCCCCCTTTTCATCCTCCTTCCTCCCTTTTCATCCTCCTCCTCCTTCCCCCCTTTCATCCTCCTCCTCCTTCCCCCTTTTCATCCTCCTTCTCCTTCCCCCTTTTCATCCTCCTCCTCCTTCCCCCTTATCATACTCTTCCTCCTCCTTCCCCCTTTTCATCCTCGTTCTCCTTCCTCGTGCTGCGGCGTCAGGATCATCATCAGCAGCTCATTGGAGCATAATAAGTAGTAAGGAAAAAGGGGGGATAGGGATTGGAGAGGGGGGAAGTGAGGAGGAGGTTACAGGAAAGAAGATGATGATAACAGAGAAGGATGATTAGGGGGAGAAGGAGGAGGATGATAGGGGAAGGAGGAGGAGGATGAAAAGGGGGGAAGTAGGAGGATGAGGATGATAAGGGGGGGGAAGGAGGAGGGCGAATCCCGGAAGGGTAAGAGGCTTTTTGGGGAAAAAGCGGATACCTAAAGGGGGTAATGTCGTTTTCTAGAATAATCATGATGCATAGCACCTACCAGGGTCACATGTGGTCACTACACCACTGCAACCGGAATCTGATGAAAAACAGGATCATCAGAAAGCACTCCATTTAATCAAAGTCATCAGTAATTTGCATAGCATTTCCTCCTGGACATCATCTGCTCGATTGAACAGACACATAAACATCTGGACTATATCATCAAAAGCAGATTCACACATACAGTGTGTTCCTCAAAAAAAATCTGAAAAAAGGTGGTCTCCTCCACTCCTCTCCTCCACTCCTCCACTCCCAGCCTTCTCCTCTTCTCCATTCCTCTCCTCTCTTCCTCTCATCCACTCCTCACCTTGCCTCCTCCACTCCCCAGCTCCTCACCTCCTCTCCTCCACTCCTGTCCACCACTCCTCACCTCCTCTCCACCACTCTCTCTCCTCTCTTTCCTTCTGGCCTCTCCTCCTCCCCACCTCTCCAATCCTCTACCCTCCCTTCTCGTCCCTCCATAATTATCCCAAAAATAAAATAAGGATAAACAAAGTATTTGTTTATATATTTGTGGTATACAAAAAAGTGTGTTTAATGTGTAATTATTAACTGTTGGGGTTTAGGGCGGGGCATTTAGAGTAGAGGTGTGTTATGTAGTGACCTAGCTATATGTGTATCTATGTGTGTTATTTACTCTATGTATATTTGTATTATTTGTAATCAGTAAATATGTGTAATCAAAGTTTAAGTATAAAATCATTATTAGATTAATATAAAAGAATAAAACCATAAGAACCTGCTCATAAAAATCGCCTACTCTCTCTCTATCTGCTCAAACTACAAATTTCAGGACCTGCGTGCTGAGAATCTACAACACAGGGCAAGGGGAACCCAGCTTTATAATCTCTCTCTGTCAATTATTTTCCGGGATCCTGTTTTTCATTGGCTCTGAGTAGTTATGTCGCGAACATCAAATTTTCGGTTCGCGAACCTCGGATGCGAATTCCATCAAATGTTCGCGAACGGACGAACATCGGCGAACCGCCATAGACTTCAATGGGCAGGCGAATTTCAAAACCCACAGGGACTCTTTCTGGCCACAATAGTGATGGGAAAGTTGTTTCAACGTGACTAACACCTGTACTGTGGCATACCGGAGCGGGATCCATGGCAAAACTCCCACGGAAAATTACATAGTTGATGCAGAGTTTTAAGTCATAAAGGGCATAAATCACCTAACATTCCTAAATTGTTTGGAATAACATGCTTTAAAACATCAGGTATGATGTTGTATCGATCAGGTAGTGTAAGGGTTACACCCGCTTCACAGTAACAGACCAATATCCCCGTTTAATGCACCGCAAAAAAACGCAAACAGTCCTTTTACACAACCGCAAACTCCCCATTTGCACAAGGTTGGATACCAAGCTAGCCATGTCCCGTTCCTTGTCCTCACTGATGTCATTGAAGGTCTCTTCCTCCACCCAGCCACCAAGGGTCCCCGAAAGGGGACAACAAGCCCCCTGGGGCGCCTGCTGTGTTTGGTCTTCCACCTCCTCAAAGCCACCTTCCTCCTTTGACTCCTCTTCTTCAGAATCCCAGAGTCTGGGGGCTTCCACTGCCCAGCATGGAAGATTATACACAGGTCAGAGTCTGGGGGCTTCCACTGCCCAGCATGGAATATTATACACAGGTCAGAGTCTGGGGGGTTCCACTGCCCAGCATGGAATATTATACACAGGTCAGAGTCTGGGGGCTTCCACTGCCCAGCATGGAATATTATACACAGGTCAGAGTCTGGGGGCTTCCACTGCACAGCATGGAATATTATACACAGGTCAGAGTCTGGGGGCTTCCACTGCCCAACATGGAATATAATACACAGGTCAGAGTCTGGGGGCTTCCACTGCCCAGCATGGAATATTATACACAGGTCAGAGTTTGGGGGCTTCCACTCTACCGCATGGAAGATTATACGCGTTGCCTCTGTCTGCGTTATTATAAGGTGTGTACTGTTAAGTAGTACTATTCCTATCAGTTTAATCCCTGTTACGTCCACTATTAGGGGACGTGTATATGGCATGGATTTTTGGAACAGGGAGATGGAAAAAGATGCTTGGTCGGACCTCCTACTTCGAATTTGGGGCACTGCACGTGCAATCTAAGGTGCCACCAGATAGGAGTGGTGTATTAAGTTGTACTACTCATTCCTATTAGTTTAATACCTGTTACGTCACCTATCTTTCCTCCCAATAGCACATTCTATATGTCATCAACCGTCCTGTGTGTATTTAGAGAACCACACTTTAAGGCCCTTAACCTGGGACAAGGTGGCTTGGCTATCAGAATTGCCTCAGAGCCTTAAAAACTCGCCAAACCCCCTAATCAGACACTCACTATCATACTGGAAATGGGCCAAGGAACACACGGGTTTGTTCCCTGGATCCACCCAAATGACCCCAATTCTTGACCACCCTCAGGCCCCGAAACACATGGGCACAACATCACAACACTGGTGGAGGTCAAGGAAACTAGATAGACTGGGAGACTGGTTAGTAAAGGGCCAGATGCTCACCTATGAAGAACTGAGGGACAAGCATGAGCTACCGCTTTCAGAACATTACAATTACTGTAGGCTGAGGCATTTCACACACTCCCTGACCCAGAAACAGGGGACACCGGTCTTAAATTGGTTCTCCAAAATTTGTAAAGATAAACCTCTATCAAGGGGGATCATTGGGTCGCTTTACAAATATAAAACATTTGTTACTGGTTGAAGCGACACTGGGCTGAAGGACCGGAGTGGGGGAGCCCTGAAGACCCTTCAGAAGCAACCGGCGGCAAAATCATCCCAGGAAAGGAGAGGTCGCTTACTGAAGCCTGCCCTAGGGTAACCCAAGGGTGATTGCCCAGGTTAGATATTGTAAATAATAAGCTAATACTGCTGGAGGGATGATAGCTAATAGGACTTTGGTGTTTCCTGCAGATATACTCTTTACTATTGTCTGTTTTACCATGTTTTAGGTATCTCTTAAATTGCAATCACAGTAAAAAATAAGAAAAATTATTAAACTAAAAAGTAAAAAAACGAAGGAATAGCCAGCTAACTTTCACAAAATGTCTCTATTGTAAATATGTATTTTTGCACAACTGTTATGCAAGACTGTTCAAAAATGCTTTATTTTTCATTACATGCTGTACGCCTTCTAAAATAAAATAATTGAAATGCAAAAATTAGGTATTGTTGCAGCGACCAGAAAAATTGATGTTAGTTTGCCAGGCAGAAAGTGCCCTAAAACATTGCGTCTTGAACCCTTGTTGGTGGCGGATAAGTCACGCAAGTCATCCGGCATTCAGGGATAAAATACAGCAGCGTGTGGACCATTATTAGCTCAAGGCAGCTCATCTATCAGGCCTTTTTTAATCGAATGTATCGCCCACTGTCAGTCCCTTCGGGATCCATCCCTCATTCATCTTAATAAAGGTGAGGTAATCTAGACTTTTTTGACCTAGGCGACTTCTCTTATCAGTGACAAAACCTCCTGCTGCACTGAAGGTCCTTTCTGACAGGACACTTGAAGCGGGGCAGGACAGAAGTTTTATGGCAAATTGGGATAGCTCAGGCCACAGGGCAAGCGTGCACACCCAGTAGTCAAGGGGTTCATCGCTCCTCATAGTGTCGATATCTGTAGTTATGGCGAGGTAGTCTGTTACCTGACAGTCGAGTCGTTCTCTGAGGGTGGACCCCGAAGGGCTGTGGCGATGCATAGGACTTAAAAAGCTCTGCATGTCCTCCATCAACAACACGTCTGTAAAGCGTCCTCTCCTTGCCGGCGTGGTCGTGGGAGGAGGAGGATTATGTTCATCTCTTCCGCTGATAGATTGCCTTTGTGCTGTGACATCACCCTTAAACGCTGTGTAAAGCATACTTTTTAATTTATTTTGGGAGTGCTGCATCCTTTCCGACTTGTGGTAATTCGGTAACATTTCAGGCACTTTCTGCTTATACCGGGGGTCTAGTAGCGTGGACACCCAGTACAGGTCGTTCTCCTTCAGCCTTTTTATACGAGGGTCCCTCAACAGGCACGACAGCATGAAAGACCCCATTTGCACAAGGTTGGATGCCGAGCTAGTCATGTCCCGTTCCTCGTCCTCAGTGATCTCACTGAAGGTATGTTCTTCCCCCCAGCAACGTACAACACCAC
The DNA here is from genome assembly GCA_027410445.1 of Discoglossus pictus. Lineage (NCBI taxonomy): Eukaryota > Metazoa > Chordata > Amphibia > Anura > Alytidae > Discoglossus > Discoglossus pictus. The sequence goes on from CM050163.1 coordinate 510,859,577, forward strand.
TGGTACCAGATAGGTGACAACGAGCACCCTGGGATGCCTGTTGTGGTTGGTCTTCCTCCTCCTCCTCAAAGACACATTCCTCCTCTGACTCCTCTTCCTTACAATCCTCTTCCAGCGTTGCCGCAGGTCCAGCAAGCGATGCTGATAAGGCTGTTTCTGGCGGTGATGGTGACCACAACTCTTCCTCTTCCTCTTCAAGCTCATCTACGGCCTGATCCAGCACTCTTCACAGGGCACGCTCCAGGAAGAAAACAAATGGTATGATGTCGCTGATGGTGCCCTGGATGCGACTGACCAGGTTTGTCACCTCCTCAAAAGGACGCATAAGCCTACAGGCATTGCACATGAGCGTCCAGTAACGTGGCAAAAAAATCCCCAGCTCCGCAGAGGCTGTCCTAGCACCCTGGTAATACAAATACTCGTTAACGGCATTTTCTTGTTGGAGCAGGCGGTCGAACATTAGGAGTGTTGAATTCCAACGTGTCGGGCTGTCTAAAATCAAGCGCCTCGCTGGCATGTTGTTTCGCCGCTGGATATCTGTAAAGTGCGCCATGGCCGTGTAGGTACGCCTGAAATGGGCACACACCTTCCTGGCCTGCTTCAGGACGTCCTGTAAGCCTGGGTGCTTATGCACAAAGCGTTGTACAATCAGATTACACACATGTGCCATGCACGGCACATGTGTCAACTTGCCCAAATTCAATGCCGCCAACAAATTTCTTCCGTTGTCACAAACCACTTTGCCGATCTCCAGTTGGTGCGGAGTCAGCCACTGATCCACCTGTGCGTTCAGGGCGGACAGGAGTGCTGGTCCGGTGTGACTCTCTGCTTTCAGGGAAGTCAACCCCAAGATGGTGTGACATTGCCGTATCCGGGATGTGGAATAGTACCTGTGGAGCTGGGGGGATGCCGTTGATGGGGAGCAAGACATAGCAGCAGCAGAAGAGGATTCAGCCGAGGAGGTTATGGAAGAGGATGGAGTAGGAGGAGTAGAGGAGGTGGCAGCAGGCCTGCCTGCAAGTCGTGACGGTGTCACCAACTCCTCTGCAGAGCCACATATTCCATGCTTGGCAGCCGTCACCAGGTTTACCCAATGCGCAGTGTAGGTGATATACCTGCCCTGACCATGCTTTGCAGACCAGGTATCCGTGGTCAGATGGACCCTTGCCCCAACACTGTATGCCAGAGATGCCCTTTACTTCCTTTTTCACAATCGAGTACAGGTTGGGCATTGCCTTTTGTGCAAAGAAATTTCGTCCGGGTACCTTCCACTGCGGTGTCCCAATAGCTACAAATTTTTTGAACGCCTCAGAGTTCAGACAAGCCAGCTGTCAGTTGCCGGGCAAGGTGGTGACTTTGTGACATTGGCTTTTTACACTCAAACATGTCCTTGACAGACACCTGACTGTGGGCAGATGAGCAGGAACTACTCAGGGCTAGACACAGGGTGGCGGATGGTTGAGAGGGGGCAAGCAGGGCAGCAGTGGTTGACGTGGCTGAAGATGCTGGACCAGGAGGAGGATGGCGGCTTTGACTTTGTGTGCTGCTTGTACTCATGTGTTGATCCCATAGGCGTTTGTGATGTGACATCATGTGCCTTCGCAAAGAAGTTGTACCTACGTGGGCGTTGGACTTCCCACGACTCAGTTTCTTTTCGCACAAATGGCATCACTGTTGTCACAGGCAGACACACGAAAAAATTGCCACACTGCTGAGCTCTGCAATGACGGCATTCTGGTGGTGGCAAATGCATGCGACTGGCGTGCTGTCTGGCTGACCCCGGGTGCCAATGCATGCTGTCTGACTGTGCCACTAGCTACTTTCGACGACCTCCCGCTGCTTCCAACTCGTCTCCTCCTCCTCTCTGTCTCCCCATCTGAACTTTCCTCCTGTTCTTCTTCTCTTATAGCGGGCACCCACGTGACATCCACGGACGCATCGTCATCATCAACCGCTTCACTTGTATCTGACAACTCAACAAAGGAAGCAGCACCGGGTACAACATCATCATCATCATCAGACCGTACGTCCATGTGTGTAATGCTGCCTGACTGGGACATATCTACATCCTCTACATCCTCTGGCACTAATGTTTGTGCATCACTCATTTCTTCCAATGGATCTGTAAATAACTCTGCTGACGGATCAAGTGAAGCGGCTGTGGTGTTGGTGGTGGCGGCAGGCGGGCGAGTGGTAACTGGAGAGGTGCCCGAAGCTAAGCTGTAGGAGGATGGTGCATCTAGGTTCCGAGCGGAAGCTGTAGAAGATTGGGTGTCCTGTGTTAGCCAGTCAACCATGTCCTCAGAACTGTTCAAGTTCAGGGTACGTTGCCTCTGAAAACTGGGCATTATTCTAGGGCCAAAGGGAATCACAGCAGCATGACCACGACGGCCCCTGCGGGTTGGCCTGCCTCTGCCTGTCATTTTTTTTACGATTAGTGGTACTATGCGTGCAAGCTACTGTGACACCAGATATGAGTGTCACTGCGCACTGGCAAAAGTTGGCAGACTAGATGCAATAGGCCTCACACACACTCCTGTAGGCAGACAACTGATATTCAATCGATTACAGTAAAAAAAGGGTTGTTTTATTTCACTGCACACTACGGTTGCACTAGATATGAGTGTCACTGCGCACTGGCAAAAGTTGGCAGACTAGATGCATTAGGCCTCACACACACGCCTGTAGGCAGGCTACTGATATTCAATCGATTACAGTAAAAAAAGGGTTGTTTTATTTCACTGCACACTACGGTTGCACTAGATATGAGTGTCACTGCGCACTGGCAAAAGTTGGCAGACTAGATGCAATAGGCCTCACACACACGCCTTTAGGCAGGCTACTGATATTCAATCGATTACAGTAAAAAAAAGGGTTGTTTTATTTCACTGCACACTACGGTTGCACTAGATATGAGTGTCACTGCGCACTGGCAAAAGTTGGCAGACTAGATGCAATAGGCCTCACACACATGCCTGTAGGCAGGCTACTGATATTCAATCGATTACAGCAAAAATCGGGTTGTTTTATTTCACTGCACACTACGGTTGCACTAAATATGAGTGTCACTGCGCACTGGCAAAAGTTGGCAGACTAGATGCAATAGGCCTCACACACACGCCTTTAGGCAGGCTACTGATATTCAATCGATTACAGTAAAAAGCGGGTTGTTTCATTTCACTGCACACTATGGTTGCACTAGATATGAGTGTCACTGCGCACTGGCAAAAGTTGGCAGACTAGATGCAATAGGCCTCACACACACGCTAACAGGCTGGCATATGCAATTAGATTACACCGAAAAAAGTAATAAGATAAAATAAAAAGGGCTTTTTGGGTTGCTGTCCTTGCAGCAGATATCAAAGGAGTCCTTCAGGTGTGTAGTTAAAGCTAAATACACAGCCTGGCTATCTATTTCCCTATTAAATCAGCAGAATAAAATAATAAAATAAAATAAATGATGTTCTAGCCCTAAAAAGGGCTTTTGGGGCTGCTGTGTTTGCAGCAGATATCAAAGGAGTCCTTCAGGTGTGTAGTTAAAGCTAAATACACAGCCTGGCTATCTATTTCCCTATTAAATCAGCAGAAAAAAATAATAAAATAAAATAAATGATGTTCTAGCCCTAAAAAGGGCTTTTTGGGTTGCTGTCCTTGCAGCAGATATCAAAGGAGTCCTTCAGGTGTGTAGTTAAAGCTAAATACACAGCCTGGCTATCTATTTCCCTATTAAATCAAGAGCAGGTAGAATATATCTCCTCTCTCCACGAATGCAGCTACAGAATGATTCTAAAATGGAGGTTGTCATACAGATGGAAGGCTCTGGAAGGGAGTGAATGCTGCTGATGGGCTGGAATGTGTCTGCTGACTGTAAGGTGCAGGGTCAAAGTTTCCTCAATGATAAAGAATAGGGGGCAGATCGAAAAGCGCATATGTTCGCCGTTCGTTGCGAACGCGAACATGCGAAAATCGCAGTGAATAGTTCTCCTGCGAACTGTTCGGGACATCACTAGCTCTGAGGCCTCTGTCGCACTCTGTAATTGCGGGATTGGATTGTAACTGAGGACCGTACCTATTCCAGCCCACTAACAGCTTGCGGCCGTGGGAAGATTTTACAGTCTTGAGGCTTCGGCCCTGTAGTTGCGGCCTTGTTCAATGTAATCGATCTGTAACTGTTGCAAATTTCATAGGGAATTTAATAGGGCCATGGTCTAGTTGATTACGAAAAAAAGAAAATAAACTACATCATCTGAGTCTGAATATTTTAATTAAGTTGCCTTTTTTCTACATTTGAAATATTATAAAAAATATTTAAAAGTGGGTTAAAAATTTGAATGTCATTTTGAAAATAATACTTTAAAATAATATTATAAAAATGTAATACAACTATAAATAATATAAAATAATTACTGGTGTTTTTTCACTTTTCTTTCATAGACTTTAGAATATTTTAAAGAGAGCACATAGAAAAAAAATTACTTCGAAAAAATTACATTTTATAATTTCGGCCCCAGCTCTGTGGTCCCAGCTCTTGAATGAGCTGACCTTCAATGATTGCTTTAAAAGTTTGTAGATATTTTTAAATCAAGCCCTTTCAATTTTTCCCTCTCATCTGTACTCTAATGTAACAGCCTACAGGGAATGCTGCTCTAAGTTTTAAATCATACTGAGCCTCTTAAAAGGTTATACACAATCTTTCATCCATAGGAAAAGGTCAGAAAAGCTGTAAATGTTTATTTCATTTAGATCTGGCCAGGTGTTTGGGATGTTTGCTAGACTGTTCTATCCGAATATCCACTTAAATGTTACAGAAAAAATGTCGAGGACAAGGTTCCCATCTGAAAAAAATCAATACAATGCATTTATAATAGCTAATGTACACTGTACTACAAAACAAGGAGGTGGTACATAGTCTTTTTTTGTAATTCATGTATTGTTCCCCCAAAAGTCTGAAAAAAAACATACTCACACATATGAGAGATAGATAGATAGAATTGTTCACTCGTATAGAAGTGACCATAATGATTTTAATGTCATTTTAGTTAAATCTCTGTTTCTATTATATTCAATCTAACAAGAAATTTAAAAATTCCAAAGTCCTTATTTGATTAAATATGAACAATACTAAGACAGAACTGTCAGAGCTGGAGAACTGGTGAAGCTAGAGAATGAAGGGCCCGGTGCCTTACCTCCAGCCTGCATGAAGCACACATATATACATATACTATCTCTATATAGCAGCCAGTCCCTCTCAGCTGCCATCCTCACATAGCAACAAGTTCCTTTTAATATCTACCTCCACAGCACCTACCCCTTTTAGAATCTATCCCCCCTTTCGCTCTCTTCTTCCCTGATACACATCCAGAGCCTGCTGAACTGAAATTTTTTAAAAAAATACACAGCTCTGGGCCCCCAGAGGATGCCCTGGTGCATTGCACCCCCTGCACCACTGGTAGCTCCGCCCCTGCTTGCCAGTATATTTTTGTTTTTGTATGTATTATTAAAGTGTCATATTTATAGTATGCTCTTTTGAAGGACTTGACTTATTAACTAGCAAAGTAAAGGTTAAAAAAAAAACAGTCTTTAATTTTTAATTATTACATTATTTTTTGTTTTTATTTGGGGGCAACACTTATTTTTTGCACTGCTGGTGGCTTTCGCATTCAGGGTAGTTCAGTGAGGCTAGGGCTTGCGCTGGGTATTCACTGTGGGTGCCAATAATACTGGGCCGGGGATATCTAGGCCCTTCCCCCTCTTCAGCTGCAGTTAACTCCATGTGGCCTCGGAGCCGTGGGGAGGGTAATCAGTGACTAGTAACGCTGTGTATGGCACCTCTGCCTTATAGGTACACAGATGCAGCCCATTATTTAATATACGAGGCGCATTCGTCCTTGCTCTCTTATTATAGTTATGTAGCAAACAAATTAAGCATGGGAGTTCTCATTTGAACATCTGTAGATTTGCAATCTGTCCTCTTGCCCAGTGTATGGTGGGACAGCAGTCCTTGGCCTTTAAGGCCATTGTTTGAAAGGTTATCCGTTAAGTAATAACATTTATTAGGTTCCCTTTCCTTGAGCGCTTCTTCGCATCTACACCATGTCAGCGTAGTCAAGTAGCTTGTTTTAAATAACTTTTCAGCTTTCTGTCTGAGCCTGTATCCTACGTCGGGACTAGGTGCTGTCTAAATGGCTGGTTGTTATATGGGATGGAGCATCCTTAAGAGTATGGGGTCATACATTCGTCATCATCCATCCGGGGTTCTGGGTTCAGGTCTAAGGTTGCGCCTGTTCTTTCCTATTTAACTTTTTGCTTCAGCCAACCTGGTTGTGGTTGTTAGGAGACAGTTCCACTGTGGGAGTTTTCTGGTGGTGCAGTGGTTCGGATGCAGGTGCTTTCCCCCCCAGAATCTGGGGTTCAAAGCAGCCAGGTAATCAAGAGGTCCCACTGGTCAGTAATTGGGTGGGAGTCCAGCTGGGAATACCAGGAACCGTATGCAGCTATCATTCTCGTACGTCAGCAAGGTTAGCGGGGCAATTTCTGTTCACTTGTTCTCCCCACAATACGTTGGGAGGATTGGCGTTTTTATACCTTCTATCATAGGTTTTCCTGGGCCATAGATATGTCGTTATACAGTTGCTTGTAATTTCTCTATTGTCCTGAGTATCAATAGGGGAGTAGACAGTGTTCATACCGGAGGTTTTATGTTCGGTAGTGGATTACGTTCGGAGTGCATCGGACGGCATATTTGGAGTATACAGCGGTTATATGAGAGGATGGGTCAATTCCTGCCGTAGAGTATCAGGGTGAGCGCCATGCTCTTTCAGTTTTACATGGGTATGTTGATAATCCTCAGAGGATGAATAATACGGGACCGAATCGGTGGTCGTCAATTCTCCATTTGCATTGCCCTATCAGGGGTCTCATATATTCATATTCATTTACCCGGAAAAGGTAGTTGGTTTGGCTCCTGTTGGTTCACGCTTTCATCTTTTCAGGCTCTGAAGTGTAGCTCAAGCTATAGAAACGACTGCTGGTGTGGTACAGTACCTAACTTTGGGTTATTCCACATGGTCGTCGGGTATAGCGGGAAGTAGGGTAAGCCAGTTACGCTCAGTTCTGCATCATCCCGTCCAGTTCTTCGATGAGCTTTTAGTGGGATGAATGCAGGTTTCAGGCCAGGATGGCCGGCTGGTCCTTTTGCGGGTGCGCCTTGCATTGCTGGCCATAGTGTGGGGATGGGCGGTTTGCACAATGGATACGCGCATGGGTAAGCGAGCAGTGACTTGGCAAGGTTGATGGTTATTGGTAACCCAAGGCCCCAGAGGAAGCGTTCCCCGAAGGTAGGGGGTCAAGTAACAGCCGCAGCCGTTAGGTCATTCCCACCGGCCCGTTCCTTGTTGAAGGAGTTATCAGGGATGCCAGTGGATCATGGTTAAACAGGAGATATGGCAAATGGACGGTAGGCGAATGGTAGCCTTTCCCAAGGGCCAGAGATACCTCCGTTTGGAAAGAGGTCGGTGATAAGTGTGAAGCCTTGCGGTTCTCCTTCTCAAGGGTATGCTTGAAAACAAGAGGTTGGTGGTAAACAGACAAGTTATGGTGACCTCAGGTGCGTGGTATTGGGATCCTAAGGTGATCAGGTGGCCGCGTCGGTCCAAGTCTGACTAGAGGGTAAAGGGTCGTAGCCGTAGAGTCCAAGCCAGCGCTTTCAGCCATTGCCAAAAGCACACCTAGGGATGGTTGGCTTTGGGCACACTGATTGCTCCCCTTTCGTGATGTGTTTTGGACCACGTCGGTCCAAGTCTGACTAGAGGGTAAAGGGTTGTAGCTTACAGGGTCCGAGCCTGCGCGTTCGGCCGTTGCCAAAGGTTGGTGGGTCAGGCCCACCCAGGGACGGTTGGCTTTGGGCACACTGATTGCTCCCCTATCATTGGTATTACGGTTTTCTTGGACCAAGATGCGTTGTGTTTATGACTTTCCTTACTTGGTGTAGGATTGATCACTATGATGAGCATCGGCAACCTCAAGGACTGGCAAGCGTTCTTGGGGTCTAGTCAGCCCAGAACTTGGTGCCCACTCGCTTAGGGCAATATAACAGCCTCTGGTACAGCCCGGTGGGCTTTTGGAATATGCGGCGAGGAGAATTGGAAGGTCGGGTACCTTGATGATAGACCTTTGGCTATTCATATTTCTGAACATGACCACAGCTGGGCGTATCTCAGGTTCAGGTGGAAGTACAATTGGTTGCTCGGTGGAGCGGGAGCGAGTGGCACTACCCACTTCATACCATTGGCATTGATCCAAGTGGTAGCAACATCCCCAACAACGTCCCTCGGCAAGCAGCGGGTTTGTCGGAGGTTAAGAAAAGATCAAGCATGGTCGTATTTGTTTCATCAGCAAGCTCTCCAAACATGGCCTGCAAGTAGTTTTCTGGAGCAAAAAGGTAGCTCAAGGGCTCTGAGACTATTATTTTCTGATCATAGCTAGGCTCAATTTTAGGAGAGGATATGGAGCCCATAGTGCTGCGGTTTTAGGAGGGGAGGCAGCGGGCCATGGAGTTTTTTGGGGGGTGTTGAATGCTGCAGAAGGTATTTCGCGGCCTTCTTCTTTGCGGTGATGAGGTGAGTCGTCGGGCTAGTGGTAAAAGGGGTGAGATCCTACTGTAGTACAGATCTTCCATCAAGGTAGGCCATCACGGTAGTCCAGGGCGTAGGGCGTACTGTCTCTGGCCAGGCTCCTCCGCTCACGTGGTGATGTTTATTTACTTACTGCTATTGGTATTATGTCATTTGTGTTTCCCAATAATCGCTGTGGCCGATTTTCTCCAAAGAAGTGGTCTGTGTATAATTGTTATTTTAGTAATATGTTTAGTGTCAAAATCCTAATGCTAACATACACAACTGGGCCTTGTCTAGGTCATGAAAGAGCCTTGTATATATAGGCTTTGGCGCCATTTTCTGTCATTATGCCCCAGCTAGCCACATGTGAAGATCCCATCCTCCCATCCATAAAATATTGTGGTAAAGATATGATTAGTTCCGGAGGAATATCTAAGTTGAAGGTATTCTTGGTTTATTGTTTCCATTTTGTTGTTTGTCACAATCTGCTTCTTCAAGGGGGATTGATATGAACCTAGTTCAAACCTACCCCAACAGAATTGTGTAGTTCCTGTTCTCTGTGGCACAAAAGATGGCTTCTGAAGAGGGCAAGGCCCAAAAAGTACAGGCAGAGAATACTGGATAAAGGCTACTAGTGGCCCATGGCAAGACCACTCCCAAGTCAGGATACAACACAGAAATAGTGTAACACTGTGGATATGTGAAAACTTCACTGAAAACCTTTATTGAATTATCAAAAACAACATATGTATACTCTCCAATACCACACCCTTGTGTACATCTGTGTATGTGTGATGTCAGCCCATCTGGCTTGCAACCTTGGGCTATCAAAACTCTCAAGATCAAATTCACTAGATATCTATAGCTGGCTAGTAAAAAAAACATTGATGTTAAACTCAAGTGTTTGCTTAGGACTACTTGAAGTACATACATCTGTCTTGACCCAAGGTCTGTATGTGTGAGGGTGCAATGGTCTGCAGCTAACTTCTATGCAGAGCATTTTTACCAATTCCACATATGTTCTATATCTCATTTTACCTCTTATACTATATTATAACTAGGATACATAATAACCATGTACAGGCAACATATAAAACTCACAATAATACATAATCACAATGTAACAATGATATGCTCCCTTGTCCATATGCATAATTACTGGTAATAGGAGTCCATAAACAATTAAATCATGACATTGTTATGTGAATGTTTTAATGCGTATTGATGTTATCATAATATGTTTATGTTTTTGTCACAGCGGCGGGTGGTGAGGGGAGTCACCGGGCCAGTTATAAAAGGGGTGAGATTCTACCCTACGGTGGTACAGATCTTGCATCACGGTAGGCCCTGGACGAGGGTCCAGGTGATGTTTATTTAATTACTGTTATTGGTATTACGTAATTTGTGTTTCCCAATAAACGCTGTGGCCGTTTTTCTCCCAAAAAGTAGTCTGTGTCTAATTATTATTATAGTAATATGTGTTTGGTGTCAAAATCCTATTGCTAACATACCCAACTGGGCCTTGCCTAGGTCATGTTAGTTTCAATGAAGTTTAAGTAGCGTATTTAATATTTTTCATGCAAAAACAACTTTTGTGCAATTTAAATGCTTGAAAGAACAGTTGTGTTCCATGTCCCTTTAAATGTACTGAGGAGAGAGGAGTTTTTATGACTGGGAAGGCAATGTGTCTGTGCTCACTCCCCACATGACGAGGGCAATGAGCCGTGACCTAGCAGTTGAAGGTGACAGAGAAAGTGCAAAGCACAGGGTAGCTTTAACCTCTGTACTGTCGGAATCACATAGTAGAATAAGGATTATTCTTTATTAATTTCTATAGTTACTGTAATATAATGCTCTTATATAAGAAGAGGGTTCAATGTGGGTAAGGCATTTTTAACCAATAAGGTATCTCTTGTCAACAGCCTCCTTTATTCTAATAGATGTTTTTCTTTTATAGTACTGTCAGTAAATATGTTTTTTTTTTCCCAGTCACCTTCCCCAATAGAGTTCATAATTAATTTTAGCAATGTGAGAATCGAACCAGGCTTGCTTCAGATTCAATATCATTGATTTAGTCGGAGAATTAACTGACTGTGCCACTCCCTTTTCACTAACCTTGCAAACCTTTTATTATTAGCCCCATTGACATGTTTGGTAAATGACTGATTATATCTGGAACCAGTGCTGATTTATGAACATTAGAAAAACTGTACATCAAGTAATACATTGAGAATTATAAATCAGTTCTACTGCCATTTTAGCATTATCACAAAGTAAATCAAACAATTATATGACAACTGAAGCTACATTTTCCAACTAAGTACTTAAAGGCAGATACAATGCAAAATAGATAGATTGACAGACAGACAGATAGATAGATAGATAGATAGATAGATAGATAGATAGATAGATAGATAGACAGATAGATAGATAGATTATTATTTTGAATGAGATGTACCAACAGCTGCTGAGGCTATTTATCAAACTGTTTTGCATATTCAAACCATTGTTCCTTTTTTCAACCTAATTGCACTTTGGTGAACTCCTTAGATTATGGCCGTCTGGTTCTGCTTGTCACTTTTTTTTAACTCTGTTTGAAATGGGAGAAGTAAGACACACCTACATTATGCTATTTATACTATTTCTATAACAGGGTTTGTCACAACTAAATGCAATGTGTTAAAAAAATTATACACTGTATAGCAATGCGGAATATTTTGGCATGTTAAAAATAAAGGTTATTATGGGCCCTCCACTTTTTGCCATGTGTTTAATATTTTTTTCTTTGAACTTAACCTCTGTATAGCTCTGCGTTACAAACAGATAAGAATAATAGTTAATATTATTATTATAGCACAACCTGATTTTCTGTATTAAATACAGTACCTTTTGTGAATGCAGACATATTTCTTAGTGTTCCTATATCCTGTGGGATCATGAAAACCTAATATTCTATATATGTATTCTAATAAATATTGCAACTGTTTTTTATAAGTTCTACATAAATTCAATTAATATATCCATGTAACAGTAAGGTAAATTTGCCTTGTCTCTATTAACATGAATAGTAATATAACAACATAGACAAAAATTCAAAATCCATACATACAGCAAGAGATTTAGAAATACTGTGCAGTGGCGTGAAGCAGAATGAGAATTAATGTTTTGCAGTCGCCTAAATTTGGCAAGGAATACTTAGTGAACCACTGGAAGTGTTGCCTGAGGCTCAGTGAGTTATTTTTATTACAAGTCATAATTCAACCTGGGCACCATGTAACCCGCCTCTCCCCAATCTATATTCCACTGCACAGCTTAATTACCTTGGCTGCATGTATAATATTATAAACCTTATCTAACTTATGGAGAAGAAATATACACCAAATTGCTGACTCATAATAATTAGGATGGTACCAAATGCCTCACTTAAGATAGTAAGAAGCTGCAAGGAGACTAATGTAAGAGTGCTCTATTATGCGAATGCTGGAGACAGAGATTTATTAGACTGAATACATTACACAGTGTGGCTCTCAGCTTTCAAATTATATTCGAGTTGATAGTAAAGGGAATGAGGTGTGGTGGACTGGAAACTTCTTGCAAGCGATTCTGACAGTGTTGGTTTGCAGGCAGTAGGCAAGTTTTCATTGAGAGGTGATGAATATAGGCGCTGCTCCATGCAGATCAAAAGCATTAGCATATTTCTCACTTTTTGTAAAGTGAAACTTGGAAATTAGATGGAAATTTTGCAATTTATCACAGCAAGCATTTGTTGTTATAGCAGGTGTAAGTCACACAGTGCTGCATATTTTATATTTAATACTTGTTTTTTTTTTTACCAAAACCGAAACTTTAACAGTTTTGAGATGTTATACAACAGTAAATGTACAGCACAACACTGCCACACATTGTTTAAAAATAATTTTAATAGGTGATTAAAATATAAAATTAATGAGGTACTCCCAAAATTAGCTGTGGAAAAATGACTGGTTATTCTGTAGCTCATATTTTTCATGTTGGAGAGATCTCTCTACTTAGCGAATAGGCCACATAAAATAATATAGAAACTGTGCAGCTATCTTATTAGGGAATTTAGCCCGAAGCATGGTGGTGTCAGGTGTTCAATGTAGGTATATAATGGGTTCTGTCTAATACTATTTTCCTTACCTAAGCTGAAGGAGTTTGAGCAAGGATAACACTTGGATTCCATTCTTCCTCGCTACTTTGTTGTGGTGAAAGGGCTTAAGTACCTATACCATGTAGGGTTACCTGAGATAGGCAGGTAATAGCAGAGAGGTCAGACAAGTCATGGTCCACTGGAGAAGGAACTGGCAACCCACTCCAGTATTTTTACTATGAGAACCTTATCAAGAAGCACAACCAGAGACATAATGATAGACATAATGAGCACCTCTAATGTTGTTGTTTTTTATAATGATAGATGTGCCTGGCCTGATAGATGAAAGATTAAAAAAACAACACTTGGATTTACATCACTCCCAACTCGCATTATCATTACTACCATTCATGGTTGCTGTGAGGACCAAAGGGAGCACTGTGAGACCACTGCATGTCATGTGAGTGCAGTGAAGGTTTTTGCCTCACTTGGTGATACCTATGTATATAGAGATGTAATTCATCTTTGACCTTTAATACACGTATACATAATATTCAGTTATTTAAAACATAAAAATTCAATATAAAAAAAGATTTCAAACATTAGCTTCTCAGCCTCTAGAAAAGCTGCATATCTCCATGCCCTATTTTGCCATCAAGAGGGTGGGTGCAGTGCTGGTCTGGAGGTAGGTCTAAATGGCTTTCAGAACACAACAGATAGAGGTCATATTTTTGTCTACACAATGCTCTCAATGACAGGAGACCTGCCGTGTGAAAATGGCAATGACCAGCTTATCAGCTCTGTCTGGGAGGCAGCTAATACACATTGACAGTTGTTTCTCTGAAAATGTATTTCGTTATCTTGTAGGATCAGACAAAAAAATAACCATAGCAGTAGATATCCTAACAAAAATCCCAAACTGGTCACCTATGGAGCTTAGGGATAAATTCCACTTACCACATTGAGAACGGCTTAACTTAGCCTTACTAAATATAAAAATAGCTTATGTCCTAAGGGACAATAAACCAGGCAAGGAAACACGTTTCGAGAAATGCTGCATCTACAACTCCAATTGAAAGAAAAATATCTCCATCACATATAATAGTTGTCAAACTGCGATTTGTCGTCATGCTTGCGAGCCTTGTGAAGCAAGCCGAGACGTTTGCGGCCCAGAGGGCCGCAACTGCGAGTCGAGCAGTCGAGGCAGTGAAGCATTCTGAGCTCGCAGGACTTAGGCAATGAGCATTTGAGGCATTGAAGCACGCTCATTGCAGCCAGCCTCGCCGTCATACATGCGAGCTCAGATGCGAGATGAACGCCGAAGGTGCTCAGAGAAGCAAAAGCCTCACATTGTGTGGCAAACAGCATTGCCTTACAATTTTATTGTTGCTAGTTCAATATAATGACCAGGTTACAACAGTCAAAATATCCTGGGAAAAACAACTGAATATAACCCTACAAATCTCAAATCCATCCCTTAATGGTAAATGTTTTAGAGGCTGCAATGAAACAGGTGCATGGAGACATGCATTATGGGAATGCCCTAAAATGTCTCATATATGGGAAGAAACCTACTCTAGCTTAGAAAAACTGTGGGGATTTCATATTACCAAAAAAACAGAGGAAGCGTTACTAGGACTTCCCATTCCAAAACTCCTGAAGAAACCACAATTACTAACAAATCTGATTTTCTAAGCCTCCAGATGTGTCCTAGTAAAAAATTGGAAAACAAACATTCCCACATATGAAGAAGCTAAGAGAAAAATTCAATACATAAATACAATGACTATGATTTCAGCGGAACTAGATGAAAATGATAAAAAAAAAGTGGGCATCCTGCTGGTATATATGGACTCTAAAATGTGGCTGCAACTAAAAAAGAGAAAGATAAAATGCATCGTCGGAGCTGCATTATGGAGAGCGTCCACAACATTTCAACCCCCCTTTCCTACCCCCTTTTTTCATATATTATTAGTGTTTTGTTTTTGTGCAATATTAAGCCTTTATGGTTAACCTAAATCAATAAGGAAAGAAGAAGAGCAAAGAAAAAAAGGAAAATAAAGAAAATGTTTACGATACATGAAGAAGTTTACTATACCATGTATAATTAGTGTACTTGCCCCTTTATAGCACTACAGAATAGTAGTAATGTCCTTGTATTCCAATAAAAATGATTTAAATAAAAAAAAGCAATATGTATTTTCATAAATATATTTAGCATCAGGAAATCCAGTGTAGTGCTCGCAAATGTTAATTACAGAATACCCTAATATAATGAAGAAAGAATCACTATATATTTGGATTACATTTTGGCTCTAGGAGTGGTTCTGAAAATGTGCTTGTGCATGAAGGATGTGGGTAGGTAAGTGTCATTTTGCTGCAGTGCTCTCATTAGTTTTTTGCTTCAGCTGCCCACATTATTAAATCTGTCAGAAATCTATGTGAAACGCATGAATAATGTTTCAACGTTTTACATTTTAAAATATAATTTCATTTCTATAATGCCGGTAGGTTTAATCTCCGTTGTTTCATATGTCAATATCTGGTTCATAGTGGTTAAATAAGATGCCCCCTGTTGTTGGATAGATTTTTTGGGTAATTCTGTTTAAGAACCTCTGTAGCTTTGGAAAAAACATATGGTGGTGAAGTATTTAACAAGTTAGCAATATTCCCAACTACATTTTTTAGACTAAAATATGAATTTACTAGACTCTCCTTGAGTGCATTTTGTATTGCTAGTTTTCTTGCTTGATGATGCTCCTGTACAAGTGTTGCATATATTCAAATTGTAAGTCTTTCAGTATAGAAGTGAATAGAGATGTCCTATGAATACGAAGGTATCTCACATTCATCCCATGTGTTTAATCACATAAATGTCTGCTGCTATTAGATACAAATTAAAGGCAGCATTCATTTATTTTAAACTTTCCAAAACATTTTCTACATTATCAAGCCAAGAGCATAGTGGACAAATAATCTGAGTATTGCAGTATAAGGTGATACCTTTTTATTGGACAAACATTTTAGTTAGAGTGACAAGCTTTCAAGAGATACACCTCTCTTTATCAAGGTAGAAGCAATACCCTTTGTACATCTTCCCACTCAGCAGCCATCTTATCATCCAGATGAGCAGTAATCTATTCATTTATACAAAGTCCTCAGAGGCCCAAATGTATTTGTAAAACTTAAGTCAAGGTCCAGACTACATATTTTTACATATACACTCACAAAATATAATGGTATTAAAGGAATTGGCACAGAAAGGAAGATTACCTTGAGCATGATGCCTAGAGAAAGAAAACTATTTGAAGGGCCAATGTAGTCCAAATATCTCTAGAATTCATGCAAAAGATCACAAAAAAAATGAACTATAGTGTAGAAATGTTAGTTTAAGTATAGACAGTGTGGAAATGCTTTCTCCATCTCTTCTCCTATGTTACTGGAAACAGGGTCACAGTAAGCCTTATGGATGTCTGGAGTGTAGCATTTTAATGTAAGCCAGATAAGAAAACACAATAAATAGGGTCTCCAGGAGCTCTTGGTTTCACTTCTTTTTACTGGTTAGATAATGGAGGATCAAGCTTATTGTTTGTATCTGCTCATTTAGTGTTCATTTTCTTCAATTAATATATTTAATTTGCCATGGGGGAAAAAAATAGTTTTTTTCCCAAGGGCAAACTACATGCAAATTTTGGATTACAGTGGCCCTTTAACTAATATCTTATTTAAGGATATGGTAGCTCTTGGAAGTATATGTAGAACATAGTAATGCTGTCTAGGTCAAGAAGAATGGATAAATACTATTGAATACCCTGATCTAGATGGTCTTCAGTTCCCTCCTTATCTTCAAGAATGACTATGCGGACAATGCACCCTGCTGCCAAGGATTGTAAAGTCAATGATTACATATTTTATTATTATTCATATATTCAGAAATTTTTGAATGTTAGTATATATGTATTTTTTAAAGATTGCTTGATTTTATCATCTACAGTATTACATTATGTGAGTATAGTATTTTTCATCCACTAATCTATCCAATTCCTATACTTTTGATGGCATCTCTTCACTAAAGTGTATAGAGATCTAGTCAAATGGAACAGAAGTAATGTATAATAACAAAGGAGTTGTACTGGTCTCACCTCACTGCTCACCTTAGTCTTTATTTTTTTTTTAAATTAGCTAGCACTGGCTAAAGTATTGCAGACTACAGCTAATCAGTCTTTTAATTGTTTCATGCTATGGAGGACACTGTACAAAGCCTGAATATCAACAAAGAAAATATTCTAGTTATTTTTATTATATATAATATGAATAATAATCTTCGAGTTAAATATCTTCAATGGAATTCATCTGGCTGTGCTTAGCATTTGCTTATAATCTCATTAGCATACAAAAGTAATTTAGAAAATCGGTCAGAAGTGCCACAACTTAAAGATGATCAGGTTAGGTGTGCTTTGTTGCTTAAAAACATTTCTATTTTTCAAGCGCTATGTGCTGTAAAGGTATTCCCTCTGGATTGTACGCATGAGAAAAGAGAAAACTGAGATCAATTAAAGGTAACCTTGCATAGTTAATCACATCTTAAGTATTCCCCTTAACTGGTAAATGTACACGGCATTTATAATAACCTATGACTTTCCTTCAAGAACAGCTAAGGGATAAAAAAAAACACAATGTATACGGTAGCCATGATTGCCGAGGGGAGCATTTAGGAAGCCATGATAACGAAATAAAAGTCAATTACAATGATGGATCACTCTCCAATATTCCAGAGCCATACTGAACACGTTGAACATGTTAAATTCAATGTTTATTACAGCAAACCTATCATCTGATCATCTGTAAAAAAAAGTTTTTATTTCTGAGTGTCACTCTCTCTCTCTCTCTCTCTCTCTCTCTCTCTCTCTCTCTCTCTCTCTCTCTCTCTCTCTCTCTCTCTCTCTCTCTATATATATATATATATATATATATATATATATATATATATATATATATATTTTAGTTGTTACACCCTCATTGCACTCCTGGGGTCTTGTCGCCATAGCAACACGGGTCTAGACATTCGCAACGTGTATTCTATTCTCAATGGTATATGTTGATGGTCCACATGTCGTCCTCCATTGAAGCTGCCAAAGTTTCCCATGGACACATCTCATAAGGGTGCATGTTTCCATGGTGACAAGGTGTAGTCACAGAACCCAACTCTTCACATGAGGAGTTTAAAAATGGCTTCATTTTTAGCCCCTGCAGCCATTCCCATTCTTTGTCTGGAGAATAAGAGAAAATTGGCCATTTTGCCAGAGAGGCAATTTTGCTCCTATAAAATGGCCTCTCCTGTCTCTGTAAGCCTGTATATGTTCCTTAACTTTGAGATTGGATGGGAATGGTAAATGCTGCTAAGCAATGGTGGGGCCAGTGAATGCAGGGCTCTGGTGCAAAATAATTGGGCCCTCCTTGCAACTTCTCTTTTAACCACTTGGTAAATCAATCATTAATCATCTGCCATCCCCATCGAAATAAATTAGGAATCCTCATTTACTGCCAGTAGCAGAGGGCCCCTACCCTGCTTTGGGCCCCAGTAGCTCTGGCACTGCTGCCAAGGAACATATGCAAGAAATGAAAATTACTTTAAGTATTGTTTACAGCTTCTCTATTCCTGGATGTTCTTAAAAGCAGTCAGCTATAGGTTCAATAGCCAAACTCATACTCAGAGGGGGGGGGGGGGGGGGGGGGGATAAACAACTACAAATATAATGCTTAAAGAAAAATGTACTAAATTCAAAACTTCCATAATAAGAGAGAACTCCTAGACACTAATGTTTATAAAAGATTTTAATTGAAGACCAGGTTGCAGCTTTAAAAATTTGATCTATTATATTCATTATGATGTATGACCCAAGAAGTGGCTAGGCTCTGGTAGAATGAGCTCTTAACCCTTGAGATACTGGTTTATCTGAGATCTGGTACGCTGTAGCGAAGGCAATGATGATCCACTTGCTAATTGCTTTCGATTAAGCTTTATGACCTATTCTTGATCTAGAAGGAATTATGAAGAGTCAATTGGACTTTCTCCAAACAAAAGTTCTGTTCTGGTAGACCTTAAGACATGTATGTCCAATGGAGAAATCTCTGCATTTAAAAAAAAATACTGTTACTACCTTATATATGAAATCCAGTACTGGTGTTGAGATAACCAGCATCAACAATATATAGGGTTCTTGACATGATAAAGCATGTACCCTCAAAACCCATTTTAGCCGAAAGTATGGCTTCAGAAAAGCTGGTTCAAAGGGTTAAAGCTGCAGCCAAATTCAATGGAGCCAAATGGAGCCAAATTCAAAAAGTTAGCCTTAGACCTACTGGTATTAGCTCAATCATACAACTCAGATACAATCTTCAGAGGGATTCTGGATCTGGGCAGAAATGGCAGCATGTTGTAACCTAGCCCAATGACTAATTCATTTTGTAATTATAAGTTTAAAATGTGGAACTTGGTATCAGTGAAATTCTCCTAGATCCTATGATATACCATGGAGGTATATATTTTCTTAAGTGCAGTATCAATCTCATTTAGATGAAACCGTGATACTTCCAGTATTGTCCAAGTGCTAGCAAGTCTCTATGACCGAGAAAAAAAAACACTTGGATAAAAGATTAAATTATAAATGACAATCAGAAGCTAATGCTTTTTCTTGGCACAGTGAAAAAATAACACACATCTAGGTAACCATTTTTTGTTTGTGCCCAATAGAAGGATTTTCCTATTGAATAAATATGTTTATAGAGGACATTACCATAATGGCCATGAATGTGCACTGTGAAGAATTTTGTTTTTTCAAGACTATCACTTTCAGAATTCTTCTCTTGGAATATATACCATTTTCACTAATGTGTTGAAATCTTCTCTGTGGACATAAAGTTTTTGGATGGGTGAATAATTTTTGGCTCAATTGATAGTCTAGCTATTCTTTGGGCAGTAATAAAATACTATCCTTTTATAAATCAACAAATATTCTCAATTCTGATATAGTACAAATTAGTTGTCTTTTTTTAGTTCTACTATTAGAGATACAAATAAAACCTGGGAGCAGTCACTAGCTCAAGTGGAAAATGTGATAATTCATAGACAAATAAATGAGATGATATACATAATTTAGATGGATGGTAATAACCCAGTCCCCAGTTAGGACACATTGTTTTATTGACAACAATGCTAGCTTACATTTTCTAATGTTAAGGTTTCCAATTGAATCCATTCTTCACTTACCTTCTGAATTTATTCATGAACCACCACATATTAATGTTATACTCTGTATCATGTATATTAGAGCATTTCTCATTGCCACAACCAAGGGCTTTACCAGGCCATATGAAAATTGTGTATGAGGAAGGATCATCTTGCTTCAAAAAATCATCTATAGGAAATGGATGTTACTACTTCCCATAGAATTAGTTGTGTATGGGTATCTAATATCATGTTCATTAGATACGCTGCATTTTTTTACCTATTGGATGGCTCTGCCAATTCCCATTAGGCTCCTATAACCATCCACTCTGGAATCACTCTGGTAGAAACATTCTGTTCTGAATTCAGCATGTTAAAGCATTGTAAGCATACATTGCCTTCAACAGGGCTATATCACATGCTGGGCAGATCTACTTTTGTTCTTAGTTCCAGCTGATAAACACCTAATATTTTTTCAGTTCATCTATAGTTATAAACAGTCAGGAGTGAAAAAATGCAGAATCATGGAAAAATGCTTCTCTGTCTGAAAACATTTTAGGACTAGGGTCAATACCCCTTTGGTTGTGACATTTGTGCTGGACTATGTACACCTATGATTCTTTTTAATCATGTATGAAACCATTACCAGACACCAAATCAAGGATCAGTGATTATTTTGAAAGGGACAAACCCTAGCCATGATAATGGATTTGGCACATACCTGCTGTATTGCCATTTAAACCTCAAGAATGTTGGTTAGTGAAGATGACTGACTTTCAAGTACCAAGATTTACAAAGAATCTCACGCTTACCAAAAACAGACGACTGCCAAATATATAAACAAAGTTGACTACCACTAGAAATTCAAAATGGCCATTGCTATGGGGAAAAGTTTGAAACTTCCCATGAGACCTGAGATATGTAGCCTCATGTTCTTCTGTACTTCAACAAAGGTAAGAACATATATTTATAGGAACCCTAAAAGTTAACATACGGTATATGCTAAGATGACCCCATGCCAAAAAGAGAGATGGTAATTCTCTCTGGGTGGGCCTTATACAATTCTCAAGGGTCTCAAATGAGTCCAAAGATCAAACAAATACGTGCAGTGCCTTACTGGAGGACAGGAACAAGACTGGCTTACAGATGTAGGATGGACCCTTTTATAGGGGAAAAAAAGAAGGTTCCTGTCCAGTGCTGGAGGGAGTAGCAAAATCCCAAAGGTGTAAATGCTACCAAGCACATCCAGGAATAAGGTTTTCCAACAAAATAATTTATTATTTATCCCCCACTGCACCATAACATCAGGCATCAATGCTTTAATTCTTGTCAAGAATTTTTTGCTAAAGTATACACCCAATCCAAAACATAGCTGTCTCGGCAGTTTTCAGGCTTCTTCCCAAACACCCAGACCTTTAATATATTCATTGAATATTTTGGAATTCCAAAGTATAGTTTGCATCAAGATTAAGATTCGGTTCTTTCATCAGCTTGCAAATTTTTGATATAGCAAAACTTCTGAATCAGATCATGCTCATTGTTAGTAAATGTCCAGCCATCATTCACCACCATCATAATTTGGAAAAATAGCAAAATCATTTAGATATCTAATAAAGAAGAAATAACAACTAAAATTGTGCATTCCCTGTAACCTTGTCTTATCTATATTTTTAAGGATATTTCCTCTTGTTATTTTGTCAAATTGAGATAAATTTGACAATCAAATGGTCTTACCACAAGTGTTGGTCAGAAACGAAATGGCTCACAATTACTTTGTTAACAGGTATAATTATTTTAAAATTACATTTATTACACCTATTTTGCTATTATATGATATTTGTGTTTGCTTACATGTTTTTACTTGTGAAGTAAGTAAGTAAGAAAATCATACAGTACCTAGGTCTCCAATCAGTTGAGCAAATTGTAATTACTGGAGCCCGTAAAATAATATTTTTTTATATGTTTAATTTCCGTGTTATATAAATCTCGTAATCAAGGAGTTTATACATATCAGGCCACCAACATGGACTAGAACAGAATCGTCATTCATTTTTATTATTTTGTACATTGCCGGATTGCGAGTCTGATCGCATATCGGACTTCTAAACGCTAATTTATTGACGTTTAACCTCCATGATGACGGTCTAATTTACTATTGGCTGTTTCCAAATCGGTAGTTTCAGCCATGCTTATTTGATCATGATCATGACCTGAAATGCTACTTACGGGTGCGCGGTTTACGGTTTAGGCTTTTGGTCAGGTAGCTGCCGGCTTGTTTTATTGAATCGCTCTGTTACTATTGCAATTGAATGGAGGCCCTAGCCTATAAATGCAGTATTTGTGTGCATGTGTACTTGTTTTCTTGTTCTCGTTTAGATAACAGGTCAAAATTTCCTAATTCTTCCCCCTTTAACTTGTCAGCAAGGAGGTTTTTTTCACTGTGCATTTCCTGGACTAGGAAGCTGATAGCAATATACAATAAATGACCCCATGCTGTAAAACCATGATACCTCAATTGCAAAAACTGTGATCACTCTTGCAGGACAATGCTTGCAAAACAGAATTATCTGATACACACAGGAACTAGTCTTGCCAGCAGCTGTCAGAGATTGTCCTTGTGAAAGAACAGGAGGATATCATTAATCCTCTAAAAAGCACATACTAACAGGTAAATACCTATATAATATGGGTCCTAAATTTGTTTGCAGAGTTTGGTTCACATTTTAAATGCTAGTTGATCTCGGTGTGGCAGCTGACTTTTCCTAGTGTTGCTGGGCTTTTGCAAAAATATATCCAAATTGGCACAGTGTTGTTGGGCGTGTAGGTATCTGGATACCAGACATTCTTTTTAAGTCTGGCACATAGCCGTTATTGTCATGGGATAGACACAGGATGCTTCCTTTGGTAACATTATAGAAATGCCTCTAGCAGGGGCTTGATCATTGCTTACAGAACCAATAAGATATCCATTGGTACGTCTAGCAGGCATTGGATTAAGGGCTCTGCCTGGTGCTACTGTATGTGGTCCAAAGAAGCAGCATGTGTGAATTTGAACTTAAACCACGGAATGAGACTGAACTTTTTAAGATCCAGCAGAAGGACTCTAAAAATACAAAGATCATCTCATATACATATCGCTCATCACATCTACATTTGGGAACACAAGTAGTGGCCAGATTACACCGCCACATGGCATATATCAAGTAACAGGGGAACATTTCACATATGGTTGTTCAGTCCCTCACCTGTGTCCGACTCTCGGTGACCCTAAGGACTGCAGCACACCTACTAATGTCTCTGTCTGTGCGTATCCACAAAGTTTGCATGCCAAAACTGCTATGACTTGCCCACCAACAGTGGCCCTACATGGTATAGCTCATAGCTTCATTCAGGAACTCCACTCACCACCACCACTTAGCAATCCACAAGAAGGAGTCTGTGAAGAGGCGCGGGGATCAACAGCCAACTCACCTCCATCAGGGGTAATCTCTGCAACGCCCAGCCTGGAAAGTCCCACACCATTGCTGGTGGCCATGTGCCAAGATGTATACCCATTTCCATTTGGTGACCTCCCATTAAGTTTTGCTATCAATAAATTCACATCATCACCTGTCATATTGTTATCAGGCCTTCAGGGGAATGTTGATACTCCACATTATCACTAATTTGACTTCCCACGTATATGAACCTTTTATTATTATTATTATTATTTTTATTATATCTGATATATATTATGATATGATATCTAATGCAATTATTACTATTTTAATTATTATTGTAATGTCATGTATTAATCTATTGCATAGTAACTCTGGCTCAGTTTACAGATATATGAATGTGATACAAATGTGATGTATGTGGATGTCCCAAAACCCCAACCATTGACAACATACTGACACGGTGTGAACGGTATAACAAAGCTTTATTTCTTACACAGAGCACAATCAGGAATGGATATTAATATCATTGGTGTGGGTGGATACCGGAAGGGCAACAGGTTGTGCTTGTGAAATAGCACAAATCAAACAGTCACGAGGTATAATGAAAATGTTATAACGAAAGCATAATATAAATCAGCACACAAGTTAAAAGAAGCACCAGCACTTTAAGTTGTCACCTTTTTTGCACTATTTTACTAATAAGCACTTTATGGTATGAAAACACAGAATTTACAAGAGTATGAGAAATAGATTGACAACAAACAACACTGAAGCACTTGAAGCATTTACCCAAGTTATAATGATATATATAAAACAAACTATGAGATAGTAAACCGAATGATAGTGGAAAGCTCCTATCAAATGCACAGGGAACAATAATAACAAAAACATCAGGGCAACTGATAAGAACAAGATATAAGGGATAGTAAAAAAACTAACACAAAAACTATTGAATTGATAATAAAAAAAATCTTTATTAATAAGAGAGAAATAAAGTACAAATATATATAAAAAAGCTGTGATCAGACAAAGAATAAATATAAACAATGAACAAAATTTGAACAAAAAAGAAATATAATAATCTAAGGACGTCAATAATCCCTAGGATTAAAAACCAAGGCCCTCATTCAATTGCAGTTTGGCCAATTGAATTGGGCTCTAAATAAGCACATAACATATTTTTTTAAAGTAGTTTTTAGTTAATAAACATCTATCCAAAAGAAAGGTTCTTAGTAACTAAAAACTTCTTTAAAAAAATAATGCTATGTGCTTATTTAGAGCACTATTCAATTGGCAAAATTGAAATTGAATGAGGCCCCAAGGGAATAACATAATGATTTTTTAATTGTTGCAGTTTTTAATAAATACATTTTAATGAATAATAATAAATGTTTGACAGTTTAAATATTAGTATGTGGCAATTACTACAATAATCAAGGCCCCACAAAAGGTTTTATCTGTACAATTTAGGTTGGTTGGTTCAAAACTTGGATCCATTTTTGTTTGCCTGTTATAATACACTTGCCTGGAAAGAATAATTTGGTCAAAGCTTATTTACACCTTTTTTGGTATATGTTAATTTTTTCAAGTGTAGCATTTAACTTATCCTACTCTTATGAAGTAGTTAGTCTGGTTTGTGACTTAACTAACTTTTGTTTGACTTTCTCAGTGTTGGCAGTGGGTAGCTGGACCAATATTCTGAGGATCTCCTGACTGTGGTTGCTATTCCATACAGTGGAATATTTTGCATAAATTATTAGGTTATCATATTCATTATTTGTCTCTTTCATTTTCTTTGTCACTTGAATAAAATACTAAGTTTTAACCTTTCATTAAGGATCTTGCTACTTTGCTGCTACTTCTTAGATTACCCAGGATTTACAAAATATGTCATAGTCAGATGCCACAGGAAATACTTGGGTATTGTAGATCCTTTCTCTACCCAACACTTTTCCTTAACTACTATGAATAAAATATTTGAATGTGCATTTTGGGCAGCCATTATATCATCCCCTGGTGTATTAAACAAAGCTGTAGTCATTTCAAATTTGAATAAAATTAGCAATAAATGTGTGTAAATATATTATCCTTTTTTTTATATTATGTTTAATCAAAATTAAAACCAAGCTGACAATGTTGGATCTTAAAAGTGCTGTTAAATGTTGAAATATCTAGTCTCTCAGAATATTACACAGTTTAACAGCAACTTTAAAGGAAAAAATGGATGTAAGAGAAGTTCTTGACTCTCATCCTGCTTGTACCATATTTCTACTAGTCTACCTAGTCTACTTTCTTATTATACCTCTCACATCAGACACAAATCAGTGGTTTTAAACAGCTTGTCCTAGGACCGGTGCCAATCCCTGAGACCTTATCTGTCAGTCCTCAGGGATGTGGAGAAAGTAAAATGTTATACACACCATTACCATTAGTCACAGTTGTAGACAGATTATAGAGTTCAAAGCAAAGCTAAATGAAAGTTCAGTGAAATATCGCCAAGTTAAACTCGCCCTGGATCTCACAGTTGGTCCCCATGAGCATTGGAAGGTGACTACCCAGTCCCTTAAGGATCACTGATCTAGATGACTACATGCAAAGTCTAAGCTTAACTGGGTCTGGGACTGTTGTACTAGAACTGGGCTGTAGAGATTGCTGTGTAATACTGGCTAAGCTGGGGTCTTCCCCCTATTGCATCTGGTTCTTGGTTGTCTATATTTATCAAATCTCTTAACAACGAACCAAAACGCAAAGCCAAACAAAAGGCTTTTTTCAATATACATTTAAGAGAATACTTGTGTATTAAAAGGATATGTGTGAGTGTATTTGCATTTATGTACATATACCCAAATAACAGCTTAGCTGTCATATTTATGTTTGCTCGTTTTTTTTGCAAGCAGAAGTAGACACTGGATATTAGGAACAAATAAATATGAGAAAGTTGATGTTGTCTTCAGACAATAGTTAGGTTGATGATGAATGAATTCACATTTGTAGCTGTGATGCTTGTAGTGCTTGCTGTGCAGTGATTGATTCCTTCCCTTCGAGGCTCTCTCCAGTGCAATATAACACATTCCTTGTGTTTACTCAAATGGTTTATGCCTAGAAGTAAGATTGTGAAGGAATTAATCCTAGATTGGAATCTGTAAGAGCTGCTCTGTGTCATTTTCAGCAGGACTGGGGATATTTGTGGATGTCAAAAGTAGGTCATGTTACAATATTGCAACTAAAGATGTATTTTGAACATAATATGTTTACCAATAGATTTTAATTTCTGAGATTTGGATCGTCAGTCTACAGTATAGTGGCATTCAATCCAGTACTAAATTCCTTTAGATAGTAACTTCTTACAAGTCTGTTGCACCAAATAGTCTGTGGACTTGCTGGATTGTATTTATCCATACCTTACATTTGTAATTATCTTAGTATAGCCTTGGTGGCATTATTTTACACAATACAGTATGTCTGCAAAACATGTGTTAGAAAGAAATGTACCTATTGGTGGTGGTGCTTCAAAGAATAATGTACCAAATGTCTTATTTATTTTGCATGAAATAAGAAATACAGCTTTTTCCATTATTCTGTGGAATATGTACGGTTGTGCTCAAAAGTTTGCATACCCTGGCAGAAATTGTGACATTTTTGCATTTATTTTGAAAATATGACTGATTATAAAAAAATTAAAAAAAAAGTATTTTATTAAAGGATCTTGATCATATGAAGCCATTTATTATAACATAGTCGTTTGGCTCCTTTTTAAATCAGAACAACAGAAATCAAACAAATGGCCCTGATCAAAAGTTTACATAACCTTGAATGTTTGGCCTTGTTACAGACACACAAGGTGACACACACAGGTTAAAATGGTGATTAAAGCTTAATTTCCCACAACTGCTGCATTTTAAATTGCATTTAGTGTCAGTATATAAATAGTCAATGAGTTTGTTAGCTCTCATGTTGATGCACTGCGCAGGCTAGATACTGAGCCATGGAGAGCAGAAAAGAACTGTCAAAAGACCTGCGTAACAAGGTAATGGAACTTCATAAAGATGAAAAAGGATATAAAAAGACATCCAAAGCCTTTAAAATGCCAGTCAGTACTGTTCAAGCACTTTTTAAGAAGTGGAAAATTCGGGGATCAAGAAAAATTTCTGCCACAACTGCCAGAAGAATTGTTCGGAATACAAGGAAAAAACCACAGGTAACCTCAGAAGAAATACAGGCTGCTATGGAAAAAGATGGTGTGGTTGTTTCAAAGAGCACAATACGACGATGCTTGAACAGAAATTAGCTGCATGGTTGAGTTGCCAGAAAGAAGCCTTTAGTGCTCCAATGCCAAAAAAGTCTGGTTAAAATATGCCCGACAACACCTTGACACTCCTCACAGCTTGTGGCACACTGTTATTTGAAGTGATGAGACCAAAAGAGAGCTTCATGGTCACAACCATAAACGCTATATTTGGAGAGGGTCAACAAGGCCTATAGTGAAAAGAATACCATCCCCACTGTGAAGCATGAAGGTGGCTCACTGATGTTTTGAGCTCTAAAGGCTCGGGGAATCTTGTGAAAATTGATGGCAAGATGAATGCAGCATGCTATCAGAAAATACTGACAGACAATTTGCATTCTTCTGCACGAAGGCTGCGCATGGGACGCTCTTGGACTTTCCAGCATGACAAGGACCCTAAGCACAAGGCCAAGTTGGTTACAGCAGAAAAAGGTGAAGGTTCTGGAGTGGCCATGCCAGTCTCCTGACCTTAATATCATCAAGCCACTCTGGGGAGATCTCAGCCGAATAAAGACTTTACATGACCGGGAGGCATTTTGCCAAGACGAATGGGCAGCTATACCACCTACAAGAATTAAGGGTCTCATAGACAAATATTACAAAAGACTGCACGCTGTCACTGATGCTAAAGGGGACAATACACAGTATCTGTTTTTCTGATTTAAAAAGGAGCTAAACAACAATGTGATAATAAATGGCTTCATATGATCACTATCCTTCAATAAAATACACTTTTTTTGCATGATCAGTCATATTTTCAAAATAAATGCCAAAATTTCACAATTTCTGCCAGGGTATGCAAACTTTTGAGCACAACTGTATACCTGGACTTTCACATACTCGCTGATCGTCTATAGAATAATTATTCCAGCATAAATTAACAAGAATATTGTCATATAATGAATATATATTTGTTGCTTTAGGACCACAGTTGTGTCATATTTATAGTATTTTTTTTTTTAAAAGCCTGATAATGTGCAAAATGGTTTTACACTGTCCAAAGTAAATAAATGATACATTCATGATGACAGATATTTGTATTTGTTCCTAAAAGGATTAGGAGTGGGAGGAACTATGGATAATCTTTCCCCTTAGTCTACAGGCTAACTTAGATGGAATTACTCATGACACAAGCAGAGTCAGCTAAATATATGATTTTCTCTAGCATTACTTATGTTAATTTCTTTCATAACTGTTGGGTGTTATTTTTGTATCTACTTCAGAAGCTTGTGAAGTCCTTCCCAAATTACATCTTTAATTTATGTGCATCAGTATTTCCATTCCAGGTGAATTAATATGGCTTGTTATATTTTAATTCATAAGGAAAAGGATGGTGACGAAACAGTAGAACTGTAGAAGAGTGTTTTAATAAACATGACAAAAAAACATTTCTGAAGAAAACATATTAAAGAACCACTAGTTATTTTAATTATATATTGATCATTAATTAAATTCCTATTTAATAATTGATAATAGCAACATTGATTAATAAAATCATGTTTAAAGATTAGTGTATCTGCCTCCAGCTGAGTGTTAGTCCCTTTGACAGATAAAGGGTTTTAAAATTAATCAGATTTGATAAGAGAATATATAATATTTCATGCCCCATAGCTAAAGGTGGCTGTCAAGGGAACCCTATTTAATACAACAAGTCTCCAGCCAATGGAAATGATTTTGTTGATACACTTTGTGTCTGAAAATTCAGCACTGCCTGCTAGTCAAAGCCATATTCCCCATTAAAGAACCACTTAATTCAGCATAGTTTGGACTACATCACAGTAAAGATATCCCAAAGGCATGTTTAAATATGTGTAAACAGCCAATCATTTTTCAGCCCCCCAGTCAATCGTGGGACTGCTTGTATTTTCAGGATGAAGGGAACAAACCTTTTCAATGGGTTTATTTCTTTGTTGTGGCAGAAAACACAGGCTACTGCTCTCATGCCTCTATGGAATTGCAGCAATGGAAAATAATTAACGCTAAAAACACATCTGTGCAGGCATGGAATGCTGGACGCCATAAACAGGAAAGCTATTGTTAACGGTCAACTGGTTTTTATTTAAATCATTTGTATTAAAGGACAAGGAAAGTACATATCAACCAATTAT
Organism: Discoglossus pictus; assembly: GCA_027410445.1. NCBI lineage: Eukaryota > Metazoa > Chordata > Amphibia > Anura > Alytidae > Discoglossus > Discoglossus pictus. The sequence continues at coordinate 510,889,364 of CM050163.1, forward strand.
ACATTGTAAGTTTCTACAGTATAATGGTATAGTAAACTGTTCCATGTATCTTAAACCTTTTCTTCCATTTCCTTTTTTTTCTTTCCTCTTCCCTTATTGATTTTGATTAACCATGAACTTGATAAATTGGATAGATGAGGTCACTGAAGCAATGAACATGAACTTGATGGAGCTCAGAGGGGCAGTGACTGAGAGATGCACCTGGCGTGCTGTGGCCTATACAGTGACAGAGAGTGACTAAACAACAACATGAAGGCTTAATATTACACAAAAGCAAAACAATAATAATATACAATAATAATATATGAAAGAACAAAAGGGGGTAGGAAACGGGGGGTAGGAAATGTTGTGGATGCTCTCCATAAAGCAGGTCAGGGGTTGAGATTTTTATCTTTCCCTTTTTTAGTTCCAGTCTAATTTTAAAGTCCTATGTCCCAGCAGGATGCCCATTTTTTATCATTTTCATCTAGTTCCACTGAAATCATACTCAATTTGTATATGTATTGAACTTTTCTTGAACTTTTTCAAATGTGGGAATGCTTGGTTTCCAGTTTTTTGCAAATCTGATTTTTTAGGAATTGTGATTCCTTTGGGAGTTTTGGAATAGGAAGTCCTAGTAATGCTTCCTATGTTTTTTTGGGAATGAAATCCTCACAGTTTTTGTAAGGTAGAGTATGTTTCTTCAAATATTAAAAGAGTTTTCAAGTCATTTTCTCTTAAAACTATATTGAGAGAGAAGTTTGCTGAGTTTTTAAAATGTTTACCCTATTGCGCTTCGTCAAGCGTTATATGCAGTTCTTTTTCCCAAGGTATTTTGTAGGGTAATTTGACTGTTGTAATCTGGTTGTTTGGGTAATTATATAGGGCCTCATTCAATTGCTACTTATTTGAGATCTGGGGCCGCAAGTAGAGATAGCAAGTTACTTTGCTATCCAAATGCCTCCTACTTGCCTACCCCGTTCAGTTTACTTACTGCACGCTACTATCCCTTACTTTTCTCATAATCGCAAGTTACTTGCCTCAAAGCCTTTGATCTTTCACGGCCACATGAGTTGCGGATGCTAAAAACACATATCAATATTCAATTGCTCCAATTTACCCTTCTGTCAAGCCCGTAAATGGTTACTGCTACCAAGGAGGTCTCGCAAAGGTCTTACTTACAAATCGTAGCACTATTTAAAGAGATATGCAAGTGAGCTGGATTAGGAATGCATCTGATAGAGGAGAATTAGTAGTGTATGAAAAAAAATGTTTGCTTGAAAATATCCCAAAATAAACATTAATTAGCTTATGTTTTCTGGTATTTGCATTTGATTGTGTACACCCCTAGGGCCTCATTCAAATGTGATTTGGCCAATTGAATAGGCACCGAGCATATTTGAACTTCTATCCAAAAGCAAGGTCTTCACTAACTAAAAACCTCTGTAAAAAAATATGCTCTGTGTTTATATAGAGCCCTATTCAATTGGCCAAGTCGTATTTGAATAAGGCCCCTAGAAAACTCCACCTAGATTAGCATAACATTAAAATTCAGAATCAGGCTAATACATTGTAACATTTTTCACCTTCTGGCTTCTGGCATGTGTTCAGTACAAGAACTGCAACTTTCTGTGCTCTGTACCAGAATGGTCAAAATATTTATCTTGCTGTATTTCCTGTGGGTACACTTCTGTATTTGCTGTGTGTACCTGGAATGTAAGCCTCCTGTGGGTGTGAACAGCTGGATTTGACAGTCCCATCTGATCTACCTCACCACCACTGTTCAAATGGAAATAATCTACTAATGCTTTTTGGATTTTCTCTTTTGTAGGTTTAGAGACCAGCTGAGTTGCCCTTGTCCTTCGAAAGTAATTTGCTTAGAGTAATGCTAGCTAAATCTTGAGTTGACCAGGAGATCGGGTAGATAAGGGCTTCAGTTAAGTTTGATGCTAGGTTTTGTTGGAGTAAAATGTAAAATATTTTGAATGAAATTTGTTTCTAGTTGAATAAAAAGTGTAGCTTTTCTAATTTTGGTTTATTGCTTTCCAGGCATCAAACAAATAATAGCTTTTAAACATTGGTTTAAATGTTATTGTGTCTGTTGGGACAGAGGAGGATGATGCATCCTTAGTCTTGTCTTTAATGGGGTATAATACAGTATAATGTCGCTTCCTAATACCCAAGTAGTGTTGCCAAGTGTCTATCAGGTCACAGATTCTGCGGAAGAAGGTTGAATGTCATGTGTTTGTAGCATATATATTAAGCAACAACACCTATCTTGCATTGATTGAGACATGTACTAAAATGTAACTTCCATCACTATCCCTTTGTTTTTGTGTTGAAAGTTAAGTCTTTTGTAGATTAGAATCAAGACATCTCTCTTTTTTTCTGTTGTTGTGGCATGAAATGTTTGGGTAAAGTGTTTCAGCCAGAGTTTTTAGATTGAGTCCTTTTTATAAAGGGGTTTCCTGCAGGAAAACAATGTCTGCGGCTATGTGGAGATATTGATTAAGAGCAATCCCTCTCTTCACTGGTCGTTCAAATGATATGTGAAGCCATTTTAAATTCATGACTCACTGGTTACTGTACCAGTGTGTTCTTTGCTGAAAGCGCTTGTCGCATTGGTGAGGGTAAGATGATGCAAAATGGAGAGTATCTCCTGCACTGTGTTGGAAAGATTTTTTACATACAATCTTGTGCTCTTTCACACCATTAAGAGCACTTACAGTGCGGTACATAGCCCTTTAATCGTACAGCAGGTGGATAACAACCGTAGCTACTCCTAAACTTTGAAAGTAAGTTTATTATTATATATTTATATTTATAAATCATTAGATATTAATTGTATCTAGCTCATATAGTGTTAGAGCACTACAGTGGCCTTTAATACCTACAGTTGCCTTGCTACCAACCTAATAAAAATATAGAAAGTTGAGATTTTTACAGATTGTATTGATCGGGAAGAGTTTGTGAGACTATAAAGACTGTTGAAAAGAAAGTGTGAGAATAACATACAGGAACTGTGGAAATATGAATGCAGTTGGAGAGAATATGAGGATAGTGATGGAGAAGGAAGATTTAAATAGTTAAATATATTATGCATTATAGAGAGACAGGATAAACAAGAGAAAGAGGAACCAAGAAAAAGCATGATGTTTCTAAGGGATTTCAGATAAAGCAACATCTTGCGTTGCTTCTTGTAGTGACAGGAAAAGGTCTAGTCAGCTTACTTGGACATGATTTTTCATGCGTTTAAAAAAGCATGTTTTAAACATTGTAAAAGTTGTTTTTTGAATGAAAAAATATTAAACAAAAACTGCTTAAACTTAATTAAAACTAACAGGAGATCTCATTGGCTGACAGAGGGAAAGAGACGTTAAACTTCTGAATCATTTTTTGTGCTCTGAGACCTGTTTAAAAAGAGAACACATTGTAAAACATTATCACATACCCTTAATATTATTATTGTTACCCTTCTTTATGATACAGCAAATAAAATAATATTTCCATTTCCCTTTAATCTCTTAATTGTCTAGGCTGCCCTATTGAAATACCTTGAGTGTCCACTATGGCAGTCAAGATGGTAAACATTGAAAGCAAAGGTTTCATGTTTAAAAAGGCAGTACTCGAACTACTCATGCTCAAAAACATTAGTGCCACTTTAGGGTGCTCACTTTCCAGACTAAACAAGAAAACATCATATTCCAATAATTTAGGCTCCTATTCATTTGAGCACATGTTAGTCACTGGAGCCTGTAATGTAGCCCGTAAACTAATTTGCTATTCAATTGGTGTTTTTTTTAGCTACCCGCAAACGATTTGCAGGTTACAGGCTGAAAATCCCTGCGGTTGTTAAACTCGTAACTCCAACCCTATTTAAGCATTTGATCTTTCAAGCCCGTAAATGTTACAATTGCAAATCGCTATTCAATTGCTACAATTCCTCAAGACCGCAATTGTACTTACACCCGCAAATGGCAAATGTGAAAGAAAATCCTACGAGTACCAGATAAGACTGGCAAGGGGATTAAACACTTGTCCGTAGCACTGTAAATGCAAATAAAAAATCAATAATGCATTTTAAGACGGGGAAAGTGATGATAGACATTTGAATTAATTGCACAACAGTCTCAAGTTCGCAAATCTGCAATAATTTTTTTTTTTTTACATTTAATTTCCATTTTATTTCAATATTGGTAATCAAGGTGTTAATACATATCAAACTACCCATATAGTCTAGAGGATTTCCTTCTTTCATTTTTATTATTTTGTACATTGCCAGATTGCGAGTCTGTTTGCATATTGGACTTCTAAACGCTAATTGATTGTGGTTTAACCTCCATGTTTTACTGACGTCATGATGACGGTCTCTTTTACTATTGGATGTTTCTAAATCGGTAGTTACGGCCTAGCTTGATAGATACATTTAGTTATATGCTAGAGTATTGTCCCCTGATGAAATATAATACAAGCCTAAAACAACTATAATAATTGTGGTAAGTGTGTAATGCTCTACGGGAGCGTACACACTTACCACTTCCTAAGTCCGTACAGAGCTCCGAGCATGGTGCATGTACATTGCTCGGCAGATCTGCAGATGCGCAGCTCGCAGCAACAACCGCGAGCTGCAGAGGAGGGGAAGGAAAACACAGGGGACAGGTGTGGGGAAGAGACACAGGGCAGGGGACAGGTGTGGGGAAGAGACACAGGGCAGGGAAGAGGGGGAAGAGACAAAGGGGAGGGGAGGGGGGAAGAGAAACAGGGTTCGGTAGAAGAGACACAGGGGATTGGAGGGAAGAGACACAGGGAGGGGAGAAGAGACACAGGGGAGGGGAGAAGGGGACAACGACACAAGGGGAGAGGGGGAGAAAGACACAGGGGGAAGAGGAGGGAAGAAGAGACACAGAGGAGGGGAGAGGGGGAAGAGACACAGGGGAGGGGAGAGGGGGACAAAGACACGGGGAGAGGGGGAGGAAGACAAGGGGAGAGCGGAGGAAGACACAGGAGAGGGGGAGGAAGACACACAGGGGAGGGGGGAAGAGACACAGGGAAAGGGGGAAGAGACACAGAGGAGGGGAAAGGGATGAGACACAGGGGAGGGGAGAGGGGAGGAAGACTCAGGGGAGAGGGGGAGGAAGACTTGGGAGAGGGGGAGGAAGACACAGGGGGAAGAAACACAGGGGAGAGGGGGGGAAAGAGACACAGGGGAGGGGGAAGAGACATGGGAGGGGAGAGGGGGAGGAAGACTCAGAGGAGAGGGAAGGAAGACATATAGGTGAGGAGGGGGAAAGACACAGGGGAGGGGAGAGGGGGAAAGACAGGTGAGGGAGGAAGAGACACAGGGAGGGGAGGAAGAGACACAAGGGAGGGGAGGAAGAGACACAAGGGAGGTGAAAGAGGGAAGAGATACAGGGGAGGGGAGACAGGGAATTGGCACAGGGGAGGGGAGAGGTGAAGAGACAAAGGGGAGGGTGGGGAAGTATTTTGCTTAAGTATTTGTAAAATGACTACAGTGTAGAAGTACAGATTGCTATAATGGTTAAAGAGACACTGAAGTCACAATATATATATATTCTGCATAATCATATAGTAAATGGAAAATCATGTGGAAAACGTGTTGAGATTTGTAATTGATGAAAAATAGACTTCGGTATTAAAATTGTATCTATTGCCTGCATGGTTTCAGAAACCCTTCAACAAGAAATTGCTTAGATAATGAGGTTCATGCTGATTCAGTTTCAATTTTATTGATTTATACATTCATTGACAATCATGTAGAGCTGTAGTTTTTTTGTGTTTTGCATTGTTTAGTTGTGTCTGACTTTCCGTGACCTTGTGGACCATAACACACCATGCTGGTCCACTTGGTATATACTTGAAGATACTGGAGTGGGTTGCCAGTGCCTTCTCCTGAGGGCCACAGCATACAGCTCCTGGTATTCCTAGGTGTTCTCCTATCCAAGTAGTGACCAGGCCCAACCATGCTTGTCTTCAGGATGGTGTAACTTCTTGGTTCCTTGACTGGAATCGAACCCAGGTCACACCCGTGAAAGCACCAAATCCTAACCACTGGACTACCAGGGAACCCAAGAGATGACCAAAAGAAAAAATATAAAAATATGTTGGATGTCTGATTCAAAACTTTATCTGCTATTTCTCGGCCCAGATACTTTACTGGGACTATGTGCTTACATGTTTTACAGTGGTGAAAAAAGAACAATATAACTAACAGAGCTAATTTTGGAAATATAACACTTTTATTATTCAGCATTACTTCATCCATATGCATCGTATATTACAGATAATATGTATTTGCAAATTTATCTTGTGATCAAAGTAAAAATAAAATGTTTTTTAATCGTGTGGGTACTTGAACCCAGATCTGCTACTTCACAGACTGCACTGTAACAATAATCATGTATTTAACAGCAATGTTAAGGAGCCTTAATTACAATGGATGAGTTTCTCACAGGATTCTCGTAAGTATCCTATACTTATGTACAGTGAGGAGGAGGTTCAGGTTGCTCTTCCATGTACAGTGCATTGCAAAAGTATTCACCCCCTTGGCATTTTTCGTGTTTTGTTGCCTCACAACCTAGAATTAACATGGATTGTTTGAGGATTTGCATCATTTAATTTACAGAACATGCCCACAACTTTGAAGATGTTTTTTTTTTTTTTTGCTGAAGCAAACCACAAATAGGACAAAATAACATAAAAATTCAATGTGCATAACTATTCAACCCCCTAAAGTCAATACTTTGTAGAGCCACCTTTTGAGGCAATCACAGCTCCAAGTCGCTTTGGATAAGTCTCTATGAGTTTGCCACATCTTACCACTGGGATTTTGCCCATTCCTCCAAAACTGCCCCAGCTCCTTCAAGATGGATGGTTTGTGCTTGTGAACAGCAATCTTTAAGTCTGACCACAGATTTTCTATTGGATTGAGGTCTCGGCTTTGACTAGGCCATTCCAACACATTTACATGGAAGGTGAACCTCCGTCCTAGCCTCAAATCACACACACGAGTGGTACAGGTTTTGCTCAAGAATATCCCTGTATGTAGCACCATCCATCTTTCCCTCAACTCTGACCAGTTTCCCAGTCCCAGCTGCTGAAAAACATGGATGGTGTTCTTTGGGTGATGTGATGTGTTGGCTTTGCGCCAGACATAGCGTTTTCTTTGATGGCCGAAAAGTTAAATTTTAGCCTCCTCAGACCAGAGCACCTTCCTCCATACATTTTGGGAGTCTCTCACATCCCTTTTCGCAAACTCAAAACGTGCCATTTTGTTTTTTGCTGAAAGTAATGGCTTTCTTCTGGCCTATGTCGTCCTATGTACAGATACTCCAGTCTCTGCTGTGAAACTCTGCAGCTCCTCCAGGGTTACCTTAGGTCTCTGTGCTGCCTCTGATTAATGCCCTCCTGGCATGGTCCGTGAGTTTTGGTGGGCGGCTGTCTCTTGGCAGATTTGCTGTTGTGCCATGTTCTTTCCATTTGGTTATGATAGATTTTAAGGTGCTCCTGTGGATCATCAAAGATTTGGATATTTTTTTTATTTTTTTATAACCTCACCCTGACTTCTACTTCTCAACAACATTGTCCCTTACTTGTTTGGAGAGTTCCTTGGTCTTCATTGGCAGTGTTTGGTTAGTGGTGCCTCTTGCTTAGGTGTTGAAGCCTCTGGGGCCTTTCAAAAAAGGTGTGCATATGTAATGGCAGATCATGTGACAGGTGGACATTATTTCACTAATTATGTGACTTCTGATGGTAATTGGTTGCACCATAGCTTTTTATGGGCTTCATAACAAAGGGGGTGAATACATACGCACAAGCCAATTTTCTGTTTTCTATTTCTAAAAAATAGTTTTATGTATATATTTTTCTCATTTCCCTTCACCAACTTAGACTATTGTGTTCTGATCCATCACATAAAATTCAGATGCACAAATCATTGAACTTAAGGCTGTAATGTAACAAAATAGGTAAAAGGTCAAGGGGGTGAATACTTTTGCAAGGCACTGTATGTGGAGCCTTCACTTTGTAACCTACATCACTGGCATAATACGGCTAGATAAGAGGCCACTTGATAACACAGAAAAGATTAATGGGAAAGACAAGTCCACATTACAAATAGAATATGGAAATACATTTAAAAAAATTAGAATAAACTTTACCTAATGTGCACAATATTTCTTTATATTCTGTGTCCTGTAAATATTCACGGCATACGTGATAATTTATACTTAATCTCAGGAGATCTTTGTAAAGTAGATTGCAATTGGAAGAAATGGGGGAGCAGGGGCTGAATGTTTTCATAAGTGGTTTTAATCAATACCTCTTTGATTTTGTGACGTGCACATTGGAAAGGTTCACATCATACGGAGGAGCCATGTGGTTGTATTTAAATATTCAATCCTGTAGTTAGCACCAAATCCAAGTAAAGGTCATCCCCTGCCCCCAAAGCACTACCTGATGATCTTAAAGAACTCACCATGCTCCAGTTTTTACAGTCACTCTGAGATATCCACACTCTTCCTAAGGAAACCGCATTATTTATTTAAAACTCATTCTTTTACGTACATTCTGAGTGGGCTACATGTCTATAATAATGGGCTTTTTTATCGACTAATTGGCAGCAAATAACGTTTAAAGTTGATCTAAAAACACTTCTAGATCATCCAAGGTCAATATTTGCTTAGTTAATTGTACATTTAAAAGAATGGTAATATAATAATATATAATAGTGATAGGGTGGACATATCCTAAAACTCCCAAGGCACTCTACCATTTTGTAACAGATCAAGACAAGAGGAAGACCTTGCATCCCTCAAATTGCTCAATTTAATGCACTTTAAAAAAAAAAAATGATTAAAACATCTTAAAAGCAAGATACAAAATTACAAGTTTGCAATCATCTAACAGTACATCCCAAACAAATACAGTCATGGAAGCCTTTTGGCTTGAAAAGTAGTTCCAGAACCACAGTCTGCAAAGTGTTTCTATTGGAACCTTACAATTCACCAAGAAAAAAATATTGAAACTCCAAGGCTTTACCAAACAGTTTTGAAATAATTGCAATTTAATTTGATTGGTAAATTATAGATGGTGTCAACCCTAACTGAATTAGACAATGAGAGCTTTAATATGTATGATGCAATTTTTACTGCCAGAAAGCATGTTATCAATCAGAGTAAGCCAGCCCACTCAGAATTCCAGTATATATATTGTTAGTATCAGCTTTAGCTGGTGCATTAAGTTTATGGAAATATATACAGGGTGTCCTGGGATTTTAATATTTTATAATTAGATGCATTGTTCCTAAATTGTAAAAGTTCCCTGATTTGTATACATTCTACTTATTAGCTTGGGTATTAAGCTAAAAACTTGCTCTTTAACCTTATACGTGCACATACACATTATCACTATTCTGGAAAGCATTTTTTTTTTGCCTCTATCATTATGCATTATTATGAAATATAGTCTCATTTGAATGCCCTGCAGTAAATCACAACTCTGTATTATGCAATTATGCTGGATGGTGAATTTAACAAATATTACCAAAGGAGATTTAATCCCATGGTTTCTGATTTATGATTGTTCCCTTGGAACCATTTATTTAGATGATAGCTGGGTTAAAGAGTCACTGCAGTGAAGTATGTGAAAAACTAACAACATCAGCATCTATTTAATCTGTGAGCTTTAAAGTATTTTTTTATAGAAAATCTTAAATTTAGTTGACTCTGCTTGTGTCAAGGGGTGCTCCATCTTGGACTATTTACTAGTCTGCCTATAGATGACTACTGGCACTTTCTCAAACATATATCTCTATTGTTAAGTGGATAATTATTACACTGGCAGTCTTCCAACATTATCTTATCTGCATCCACGCAGTCTTCCATTTCTCCAGGTGTGTAGTACTGTTAGGAATAAGAGGAAATGACTGCATCCAATAAATCTAAAAACATTTTGCACGTCATCAAGTTAAGTTCCTCATAAGAACATATGATAAATATGACATTTCAGTGGTTCTTCAATCTGCAATATATCTGCCATAGGGATACATATAATGGCTACTGTGAATGGAAGCAGAGATGGCTGCAGACTCATTAAAGGTATGTAGAAGTTTCCTGGGTTTCAAATGTTTCCTAAAAAAACAGCCACCGATTAGTAGAAAAATATGTATTATATTGAAAATGTAAATGTACTTACACATTTATATGCTGGGTACTGCTATCTGGATTTGCACACCTCTAGGGAGCTTACATAACAGTGTACTCGGCTGCAGAGCAGCTAGGTACACGTTGTGACATCCAAAGGAACTGCTGCCAGTCACATGGTTGGTGTGATCACAACTGACATTTTCCACAAGGAGACAGGGACTAAGAGAAAAAAAAACACCAGCAGCAGTTGATGCAGGGAACAGGCAACCTGCTGGGTTGTAATCTAGTTTGAATGTGCTGCATAGATAGACTCTTATATGAAAATGCTCAACACTTTCTAACATGTGCCAGACTACATATCCCAGGCTGCTTTGAAGCACAGACAGCAACCCCAGATTGTGATTTTTCAGCCTATGCTTCCTCCTGATTGGCAAAATATTTTTTTGAATTTTATGCTAATTTAGCCTGGGTTTGCACAGGGTGTTAACCCTAATTTTCAACAGTCAGAAATTACAAGTGTTTAAAGGCATATTCAAGTGATGTGGGTTATGAATGCATCTTGTAGAGGAGCATTAAAACCCAGCAAAAAAAAAAATAATATGTTTGTGCTGGGGGTTATGTAGACACCCCCAGAAACGGCAGCTGCACTATAGGGTACAATTGTGTAAAATCGTACTCAAGCTAACTGCCTAAAAAGCCAATCAGTTTGTGCATGCGCAATCAGCAAAGAGTTGTGATGTCAGCCGTGACATCACCGCTGCTTCAAATTATCTCAGAGCACAGCTCAGAGGTTTCGGAAGCCGTCATTGGAGGGAGAAGGGAAGGATGGCAGCCGACTGCGTGTGTCTGTCTGTGTGAATGAGTCTGTATGTCTGTGTGAGCGAGTGTGTACAGGGAGTGCAGAATTATTAGGCAAATGAGTATTTTGACCACATCATCCTCTTTATGCATGTTGTCTTACTCCAAGCTGTATAGGCTCGAAAGCCTACTACCAATTAAGCATATTAGGTGATGTGCATCTCTGTAATGAGAAGGGGTGTGGTCTAATGACATCAACACCCTATATCAGGTGTGCATAATTATTAGGCAACTTCCTTTCCTTTGGCAAAATGGGTCAAAAGAAGGACTTGACAGGCTCAGAAAAGTCAAAAATAGTGAGATATCTTGCAGAGGGATGCAGCACTCTTAAAATTGCAAAGCTTCTGAAGCGTGATCATCGAACAATCAAGTGTTTCATTCAAAATAGTCAACAGGGTCGCAAGAAGCGTGTGGAAAAACCAAGGCGCAAAATAACTGCCCATGAACTGAAAAAAGTCAAGCGTGCAGCTGCCACGATGCCACTTGCCACCAGTTTGGCCATATTTCAGAGCTGCAACATCACTGGAGTGCCCAAAAGCACAAGGTGTGCAATACTCAGAGACATGGCCAAGGTAAGAAAGGCTGAAAGACGACCACCACTGAACAAGACACACAAGCTGAAACGTCAAGACTGGGCCAAGAAATATCTCAAGACTGATTTTTCTAAGGTTTTATGGACTGATGAAATGAGAGTGAGTCTTGATGGGCCAGATGGATGGGCCCGTGGCTGGATTGGTAAAGGGCAGAGAGCTCCAGTCCGACTCAGACGCCAGCAAGGTGGAGGTGGAGTACTGGTTTGAGCTGGTATCATCAAAGATGAGCTTGTGGGGCCTTTTCGGGTTGAGGATGGAGTCAAGCTCAACTCCCAGTCCTACTGTCAGATCCTGGAAGACACCTTCTTCAAGCAGTGGTACAGGAAGAAGTCTGCATCCTTCAAGAAAAACATGATTTTCATGCAGGACAATGCTCCATCACACGCGTCCAAGAATTTCACAGCGTGGCTGGCAAGAAAGGGTATAAAAGAAGAAAATCTAATGACATGGCCTCCTTGTTCACCTGATCTGAACCCCATTGAGAACCTGTGGTCCATCATCAAATGTGAGATTTACAAGGAGGGAAAACAGTACACCTCTCTGAAGAGTGTCTGGGAGGCTGTGGTTGCTGCTGCACGCAATGTTGAACAGATCAAAACACTGACAGAATCCATGGATGGCAGGCTTTTGAGTGTCCTTGCAAAGAAAGGTGGCTATATTGGTCACTGATTTGTTTTTGTTTTTGAATGTCAGAAATGTATATTTGTGAATGTTGAGATGTTATATTGGTTTCACTGGTAAAAATAAATAATTGAAATGGGTATATATTTGTTTGTTTTTTTAAGTTGCCTAATAATTATGCACAGTAATAGTCACCTGCACACAAAGATATCCCCCTAAAATAGCTAAAACTAAAAACAAACTAAAAACTACTTCCAAAAATATTCAGCTTTGATATTAATGAGTTTTTTGGGTTCATTGAGAACATGGTTGTTGTTCAATAATAAAATTAATCCTCAAAAATACAACTTGCCTAATAATTCTGCACTCCCTGTATATATATATATATATATATATATATATATATATATGTCCCTCTCTTGTGTCTCTCATACTTCACCCTGTGTTCTCCTTAAATCTCTTCCCCAACTCAATCTCTCTCTTCCACCGTTATACTTTATATTTCTTCCACTCATTCTCTTTTTCCAACTCCCCTCTCTCTTCCCCGCATCATTGTCTCCCTCATTGTGTATACGGTGTATAGCGCTACGGAATATATTGGTGCGTTACAAATAAACGATGATAATAATAATAATAATAATAATAATAATAATAATACGGTGTGTATATACACACATATTTTTAATTGAATAAGTATGGATCATCCATTCGGTTCCTCATTACACTAGAGTTATGCCCATTATTCTGGCTTTTCTTATTTGGAATGTTGAAGCAAAATATAAATTATTTGGTTGCTTACTAGATCATTGCAATCTATAAAATAATATTAAATATTTCATTTTAGTTTTTTTTGGCACATTTTTGTATGTTTAACAGTATCTATTCTCTTTTCTTTAGTGTATTGATGGAGTAATAGAGAGCATTAATTGGAAATGGGCCATAGAGTATAACCCTCCGGCATAAACATTGGAAAAATAAGGTTCCTTTAAACAACTTCCTTGTTAGTCAACTATGCACATATTCATTCATATTTTTTATGGACTTGTAAACAAAGGAGGTAAACATATACAGTTTTCTGTGACTTTTTTCTTTCTTATTTTGATAATTAAAAAAATATATATATACGTTGACATAAAATATATGTCAATATATACATATACTGGTCATACAATAATATAATCAAATGTCTGTAATCACAAAGCTATAGCCAGGGATTAATAACATGTAATTGAGCAGAATTTATTGGTAACCCAGACATCACAACATTTAAAATAGCACTAAACAATATAAATCAGAGGGAAGGAATTATATCACACCATAGTCATATTATATCAATTAGGCCATTACTAAACTAGTTTTTTTAAGACACATTTAGAAAGACATAATTCATTTTAAATGCACTAAGTGGAATGGAGTGTAAATATTCCTGCACCCCAACCTATGCTCTAAGAATAAGCACTAAATAAATCTTAACACACAGATCAATGACCTCAATACACATTCCCTTGCATACCAAAGAGGTTAGCAAAGCACTACAAGATAATGTTTTATTAAAAGCTAAAGAATGCAAGTTACTAACATTCTACTGCACGGTGCAGCAAATACCTCGTGTGCTACAAGTCTCTGCCCCATCGCCCTGACCAAGGCAGAGTATACAACGACTAAGATAAACCTTTACAAAAGGCGCACCCACACAGCAATCCAACCAAGTAATTAGAAATATCTGAAGCAATGTGTTGGAGTAGCATGAAATTATTTTTTATTTTATTCGTTTTATTAAAGATATTGAGGTAATCCAATACGGAGTATCAGTAAGGTGCAGTGCTTAATAGTACACATAACACTTTATAACATCTAGGTAGGTTACCCCCATATCCATATGTTACCGTGCTTAAAACCTGTGGCATAAGGGGGTTGTGTCTAAAATGACTGTTGGATTTAAAAGAGTATAACATATTGTGAGATTATTTGAAAGTTCCCGCCCAGTTTCCCAGAGGGCAGTGCAAACACTATATTTTTTTAGATTTTTGTGCAGGAAACAAGTTCATAACCTTGTTTTTAGATATGCTATAATACACACCAATGTACGGTTTGCTTACTGTACTCAGTACAATGGAGGGCTTTTAATTTTTTGCCTACCATAACATAAATTACATTGAGAAATATTATGACATTCAAAGACTTTCGTCACTCCTTTGCCTACCATAAGCAGAATGATATTGAGAAATATTGTGTCATTTGAGGAACTCCAATGTGGGGTGGGTGAGCACAGAACCTGCTTGTGCAAGTACTTCAATCACAATATACAGACATCAAAGTATGACTCTCACCTCTTAAAACCTCAAATATATGAGGTATACATATGTTGTCTTGTCACAATCCATGTCTGGTCTATCTGAAACTATCTTTCAGTCTTGGCTTTCCACAGAGGTTGAAGATCGAGATGGGTGTGTGTTGGACATGCGTTTGGGTCCAATAACTACTCCTATATGTGTCTATATCGAATGGCATGTTCAATATGGCATACTATATCATTAAGTCTCTATATAGGACAAGTCGTAAATCAATGAGCCTCATTCAATTTGAAGGCCGCATGTCTGTGGGCTTGTGGTCTGCTACAAATCCACGCAAGTTAGGGTCCGAAATCCAAAACCGTAAACCATGCAATTGTATGTCTCATTTCAGGGTGGGAACATGATTAATTAAGCAGGGCCGTAACTACCCATTTAGAAACAGCCCATAAAAAATTAGACCGTCATCATTAAGTCAGTAAATCATGGAGGTTACATGTCAATCAATTTGCATTTAAAGGTCCCATATGCGGTCAGACTCGCAACACACAAAATAATACAACTTATGCCGGTACTGTTCTGGTCCATGTGGGTGGCCTGATATGTATTGCAAAGTTACTGGGGTTGCTTGATCCTAGTGTTGGTTAAAACGCTATGAGAGCTGGAGGTATTGGAGGGTTCTCTTTCAGTTGAAATTGTATATAAAGTGTGAGCAGCAAGTCTCAAATCAATCAGTAGTTAGATTAGATTTTTCCACAGGATTGTGGCTATACTTCCCCTGATCGGGTAGGCCTTCAAAGGTAACATTTCTTGTTGATTTGTGTAGGTAGGCCTCTCAATGCTGGAGGGTGTAACTTGGTGTGAAGGTGCTGGAGAGGTGTGCTGCTTCTACGATGGATGCTGTCCACAAGCGTGTCCTATAAGTGAAATACAAAAAAGAAGGGAAAGGGGAAGAGACGCTGGCTGTCCTAGTGTAGATCACCAAAAGTATATTGAGTAGACAGACAACATGTATGTGTAGGTGCCCTCACCTTGGGTTACCTCCCAGGTATGAGGTATAGTGTGCACTTTCATCAATCTGACATAGTTGTTGGGAGGGCAATGGTTGTCACTTCACTCCATTGTACCAATAAAATCTAGTTCTTTACCAATATCACACTTTCATCCATGCATTCTACTATATTTTGGTGGGTATTGTTTTGTACCCTTAATAAGCAGGTCAACTGTCCAATTTTCTTGTAGAATTATGCTTTTCTTATTCTAAAAAAATTGTGAATTAATAAGAGAATGAACAGTGTCCAAAATTGTCTATAAAAAAGGATGAGTGCGTGAGTCAACTCTCTATTTTATACAGTATTGATAGTATTGTTGGTGGTAGCCACAACAAAACTAATAATAATAAAAAACTAGGTAGTTCTTAAAAAGGTAATCACACACACTCGTATATGTCACATATAACCTTAAAAATATCTATGTATATTTGCTATTTTTCCTTTGTTCTATTGTTCAAGAAGATGGATATAATGTAAATATATACACAGTATATGAAAAATATAGTATAAAAGAATATGGATCATATATGAAGTAAAAGTACACAACATACAATATACAATTAAAAAACTTGAAATATCAACATTAATGGGATATGTAAGTAAGCTGGATTATGAATGCATCTGATAGAGGAGAATTAGTAGTTTAGAATTTTTTTTTTAACATATCCCAAAATAAACATGAATTATCTCACCTTGAAGTTAGCAAAATGTCCTATGTTTTTGGGTATTTGCATTTTATCGAGTGTGCCCCGAGAAAATCCCACCTGAATTAGCATAACATTCAAATTCGGAATCAGGCTAATACATTGTATCATTCTTCACCTCAGTGGCTTCTTGCAGGCTCAGTACAAGAACTGCAACAGTTACTTCATGTGCTCTGTACCAGAAAGGTCAAAATGTGTACCCTGCTGTTTCCTTTGTGTACCCAGCTTATGTAAGCGTCCTGTGGGTGTGAACAGATGGATTTGAATTATGTGCAAATAACCTTGTAAGTAAACAGAAGTTTTCTATATAACTTGTGTTTTCATACACTACTAATTATCCTCCATCAGATGCATTCATAATTCAGAACACACAGAATTATGTACTTAGCAGAGCATCACTGAATATAGGTGTATTATATAGCAGTATTGTTTGGTGTGCTCAGTGATAGTAATAGTAATATTAGGGGTTGGGGGGGAATAACATTTAAATAAAAATCTTTACATAAAAACAAAACATATGGGGTAAATAATTCAGATAGGATTTATTCTTGAAAATGCTGGTATTAATAAGTACATGGCCAAATGTAAAGTGGTGATAAAAACTATTTCAAATCAACAGACTGAACTTTCTAAACCTCGTTTGTTACAATTTGAAAAGCAATGAAAATAGTGCCTTATAGAATCACATATATAGTTGTGAGCATGCGAGCTGTTGCCAACGCTTGCGTGCTTGCGAAGCAAGGGCCGCAGTTGCTGGCATGGAGCGCCAAAGGCAAAAAATACGGGACGCATTACGACCACGCCAAAAACGCCCGAAACCGGCGCACATGAAAACATGAGAAACACAATAAATACACACAACACATAAAAAGCTTACCCACAGCAAGGGGGGGCACCCAGGACCTCTGCAAGTGAAGTTACACCTCGATTTAAGTAAAAAAAAATCGGAGTTTAGACATCCGAAAATCACCAAGTGAGAGAAAAAATGGCCGCCATACAAAACGAAAACGAGGCTAAAGACGCAAAAGTACTACAGTGACTTGCAAAGCTGAAACAACGCTCCAGTCAACTTCATGAGTCACGTAGCACACACTATGCAGCTCTTACCACACTGATATTAACCACCATTTTACAGGAAAATGACAACTATTACGCCTAAAATGGCGGCTGGAATGCAAATTGTACGCTGGAACACAAATAGCGCATGCGTATTACGTTCTAACGGTCTGAGGCACCTCAAAGTTTATAAATACTGCCTACATTGCAGAAAATTCTACATTTCTCCTCAGGTGATGAACGTAGTGACTGGATAGTTAACTGCTGCCGTTACTTGAGAAGAGGATTATTTCCTAATTTCCAACTTTACACTCTGCAAATTACAACTGAGAGGTACGCTATATTACATTTTCTTACAAAGAAAGCAAAAAAAAAAATATTGCAAACTTTAACAACGAAAATGTGATTCATTTATAGTGACATGTGACACGCACATATAAGTGTATAGGCCCTACAACAACCTAATCTTAACTCAAACTAATGAAACAAGTATATTCAAATGACATAAATTTACAGCAACTCATAGCAAAAAAAAATATGACACTAATATATGCGCAACCTGAAGCTGAATCTTTCCCCGTTTTTCCCTCTTCAAACAGACTCTGCATCAACAGTGTCACTCAAGAATTTGCACCGTGGACTGTGAAAGAGAATCACTTTTAAAGAACAGAAAGAAAGAAGAAGAGGTAAGATAGAAAAATACATTACATGCACAACAAGACCATGCTTTGCAAAATGCTAAATAATAAATATACAATTAACCATTTAACTTTCTTTTTCAAACAGACACTACAAGAAGACTGGCGGATTAAAATTCACAGGAGGGGACCCTCTGTCATTCGGATAAGAACAAGACTTCAATCAAGGTATAGTATAACAAGTACTTATTTCATCATAAGTAAAACCTTACAAGTGTCAAATACGTATATTAATAACTAAACAACTTTACAAACATACACATCTCATTGCCATCTCACAGACATGATGGGCAAGTCGCTAGTTCCATATATTATTATTATCGTTTATTTGTAACACGCCAACATATTCCGTAGCGCTATACATAAGTTAAGTTACAGGCAATGACAAGTTAAAGATTCACACATTGCAATGAATGGAGGGCCCTGTCTTTGAGCTTGGAATCCGGTGTCCATAGCGCTTTCCCTAAAGCACCTTGCAGGATTGAAACTCGCAGACTTACAATCTAAAGGTTGAAGTGTGTATGTGGTACAGTAGGGAGAGAGTAGTGCTGAGCATGTTAGGGAGGAAGGTTATAGGCTTCTTTAAAGAGGTGCATTTTTATTGATGTTTTGAAGGATTTAAGGCAGGAGGATAGTCTGGTGAAGCGAGGCAAGGAGTTCCAGAGAATAGGGGCAGCGCGAGAAAAGTCCTTGGCGGGAGTGAGAGGAGGTGACAAGAGTGGTAGAAAGAAGAAGGTCGTTAGCAGAACGAAGAGGGCATGTGGGGGAGTATTTGGAGATGAGATCAGAGATGTATGGGGGTACGCTGTTGTTGATGGCTTTATAAGTAAGGGGCAAGATTTTAAACTTTATTCTGGATGCTAAGAAGTGATTGACAAAGAGGAGCTGCTGACACTGAACGATGTGTACTGAAGATGAGTCTGGCGGAGGCATTTATTATGGATTGAAGTGGGGAGAGGCGAGTGATGGGCAGGCCAACAAGGAGCGAGTTGCAATAGTCAAGACGAGAAATGATGAGAGAGTGTATTAGAATCTTAGTAGCATCTTGTGTAAGGTAATGGTGTATTTTGGATATGTTTTTTAGATGGAAAAGACAGGATTTGGTTAGAGACTGTATGTGTGGGATGAAAGAGAGGGCAGGGTCCAGTAGAACCCTGAGACAACGGGCTTGGGAGGTGGGAGTGATGATGACATTGTTGACAGAGAGAGAGATGTGAGGAATTGAAGCAGTAGTAGAGGGTGGGAAGATTAAGAGTTCAGTCTTAGACATGTTGAGTTTCAGGTGGTGGGGGACATCCAAGAGGATATACTAGAGAGGCAGTCGGAGACGTGTGCTAGAAGAGAGGGGGATATATCTGGTGCCGAGAGGTAGATTTGGGTGTCATCTGCATAGAGATGGTACTGGAACCCAAAAGAGTTTATTAGGGTGCCGAGTGAGGATGTGTAGATGGAGAAGAGGAGGGAGCCGAGGACTGATCCTTGGGGTATCCTTGAGGCAAAGAAGATGTGCCGGAGAAGGAGACGCTAAATGATCATTCTTGGTGGTATGATGAGAACCACAAGAGAGCAGTGTCTCGAATGCCGAGGTAGGAGAAAATGTGGAGTAGAAGCGAATGGTCAACTGTGTCAAAGGCGGCAGAGAGATCCAGAAGAAGCAAAATAGAAAAGTGGCCTTTAGACTTGGCGGTGAGCAGGTCATTGGTGACTTTTATGAGGGCTGTCTCAGTGGAGTGTTGGGGCCGAAAGCCGGATTGGAAAGTGTCCAGAAGAGAGTTAGAGGAGACGAAACTGGTAAGGCGGTTATAGACGAGCCGCTCCAGCAGTTTGGAAGCCAGGGGAAGTAGAGGGACAGGGCGATAGATGCAACGTCAGAATCAGATGAAGGTTTCTTGAGAGTGGGTGTAATTATGGCATGTTTTAGAGATGATTCAAACGTGCCAGTGTTTAGGGAAAGGTTGAAGATGTGTGTGAGAGCAGGGATTAGTGTAGTAGAGAGGGGAGGGATGAGCTGAGATGGAATAGGATCTGAAGGACAGGTGGTGAGTTGAGAGGATGATATTAGGATGGAGACTTCATCTTCTGTTGCAGGGGTAAAGTAGTTCAGAGTGGCTGTGGGAATGGGGGGGGGGGTAGATTGGGTGTTGGTTAGTTGAGAGAGTGAAGTGTGTGAGGAGACATAGAGTGTCCAAAAAATTCAGATTTTCCTAAAAATGTTTTATGTCCATGTCTTACACAGCTGCTTTCGTCTTTTGTCTTTCTTCTTTTGTCTTAAACCGCAATGGTCCTTTAATATTCATGTTTGATGCAATATTTAAACATGCTAATATAAACACATACAAAATTTGATTTTGTGTGACTGATCAAAAAAAAAATATGAATTTAGCTACAAATGCCTTTATTAAACATCTTAAGATTTCCAGCTCCATATTTAGCATAAAATACAACCGAATTATACTATCCTTGTCCACCAAATGTCAAAACAAAACTGTTACAATAGAAAACCCATTAGCATAATAGCATTGAATGTCTGTATAAAGCATTAGATTGTCAGTAAACAAATTAAAACCCTGTTCTGTTCCCGTCTTCTGAAACCATCAAATATTTCTAAATAATTCTCATTTATCTTCAAAGTAAAACACAGTCAAAAATCTCTAAATACGAGGTCCTCAAAGTCACAGGGACGCAGTAAAATTATTATATTTAAATATATATATACAGATCAACTGATTTTTTTCAACATAATAAAAATGTCATGTAACAGGCAAGATAGGAGCTTCCTCAGCATACGCTCATTATTTATTACTCTGGACCAGTGGTTCCCAAACCAGTCCTCTAACAGGCCTGGGTTTCAGGAGAGCCTTACCCATGTATAAATGACGCCATCACAATTCACATCTGTATTTAAGCAGAGAGATCCTCATCCCCCTAACCTGTTGGTGTGGTACCTGATGGCAGTTTATTAGACTGTAGATGTGAAATTATCGATAAATAAAGGCACAGTGCTGGCCACAAAAATATACTATGTGAAATATGTTAAAGAGCCATGGAGGTGCCATTTATATCACAGTTTTGAATATTTTAAAATTTAAACTAAATACATATACCCTTTAATTTTTAATTATTAAGAAGCACCTCTGTCTGTTCATGTTCCCTCTATGAAAGTTAGATCTCCTGCTAGGATTCCTGTGTGGCACACCAGTTATTAACATTAGTAGGAAATATCTAATAGCTCATCTAGTGAGCACTGGTTCTGTTAGAGTAGCAGTAACAAAAGGCACTGTTCGCTTTCCCTAGGACCTTGTGGGGGAGTTGCAACAAGGCACTATAGCTCAGATTCATTCTGTGTCATGGTTTGTGTTGGTTATGGCGGTAGCCATTTCAGAAATCCATTCTGTTCTTCACTGAAATTGAAAGGTGAGCTAATCTAAAACACCAACTCTTGGGCTGTCCCCTTTGGGCACACTAGTCCAGGAGATCACCAGTCCATCTTTCTGCAGAATATCCTGCAGAAAGATGAGAGCATCTTATGATAACGGCTCCAGATCTGTTGCACAGAGCTGCATTTCCATTGAAAAGGTGGCCACTTCTAGGTTGCACACCGAATATGTCCAATTAAAAATGTTTTAGCTGAAACAAGATATTAAACTGGAAAGTTAAGCGTACCTAAAACAAAAAAACAAAAAAACAATGTCAATAGGTTCAGCTGTGAATAATCTTTCTTTACCTGGTGTAGAAGCGGTTTATAATTAGGGTAGATTAGTAAAGTACAAAAAAGTTAATATTTGCAAATAGTATTAAAACATTAATAGAAAAATAGTTTGAGTTTAGTAGATTTTGGCTGTTACAGAGTCAGATCCTCTCACCAGACTAGTCTTGTTATCAGTACCTTCTTAGCTTTCTCTGGGCTGATGGATCCCTTTTACATATCATTTCTGAGATATCGGTAGAGCCCGCCTGGCTGTTCTGACACCTCCAAAGCAATATGCAAAAATAATCCATTAATTCAGTAACAGAATTGTTAGGTGCTGATAATTAGACAAAGTCTGGTGGGAGGATCTCTGGACTGGAATGTCTTAATTTCCAAATGCAAATATTTATATTTTTATATTAGATTTGATTGGTGCTTTACTATCCTACTCTAATTTAGACCTCTGCTATGGCCCTTTAAGTATGCCCTTTGATACTAATTTGGTCTGAGATGGACTAAACAGTAATGTCCAGTGGCTCCAGAGCTGAATAAGATAAGATCAGTATAGTCTCATTGTTTAGACAAACAACTAATTAGTAACGCTGCATAACGAGCCCTATCATCCAAGCTGAATGCAGAAAGGTGAATGGCATTAAAGTCAGAGACAAACACAAATAGCCCTTCAAATGGACACAAAGATCCTAGATTGTGTATAGTGCAAGGATATTATACATCTCTATCCTTCCTAACAAGATTACAAAAATGGAGTGCTGCTGAAAGCGGTGTACATATTATTCCAAGCTTTTATGTCATCTTCACATTTTATTAAAAGGTATTTACTAGATGACAAATTAAAAATCAGTTGGAGGAGGTACATGTCTACTTATCTTTATAAAATAAGAATTTAGCGAGGAACAATAACTGTAAAGCACAACTAAATATGACGAGTTTTGTGTCTCCTTATGTCCTCGGAATAATACAACGCATCCTTTCCTACTTGCTCATCACAGTTTGCTCGTTATTAAATCCAGGCCATAAAAATATGCAGACAAATATGGGCAGAAACCACACAAAAGGTTTCTACGGGTTCCAGATTGGAAGTCCTCCCCGTATAATGATCTCATGTCTAAATCCAGAAATGTGCAGGCTCTTTATGACAACATACAATTATACTTAGTCAAAAATATATATATCAGTCAATTCTTTTGTTTACTACACAAACAAACAAAAAAAAACAACAACACTATACAACAATGAATTGCAATGACACACAAATCAATCAAAAAATCTGGTGATAACATCTTAGGCAGCAGATATATATTTACTCAAGTACACCCACCTATATATATTTTCCATTATAGATCTGATCTTTTCTCCGCTGCTTGCATCATACTAACCCATACTCCTGAGTTTTAAATTCCATTCATAGAGACAAAGACCACTGTAATGCATTTAAATATAAAAGCTCATATGTTTGACAGTATGCAGTTTAAAAAAAAAAAACATAAAACCAGGCACTAAAATGTTTTGCCATTTGTCCGAACTCTGATTAAAATCTAAAACTATACATTTTCATAATTATATGGCAGTTCAATCAAAATATGCATTTGTATATAGTTCAACAAGGGCAATCAGAAAAAATCTACTTGTCAGTGTTCCTAAAGATGCCACATCACACTTTATATTACACCCATACAAGGGGACACATTTACAATGCAGCGCTAGTTGGATTGGAAAATCTAATTTGCAAATGCACAAAAAAAGTGTCATGACCCTATTTGCAACCAAATGAGATGTCAAAAAAAATCATGGTTGCCGCTATATATATATATATATATATATATATATATATATATATATATATATATATATATAATCTTAAATAGTAGGTGTAAGAAGTTACTTGTTAGCCCTTAAATGTTTCTAGTGTATATTCTCAATCCACCAAGTAAACAGGAAACCTTTACTCTTAACGGTTTATTTAAATGTAAGCATGAGGCATTGCCATATAATACAACATCTATTCCGGTTTTAGAAAACATTTCATAGAGAGAATACAACTGTGTAACCAGGGCATAGTATATGGCCCGTTTGGCTTTCATCGTTTTACATATAATTATATACAGACTGTATACTATTATGCATTCTGTATATCATTTAGCATTGTAGTCCTACTGCTAGATTTAAGTCAACACAAACAGACATTTGATGTTTATGTGTTAATCCATGATTAAATTCTACACCAAGATTGTGCACTTTTTCTAAGTGATGCCACTGTAATCCTCCATATTCTCGGCCAGTCACCAAAGTCATTTTTTGTTTTGATTTTACAAGAGGATGTCCTCCCACCAAGAGTACCTTGATCTGGTCAGGGTTTAGCTTCATCCTTTCTCTTACCATTAGCAGGTGATTTAGGACATGCACCAGGGCTATACTGAATCCTGATAAGTCGTGGCACACAATCTTGACAAAGTTGGTGAAAACTCTATACAAATCATCAAAGCTTGTCCAGGAATGTATAGACCTGCTATTTAATTTCATAGGTTTCTTCAGATTTTCTGGTGTCATTGCAGGGATTTTGCCACGGATGGAGCACACTTAAGTTCAATCGTCTCATAGTCAAAGGGTAAACCTTTGCTATCTTCTTTGCCAATAGTTTGTGGTATATTGGTCTGCACAGCCCTTCTACAGTACAAGAGTGAAGATTACTCTTGCTTGTGCTGCAATTTCTCTTGATAAAAATTAGGACTTTGCCATCAGGGAGATTTATGGATATGGTTTTACAGTTTATCCTCCATTGTGCAGAATTCTCAAATGCCTTTCAAGCCTGTGATCTTTCATCGCCCTGATGGTTCTATCAAGGAGGGGGTCATATACAAGTAAAAGTGTTCCTTAAACATCTTTATAGTGGTGTGCATGGATTGACATCACAATCTGCCTCCCCACAACCAATCTCTACAAACACACAAGGTAACTTCAGAGGAAATCACCTTCACCAGACGCCACTCCTTCCTCACATTGATTTTTAACATTAATATTTCTGTTATGATATTTTAGGAGATAGCCTATTTTTCTCTAAAATCTAAATTGTGTTCAGGCATAGCCCTAATTAACCACCACTGTTTATTTCCTTGACTCTTTGTGAATGCACTCTCATCTCCCCCTTCCTATACAATTCCTAGCCTAATCGCTTGTTTTCACAGAAACCACCTCAATTACCCAGCTCCATACCTCCCCACAACCAATCCCCTCCCGACCATTTACTACATTTATTGTGCCACACAAACTCCACAAAGCTGATAAATTAGCAACACCTAACTATTCCTAATTGATCTATTACACAATGTTTCCTCATGCCCTCTCCTTCCTCATAATCTCCGGTCTTTTCCTCAAGCTCTTTTCATCTTCTTTACATCATGTCTCCAACACAACCTTCTCGCTTTTCATGCTCTCTTATGCTCCCATGAGCTACTCTTCTTCCTCCTGGCACTATCTCCTTCCTCTAATAAAGCTCACAAGCAGAAACACTACTGCAATCCCCATTCCCATCGCCTCTCTCTTTTTGTTGGCTTCTGGAGATATATCTCTTAACCTAAGCCCCTCACCTGACATTCCTATTTGCAAGTTAAATTATCTGACCACTAGGAGCAGATAACATATCACTCCCTAGAGCCTGCCACCACAAATTACTTCTACCATATCTCTCTCCTACAAGGTACCCTCCTACCTAATTAAAAACTGTTACGCTCTTCCTTAGTCCTGCTATTCCTAACCTTTATTCTTGCCCTGCTTTCTGCCTCCCCCATTCCCTTTAGATTATCAAGTTTCCAGTCTTGTAGGATGCTTTGGAAGGAAGAAAAAAAAAAGCACTTTCTGCAAAGATTCTAAGCACAAAACAGGGCCCTCCATATTCTACAGTTTGTTAATATCGTATTTTTCGTTGTGCTTATCCCCCCGTATAGCTCTACGGAATATGTTGGTGGTAATGCTTTCAAAATACCCAACAAGTTTACAGTGTTAAATACATGGCTTGATCACCAGAAGTCAAAGAACAAGATAATACTTTTTTTTTTTTCCATTCATGAATGTTTGTCCAATAAAAATAAAAAATGATCACTATGTACTGCAATAATTATATATATATATATATATATATATATATATATATATATATATATATATATTGTGTCTTTAGATCCTTGGCGCTTATCTTCAGTTTCTTTTTCCTTAGTGCTGAAAAATAGACAAGGAGAAAAGAGGCTCCTCTAAGGTAGTAGGTTTTGCAAATGAGGAAAGTTCTTTAAAAAATAGGTAATCTCCTTACATTTATGTCAGATTATTCAGGCCCTCAGATCCTGTCACTGCTCTCCTTGTGCAGGGTTATATGTGCCGTCAGCTTTATGCATGCAGTCATCAGGGAGAGAGAGGTATGGTCAATAAAGTTTTTATACAGAGTAAAAAATAATATAAAAAGCTTACATTAGGTTTAGTAATGTCCACAAATGGAAGATAACTTCCTTCAGTCCTCTGTGTCTGTATCTCCACAGGTCAGCAGCAGCAGCCCTCCACGTGCTGTGATTCTGTTTCCTGCTTTGGTAGTCACAGGTGGAACTGTTTAATCACTCAACCGGTTTCACACTTGTGCTTCATCTGGAGTGGGTGGTTGTATTGTTCTGATCTTCTATTTAAGTCATTCTCTTAATTGACTTGATAATGCTCAGCATTTACAATTAACTTCTCAATTAGTTCATAAATAATAAAAAATACATTTTTACACCATAGTATACTTAAAACAAATATACCACTTTTATAAAATTACAAGGTACAGTTAAAACATTATATATGTTAAAATAGTTTTCCAACACTCATGATATAATTTATTTAACAACATAATTATTTGTGTGTTAATATATTCTTGCTGATTAGAACTGATAAATGGTATCTTTTTCCCATTTTTACTGCCAACTAATGTTACTTCATGGTATTGCAGTTTGATAGTGACTTGGTAGCTGATTTTATTAGATGAAACAATTTAAGTCAAAATCTACATTTAAACCTTTGGGGGCCATGGCGTTTAAATAATATATTAACTCTCCTTCTTTTTGAGATAATGTTTTTACTGTGTTTCCCCCTCTCCAATTCTGTTTAATCTCTACAACACCCATAAATTTCATTTCTCCTGGGTTTTGTTTGTGTACTTCTTTAAAGTGTTTTGAAACTGAATGATTTGGAAAACCTTTTTTGATATTTCTGATATGTTCCTCAATTCTTTTGTGAAGAGGTCTGGAGGTGCGGCCTATGTATTGTTTCTTACAGCTACATTCTAGTATGTAGACTATATTTCTAGATTTACATGATATTTTATTTGACACCTTAACTTGATTTTTATTTGAAGTACTTTCCACTATACTGTCTTTAGGAAATGTATTTTTACAGGTTTTGCATGCATTACATAGCCCACATCTGAAAAATCTCCCTTTCTCTTTTTTATTTGTAGTCTGTTCTGTATTTATCATGCTTTTAACTAGCCTGTTTTTTAGATTACCCGATCTCCTGAATATCATTTTTGGGCTTTTAGGCAAAATGTCTTTTAAAGAGCTATCCTTCATAAGTATATGCCAATTTTTTCTTATCGCTTTCTTTATCTGTTTATGATTTTTGTTGTAATCCATGATGATAGACATTTCATATTCTCTATTTTCTTCCTTTTTTTAACTTTTATATTCTAGCATAGAAGAGATAAAGAAAATTGATAGGAATACTATGCTAGAATATAAAAGTAAAAAAAAGGAAGAAAATAGAGAATATGAAATGTCTATCATCATGGATTACAACAAAAATCATAAACAGATAAAGAAAGCGATAAGAAAAAATTGGCATATACTTATGAAGGATAGCTCTTTAAAAGACATTTTGCCTAAAAGCCCAAAAATGATATTCAGGAGATCGGGTAATCTAAAAAACAGGCTAGTTAAAAGCATGATAAATACAGAACAGACTACAAATAAAAAAGAGAAAGGGAGATTTTTCAGATGTGGGCTATGTAATGCATGCAAAACCTGTAAAAATACATTTCCTAAAGACAGTATAGTGGAAAGTACTTCAAATAAAAATCAAGTTAAGGTGTCAAATAAAATATCATGTAAATCTAGAAATATAGTCTACATACTAGAATGTAGCTGTAAGAAACAATACATAGGCCGCACCTCCAGACCTCTTCACAAAAGAATTGAGGAACATATCAGAAATATCAAAAAAGGTTTTCCAAATCATTCAGTTTCAAAACACTTTAAAGAAGTACACAAACAAAACCCAGGAGAAATGAAATTTATGGGTGTTGTAGAGATTAAACAGAATTGGAGAGGGGGAAACACAGTAAAAACATTATCTCAAAAAGAAGGAGAGTTAATATATTATTTAAACACCATGGCCCCCAAAGGTTTAAATGTAGATTTTGACTTAAATTGTTTCATCTAATAAAATCAGCTACCAAGTCACTATCAAACTGCAATACCATGAAGTAACATTAGTTGGCAGTAAAAATGGGAAAAAGATACCATTTATCAGTTCTAATCAGCAAGAATATATTAACACACAAATAATTATGTTGTTAAATAAATTATATCATGAGTGTTAGAAAACTATTTTAACATATATAATGTTTTAACTGTACCTTGTAATTTTATAAAAGTGGTATATTTGTTTTAAGTATACTATGGTGTAAAAATGTATTTTTTATTATTTATGAACTAATTGAGAAGTTAATTGTAAATGCTGAGCATTATCAAGTCAATTAAGAGAATGACTTAAATAGAAGATCAGAACAATACAACCACCCACTCCAGATGAAGCACAAGTGTGAAACCGGTTGAGTGATTAAACAGTTCCACCTGTGACTACCAAAGCAGGAAACAGAATCACAGCACGTGGAGGGCTGCTGCTGCTGACCTGTGGAGATACAGACACAGAGGACTGAAGGAAGTTATCTTCCATTTGTGGACATTACTAAACCTAATGTAAGCTTTTTATATTATTTTTTACTCTGTATTAAAACTTTATTGACCATACCTCTCTCTCCCTGATGACTGCATGCATAAAGCTGACGGCACATATAACCCTGCACAAGGAGAGCAGTGACAGGATCTGAGGGCCTGAATAATCTGACATAAATGTAAGGAGATTACCTATTTTTTAAAGAACTTTCCTCATTTGCAAAACCTACTACCTTAGAGGAGCCTCTTTTCTCCTTGTCTATTTTTCAGCACTAAGGAAAAAGAAACTGAAGATAAGCGCCAAGGATCTAAAGACACAATATAAAGACATAGAATAAGATTTTAAAGGGATCTGAAAAATTGGATCAGGCTGCTTGTCTTAAAAATACTGAATTTGGTACACAACACAATTGCTTTTTATAATTATTTTTATTTAATTGTATAAAAGTGTGTTACAAAAATTTTTTTTACTGCTTTTTAATCCAGAAGCGCAGTTAGATACACAATTAACATATATATATATATATATGTATATATATATATATATATATATATATATATATATATATATATATATATATACATACATATATATATACATACATACATACATACATACACACACACAGTGGATATAAAAAGTCTACACACCCGTTAAAATGTCAGGTTTCTGTGCTGTAAAAAAATGAGACTGATAAATCATTTCAGAACTTTTTCCACCTTTAATGTGACCAATAAACTGTACAACTCAATTGAAAAACAAACTGAAATCTTTGAGGTAGAGGGAAGAAAAAAAAAATGTTGCATAAGTCTGCACACCCTCTTATAACTGGGGATGTAGCTGTGTTCAGAATTAAGCAATCACATTCCAAATAGTGTTAAATAGGAGTCAGCATACACCTGCCATCATTTAAAGTGCCTCTTATTAACCCCAAATAAAGTTCAGCTGCTCTAGTCTGTCTTTCCTGAAATGTTCTTAGTCGCATCCCACAGCAAAAGCCATGGTCCCCAGAGAGCTTCCAAAGCATCAGAGGGATCTCATTGTTAAAAGGTATGAGTCAGGAGGATACAAAAGAATTTCCAAGGCATTAGATATACCATGGAACACAGTGAAGACAGTCATCATCAAGTGGAGAAAATATGGCACAACAGTAACATTACCAAGAACTGGAGCTCCCTCCAAAATTGATGAAAAGACGAGAAGAAAACTGGTCTGGGAGGCTACCAAGAGGCCTACAGCAACATTAAAGGAGCTGCAGGAATATCTGGCAAGTACTGGCTGTGTGGTACATGTGACAACAATCTCCCGTATTCTTCATATGTTTGGGCTTTGGGGTAGAGTGGCAAGACAAAAGCCTTTTCTTACAAAGAAAAACATCCAAGCCAGGCTACATTTTGCAAAAACACATCTGAAGTCTCCAAAAAGCATATGGGAAAAGGTGTTATGGTCTGATAAAACCAAGGTTGTGACTTGCACACTCCATCCTCTAAACTAACTGAGAACACACAGCCTTCTCCGTTCTCCAATCCCACAGCCACTATGCACGTTTTTGACCTGAACAAAGTCTACAGCAACATGTCATAAATTACACCCATTCTTAAAAAACCCTCATCTGATTTTGTATTCAACGCCCTATTTCTCTACTTCCCCTGGCTTCCAAACTACTAGAGCGGCTCGTCTAAAATCGCTTAAAATTTTTTCCTCCAACTCCCTTCTTGACATTTTCCAATCTGGCTTCCAGCCACAACACTCCACTGAGACAGCTCTCACAGAAGTCACTAAGGACTTGCCCACGACCATTTCAAAGGGTCACTTTCCTATTCTACTTCTTCTGGGTCTCTCTGCTGCCTCTGCCTTTTACAGTTGACCACCCTCTACTACTGCATATCCTCTGCTCTTGACATTCGAGATATTTCTCTCTCGTGGTTCATATCATACCTCCCAAATCGAACATTTAGAGTATCCTTCTCCTGCACCTCCTCTTCTCCTCACCCTCTGTTGGTGTGCCCAAAGGTTCAGCCCTAGACCCGCTCCTCTTCATCTGTACATCCTCACTTGATAGCCTAATAAAATATTTTGGATATTAGTATCATCTATATGCAGAGAACACTCAAACCTACCTCAGCACCAGACCTATCCCCCTCTCTTCTAACAAGTTTCCAACTACCTCTAAAGTTGGTCCTCCTGGATGTCCACATACCACCTCAAAATCAAAATGTCCAAGAACAAACTCATCTTCCCACCCTCTACATCTTCAATTCCTCACATTTCTCTCACTGTTGACAATGCCATCATCACTCCCACCTCCCCCAAGCCCGTTGTCTTGGGGTTCTATTGGACTCTGCCCTCTCTTTCACAAAATCTTGCCATCATCTAAAAATCATTTCAAAGACACAACAAAGATTCTAATACATTCTATGATCATATCTTGTCTCAACTACTGCATCCCATTTATCGTAGACCTCCCAATATCACATCCGTCACCACTTCAATCCACAATGAATGCCTCCGCTAGACTCATCTACTATACTCCATGTCCGCACCACCTGTCAATCACTCTGTCTTCCTGTACCCTCCAAAGCAAAACATTTAAAATCATGACGCTAACTTACAAAGCCCTCAACAAAAGGGCACCCCTCTCATCTCCAAATGCTCCCCCACCCGCTAGCGCAGCGTACTGCTAATGACCTTCTTCCTCTCTCATCATTTCCTCTCACTCCTGTCTTCAGGACTTCTTGAGCTGCCCCTATTCTCCGGAACTCCTTGCCTCGCTTCACTAGACTATCTTCCTCAAACAAAACCTTAAAATCCTCACAAAAATATGCATCTGTTTAAATAAGTTTATCACCTTGACTTGCACAACTTATCTTACAATCTAAAGGGTTTGGGTGAGATACACGAGTGAAAGGTTGCAAATTTTCAACCTTGCATGGCGCTTTGGGGAAAGCACTATAGACCACGGATTTTAAGCTCAAAGACCAGGCCCTCCATCCTTTGCAACATGTTAATACTGCTATTGTTTTTTTGCATTGATCGTAACTCCTGTATAGCGTTACGGAAAATGTTGGAACGTTACAAACACCACCAACAGAGTCCAAGTAATCTAATAAAAAAAAAAAAAAAAATTATATTATATAATATACATATATATATATACATACATTATATATATATATATATATATATATATATATATATATATATATATATATATATATATATATATATATATATATATATATATATATATATATATATATATATATACCTCGACTTTGGAGACATCCAAGTTACATTGGTGAGACTCTGGCCTGTGAGGGAGAAGAAGTGTAGTGTCAATTTCATCAGATACAAGCACTAAGACTGAACTAAAGCAATCCTATAAATGGTGACCTCCACATGATGAAAGTCCCACACCCATCAACACTGGAGAGTTATGTCATTCTCAATATCATAGGTCCCCCCCCCAACTCAGGTCCTTGGGGCCCACCAACAGCACAAATGATTGGTCAATATTCTGCTTCACAGTTTTAGTGAATGGCTCAGTGACTGATGTGTCAAAGAAACCCAATTTCCTAGGCAAATATCTAAAAAGTTGGGTTTTGAGGTTTGCTTGCAGTCATGATCCACAAGGCACCACTGCTTCAAAGAACTGGAAATAAGACAGGCCTTTGAAAGATGAAGATGATGATTATCACATACACAGGCTTTCAAGTACCACAAGGAACCCCACTTATGGGAGTAGAGGAAATAAAAGAGCGAAAAAAAAAAAAAAGAGGCTTGTTTATAATTTGGTACAAACTTGACAAACATTAGCATTTGTATAAGCAATAGACAAAATACATTTTTTTTTTAAGAAGAATCAATTTTGTGTCATAGCATAGAGGTGGCAAGCTTGCTCCTAGCAAGCAACAGACACAGGCCTGAATTTAAGGTTTTCCTGTCAGTCAGGATGACTGAAGCGAGATTGTGGTGCCTGCACATAGCAGAGATAGCCTCAAATTTTGGCATGTGCATGGTTCTCCAAGACCTAACACCACCACACCCTTCCCCCCCTCATTGACCCAGATGCAGGCTACATGCTCAGGAAATGCAGTCATCCTTCTTCAGAATTGTAAAGTAACCTCTAACAAACAAGATGCTCACCATCGAATCATGAACTCATAACGGAACAACTAAATGCATTAAAATTTATTTTTCTTCAAACTAAAAACTAGCTGTATAACATTTCCTTTCCTAATTGTGCGCTTCGTTAGGCTCAACGTTTTCAAATAATATACTTTTTCTTAATTGTGCAGTGGTCCTTTAAACATACAGTTGGTGTTGGGCATGAACTCAAGAGTGGTCTGCAAATAAAGCAATTCCTCACCAGCTATCCCTTGGTCATCATGAAAAGGCATAGTAAACATTGGAGTGTCAGGCTAGATTTTACAAGTACAATGATGCGGATGTGAGATTGCTTTGTTATATGGCACACACTGAATCTTAAGGCAGAAAAAAGGAAGGGTATGCACTATTGAAAGGCAAGCAATGAACAAATACTTCCTTGTTTAGGATTTTTTTTGCAATGTGGGACAATTCAATATCTGAACCAACATTTTTAGTTCCCTTCCAAACCACTGCTACAGATGAAACCTTTAAAGCCATCATTAACATGCAGAAAACCTTGCCCAGTGCTGAGATTACCGGTCTGGGATTCCCCTCCCCATTGTTGGTATTTTACATACTGAATGAGAACTTGTGAACAGCAGGAGAAAATAAAGCAGTTGCCGGGTAGAAGGATAGTGAGACACGTGCCTTTCAAAATTAATAGAAGTCTACAGATTGAGCGAATGAGAATTAGTACTGGAGAAATGTAGTTTGCTTTTGTCGGACAATTTTATTTAAAATAGCAGCCAGTATAAAATCAATAAGACCATTTTAGAGATATTCGATTTGCATTGTGCTGATCAATAATCTGCGAACTGGAAGAAATACTAGACTATACATTACAGAACCCCAAAAAAACAAATAAAGCAGAAAGTTGTACATGACATCCGTTATTTGCATTGAAAAGAGGGGATTGCATTTAAAGCCACCTTAAAATGCAGATCCAAGAGATTCATTATTCTAAGCACAAACCTGCTAGGACAGTGCATGCTTTGTGAGTACTGGAAGAGGAAAACAGTACTGAGAAGAAATGTGCTCATGTAGAAAAGATTGTGCATTTTTTCGACACACAAAGGCCTAAATAATGGAATGGACAAAATGCTTAAAGAGTTCTAAGCAAATTATAATGGAAATGCAGTTAGAATAGCTCTATAGGTATTTTCGGTGCTCTTGCACAATAGGAGTAGAATCAGTTTAGAAGATAGGTCCCACTTATAAATGGCAAGCTGTGCTGTATCACAGCAAGTCAACAGATGAAAGGTTACGTACCTTAAAAAACACCTAAAATCATATGGATGGCCCATGTATTGGTCCGTCCCCTGCAGCATATGCAGACAGAGGCTCTGAAGATGTGTGGTGTACTAGCCAATCAGGGAACACGTCAGAAAACGGGCTACTGAAACTTGGACTGTGATAATCTACACCACACATTATGCACTTCAGTCTCTGCATAAGCTGAAGTGGGCAGACCCATATATGAACTATTTGTATTTTACACAATAAAAACAGCATTTCTTAATAAAACCAAGTACATAAAAAAAAGGAAATACATTGGTATATTTGATCCCTAGTAAAATCCACAAACCCTCCATGATCCCTTAAGCAGCATTCCTTCACAGATCAATTTGATCCTGCTTAAGGAGAAAGTTCCTATAGATACACAGAAGATGTCCGTTCTGCAACTGCATACATGAAACGTTATGTACATTATATGAAGGAAGCCAATTTCATTAAGCAATCACAACAGGATATTTCATAATCAGTCTTCCCTTTCCTTCATAAAACGGCAGATAGCCACCTACCGAAGACGGTCTCAATCTGTGGGCTGCTGGCTCTATTGAGGAAGACCATGGTACAACTGGGATTGCCAGGAAACTATGAAGCAAGTTAGTAAAACAAATAAAATAAATGCAAAATACAAGTGCAAATGTGCCTAAATTGTAGAGTCTATTGGTCTACAGGCTATATTCCATTATAGCATCTCACAATTGTCTAATAATTTCCTGGATAGCCAGCGGATGCAGTCAGTAGTTTAAGTAGTCAAACAAAACCTTAGTTATCACAAAATAAATAAAATCAATCTGGAAAAGTAAAAAAAAAAAAAAAAGGGTTAAGAAACACCCATAAAATGCATTCAGGGGACATATTATTGTATGTTTAACACAACTTCACAAATAAATAAAATGAATACCAGGCAACTAATAGAACCAGAATCAACTTTCAAAAAACTAATTTTAATCAAAACAAAAAAAATTGTTGATCATTAACAAGTTTATAAAACAGTGATTTAGTTACATAAATAAATTGATATCAGTGTATCAAATCTTAATTACTTTCAACTTCATGAGCATGTTTACATGGGTGATGAAGTACAACTTTTTTACCTAGTATAATAAATAAAATGAAGAGCATGAAAGTTTATTTTCTAAACAAAAATACTTACAAACATACCTATAGCATGTTCTCTAATGAAGGGAACAAGAGACACTAGACAACTTTTGCACCAAAACATAAAAACGGCTTGAAAAAGCACAAGGATACAGAACCATTCAGCTAAAATTAAAGACACAATATTGGAACCAATAGGTTGGTATTTAATTATATAATGAACAGTTTGGTAGTTAGATCTCCAGTTTGGTTATTTTAAAGCATTAAGACAAGGCAAGATAGAAGGCGGTTTTGTTTTGAGTAAGTCTAGAGAGGAAAAAAAAAAAAAAATTAAAATAAAGTAAGAAAATAGAAAAACTGAAAAGTTGAACAGTCATACCTACACATCTTTCTGCCCTGCACAAAGTCAAAATACCTATGCAGAAATATATATATGTTATTTGTGCACAAAGGTTAGCTTATTGTTAGCTCACTGCCAAGGCGCAATGTATTCGGTCAATTGTTTTGGATACGTTTTTGTTGTAAAGTGTGTCTTGGAAGTTTTCTATGCTAGGAGGCACAAACCCCTATTGTGGCATATTATATTCTTAATGCTAAGGCTTGCTGCTCTGGCTCTGTATTATGATGTCCATTTACCATCATGCCAGGTGGCGCGTATTTATCTAAATATTCATACGAATGTATAAATCAAGGCCAAAAATTTCATTCTCTCCAACAGATATCAGCCTAGCCATGCAGTCAAATAAGGTGGCTCTGCATAGATGCCCAGCACGTAAGTTCACCACCTTAGCCAACACTGAAGCAAGGCGCACATCTCACTTTTTTCGATATGTTTTCCTTTTTGTATTTTGTTTAGTTTGTTTAAAACCAAGCTACTGCAGCTTCAAGTATTTTGCATTACATAGAATATTTTTTTTTTATAAATTAGTTAACGTTATACTTTGTTTTCAATATTCAGACATATACTATAATATATATACAGTACAATAAATGCTCTCATTCTTTTTTCTTGATAAATCCCTGAGAATGTATGTTGACAGTCGCTAAGTTTCCACATGCACAAGCGCGTGTGTGCCATGCTTCTGGATGAACAGCATTGCAAAGCCACGGATTCAGCCTTTTTTAACCATTAGTATTGTCATTTTTCGGGGTCTTGTGTTAAATATGTTGAAATGTAAGGATGAGATACAGAGGAGTAAAGCTGGATCCATTCGAGGTACTTGTCACAGGATGGAGGTGTTTTTTTGTTGTTTGGTTTTTCTAAATTTTAAAGCCATTGCATTTTCTTTGAGGCTGTGAACGAATACAGAAGGAACAGGAGAGCTATGTGGGCTTTTGCCACTTGACAACATATACTCAGTGTAAACCAAACCTTGAACCTCTCTTTCATACACACAGATAACTGGAAACCAAAAGAAAATAGAAATACACAAACTTTCACAACATGACAATTTAGTTTGCAAACTCAATATAACTATACACATAATACCGGTGTGGCTCTTTTTTTGTATTGTTTTGACATTTTTTTCTTCTTAAGTTAAAAAGGATACAAAGGCAGGCTCAAGTAAAAACAAACCTTTCCCTCCCCCCATTCACACATTTTTCGTCAACCAAACCGCTCACGGACCAACATCATCAGTTTCTTTTTGCCTTTGTATATTTGTTTTAGGTTGTCAATAAACTGTGTAAACTGAATGTGTCCATCATGAGCCATTAAGAAGGTCTCTCGGGCCTTGCTAAGAAACTCTATAAATTCACTGTAGTGCCGAGGGCTGATGTGTGTGAGCCGTGAGTGCGTTGTGTTAATGTAGGCCCCAATTGTGGCATCCAAGAGCTGTCTTAAAGGGGATTTGTCCAGTGACATAAGCTTGCCAGAGTTCCTCCGTCCATGAAGTCCCACCATCCCAGGGGTGGTCAAAGTGCATCTGCGCAAAATGTCTGAAAGTACTGTAGCACATTTGACACTTGTGACCACAAGAGGTATAATTGCCGCTAACTCATTTTTCCCAAGGGAGTGGCTGAGCGCACATGCCCACAAAACGTCATTAATGGCAGGGTGTGTATCCTGGTTATAACTCAGATTAAGAT
This sequence comes from Discoglossus pictus, assembly GCA_027410445.1. Taxonomy (NCBI): domain Eukaryota; kingdom Metazoa; phylum Chordata; class Amphibia; order Anura; family Alytidae; genus Discoglossus; species Discoglossus pictus. The sequence continues at coordinate 510,926,685 of CM050163.1, forward strand.
GCGTCATGGCCAATGTAGCAAGTTTGTAGGCCCGCATGGGGTAACCACGGTGTTCCATGTACCGTGCTATCGTAAAAAGCTGTGTGTAGCTCATGCCAGTTGTAGCAGCATCCAGGACAATTTGGTAAGCGGTCTCAAAAGCTATGTGATCTTTTTCACATAAAGTAAGTGCTGAAAGGGCACAGTTTTGGGGGTCCTTCATAGCACACTGGAGTGCAAGCGTCCTAGCACTGCCTGCCAGCTTTTCTTGCTGATGGCAGTCCAAATGCAAGCGGACAATGGTGCTGTTGGACATCACTGTTGTAGCAACAATACTAGTGGCCTCTGTTGGAGTGAAGAGTGTAAACCAACTCTGCATGATGCTGTCCAGTGCATATACCCCTAGGAGAGAAAATAAGAATGAGTCCTTTGTTCAGACATACATAACACTATTAAATGAACACACACAAATCTGCAACAGACTTCTAGAAGAGGCCCCTGTCAAAATAAAGTTATGTCTGGAACATCACAATTGCAGTTGCATGACTGGGACCCCTGTTCGTATTAATATGAAATACATGGTGCAACAAGGCATAGGGGACATTTTGCAATACCATGCCTATTCCTGTGAATTTGCATTTGTGTGTTCACAAATATATTTCCCCCTTTTGCTCTATGTTGTTCTCCAATAAACCATGCATTAACAAGCAATTGAAAAAGTTTGCTCTTGCCATTTTTGTCATCTATGAAACCGGTTCGGTTTTAACATATGCATTACATTTTTGCAAAATATAAATTTGTTCTTATATGTTTTTGAAATAGGCTTCACACATTAGAAGCTATTTACACTAATAGCATAAGGGTATTGAGTTTTTTTATTATTTTATTTTTTTACTGGAAGGAAAGTAATTGGATGCCTCACTGCTTTTTTTTTTTACAGATAAACTTGACATTTCCTTCCCATACTCAATAAGAGGAAGTTATAAGTTAACCTGCATGCCTTGCACTTTAAAATATATAAATAGATTACAGTTATGGCTGCTTCCATAGATGACACAAGCCTGCGGAAAAAACTATTTTCACCGAAATGGATTATATGCTCATGGCTTACAAAAGCGGTTCATTTTTGTTTGTTACATACTGGTTTACTTCATCATATTTCATGTTTCAATACCTACCTACTTCAGTTGCACATGTTACCAGCCACCTCACCATTTCACGGCGGCGCCAGTTTAAAGTGGATAACGTCATTCTCATTACCTGCACAACAAAAAAATTATAATTTAGTAGGAACAAAATAGATGGTCATTAAACGACCAAAGTAAGCACATTTCAAATTTAATCTACTTAGTCCGCTATTAATTAAAAATGCATGTGCAAACCGTAGCAAAGAAAGGCTTTAGTCAGAAAATATAACTTAAATCACAGTTCCCCTCAGTCATGGCCGTTACTACTCTCCTCCCTACATACATACACATACATACAACAGTATTGTTTAGAAGACAAAATTCTGAAAGATTGCATTTATTAGGCAGGTCAGATAACCTGGAACATGTTTGGTGATGAGGCAGTGGCTATGGTACTGCAGCCTATTGGCTGCTGTTCGACAATAATTTTTTATGTTAATCAATGATGGACTCTCAATGGCGACTCGTACATTACATATTTTCTATTTGGAATTTTAAAGAAGATGGTTTTATTGCTACAAAATTTCCATACCGGAGCTCCGCAAAGATATAAACAGATTAGGCTATATATCCAGTGCAGCCAATCAGTGTAAAGTCTGGAAGAATGTCTTGACAACAACTCCATAAGTCAATGCAATGCACTTACACGCCCTAATTAGTTAATCAGAAGGAACAGCTTTGCCATTATGTTCTAAGATTTTTTTCGATTGTCAGACAGTTTTTTTTTTTCTTCAAACTAAATATTTTTTAATTAAATCAAGATCTTTTAATAAATATTATAATACATTTTTAACATCAAACAAATCTAAAAGTAATTTTAGCAAACATTTCTTTTTAATACGGAGAATATTATACATCTTGGAAATGGAAGATGTGCTTAAAATGCTAAGAAGTATTAGTACTTTTATCAATTTAGTTGTACAGCATTTTATAGCACGAGTAACTTCAGAACACAGGTAATATTATACTGTACAGATTATCACTTTTGCTCTAGGGTATAGGTATTAAACTGTAAAAAGTAAATATATAACCACGCGGCAATGCTTTCCTTAGACAAAATGCGCTCAACTGCATCTGCCCTCATGAGGTTACAGAGAGTAGCTTTTTGGGGTAAATTTGAATCCACAATGCAGGTCTCCTCGCACAGAGAAGCCTTGAAGCCAAATAACTTAATTAAAAATACATTATACGCTCACAGAGAGCAGTTACAGATCAATGAAGTCCAAGGAACGTAGTATTTGATCATCTGACACACGGTTCCCTTTACCATACAAGGTAAAAGCATATATTATAATTTCTGACTTATATTGTGGAAGCAGCAGCACATGCTCCATTTGCAGATATTCAATACCACTGGACCAGCCTGTGTGTTTGTACATACCCATGAACTGGGTTATGAAATAATTATGTATATTGCAGGAAAAAAAAAAAAAACAGTCACAAGAGGTATTTATAATATAGCATTAGGTAATTTGGCTCATAAAATTAAGTGGGTCTATCATTTCAAAATTTGCAAACATTAAAATCTACAGTATAGAAGTCATGTTTAATATTTCTTAAGATATACAAACTTTTCTTTGGTTCTAGTTCAGGCACATTTTAACAACAGAGCATGCTTAAGTATGAGGAGAGCAAATCTAGCTAAATGAAATGCCAACACATACACTACGTACATCATTTTGTCAACCAGAAAAAAAAATTGCAAAGTGTACCACTAATTTACATATCAAGGTGCCTGATGCATTAACATTTGACTTTAATAGTCTCAAGATCACTGTATTCTAATGCACAAGCTTAAGACACACTGTTCATTGGAATTTGCTTTAAAAAATGTACTAAAATTCACTTCAAGTAGCACTTGGTTGGCTATTTACTTAGAGACGGCACCATCTTATTGGCTTACACATGTTCCACATACCCTCTGTTGTGAAGACACAACATATGTGAAAATATTTCAGTGATTTGCTCTGTATTACAAAATCATCACTCAGGTCTCACATTATATGTGTACAAATATAATAAACTTCAAGTTTACACACATTACATGAAATTAACAATAAATAAAAAAATAAATCTACAAACCTGAAGACCCAGTTCCAGAGATACTTTGAGAAGTGTTATGTCCGGTAAGCTGTCCATTAAAGTTGCTATTTTAAAAGCATCTTGGGCAAGCTTAAATATGTGCGACGAGGAGTGAATATTTTTCTGGATGGACTCTAACACTGTTTCCAGTCTCCTAACATCACCTGCAATTGGAACAAAAGTATATATAGTATAATATTCACTCTAGACTCATCCCTAGAAACAGACAAAATGTTTTAGTTAAACCATAATTTTGCTGGTGGAAAATTGTATCAACGATCAAAATTATCTAGAGAATAAAACGCCAAGTTTGAGTATACCACAAAAGGAATGGAGAAGAAGGAAACCATCATCCATGGCAATGTGTATTCAAGCTTTCCTATTATGCAAATGTATTATATCCACATTCAGACCAGGTAACCCTTTGGTATTACAGTTTTAAGTTAATATAAAGACAAATACATAAGCATGATATTTCAAGGAAACCCATTTAGAATATCACCCAAAATTGTGTTTTATCGTGTATAAATGAAGTTTCTCTGCTTTAAATTAATGTGGTTATTTAAAAATAAAATTAAAATAATTTGTGTCCATTTAATCTAAAAGTGTAAGCTAACTACTAGTGTCACCAATCATGTACTCTTTTGAAGAGCTAACATTTATATTGGGAAAATAGTTTTTGAAAGATACAAATGAGCATTTAATATATTATGATCTACTATAAGCAGCATAGGTCAGTCATAAAACTTCCCTTATTTTGGCGATTACCTATTTTTGCACGTCTGCACTTTCTCACCGATTGCAGTGGTATTCATAATTTAGCATTACGGTCTGCACTTTGGCCTCAATTATTCCCACTTGAAATTTTAAATATTGTATTGGCCCGAATATAAGCCGCACTTATTTTCCGATTTCCAAGCTTGGAAATTACGGCTTATATTAACGACCGTAAAAAAATCATTGCCGATTTGCGGGCTTGAGACTGTTGCGCAATTAATTCTAATGTCATTCAATTTCCCCGTATTTTACAGTGCAGTATTGATTTTTAATTTGCATTTACGGTGCTACATTTAACCCACTTGAGGGTTCTATTTGGAACCTGTAGGAGTTTCTTTTACATTTGCGTAGGTGCCTGCGGAATTGTAGCAATTGAATAGCGATTTTAGCTATTGTAACGTTTTGAGAGCTACGATTTTCGGCCCGTAACCCGCAAAAGAAGTTACCATAGATACGGATTAGAAAGCCTGTTTCTCTCCAGTTTTAAAGGAGCGGTTTATATTCGGGCCAATACAGTAATACATCTACTTGATTTCAACAGCTATGGGTACCTCCTACGATACTTGAGAAGTCTAATAAGCCAACAAAGTTCTTACTTGACATCAAAGCAGCTGCCCACAAGTATACAGAATAGATCAAGTGAGAAGAACATTGAGAGACTGAAAATATATTTAAGAATAGTACTAATGAGCAACCACTGCATCCAATAGGTATCTAAAGGCATTAACGGAAAGAAAAAAACATTTGCATGAAAGAAATGTAATAATGAGAATCCGTGAAAAAAAAGGAGCTGTATTTGTTTTGAAAATCCATTTTCATAGTGGGATGTATCTAATAGATATGGAATATAAAAGGTGCAGATTTTTTCTAATCAAAAATTGTTTTTTTCTATAATACTACATTTTTACAAATTCCTAAGAAGTAGTGTAAATGTGCAGTCTTATCAGTTAAGCGCTCCACATAATAAATCAAGGTCCTCAGAACTGCTCATACAGCGAGAATGATCAGAAGTAAATTTAACTTACTATAACTACAATTTCCACAGAAAAAAATAATAGGTTTAGAAACATACTATACCTTTGGCTGCTGTTAGCATAGTAGATGCCAATTCACACTGTTGAGACTCAATATGACTCAAGGTGAACCAACGGGGATAACGGTTAGGAACAACTGAGGCAATGTGGTGTGGGCGGGACATGTCTCCAGTGGGAGCTGTGGATTCCAGCACTAGCAACCTGTAACAGAACATTTGTATGAAGTACACCGGTAACTACATGTCCAAGATGCTACATTTACAGTTCATTTTGGCTGCACCTGAGCCTACCAATATTGTACAGATTTTGTAATGACCTTTGAGAAAGGAGTACAAGAACAAAAGTCATGATTTGGATGGAATATATGGAAACAATGTGCAGAAAGAACAGTAGGGAAGTACGACAGGCTTCTAGCAAGTGGTACAGATTAAGTAATTCATCCATGTCTGCCATATGCCTAAAGTTGTCCTCAGCATTAAGTCAGCTAACAGGGCTGTGTATTTTGCCCACTCGAATAGCCGCCATTACAATCTATTTAAGTCGGCCTGTGCATGCTCAAAGGCAGGATCCTTAGTTCCTACTCTATCAATGTATATACAAATCAGACAAATTATTTACTTACTTCTTCATATAAGTCTGCACATCATACAGGGGATTAAAGGACCATTGTAGTTTATAAAACAATTCACGTGTTAAGTATGTAACAAACTAACATTAGCATCTCCATATCCAGGAACATAAAATATTTTAACACACTGCTTGGACCATGGGACTTCCATGTTGGATATTCTCAATATTTCTCCCTCGATTGGAGCCTGGGGGTTGTGCTTTACTATTCTATCTACTCAGGAGTGGAGGGTTATGGAAGAACCAACAAGCTTTTCAAATTTGACTCTTTTTCCGATTGCAAGCTCTCCGTTGTATACAATCATTCATGCCTTAAAAAAAACGGAGTATTACAGCCATTCCAGCTTTCACACACTAGCAGAGTCAGCTAAAACATCTTCAGATATATTTTTTATTTTTATGCTCCTAACTTAGATAGCTAATGTTATTTAGTGGAGATATACTCCTTATAAGGAAGGTGTTTTTTTGTTTGTTTGTTTTTTTACAGTGGCCATTGAATAAAGCAGAATACATTTTGCAAGCAACTCTTAGGACACACCAGGATATGCAAAACTAAAAATGCTTCTGTATAAAATTATGCAATAAAAAAAAAAAAAAAGCATAGCCACTTAATACAGAATTGACCAACTTTAGTTTTAAATAATTTATAACCGGTTTTAGATATGTTATGCTACACCTCATTAACTCACTTTACCCAATAGTTCCAGTGACAAGTGATTCAAAAAGGTGTTTTCCATGGCAGATATTATCAAGGTAGTAAGATCTGAACCATATTTATTCGCCGATACATAAAAAATAAAATCTAATTTCCAAAAAGCAATTAAATATTTAAGCAAAGGTTCAGCTGAGGCAGCCTTGTGATTAAAGACTGCCTGAAATAGTCATCTGTCCTAGAATTTCAAATGAAAAATATTCCATTGCTAAATTTAAAATAAAAATAAATAAAAAAGGTGTGGTGATGGGCCACAGGAATTTTCCAGGGAGGAATTAAACTTTATATGGTCAAATTCTGCATTACCTTCATATTTAAAATCTGCTTATTTTAATTTTGCTGTTACGCCACCAATACGTACCTCATTGCTCTCAGTGCAATTTTGTATGCCAATTCAGCATCATGAGGTAGGAGGGATGTGAAGAGATACTTGGCAAATGTGTGCATTGGAATACTCTCTCGATGGATGATTTCACCCAAACCACTGTATGGCCCAGCTGTGTAAAGAAAAGAAATATGAATGAGCTGACAGAGCATCTTAATAGGAATGCTTAAATTGACACAGAAGAGGTTCCAAATCTGGTATCATTTAAAATTATAGGTTATAACAAGTACTTTATCAATTGAATGCTATTAAAATATTGCATTTTACTGCAGTGAAGTTGGCAATTTTTGGCCGTCAACCTGTCTGATCTACATACAGAGAATACAATTGTCTGGTAATGGGATTATTCATAAATTACTGACTAAACCCTGATTAACTGGGTCCATTGTCTTGAGTTATCTGCAGGAGGTTAAAAACAAAACAAAAAACAACCCACTAGACATGCTCCGTAGGCCGTAGGTCTGAGCACTCTACATTGAATTATATAAATACCAAGCCAAAGAACCTCAAAGCCTCCCTGTTAGGGCTGAAGCATGAGATGAGGGTGTGCGAAGTGAAGAAAAAGATGTTAACCCGATTTAAAATGCACTCACTAGCATGCTCCTTTCCAATGTTGATCCCAGTCATTGCTGGAAATCTCAGGCTGTTCTTAGTGCATAATAGAGAGGGGGGAAAAGGCAGGGACATCAGCTAGAGTAAGGAAAAGACAAGTATGGGATAGAGGAAGAATTTACACCAGACTTTGTGAGGCAGCGTTATATACAACTGCTTTTTTTTTAGAGGCAGTTTTTCCTTTATTTAGAGCAGTCCAGGATTTCAATCTTGGACTGTTAGAGGCTCTCCTAGGACCGAGCTGCACACCACTGATTTAAAAGGGGGATCTGATGGTGGGGGAGACACTAAGGACAGATCCAAAGACGCAACTGAACCACTCCCTGACATTTTTCCATTAGTCCACTGCAAAACCGCTTTAAAGCAAGTTTAAAAACACCTTACTTTTGATCCCTGAATTTAACAAAAGCATTTTATACAAAGCAAAAAGGAGGAAAACCACAACAAAAAACAAAAAAAAAATGAAATCGCTACTCAAAAGGGCTTTTTTGTGTGTCCAGCCATATCTCCTAGAGTAGATGAGCATATCCATCTCTCGTAGCATGCATTCCATCATTACTCCACAGCACATACACTTCTTGTACACCAAACATCTTCCCTCTATCTATCTGAGCGGTTGTCAAAAAAAAGTAGGAAAATTGTTAATAGAGAGCAACTTGTCTGCAATTTAGTTATCAGTTAATCAGGTCTTGAAATTGTCATAGGGGCCTGTATTAACTTGTGGGTTAGGTGTATACAAAAAACAAAAATGTGAGCGTAAATCCAGGAGCGATTTAACGTGAAGAGTAACATCTTCCAGTTCAATGCAGCACAAAATCTCACCTTCTAATAGGAAGACTGCTTGTTTTCGAAAGATTTTTACTAGCGTATCATCCAATTCAATTTCTTGCAGTTTAGAAATGAGCTGTTCCTCATTTCGACAAACTTTCTCTTGTGCGTACAAGCCATCTGGCATTATCCGCTGCTGCCCCAGCCCTATCAATGCTACTTCCACAGCTAGCGTTAAATAGGATTCTCCTTCTTCTAAAAACTTGTGGGGAGACAGGTGTTGGTATTCCAGAGACTTGCAATGCCCAAAGCCATCTGTAAAGAATGCAAAAAATTATATTCATGAGAAACCATGTATTGTATGTTAGAGTTTAACAAATTATAGAATGTTTACACTTACGGAAAGGGGGTGGGGTATCTATACAAATGTATGGAAACTTAAAAAGATATACAGTGAAGCTTAAACATCACATATGTAGGAGTTATAAAGCACATTTTTGTTTCTATAACCATCAACACAAATGGTTCACAGTGTAGGTCATGTGACCAAGGACACATTCCTCCAAATATTAAGTGGGTTGATAAATAAAATTGACATGCTCCAAGAAATTCAAGAACTCCTTGATATGTTAAGTATATTTTTTTAACCCAAAAAATTGCATTTTATGCTAGTATGCTTACTGCAAAAACATGTTGGCTACAAGAAAAATTACATTTTTATCAATCCCCACAAAACTAGAATGTATAAGATATGCACATGGTTGAGAATATGGGAGCCTCATGATCCCTTAGTAGGGACAGATTATCACATAATAGTTGTTAATCTGAGAGTTGTTGTCACACTTGCAGCCCATAGGCGCTCATTGCACTGCGAGCTTCGCGAAGTGAGCAGTTGAGGCACGCAGGACTTAGGCTGCAATGAGCTGACACTCATCCCGAGACACGTGGGAAAAAATTACCGGCCATATGACTTAGGACCCGAAGCATGTAGATGGACTGCGGGGCTTGCAAACAATACAACTTTACCGGCTGAACCACGGACCTGGAAAAACACACAAATATGCCTCAAATTCACTTACACACTCACAAACAGCACAGGGGAGACACAGGGAGCCTGTGAGTGAAGCATATTTTGTTTTTTTTTTCACGATTGAAAATCGCCGTAGCGAGAGAAAAAATGGCTGCCGAAAAACGTAAATAAGAGCCCTAAGCACTAAGACTTAACACAAACCAGTAACACTTAACCCAAGGCAGTAGGCCCCTAAACTACACAGGCATATAAAGTACACAGGGTGATAGGCTCGCAATGATCGCCAATGGCGCTCACCGGGGGGCAGGCTCCCAATAAGCGCCAATGGCGCTCACTGGGGGGCAGGGTTGCAACGAGCGACAATGGTGCTCACCGCGGGGCCTGTAAAGTAGACCGGGGGGGAAGGCTTGCATTGAGCGCCATAGGACCTCAGCGTGGGGCTCGCAATAACGCTGAAGGTGCTCAGAGGGGCCATATACTCGCATTTTGTGGCAAATTTTATTGCCGTCATTTTTGACAGGCAAGTCGCTAGTAAACTAATAGTTTTCAAAAGAATCTGGTGGGGAAACAACAGAAATAGAGAGCAGTCCCATTAGTTTTTTTTTTTTATAAATCAAGGGAGGCACACAGGGGTGAGTTCAAATACCCATGCATCTTGGAGCTGGGCTAAAAAAGGTCTATTCACGTGATACTGGGAATATAAAGGATGCTCCAAATGGAAAGGAGAGATCACACAAATAGCACTGTATTCTCATTATAGGATTTACATTTTGCAATTTGTGACAGGTCAGTGTGGAAAATAAATTATATATATCCTGGTGGAAAGCGTGCAGGCTTCAGAATAAAGGCGCTTCACAATGCTTCGTGGCAAATCTCAATAATACCTACTTAGAACTTAATAAAAGCTGCAGCTGGAACACCATCAATCATTCATTACTAACAGTGGGTATCCACAGTAATTTATTGAAATTGTGGCATGCTGCACTGTGTGCTGAGCAATGGCTCATTTGTGTCAGAATTATATGATTAAAATGGAAGTGTATTATAAAGCATTAACTGTTTTACCAAATTTATGTTAGTCATAGAAATAATTGACAGACAAATTCACTCAGCACTGCAGGATTGATAGGGATATTTTGTTAATATGCAAGAATCACTTACCTGTGAAATCTGAGAAGCCATGGAAGCTGTCATCATCCACTCGACAGGCCTCCATCAGGCTACTAAACAAAGTACCAATTGGGTCCAATGGATGCCCAACCCAGCCTTCAAGATTGGTTATTGAGGTTATTCCTTTGTGAAGTAGTTCTGATTTAAAAGACAAAAAAAAAGGGCATCTTCAGACAACTTTAATTATACAAATGTGCCTGATAAATGATTGATATATACAGATCTGGCATACAGACAGTACAGAAATGGCTTCTATGAGATTGTTTAAAAGCCCACTTGAAGATTTTGATTCTTTGTTTTTCATAACACAACCTGTTGACGTCTTTCGCTGTCACTTGTATAAGTATTTGGCTTGCACCCTATATAATGGATGGATCCATTTCATAAGATGGTATCATTCTAATCTCTTTATAGACCGATGACTTGCAAATTATTTTCAAAAAAGGTGTTAAATTAAAACAAGAACTTTAATATTAAACGATCGTTATGTTTTCTGCCATTAAAGCAAAATGGAATAACACGATTAGCAGACACCTAGAAGAATCTTGGATCCAGGTAGAATCTCTACCCCGTCCTATTTTAAGGCTGCCACTACAAAAAAGCCACACATTAGAACGGAGGATCGAGCATGTGGCCACATGACAAACATAGTCTGAAAAATGTAAGATTTGTTTTATGTGCATGGCTTGTATATAAACTAATGTTTCAGGGGAAATGCAGCATTTAAAAAGAGCGTGCATATAACAGGCTACAGCCGTCCTTCATATCTCGATGTGCAGGGCAAAAATATCTGGACAACCCTGATCTTTGCGTTTCCGTATGTTGGGATGGTCCATCTGTGCCTAAACCAGCTAGTGAAGGTCTGAGATGATGGCTCACTTCCTAAGCCAGAGCCCAATCAACACAAAAACAGAAAATGATGGAGGTGCCAGGTCACCTTAACACTATATGATAGAATGGAAGCAATGCATTTATACTGGCTGAACTCCAGCAGGAACCTGCTAATGCTTATAGGCATTATTGATGGGCATAAATTAAACATATCCTTATGGTGCTTCTTAATATTTATTACAGTGATAAAATAGTTTTTTATTGTATCGGTTTAGGGAATAAGAAAAGCATAGGGATAATTTCAAACAAGTTTTATTTGAACAGTCTATTATCTTATTAATTGTACATATTTACTTTGAAGTGAAGTGGACATATGGGGTATATATATATATTTGTAATTTGAAAGCAGCTTTTGGAGTTAAAGCAAATCACTTCCTATGTAATGTGTTGTATTATTTATAGGATAGCTGAGCTGAGAAATGCATTAAACTCTGAGCAAATTGGATTACTTGAAATGGCCCCATGACTTCTTCCATAACAAAATAGATTAACTCTTCAAAGGCAGACAAAGGGACACTAGGCATTACATTATTTATTTTTTTACTAATTGGGCACTGGTACCTACTTCTCTTGCCCTGAGTACATATACAGTAGCAGGAAGGGAAAGGTTGTGAATAGCATGATTTTAAAAGAACTAGCCAAGCACATTTCCCTATGTCTTCCCACAAGTCTGGTGAGAAGCAGAACAAAGATTTTGCTCTGGAAGGATTTCATATCTATTTAGCATGATCGAAAATATGGTATAACCATTTGCTCCATACAAACTGCAGGCTCTTAAAGTTAAAGGGCCACACTACCCAATCAGCCGTCCTGACTTTAGTATGAAAGGTTAATTTCTGTGATTAAATCTGCAATGAAAAATGTGTAAACAAGCAGCTGCAAATACTTGAGATTCCCACTAGTTTAGAAAAAATTAGAAACTCAACAAAGAAGATTGGGAAATCAGCAATTTTCAGGGTAATTTTCAAACAAAAGCAGATTTTTTAAATTTTTTCTTTTTCTTTTAACTTTAAAGTTATGTTAAAGGCAAGGATGGGCCAGTAACAAAGAGTATTTGATATTGGGGATAACAAGATAAAATTGACCAAAAGAACAAATTGTCCATGTATAACTACTTGGTGGTATATAACTAGAGCATAATGTTTCACTTAATTTTATAAATAGAAAAGCAGGTTTATAATTCACGCCAATCACCTGACATTGGGTGCCATGTTGAACTCCTCTAGTGTTCCATGCTTCTTACCTTCAGTTAATGCAGGCTCAGAGAGCTGTTCGCTCACCAGTATCTTGCTTGGCAAAACATTCTTTGATCTCCAAAATCATAACCTACACTCTATATTCTATTTATCAGACACATTGGCCTCAATTATACCTTCCTTATACAGTCTCACCTTTTACTCAACTTCGCTAGTTCTCTCCTACCGTCTTATTGACATGACAGGATGCAGCAAATCTACTCAAAATACTAGAGTCACTGGCTTATGGTTATACCAGTGAACAGGCTGTGATGGAAAACACCATTGACCTTTACAGCCATGAAGCAAAAACAAACAAAAAAAAACTAAATTTTTAATCCATCAGCTCTCATAATAAATATACTGATGGGTATTGATACTGAACCAAGTTTTTTTTATCATTTTGGATCTTCTCCAACATTTCTAATCAAATTAAAAAGAATTAAGATTGCTTTGAACCAATAGCATTGTGGTTCGCAGCAAGCACACACACTTTGTAAAACATATTTAAGGATTGTGCAATCCTTTGCACTTTTGATCAGGTACATACCTTTCTTCTGAACCCGAAAAATATCCATACGTTTTTGCTGTTGTCGTCTTAGTGTGTTGACAATGGCTATTGCTAGTCTGAGGGCCTCTCTTGGGTAGCCATGAGACCTTAGTGCATCCACCCTTGCACACGCGGTTGGGACATGTTCTATAGAAAGATTGAGAATATCAATGCAATGGTCTGTCTCAACTTACCAGAATATTACAACAGATTTTCCCTTATTACGAAGCATTTCATCCACCCACAACTTCTCTAGAAGCTATAACTGCAAATAAGTTTGAACAAAGCAGCAAGTCATGGCAGCATCTTTAAGGTTGCACAACTTACCATGCCAGAGGGGCCACCCACGAGAGTCAAAGAGTGAGTTTTCAGTGTCGTCATGGTAACAGTAGTTGGTATAAAGGTCACTGCTAATAATGTGCTGTAAGTGGCTATCTTGCCAGTGGAGATCGCACGCCTCAATGGCTCGTGTGAACACTGTTCGATGAGGCCTGTGTGATGAATCTGTTTGGTGACAGTAAAGTGAACATTTAGACATTGAGAAGTATCCCTTAGAAATCAAGATGTAGGACATTCAACCTCAATACACTGCTTTAAATCAAAGTAAAGCAAGAAAATATATACAGAGGCAAGTGTAAAGTTATTGAAGTTTTATGGGATACATATTCCTTATTCTGCCTCGATAAAATGAAACGTAAAAAAAATACATATGAAGATTAAAATATTTAGACAGAGCAATGGAGCTGCAGATTAGATAATATACTTCATTATTTTTGAAATTCTCTAACAGGATGTCAATTTTCCTCACCCTGGTTGGCATTTCCACCCTGAGGCAAAGCATTGGTTAAATTGGGCAGCTCATTTCCATGGTTTCCATCCTCCCAGGGACAAACATCAACACTGTTCCATTTTTTCAGCTGTTTCAGCCAACTGGCCTTCTGCTCAGCTTTGCAATGGGGATTTAGGACTATACACATCCACAGAGCACCTAAGAGAAGGGAAATACAGAATTAGAACGTCTATCCAGAATGACATTTGCTCCGTGCATGGTGATGGATTTGTAGGGTGACACACAAAAAAGTTACAAGTATGAAGGCTTCAAAACACTTTAATAATAAAGCCACTATCTTATACAAACGTGAAAATTAACATTTATATAGAAAGTCCATTCTAAAAATAAATTATATTCAGACATTTAACAAAGGAAACTATTATATGAGCACGGCATTAGTCCTATTTTCTTTGATAACGGTTTAGCAATAAAAAGCATCAGTACATTTTTCTAGCTTACATTTGAAGTTTAGTCTCGCCAGGACAGAGAGACTCCTGTCAAGAGCACCCTGTGTAGACCCTATCTGCCTTTTTCCCTACAGTGGATACTTAAAGTAAAAACAGGAAGCCTCCTAGGCAGAGCTGCTTAACAGTGTGGAGAAGCAGATATTCAAGTCCCTGAAATACTACGGTTCAAAAGTTAAAGTATAAAAACTGCAATCAATTGTTACCATTAAATGTTTATTAATTAGTTACCAAGATGAATGTAACCATATTTAAGATCTAACCCATTTACAAAAAAAAACACAAAAACACAAAAATCATGACAAACACTAGGTTACCGACACAATACAGTAGTGTTAAAATAGTGGTGATGTACACTAATGCCAAATTGAACTTTTTTTTTTTTACACAGTGAATGTTCCCGACAGTTATTTGACTATAAATATGACCTACATTTAGTTGAGAATATTTTTATATTGTGTCAAATGAATGTATACAAAAACTAATGTATGTATATACATACAGATAAGGTTTCAACAGTCTCAGATACTTTGCTTATGAATGACTGCACTTTCAATGGCAGCAATGCGAAACGTAAAAGCAACCAAGGTCTCTGCTCCGAATTCAAACGAGCTAATGTTATAGCATTATCCACTGCATATCTGCATAAGAGAAAGTGCCAGTGAAGACCCATATTCCCTTTTAAAGGCAAGACAATTAGGCAGTATATTTACTTTCTGAAAGCATTTTCTAAGATAATAGAATTAGTATAAATTCAGGAGCAAGGGAAAAGAGTAAGGGAAGGTTTATCAGAATGGCTGTGGTGGGCAAGTAGCTATGGTGTGTAATTATATATATATATATATTATATATATATATATATATATATATATATATATATATATATATATATATATATATATATATATATATATATATCCCAAGCATATTTTTAATTGGATAATAATGGGTCACCCATTCTGTTCCTCAACCTGAATGCCTATTATCCTGCCATTAATATTTATAATGTTGCAGCAAAATATAAAACGCAATTGTTTATTTTAGCTCATTGCAATGTACAAGACATTTTATTTGCACATTTTCTTACGTATCTTTTCTCTTCAATGCATTTTTGTTCTTTACTGTGGGCATCTATTAAATAATTTACTTTCTTAATTGTCACCTGGGAAGGTAATTCTATTGGGTAACCTAAAATAGTATTGAATGTAAATGCAACACAAGTCCTATGCCAAGAGCAAATAAATAAGGAAGTCAACCCCTATTTTTTTTTGGATTAAGATTGCCAGCTATTACATTTATAACATTATATGGTTTAGTTCTTTAAAAAAAAAAAAGAAGTGTAAATGTGATCCTACAGTTGCCAGTTAAATAAGCAGGCTTGCAATGTCAGACTATATGGATACAACATGGATTCCACCAGATGGTTACTTATTTAGGCAAGACTCCTCCTGAACAGTAAGAAAAATACTGCACAGTGCCATTGATCTTTCATTTATGGCTTTGGTAGTGGAAAGCTGCAAATATTGGAAGCAGAAATACAGCAGCTAAAAATAGGTAACGATAGATCAATGAATCTTCAGAGAAAAACTGCACCTTTCAGTTCCCACAATTACAGGTTTGATAAATGAAAATGGGTCAATGCTTAAAAAAAATGGTGCTGCATACTTATAAGGAAAACCCAAACATTCTGTAAACGCAAATATAAAAAAGGTGAAAAAACCTACAGAAATACAAATTCACTAAAAATGTTCACAGGAGGCAAGTCAACCAAAAAAAAGGTATGTGTACAAAACGTGAATAATCTGGACAGACATACCCGAAGCAAACAAAAGACAAATTATTATTCACAGCCTCGTTTTAAAGCCACATATGCCAGACATAAATCATTAATCAAGATTTCACTTGTTTTTAATAGAACGAGACTCCTTTTTTATTGCTATTATTTCAGTAATTAGGTTAACCGAGAAATTTGTTTAACATTCTTTTTTTCTTTGAAGAACTCTAAAAGAAATCTAATTTGCGCTGACATTTCACACATACCATCGGTTCACAATATGCAACCCTGACACTGCATAACGGGTTCGTCTGAATACATCAAGGTCTGAAGCAACCCAATTTTCACATGGAGAGATTTTTTAATCAGCTGTCTCTTCGCCAATGTGAACTTTGACAGCAGCGTGAAGATGTCTGAAAGTGCTATTTAGCAACACTTCATTTGCTCATTAAGGATGCGTTTTGCACACTTGAGGAGATTTGCTCAATCACTTGGACAATCTGCTGGATACTGCAGAATAGGCATTGTATGGAAGGACTCCATAACAAAGCATCCCTACCCCCTCCATACAAGGCCCTATGAGAGCAGAAAAAGGCATCTAGATTGTTTTTACACCAGTTCCTAAATATTATACAGAAATAGAACGCGTCACTATTGACTTTCCCCAACTCTTCCAGAAAATCACCATAAACACACAATATATAGTTTTTAGAATTGTGTTTAATTTAAATATATAGATTTTCTCATCCGATTTTCTGCATTCACCCAGACTACGACATACATGTTGTGATTTATAATGCACCCCTACATCCTTTACAATTAATCTATTTCATTTTACCTTCTCCATTAGTGTTAAAGGACAACTGTAATAAAGATAAGCTAATTAGTTATGCATTGATCGATAATGAAAATCATTTATAGTAGCAATAGTTGATTCTGAAAATAAAATAAAAAAAATAAAAAAAATGAATTCACTGAATATTAAATGTTACTGATAATCAATACCTAGTTCAAATATACCCGGGATCTATCCTGTTATATTGTCGGGACAGGTCCGCCGCTGCAGTGCAGCATCTCTGCCGATATGTGAGAAGTTCTAAGCTTATAATGTTAGCCTAGCCCTTGAACTAACCCTAACCGTTTACCTAAGCCTGGACTATGATATGGCACCGGAATAAAATCGGCAGCGCCATCTACCGTATGCTCACCGCACTGCTGCGGCCGCCTTGTGTTGCGTCAGCATAAAAGGATAGGTTCTTATACCCTTTTAATAAACATCTTATTAACAAGCGCTTAAAAGCTCTGGTAAGTTTCAGTGAGTAAGCACAAACAGTCCCTGCAAAGGTTCGCCCTGTAGAAAAACACCTGAGCAGCTTATTTTATTACATGGGGACCTCACTATATCTCTTTAAGGCATTATCTGCAACATCTAATCAGAACTCCTTATGACTTAGGGGGGTTCTATATATATTAGATGTACCGAATTCACAAATTGCATTTACAAACACAATAGAAACATACAAAAACTTCTATACACATTAATGAATCCTGGCTATTATTGGAAGTATATAATGCAATTACTCCCTAAGGTCATGCATGGCATCACAGTCTGATTAACTCCGTATTGACAGGTTAAAGGAGGAAAAAACTGCAATCAACTTTGAAACAAATGAGATAACCAGTAACAAATCTTTATAAATTGATGGAAATGTTGAGCCACTATATATCACTCATGTACTTTAGCATTGACCTTGACCAGGAATCATATTTGCTGTGACACTTGCAGGAAGTTAAGGGGGTGGTTATTCGAATAATTATAGCTAGTCACTTGGTTGGGATAAAAAGTGAAAAGGATGCTCAGTCACTGGTTTCACAGCACTGTTGTACCTTTAATTTGTATGTATTAGTCATATACAGACATTGTAGATTTTAATTGGCAAATCACAAAAATGTTTAATTGTTTTTGTGCGTTGCATGATCTCTAAGAAATGTATTTTAATATTAAATGACCATTAATGCCACATATGACAGTATTTTTATTTTATTTACCCAACAACCAAAATTACCAAAGCAATGACTTCAGCCTCTCAGGATATATCTATGTATGTAATAATACTGTGAAGTCTCTGTGCATGGTCACATCTACACAAAAAGACTGTACAGCTATACAAAGTCACAATCTTTTAAAAATGTATAAAATCAATTATGGAAAGTCTGATTAAGTCAGGGGTTGACAAATGTATAAAACTTAGGAGACAGACATGTTTTATTATTTGTTTTATTAAGAGCAGATAATTGGAGTAATTATATGAATACAAGTATAGATGGATAGAGATCACTGAAGCAATTGACATGAACTTGATGGAGCTCAGAGGGGCAGTGACAGATATGAACCTGGCATGCTGTGCTCCATAGGGTCACGAAGAGTCGGACAGGTCTGAATGACTTAATGTCCTTTGTATCATGCTGTGGTTATTTTAAGTCCGATATTTACAATAATGCTGCTTTTAAATCAATGATGGTCAAAATAGAGAGCTTCACAGAAGTACAACATACATAGAAGTCTTATAAGGCCAGGTAAGTAAGTGTGTGTGTGTGTGTGTAATTGAATATATATATATATATATATATATATATATATATATATATATATATATATATATATATATATATATATATATATATATATATATATATATATTCAAGAGGAATTTCCACAATGAAAGATTTTAACAAGCAGAAGTAAACTGTATCCAAAGCTCTAGTAAACCATTTATTCAGTTAAACTTAATAACCTTCACGTTACTTATTATACAGCCCAAAAAGACAGTTAAATTAGTCTAGTAAGACATATTAGTTTTGATTTCCATGGCTCCATGCCATTTAACAAAATGGCACTGTCCAGTATTAAATATGCATAGAATAAGTCACACAAATTAAGAGTATGTTATTAAAATGTTAAGTTGAAAGGAACAATCAGGATAGAAACCCTATTGTAATGACTTGGTGGAATGCGGAGCCGTGTTCTATCTATTCTGCAGCTGTATGGGTCATGGCTCCAAACAATAAGAAGAGAGCTTGTAACCGAGATCTGACAAGTGCTCTTTCGACCTCTACTGGGTAAGACATTTGGTAGGCTATCAAACAAATACTGCCTCAGAACAAGGATGGGAGATATTCCAACCCTATATCAAGTGAACAATATAGGTGCCTTTCAATCTGTCTAACCCTTCTGTTACTGGAGACATTAACAGAGATCTATCCATCAGAAAAATGGAAGAATGCCGAGAGAGCACCAAACAAGACATGTATCATAGGAAAATGCAATCAAGGCCCACAGGAAAATGCAATTTCAGGAGCATAATTTAACCTTGATCCAAGATTAGCATTTTCACCCTATATTGTAATCACAGGTATTCTGTCAAAGGTTTCCTGCCTTTATTCTGACATGGGTGCTTTATATTTATTCATGCAATTGTTTTAAGGCACAATGGTTCTTGTATCCAGCCTGCAGAAACACTGGTCTAAAGGCTGCTTCTTGGAAGAACAGAATGTTTCATTTTGCTCTAATTCATTCTATTACTGAATTAAACTTTGATGTATTGGTCTTGACAAGTGCTTCATGCTGATTGTATTGTGCATGATAGTATAATCACTCCCCATGCATTTCACACTGCCTGGCTGATTAATGCAATAGATTTTTGATGGCAAGGGGAGTCCATGCGCCTCTGAACACTCCATTCTATTTATAAGAGGGGGTTGGGAGGAGACTGGCGATCTTCACAGAAGACTGATAAAGCCAAGGAGAAGAGAGTCTACTGCACTTGTTTTTATGCAATTCAAAACAGACTAAACGGCAAAGAAAAATATTTTTAGCTGTTCCAATAGATAAGCAAAAAAATGCAATTCTCCAACTATTTATGAAGAAAGGCAAATAAGGTAACACGTCACAAATTAAAATGCCATCAACCAAGGCAGCCCGTTTTCTTGGTTGCAAAATTGGAGACCATTTAATTTCACTCTACAATATGAAGATTGTTGTTTGCGGGTATACTAGTGGGTAACACAATGGCGTTACTGTGGATATAAAATATCTGCCCACCCTTTTCAATCAGATGATGAATATGGCAATGCAATATAAAATATGGACACTACAGTTCCTCAGAACAAAATGTTAAATGTGGATTAAATACTGGATAGTGCACATGAGTGCCAATATCTCAGCTAAATTGTTATAGACATGGAAACTATAGAACAAAGAGAAATCTACCATTAACTGTTTCCGACTCTCCGTGACCTCACGGGCTGTAACACACAAGGACATCTTTATGTCCCACTTGGTATTCATGGAAGCGATACTGAGTGAGTTGCCAGTTCCTTCTCCAGTGAGCCACAGCATACAGCTCCTGGTATTCCTATGTGGTCTCCCATCCAGGTACTGACCAGGCCCAACCCCGATTGGCTTCAGGATGGTGAGATCTCTTGGTTCCCTGAGAGAGGAATCTAAACCAGGTCGCAGTGTGAAAGCACCTAATACTAACCACTGGCCCACCAGGGAATCCCAACTTAACATTACCTATCACATATATAGTTGTCCGTTAAAGGACATTGGTCGTGTTGCGGCCCGTAGGCGAGGCGAGCAGTTGACGCCTACAACATGCAGGACAGGCTGGAATGAGAGCCAAAGGCGCTCATTGCCTTGCTAGACCGGCAAAGCGAGGCGAGCAGCTGAGGCACGCAGGACTTACGACCCATAGGACTTCGGACCGAAACCCATACATACACTGTGCGCCTCGCAAAAATCCGACTTTAACGGCCGAACCACAGAACTCGAAAGACCTAAAAAAAAACAAAAAACAAATATGTCTTAAATTCCCTTACACATTCGCACACAGCACAGTGGGAGAGCCAGGAAGCCTGTGAGTGAGGTTGCAAGTTCATTTGAGGCATATTTGTCATTTTTCCACGATCAGAAAATCCCCTAAGCAAGGAAAAAATGGCTGCTGAATAACCGCAACACAATGAAAACAAGGGCGAAGAACGGGAAAACTAGCTCGGACGACGTAAAAACGAGCCCTAAGCAGTAACACTTCATCCAAAACACTAACATTTAACCCAAGGCACTAACACAACCCAACACAGTAACACTTAAGCGCAAGGTCTATAAACTACAGAGGGGGAGAGCCTTGCAATGAGCGCCGAAGGTGATCATTGCAATGCACGAAAGTTGAGCCTCGCGATGAGCGCCAAAGGTGTGCAGAGGGCCCATAGCCTCGCATTGTGTGGCAAACAGCATTGCCAGGGTTACAATTTTACTCCCGTCATTTTTGATGGGCAATTTCCTAGTAGTATAATATAGTATTCTGACTCTACCATTGTATTAAGAGATATTCAATTGGGCCACAGACATGATTTAATACATTTACTAAATTTGTCCAACACTTCCACTTTATTACCCGTTCTATAAATTAGTACTCCTATACATAACCATTCAATCTTCTGCTAATCCCAGCTTCAAAATCAGCCATTTTTTTTTTTTTTTTTTTTTTTTAATTCCTCTTTCTGAAAGATACTCCTTCCCCCCGCCCCCCAACAACCCTGGACCTCTACTAAATCCTACAATAAACTTGAAGGTTTCCATCTTAAACTTGCCATTCTGTAGGTTCCACTATGGTGAGACATGAAGTCTTTCCTTTACACGTTCGGCCTTTTAAAACATGCACCATTTTAGTTGCATTACATTATTAATATATTGGAAATACAGTCAATTAGGACAAGGACAGTATTGTAGATAAGGTCTAACTATAGTTCTATAGAGTAGCACTTCCCTTCTGTTGCCAATTCCTCTTCTAACACAACCAAGCAGGCTTACCTATGTTGCATTCTTTGCCCAATTTTAGAACAATTAAAAGCATATGAAGGAGTACATTATTGTACCATGAAAGATGTATGTGTCCAGAAGATGAAAATTACTAGAGGAAATAAAAAATTGAGGAAAAAAGACGCATGAAGGAAACCCAGCGTAATCGGTGTGCTAACAAGCTGCAGGACTTGTCAATTCACCCGGCCATAGATACGGTCTTCAAATTCTTTTACCTGACTACTAACATCAAATTAAACTTCTGGGATTTAATTTAACAGTTTCAGCTTTATTAAACTGTCAATGAACGGCCTTACTTTGATAACAGTAGCTGCACCAATTATAGCTTGTTTTAAGGTTGACAACTATAATGATTCATCCGCCTCACACGAGCAGCAATGAAAGGTTGTTTTGCATTACAGGTTAAAAAATGTGGGTACTTTTTTCATTTAATTTGTCACTTATCTTTTGCTAAGCAGTCATTTAAATTGCAGGCAAAGGAAAATGGGGCTTTTAGTTTAAATATAATCCCCATATTTAAATGATCAGTAATGGCCCAGTGTTTGAGTGAGAATGCCATTGTCTCACAGTGGGCCCGGACTGTGACATGTGACATTTGTATTCAGGTCCTATGTTCTCCGTGTGGCTAAAGGGCTTCCAATTTCATTTCACAGCCAGGAGCTAGCAGAAAACACCAATTAACTTGCAGATCCCATTTTCTGACAAAAATTCAGACCCTTCCCAACGTCTGGCATCTGGCAGAGCTCTAATTCCAATGCAGTTCTAGCTGTGGCACCAGTCTCGTTTCTTCTTTAACGGATTAAAAAAAGAAATGAATAAAAACCTTTTGTATTGCAATTCTACTGCTCCAGGTTTTATCTAGCTGACAGTAGGTGTATCTTAATTATTGATGCCAGGACTTCAGCCGTTAGAAACTTTTACATTTCTCGTGCATCACCACATTGCAATAAGCACTGTCATCTCCAACAGTCACCCTGAGAATATATTCCAATATCCCATCATTAAGGAGAAAATTGTAGGTTTGGAACTGGGTTTAATACCAAATCAATGTGATAACATACATGTGCTACAACCTAATGATCTTGTGGAATGGACGGATTACTGGATCTTATTTTTGTGTTTCATTTTTTATATAAAAACAATGTTTACATATGCAAATAGATTCATTATAAAAATAAATAAAAAAAATAAAAAATAAAAAAATGTGTGACAAGCAAAACCAAGAGCCTCTCCCCATTGTTTTCAGCTGTTATTTTTTTAATGGAGTGGACCAACAGCTGCTGTGGCAGTTTATCAAACTGCACTGGCTAATTACCTCTGTGTATACAACACAAAGCTCAATTTGCCAAACTAATGTGACTGCTATAAAATTCCTAGGTTATGGCTGCCAGATCACACCATAACAGTTTTTGGTCCTTTTGTGGGGGAGGAGTGGGAATCTACACATACGATTTAGACCATCTATAAAGCATGTTTTGCATGTTTATAAAAAATATATAAATTAATTGGATTGTTCTGAAGTATTTAATAGAATTGCTAATATTTTTCTGATATTTTAAATAATTCCATCATTATTTTCATGAAATAGAAAAATGGCAACAAAGTGATTTAGTTTTAGCTAGGCAATAAAAAACAAAAAACTTGTGACATAATATAGAAACGGTCATTCTGTAGCTTGCCTACATTCATAGCTGTAATTGGATACCCCCCCCCCCCAAAAAAAAAAAAATCACCTGTGTATTTCTCTCGGTACTAAAGTGATTGATGCCATTTTGCAATATGGAATGAGATCTAAATCTAATACGGAAAAATATTATTTGCACAATTATTATTATTATCTTTATTTATATCGCGCCAACATATTCCGTAGCGCTGTACAGGGGTTGAGTACATAGCAGAAAACAAATTAAACACCTTGTAAAGAATGGAGGGCCCTGTTTTTGAGCATAAAATCAAATGTACATAGAGCTTGTTTCCAAGGCACTGACACAAGATTGAAAACTCGCAAACTTACAATAAGCAGAAGCTTTTAGAGCCATCATAAACAAGATGTTTTTTTTTTTTATTGTGTAACAATATTTAACAGTTAAAGACTTTTCTATAATGTTTGATAGAATACAGTATATTAATACCAGTAAAGTCGAAACCTTAATTTAATCTGTTTAGAAGTCAAAATTTTCTAAGATTAAATAAATGCATTTCACATGCAAACTAAAGATAATTTATTTTTTAAACAGAACAATCATATATATATATTATATATAGTAGCACAATGAAAGCCACAGGGGAGAAAATGGTCTTCCAGGTGTAGCAGATCAGAAGTGCGCCATTGGTGTATGATGGAGGTTTACTGTTGCACGGAGATGGGCTGTGGTTTTACAGATAGGTGCAGAATTAGCCAAGCATTGTGTTCTTGTTTGTGCTGCTTTTCAGTCAATGTTTTACTTATGTTCAACTTCCTCACATAGCAGGAGGTTCAGAAGCAGATAATTGGCAAGTTGAGCCCATAAGTAGGGGGAAAAAAATATCACCCTGGGAGAGAGAGAGAAGTCACACCTGCAAAGGTCTCAGATGTTACAATGGAACCTATTTTGCGGAGCCTGAAGATTCATCATTATGTCTACAAGGCCCATCCCCATAGAATAAGAGTGTAAAGAAAAAATATTTATCATTGTATGTGTAGTGCTATCCCATGAGGTGACAATATAAACACCACATAATAGACCATGGAAGCCTATACATCTGGGTACTAATGTTCTGGTTCAAAAACAATGGAAGCCGACTGAACAGGAAGTGGCAAACAGATGGGGCTAGTAAACATGATCGGAGTACAATATCTTGGAAAGGACGTAAAAGTACTGGGCACTAAATACTCAGGAAAACTTGAGGATATATAGTATTTACATGTATGAATAAATGAATGAATGAATGGGACATATAGCATTCAACTATACACATATTTTTAATTTAGTTATATTCACTAAATTAATAATGGGGACAGATCTCTTTCAAGCTTCAGACCAAAAACTAAAACGATACAACCAAAAATACAAGATTTTTATGATATTATATGGTACTTTATATACCTAAGCTTGATAATGGGCAAAATTAATTTTGAATAAAAAAAAAAAAAACACAACTTTTACAATTGTAAACTTTTATATCCAGAGACCACTTTCTCCGCTTTTTGTTTTGTTTTGTTTTTGTTTTTTACTCCTCTCAGGGCTGTGTCTTTATAAATCTGATGACATGGAAACTTCCTGTTCACAACAGTATGTAAAATCATTCTAAAACCATTAAGCCTTTAATACCAATGTGCAATTTTCATTATTTTTGAATATTTGCATGTGCCAAACCAGACTTACTGGGCCAACAACTTTATTTACGTGCCTATGTCCTTAATGAAGAACTAGATATATGCCATGTTTACAAAAACAGAAGAAACATTCAAACTGCTTCCTATTACAGGTTCCTTCTCACTGCAGGAAAATGTACCCAGGTATGCCAAATAACAAGGTTATGAATTTATGCCAAGTTAATGCAAAAATGTTCATTAGAAAAGTAAACACACAGAGAATTAAAACTACAAAACAGGATGGAGACTACCAGCCACAAAGCAAAATAAAAAACAAGGCTATGGCCAGGGATAAAAACAAGTTTACAATGTTGGACAACCGTGAAAGTGTGCATAGGTAGCAGAAATAAAAGTTTAATTTATGTTGAACAACCTTCATATACATCTGTAAAAGGTAACATCAATTCTTTAAAGAGTTAGAAGGGAAAAAAGCAAGCCATTACCTAGTTCATCCCAGAGCTGCCTATACTTGTCAGTCATTGCAGTGCCTTGTTGCCTCCAAAGTGAAAGCCGTGGATCAGCCATAAACTGTTCAGTTATTAACGTCAACATTCGAGCTCCATTGGAGTCCCTCATCTTCAACATTTCCCGAACCTGCAGATAAATACATTCACAAATAGAAGATTATTGGATGGGTACAGAACAGTAATAAATTCCAAAACATTCATAAAGAACATGACTATCTTCTAAATGACTGCAGCCTATAAACCTATTATATTATTTAACATACTAAATACGAAAAATCTGTTTGTGGAGCTTGATTAGGATATTCTTTTTCAATCAACAAAAAAGCAAAGAGACAGACAAATCGGTAGAAAAGACAATCTCAAACCAGTTTCTTTAACAAAAGGCATTAAATGAGTAAAATAGAAATATGCATGCAAACTACATGGTTAGCCATAAATATAGTAGGTCTGTAAGTAAAAGATTGTTCTTGCATATATTCTCACTTATTAGTGAGTAAAATATTGGTTAATTTACACATTCTGAAAGGAAAAAGAATGTATGATATTTATATCACAAATGTGTCAAACTGTCAGTTTCATGTTCCAATGATGGCAATACAGTTAAATAGAGGCTTGACAACAATTGTAATTACTTACTGCAAAAAATGTATAGAAATGGAAACCTAAAAGTATGTGTATTCGGGATTCTTTTATTCTTATTTTTCAGCCCAAAAAAGAAAATTAAAATTAAAAAAAATCTCTAAACTGGTTTTGTATCACTATCATAGTAAACAATGTAGAATCCTTACATTTTGTCAGCAAAATCGAGCAAGCTTGTGATCGAGAAGCTACCCACTTGGATTCAACCTTCTCCCTATATTCCAGTCTCATCAGATGCAGTATATAAATTTTGTCTAATTGGTCAACCATATTCTAAATGCATTTGAACATTTCCAAGAGGGCTACCCAGGCTGGCTGAATAGGAGCTGATATAACGCAAGTTATCAAATGTATTTAAAAAAAAAGAAAAAAACACATCCATTAGCTACACTTAATAGACTGAGGAATGAGAAAACCCTTTAAATAAATGTCAAGAATCTGAATATAAAGGAGAGAAAATAAAGCAGAGTTCTTTCAAAATCCTGACATTTAAAAAAGTATTCCATGTCCCTCAAAAATATAAATGCAAATTATTTGATTTTTAATAAATATATCATTTTCTTATGAACACATTTTAATACCAGGTCTTGATAACCTGTATTGTAACAAATAGATCACGTTTAAGATGGAGCTTCTTGACATTAGTATTATGCCAACCCCATAGAGTATAGGACAAAATGGTTTTACTAGGCAAGATGCTTTACAGAAAGAAACATCCTATCTTAATATAGTAAGTATTCTAAGCCTTTATAATTCTTCCCATTTTGTTTGAACAAGCAATGTATTCCCACATACGGGTTTAACTTTTTGAAAAATGAATTTGTTGCTTTGCAGACACTCCATGTTTATATCAATATTTGATGCTCCTGGATTTTTATTACTTTGCCCTATTAATTTTCCACATGATTAAGGGTGTTTTACAAATTTAGTTACAGTAAGTCAACACGACTAAAATGACATGGGTTTATTTACCAATTTGCAAGTATAAAGCTTTTACATAAAATTGTAAAAATCTTAAAAGCACAATGTACAGGCTATACTTTTTCTTACATCAAGTATTTTTCACAGCTATTTTAACTCAAGTTGTAAGAATAATCAAGATCCTGAATATATAAAAGTTGTTTAATCTGTTTTACACACAAGCAAATAAAGATAATATCGTAGATAATTACAGGGACTTCTGAAAGGATCTGCACTCACAATACAATTGGTTGCATCAAAAATAACAGATGTGGTCGCCATCATTACCTTGGCAAAAAGCAAATTGAGCTGCTTCCCTGATCCATGGTAGCCACCCTGGGAGAGGAATAGCTTGACCTGTTCCTGGACCTGTTCTTCATCCAGATGCCAGCAGTTTTCATCATCTATACTGGCACCTGCTGTTGGGTCTGGAGCACCTGTAGCGGGCAAATCGGAAAGTTCATGTATGTTCAAGCAATTATTCAGAGCAATGTCTGGAACAATGTGACAGTCATTTAGATACATAATAAATGGGAAGAAGATATACTAAAAAAACTCAATGGAAAGAGGGAAGATGGGTTGGTTAGAAGAAGACTAGTGTAAATATTTTTCTGGATTTCATTTAAATAAAAATACTGTGGGGACCATATCTGCTGCGGATATATATCAGTTTAGTACCCTGAACACTCCCATTTATAGGGCTTTATGTGCCTGCTCTGTATACTGAAGAGCAAATGCCATAATGGACGGATACTCAACATGAACAGAACACAGAGTGAGTGCGTAACCCCGTCCTGTCCCATTCAACAGTGCCATAGTCAAGTATACACCTTTAGTTAGAGCTAATATTGCAGCAACCTGAAGCTTTTAAGTTACATGAATGTGTTGTATCACTGGATAGGATCTAGCGTATCAGTGTTACTCTTATCAAACACTGGGAACCTGTGCAACAGCC